>CM057347.1:175752459-176439155 GCA_030015575.1 Agapanthus africanus | reverse complement strand
CTTGCTAGAAAATTGAAAGCACCAATTTTCTTTACCTCTTCCTCCATCCATCAATGGCAACTACATAAACTCCAAGAGACAAAGTTTCTACACTACTTCCTACAGCAAATCTTGAGCATGTCGAGTTGCCGGCTTCATGCTCGAGTTGCCTCGGTATTGAGGCGGGAGCCCGTAAAAGACGAAGGCGATGTGGTGCCCTTATCCGGCGAGGAGGCGACGATGTGGAGCCAAGCTTTTCCGCGGGAGATCGGGATGATGAAGAGAAGACCGGAGGACTCGGATCACTCGGTATACTTCTCACCCTATCTCTGATTGCTAGCGTAGGTTAATGGTTAACGATCCGGGTTTTCTTTGTCCGCGGTAGCGCCGGTTTCCGAGTAAGGAAAAATTTTGATTCCGCAATTTGGCCTCGAGTAAGACGGCCGGGGCTGCTGCCGTGGCGCAACACGGAAAAGTAAATAATATACAACGGGTGACAACTTCCGCAACCTGGAAGTGCCCCAATAAAAGAATATTACATACAAGTTTTTACATGAATGAAAATGAAAAACACTCATCTCACATAAAAAACCTCCGGCTATTCAAACACGACGATCCAATATAACATATCCAGCAACACATAACATCACATGTCATCAACGTAAGTAAATATGCGCATCCCAATTGTCGTTGACATATAGCAACGAAACCGGCGATATCACATATTACACTTACGGTCACAGAAAAGAAAGTGTAAACTACAACAGTTGGAATCCGCAACCACCTCAGACATCGCATGCCTGACCAAATGAATTCCTTAGACATCACATGCCTAACAATTATAAACCCGCATTTTAGTCTCATTATCGAAAACACTTTTCAATATCAAGTCAGGTAATTCAACAAGATTCCCGAAAAACTGATCGAATGCTCGTCGCAAACTTCAGTAGACGGCCGCACCCCCGATACCGGCGACGAAGTGCACCAAGGCGGAACACCGCTACCGCGAGCACCCGGACGGATGCTTTCGGCGACGGGGGTTCTCCTATAGTCACTTGGTCGGGGCTATGGAGCGAGGCTATCTATTAAGTTTACCCGAGCGAGTATCCGCGTACGCTACGTGATTGCAACGGACTTTTGATCACATCAAATATTCCGTGGCAACCGATCAAGTGAGACTAAACTGCTATGTTTATAACATTCATTTAGTTATCACATAACTTTTTGTGAATTCCAATTATTGTATCCCATTCCGATAAATAGAAAATGTTAAACTTTCTCGATCGAACAATCGAACACCCAAGTTTTCCGATACAGATCAACACATGAAACAAGTCTAAAAACATTCAGTTCGTGCCTCAGTACCAACGGTCCAGCCGTAGAAGGGTCAAGCCAACGCCTCACATGTGGCACGCCGTACTGCCCCAAACCCGAAGGTTCAAAGGTTAGTTCAAGACGGTCACATAATCGAGTTAAGGTTTGTTGTCTTCTAGAGGGACCATCGTGTTACTTGCACTACTTAGAACGTGATTAAACTACAGAAATATCCAACACTTGGAAATTTCCCGACAGGGGAAAAATTGGGTATTTATATCCGATCGAACTTTTTAACATATTCAAAAAATTATCCGGAACGACACATAGACAAAGTTTGACAATCCGATCGAATGTATGAACTCCCAATACAACCAAAATACTCAACTCTTGAATTCAGTATAAATTCCCAGGAAAACCAGCACTGAAAAAATAGGAGTTACTGTGCAAAATTGAGTTGCCTAATAAGACAAAACGGCGGCGGAAGGGCCGCATTAGCACGCTAATCGCCGGTTCGCCGCACTTTGAGGGATCATTAGGTAATTTTTGCATCGTAATTCTTAGATTTACCTGCTGATTTTTCTGCATATTTTTAATTCTCAAAAATCACGAATTTCAAAAATGTACAGAGAGCATTCTAAGGTTTGGTTTCGGTTCGATCGGACTTCAAACTCCGTCTACGCTTCGCCTAAGGCTCTAGCTAGGCTCTGATACCACTGTAGGGTTCCTAGGCACTCTCAAGGGGTCTCACAAGGCATCAACCATGCCCGTTTCAAAAATACGGTGCCGAGAGAACCCTAAACTACGGATCGTTTGCTAGAAATCTAGACGAACAAGCTAACTAGTTAGCAATTAACTAAGAGATACGAAAATACAACCTTTTGTAGATCCGGTGCTCCACCTCCATAGCTCCGCAACGAAGTCCTCTCCGCTGTCCAAAAATAATCCGGGGCTCTAGCGTTCGACTTCATCGGAGAATAAGCGAGCTAGGTCGTCGATGTCCATGCCGAAGATGATCTACGTCGAAGCATCGCAAGATCAAGCTCTCACTTCACCAAGTCAAGAAACTTGTGAAGGAAACACACTCTACTACTTGGCAAGAGGTAGAGGATATGAAGAAATAGGAAGTGGGTAGACTTTAGAATTGGATTTCTCACTCAATCATGAATCCACCATTGATGACCTCAAGCTTCTTCACTTGAAGCAAGGAAGAAGAAGAAGAATAATGATAAGAAAAGATAGATCAAAAAGAAAAGAATTATCCATTCTTATCATAAGTGAACCATGGTAAAGTGTAGAGAGTTAACCAAGGTTAGTTGAATGGTTAGGGTTAAGAATGAGATAAGAATGGTGGACTTAGGTCAAAGCTTCATGAAGTTTCAACTAAACAACAAAAGAAGCCACCATTCTTTTCTCATTTTCTTTTCTCACTTTCTTTTATTCATTTATCAAAAAGAATAAATGAATAATTAAGAAAATAAAACCCTAAACATAAACACAACCTTGGTTCAAACTTTACACTTAACCAAAGTGGTATGCATCATCAAACATGATACAAGCAAGTGCACAAAATCATATCGCATATGTAATGCGCACACCCGAGTGAGAAAATCCATTTAAAGTAAACCGATACTAGTTGATGCAAAGTAATATATCAAATATATAAATATGCATTAAATCATTAAATCAACACTTGATTCAATGATCCGGTTATGTCGCACACAACCGACTAGTATACAATATATCGGCTTATCGAATCAACGCTTGAATCGATAACTAGGTTATATCGCATACAACCATTCGATACATTTATCGCGAGAATAGAATACGGTATCACATACACGCATTATTCTCGGTCCCGCACATATCTCATATGCGCTCCTATTTCATTTCGCTTGAGCCAGGAAACCTCTGTGTAGGACTCTAAAGACTCGTCAATACGCCGGCAGCAGATGATGATCATATCAAGCATCCACAAGCCGCAAGCGGTCTGCTAAACGTAACGGCCACTCGGGTATTGAGCGATCTGAAGATCGACGAGCAAGCCCGCTCACACTCCAGTGAATCCGACCAGTAACACTACCGTACAGTCCGGTCTGATCGTCTGATATGTCGCATATCTCGCCTAGGGGTGGTAAACGTCAGACCCCAATAGCTCGATAAGTCGTGTCGATATGAGGTCTATAACTATTCGAGAAACTACTGATAACACTTACCAGTAAATCTCAGCAACCCTGGCGAGGGATTTCCTGTTATAGCCAATCGAACACAGCGCAACATCAACCCCCTATACCGGGAGAGACGAATCCCCTCCTATCGCTCATTGCCTCCATGTGACTCGGGACTGTACCCAAAAACCACCGTTTTGCACGCCCTCTTGGACGTGGTAAGATGGAAATCAAAGCACAGTGGGAACCACACAAGACTCTATGACGATCTCGGGTCAACAGACTACTCTGTACCAGTGTCACCAGAGAACTGCCATCTGACGTGAGGTATAATACCATCTGGGAGTTCTCGGCGAGTCCGTCCAGTGTACCCAGTCTCTACTGAGCACCCGTATATCATCTCTGATGTCAAACACCGATGGATATGGGATCATCCATCGCCCATCTGTATGGGTCGAGAAGGTATACGCTAGTCTACTCTGGTATATCGATGCCCCTTCTCGATACACCCACGACTAGGGACTTTGAAGGATGCACTTATGGACTACCATGTCCCCACTAGTATGATCCGCATCATAGTCCAGGTAGTCAAGTACACATCCTAAGGGCTTTACCAACATGTAACAAAGAGACAATCAGTATACACGTTATGGTAAAGATCAACCAGATAGCATACTATCATGTCGAGCAAGAAAGTCCTCCCTATATATGTCCTAGCATCCACTACAATATACATCCTATGTACAGTAATGGCCTCTAGGGCATACATATAACTAACAGTAGCGACATTAGAAATCCCCCGTTTTTATTGCGCGAAAACTGCCGATAAAAACAATTTCGAAATTGATGTTTTGAATTGTTTGCACACCCTGCAGGCTCACGGTTTGAACCGAGAAGCCGCAGGGTGGAGCGTGCGCACCCCGGGGACCCTCCGGGGGAGGGACCGAATGGCTGGGCCCACTCCCCAAGACCACCACAAGGTGGTCTTGGCGGTGGAGACCGGAAACTGCCCCACCTTGGGCAGTTTCGGGTCTGCCTCACCCCCTGGCCACCTCGTGGTGGCCTCGGGGGTGGGGTACCCCCTCTAGGCCCCCATTCGAAACTTAATCTTGGGTCTTCGCCCCCGCATAGATTCTGGCGGGTTTCGAGTTCGTTTTGACTCCCGGATTGGCTTAAAACGATCGGTTTTGGAACTTTAGCTCACTGGATTTTTCAAGTGTTGGAAAAATTGGTTTAGTTTGCTAATTGCGTGCGAAATTCTAATGTCGCGGTTACTTTACCAGCCTTGTAATGTGTGTGATACAATTATTAGAATCCGGATTAATTAGTTTTTTTTAAAACTAGTTAGTATATTATAAATCTAGTCGTTTAGTCTCAATTGATCGATTGCTACGAAGTTTTGATTCGGATCAAAACTCCGCCGCAATTGCGTATTGTACGCGATCACTAAGTCGGGAATCTTGTTGAATTATCCGACAACCAATTGAAAAGTGTTTTCAATTTGAGACTAAAATGCAAGTTTTATAAGTTAGGCATGAAATCTGGAATATGTGATATTCTGGGTTTATGATTTCCAAGAATATTTCAGATTCTAATTATTGTAGTTTTCTGTTTTCTTTTCTGCGACCGTAAGTGTAATATGTGGGGTATCCCAATCTCGTAGCTATATGTCAACAAGTTTTAGGGGTACGCATATTTGCTTAAGTTGATGATATGCGATATCATGTGTTGCTGTTGATATGATTTATTGGATCGTCGTGAAAGAATAACCGGAGGTTTTATGTGAGATGAGGGTTTTTATTTTCATTCATGTAAAATCTTTATGTAATATTCTTTTATTGGGGCACTTACGGGTTGACGATGATGTCACCATTGTTGTATTTTATTTACTTTTTCGTATTATGATAGACCCAAGGCGGGGAGCACAAGTAACCGGGTTCTAGAGTCCAGTGGGAGACCATCTCAAGGAGTTGAGCCGGGTCTCCTAACTCTAGAATTGGCAGGTTTATTGCCGCTCATGTAGGGGTCTAAGGATGTGGGTTTGGCTATTCATCACGACTGTGGAATCCGTGTTTTACATTATTGGCTAAATTTAAAACACGGACATCCTAGTATATCCAATATTTCATATGTTGCTTATGTTGCTTGATTATGTGATGTTGATCATATAACAATGTGAGACGAATGTAATATTATATATATGATATATAATAAACGTTACTTATATTTTGCACCCGCGCTAGTCCAGCCCCCGTTCTGTCGGTAGTTAAGTAACCTAACGGTGCATGACGGGGCCCCGTGGCGAATGCGGATGGCATAAGCGTACGTTCTATTTTCGTTTCATTTTTCCTGTAATGTTTAGGAAACATTAATTGATGGGACTTCATTAATGTGATTAATAAAAATAAAGAAACTAAAAGATGTTGTAGAATCACATTTTCAAAAAGGGTAGCTCTAGTTCTTGCTTTGCATAGTGGTATTCCTTGATGAATATCCAGCACCTCATTCAATGAAGAAAGAGTCGAGATCCCTTCACCGGTAGTGACCTCTTTAGCGAAACTAGCAAATGCTATAACCCACTCGGTTTTGTCTTTTGACTGCTTCTCTAGTTCTTTCATTGCATAGTGGTATTGCTGAATATCCTGCACCTCATTCAATGAGGAAAGAGCCGAGATCCCTTCACCGGGAGTGACCTTTTTAGCGAAACTAGTGAAAGCCTAAAAAACACTCCGTTTTAAAATCACTTGATTCTATAACGATATCAAGTTCATTACGCTCATGGTTTTCTTAAAAATCTGCGCAGCCCTCCGTCATTTCAGATAAGTACTATTTAGTATTAGTGCTGCGTTTGTTGACCTTGTTAAGGCGTGGTGTGCGGTAACTGATGTTAGTTATATGTAAGCCCTAGAGGCCATTATTGTACATGGTTGTATATTATAGTGGATGCTTGGACATATATAAACGCTTATATATCTTTATACTGTCTCTATGTTACATGTTGATAAAGCCCTTAGGATGTGAACTTGACTATCAGGACTATGATGCAGATCATACTAGTAAGGCCAGGGTAGTCCACAACTACATCCTTTAATAGTTCCTAGTCGAGGGAGTATCGAGACGGGGCATCGATATTCCAGATTAGACTAGTGTGTACGATTCTTGACCCTGTATGGGGCGATGGTTGATCCCATAACCATTGTTGTTTGACATCAGAGAATGTGCACAGGTGCTCATTAGAGAATGGGTACACCGAACAGGACTCGCCGAGAACTCCTAGATGGTATTATACCCAACGTCAAATAGCAGTTCTCTGGTGACACTGGTACAGGTTAGTCTGTAGACCCGAGATCGTCATAGAGTCTTGTGTGATTCCCACAGTGCTTTGATTTCCATCATACCACGTTCAAGAGAACGTCCAAACTGGTGGCTTTTGGATACAGTCCCGAATCACATGGCGGCAATGAGCGATAGGAGGGGTTTCGTCTCTCCCGGTATTGGGGGTTGATGTTGCGCTGTGCTCGATTGGTGATTGAAAGAATTAAAGTTAACCGCAATCAAGTCGGTGTCGCTTTGCAGCTAGCCGCGATGAGCACGGGTCGATCCACAGGGAGACGGAGCGTTTTACATTCTTGTTCTCACGAGTTAATGCGCGAGGGCGGAAAGTTCTTGTAGCGTTTTGAAAATCGTTTCGGTGAAATTTCGGAAAATCGGTAAAGTAAGGGGGTTTTCTGTAAAAAGTCAAAATGCAAATATCTTATTATAAAAATTAAATATACATATTCTAGATATGTAATTGCTAGTATTTGGTGTTTATTGAGCCACTGGTGAAATTTTAAATTTTCTGAAAAAAAAATTATTTTATTATTATTTTAAGCCGTCACTAATACATTTAATTAGGGAAAATTACAAATTGGAATGAGTTGAAACAAATTTTGTGCATCATCAAACTTTGAATAAAATTTTATCATGTGGTTTTTGAAACGAAATCGTTTGCCAAAACGGTTTAGAAAATATCGAAGAAAAAGGCTTTTTTCGGTGAAATTAGTGTAAATGGTTGTTTGGGGTATAACATTTATCTTTTCCCCCCACACCCACACCCACACTCACTCACCCCCATCCCTATGTGGCTGAATTCAGTAGCACATCCCCCCCATTTCCCCACTCCATTCCACACAGAAAAGAAAAGAAAAGAAAAGAAAAAGGGAAATGAAAGAAAGTCAAAAGGGGGTGTAGACTTTGTCTTTTTCTCCCCATTTTTTCTCCACCTCCCTCTCTCTCCTCCCCCACTCCCTTTATGGCCGAAAATTCCTGCACAAACAGCCATCTTTCTCCCCCCCCCATTGTTCCATCTCTTTTGCTTCAAAAAATTCATCATATACCCATCAAAAAAATCCCAAAATCTAAATCTAGTTCTTACCCATTTTAGTGTAGCCTTAGATGCATGGATCTTGGTGCAAGGATTTCATTTTGGAGGTCTAGATTTCATGTTTGATCATGGATTTGTGAGGTATAAATTTTTGTGCCCCATGGTTATTTGTGGATTAGTTGCTTATATGATTTTGTTTATAAGTGTTAAATTGGTTGTTGTGGTTTGTGTGATGAAAATTCAAGAGAAGAACTTGAATGCAAGTTAGGGTTTTGTGAAATTGGTGTATGGTTGTGTGATGTGTTTAAGCTCTTATGACATGTTAAAACAAGTTAGTAGCTAGTTGTTAATTGTTAGTTTAAAAATTATGATAATTACACTAATTTGCTATCTAGGTTTTTGGAAATGGTTAAATAATTGGGTTTAAAATTATAATTAGTTTTTTTTATGACTTCATTAACATTATTAAATGTGGTTTAATGTCTTTAGTTCATGAAAATCCTAGCTAAATTGTTGTTTGTGCATTTTTGCTAAAATGGTTGAAATTTGGGTAAAATGGCAAACTAGTTTTTTTGAACGTATATAGTTTGATGAGATTAAATTGTGGTTATAGGTTATATGACTTATTTAAGTTATTTAATAAGTATTATGGCCGCTAGAATTGTTTAAACGCAGAGTTTTGTACTAAAACGGGTAATTTTGCTTGCTAGTTTTTCGGAAAAACGGCTTTTAAAGTGAATTTGGGGTTTTTGTGAGTTTTAACCTATTTTATATTAAAATTAGTGTTCGTGAATGTGCAAATGAGTGTATTTGGGTTTTTCTCGATGGTCTGGCGTTTGTACGCCGACGTCGAGGGCTTTTGGGTTGATTTGTGGAAGCAACCATAGGTTTTGACCTATGTGGGATTCGTGTGTCGTTTTGGTCATGAGTCGGATTTTAATGCGATACGATGCGTTGTGATATGAAGGTACCCCCATGTGGACTTCGAGACGGCAAGCAAGCGCGTGGCGACGTCGGCCTCGGCGAGCGAGGACCAGGTGAGTAGATTTATATCTACGTGGAGAAGTCGGGTGGATGGCGTATAGCACCCCCGCAGTCCGTGGTGGTGTATACGGATGCGTATACACACCAACAATTATTATATGTTATTTGGGATTAATAACGATGTTTAGGATGGATATTGGTTTGTTGGATTATTTTAGTGTCGCGAACCCTAGGGTAGTGTTGCACTACACATACACACATACATACTTGCATACATTCCTATATATATGTGCTCATGGGATTCTTTATAGTTATGTGTTCACATGGGTATGGGACTATGTGTTCACATACGGATTTGAGGATGATACTTGGGATTGAGCTGAGTCGATGAGATTTGTTTGTGGTTGTGATATCGGTGATATGGAAGGATTCGTACTTGAGGTACGTCCTGGTGTTATAGCGGATCTTGGGGCGGCGATACGGGTGAATAGTGTTATAAATAAAATGGTCGACATGTGATCGTGATATGAGGCATGATATGCTAGGATATTGATATTAGGTCGTATCGGGCGATGTATACCCTTTGATGATGATATGTGCTGACGATATCGGTTTGTACGAGATTGTCGATCAGTAGTCAGATCATGAGTATATTGAGGATATTAGTATTGTACTAGACATAGGTCAGTACCCTAGACTATGATCTTGGATAAGAAGGATACCAGAGGAATAGTGTGAGGAATATGATATTGACCCGTACCCAGATTTGGGGATGCCGTACGACGGATTTACGTACGAGCTATATCTTGATGATTGATCCGCACTCTTGACTTGGGATGTCTGATTATAGATATGGTATCGGATATGATATTATTGAGGCGGGATCACCGACTAATATATATACAGGTATGTATATGTATCGACTCAGATGTTAGGCGGTTTCCTTACCTGTAGTCTAGCTTGTAGCTTAGCCCTTTAGTTTAGTTAGTTGTTAGATTAGATTTGGTTCCTACCTATTTCAAAGCTTACGAATCGTGCGTATTTTAAAAGACAAGTCAAGGGATTCTACGGATATTTCAAAAAAAAAAACGTATCTTTTCTTAAAAACACCGTAGCCCCTATTTTCAAAACCCCACGATTCGTGTTATTTCAAAAGGCACCATTGTAGGACTTATATTAGGTTAAAGCAGATTAGTTATCGTTGCGTCTAGTATTCAACTCCCGCTCATTATTGTTGTTTGCTCCGCATCACATGCTTATATTATGCTTCATATTCTACTGTTGATATCTTGTGGTTAGGACACCAGCACCATTACCGATGATGCGTATGTACCACGTACACTTACTTGCCGGCTCACACACATCTTCATCGGTAATTGCCATGTCACGTACACCTTAGAAAATATTATTGCTTGACATAGCCTGTTAGCTAATAGTTTAGACATGATATTAGTGTACTTGCCTTATATGTTAGTTTAGACATTGTAGTTATTACCTGCTACTTCATGCATACTATTATTCATTGTTATGCCGCATTCATGGATTCTCATACATATATTCACTTTTTACGTGCTATTGAGATTTTGGATTCGGATTTCCATGAGATTTTCTGGATTTGGGGAAAACCGCAAAATATATACAAACTTCTTCTTTCTCTTTTTAAATAAAAAGCGCGGTTTTTCTCATGATGTATGAGTCGTCCACCATGAGTTTGCTGATGGATTTCGAGACCCGATTCGAGGAGTTGGATGAACCGTTTCGGGTACATGGTAGACCCGGTAAGGTACCCCGGGCAAGAAGCTCGTGGTGATGACGATGAGCCTGGCAGGGGGAGACTACCTACCGGTGATTTTACCCGACGCGTCGGATATCCGGAGGATACCGTCGTGGTCTTGAGATGGATGGTAGGGGCCGGTCTGGACTGACGGCGCCCTAGATATTGAGATTGAGACATTGAGATTTCGAGATGTTGAGGTACTGAGATTTGATGATACAGGCCAGTCCGGATAGCCGGAGCCTGAGGTTTTGAGACATTGAGATTTATGTTTTGTGTCCATGCTAGACACTGTTGATGTTGATTTCATTTATGATACCTCATTTTAAAAATACAAAGGAAATCTCACTAATTTATGAAAACAGTTTCTTCATTTACATGTATTCTGTTTTCATGCATTCATACCTCATTCATATGATATATTGCTACCTGAGGCACTGACACGGGCACATGAGATCACACTCGGGTTAGATATTACCGTAGCCATTGTTATAGGCTGCATGTTATTCATATATTTGAGGATATATTATGATCTTTGACATAGGTTGCGTTATTTATGCGATTTCTGTGCGTAGATGTTTTTCTATTCACGAGTTGGCAACTTACCCCCGTTGTGCCCCAGTTTCTTGCAGGTTTGCCGTACAGGTTTCATTACGGCTTGCGGGTATAGTTTCCTTCGGGTGATTTGCTAGTAGGTGGGTTTACTTGTATCGTACCCCCCATTATATAACTTGTATATTATTACTCTGTTGTATCTAGAAGTTCCATCAACCAAATATGTATTTATTTCAGAGATAGAGACCAGTGATGTTATTCTTTCGACCTTAGAGTCGCGCGTTTTATTTCTGTGGTTTTCTTGTGGTTTTGAGTTTTGATCCTCGCCGTTGGCGTTGTATATTATATTGCTCGTGTGGTTGTGACCGTCAATTGACGAAGAGCTAGCTCCCGCTTGGGGAAGCCTTTTATTGATTTCGTATACTATTCATGTTGTATCCCGTTTGGGAGCCCGTATTTACAAAGGAGACTCTTCCGAAATTTTCGGGAAATATTGATGTTTTTTTTAAAACCGCATAATTCGGCTTATGCTATTAAAACTACTTGTTTAAATTGGTTTTCCTTCACTCTACTACTTTTCTTGGTTTGCATTTCTGGGTTTTCGGCTTACTTGGATTACGCATGCCTCGAGACGTTTCGTAGTTTAAGTGCCGGTCATGTTCCATACTTTCGGGACGTGACAGTTCTTTATCTACCCTATGTGTATATGCACAAGTAAAGCTTGTTAGGAATCGATAAGATAGTGTAAGTTAAAGAATTCCGTATTCAAGTCCTTTGAGCCGAGTCTTGACCAATTGAAGCTACAGCAATCGGCAACAACGTGGATTAGGGGATTTAGGCACGGTATTCATGGAATCCGGCTTATTGACCCTTGTCCTTCCGTTCTTGTCTCTTGCTTTCGCTTCCGGCCAAACCGAACGCAACCGGTCGCGGTTAGGAATCACCATTACCTTGGTAGGGTAGGGTGCCTAACGAAGCGCTTGCGTAACGTTTGCGCGGAGTTCAATGGAAAATAACGGGAAAAGGAAATGGGAAACGTAAACGTTAACTTACAATATCGGTTTCTTTTCCTAACAACACAATATTAACAACCATTCACAAAACAACCAAAAAGAGCAAAAGAAAAGATACAAAGAAAAGAAAAGATTACAAGCAAGTAATTAAAGGACATGGTAATAAATTGCAAGTAATAAAAGACAAGAATTAAAGTGCGAGAAAGTAAAAGAGCAAGTAAGAAAGACTAAGAACCATAGAACCCAAAACAAGACATGGGTTCAATAACCAAATCTTAAACTTGCAAGCTCAATGAAGAGATTGCAAGAACAATAAGAGGCAAAGAACTCATGGTGAATGAAGGAACAAAAAGAGAGCTTTATTGATTCCAAAATGATACAACCCTTGAAGTCAAATACCAACCCTTAAACCTTCAAGCTCAATGAAGAGGTTGAAAGATCAAGAGAAGGCAAGGATTTCACGGGGAAGCTAAGCTATTTACAAGAGAAAGAGAAAACAAAATGAAGTGTTGCAAAAAGAATGACAAAATTGGATCCTTGAACCTTTGCCCCATGGTCTGCTTTGTTGGAGATAGTGCTCTCAGAGTCAATTATTGGATCACAGGCACGTGATTGCAATGATTGAGGGAGGACCTATACCGTTAGAACAGTCTTACTCAAGATGATAGTATGCTATCTGGTTTATCTTTATCCTCGTGTACTAGTTTAGGTGACCTTATAGGTCACTATTGCGCGTTGATAGAGACCTTAGGATTCTTGCTTGACGGCCAGCAGTATGATGGCGATCATATACGTGGGAGCTGGGGTCTATAAGCACATCCTTAAAAGGTCCATAGTCGTCGGAGTTTTCGAGACAGGGCATCGATACTCCAGAGTAGACTAGTGTATACGGTCGAGACCCCGACGAGGGGCAGTGGTCGGTCTCACAAGCCACTGGTGTCAGTTGGTTCACCTAAGATGTATACAGGTGCTCATTGGGTTATGACTATACCGGACAGGACTCGCCGGGAACATGCTAGTTGGTCTTATACCAGACATCAGATAGCAGTTCCCTAGTGACATGTGTATAGGTTAGTTCATCGACCTGAGATCATCATTTGTCTTTTGTGAGTTCCCAATATACATTGATTACTACCCTACCACGCTCAAAGGAGACGTGCAAATAGGTTTTAGTTGGGTACAGTCCCGAGCCACATGGAGGCAATGAGCGGATCTTCAGGGGTTCGTCTCTCCCGATATTGGGGGTGAGGTCGCGCTGTATCTAGGAGAGCCCTTACACGAAGTCCTTGGCCAAGGCAGGAGATTTACTGATAGGTATTCCAGTAATATCTCAGGGTGTTCTGGGCTACACTGTGACACGACTTGTATCGCTTTTGGGGGTCTGACTTTCACCAACCCCCTAGGCGCGCCATGCGATGCTCATAGACGAATGGACAGGACTGTACGGATATTGTCACTGACAGGCTCAGTAGGGTGTCAGGATGAGTTCGTTCAACGACGTCCCTTTTGGTCAATACCTGGTAGCCCGTTACGTATGGCTAATACCTCTGACGTGCTAGTGGTTAAATCCACAACCAAAGTATTGACGAGTCTTTAGAGTCCCCCACAGACCGTTTTCTCAAGTTTAGGGCGAAACGCTGTAGAGGCCGCATGGAGATATGGCAGGGTTCGATCGTATATGTGCGGTATTGCACGGATCATGATCGGACGGATAATACTAGCGGGCTTTGGTTTAAGCCGGATCCTAGTATTGTACAATGTAGATTTTGTTTCATTGCATTTATATTCGGTCGGAATACAAATGCGGGTATGTATATACAGTCGCGGGGTTTTCCTGTAATTTATTACGGGATCGGTTTTCTCAAGTTGCCAGTTTGCTTTCCGTTTCGGCCATTTTCCTTTGTTTCTTTCCTTGGCCGAAAATTGGTGGAGGAGGGCTTATTTGCAAATGTGCAAATTAGCATTGTGGAGGGTGGTCTTTGTATATTGTTGCTTCTTGATGGTTCAACCATCATTTGACTTATTTGATCATCATCATTACTTGACTTTGGTGTTATGATGGTTGATGGAGTGGGGACATGGTTGTGATCATATTCTTCTCATTATCACTCTTTATTCACTCTTGCATTATTACTCCCCCTCCTTGACTTTTCTCCCCTCTCCTATTCTTTTGTGGCAAGGGGCCGACCATTCCTTTGAAGGGGCTATCCCAATTTTTGTGGTGGGGTTATCATCTCATTTTGCTTGCAAAATTCCTTTTTGGTTCATCTCAAAAGCTCACATCTCCTTCTCCACCAAAACCATGGCAACTTCATACCCCAATGAGACATAGTGTTCCACACTATTCTACAGCAATTCTTGAACACGTCGACTCGCCAACTTCGTGCCCGAGTTGCCTCGGTCCAGAGGTGGGAGCCCGTAAAAGAACCCGGCGATCTGGTGCCCTTCCGACGAGGAGATGAAGACCGGAGATTCCGCGGGGAGTTCGGGACGACGACGAGAAGACCGAAGGACACGGATCGCTCGGTATATCTCTCTACCCCTTCTCTTGTTTGCTAGGATTAGGTTAATGGCCCGATCCGGGTTCAAAGTCCGCGGTAGCGCCGGTTCTAGTTTATAGAAAAGTTTTTGATTCCGCAGATTGGCTTCGTTCAAATGGCCGGGACGCTGCCGTGCACTTACACTGGTATCAGAGCCACGCCATTAACCTAGTCTAGCTTGCTCTAGCGAGTTTAAACTTCGATCGAACAAATATCCCAAAACCGCGATTTCCAGTGCATCAGTTTTCTGTCGAATTTTTTTTAGCTCGAAATTTTTTTCGGTGCATTGCAGAAATACATGCAGGCAATTCTAAGAGTTTTGCAAAAATTTGGTGGCTTAACTTTACTGTTTCACCACGGAACCGTGGCCAAACCAATGCATTGGCCGCGGTTCCGCGGCCATAATGACTCCTTGTAGCACCAAATTTTTACAGAGGCTCTTGGACTTGGAAATAGGGGTTTTGGTATATTCTGTTTGGGCCCAGAATTATTTGGAGTGCTACAGTTGTGCTTGGGGCCCACTCCGGAAAATTTAGTCGATCGAAAATTTTAAACATGTTAGTTCACAGTATTTACATTATATCTGCGACTGTGAATGTCATTTGATCGGTAAATCCTGTCTAACTGCTATAGCCCTTTTAGACGGATTTGCGAACGTGACATTCACGTTGATGTTCTGTGTTGTGCTGTGATGTTGCGGATTGTCGTGGTGGATAGCCTTGATGCAATGTTAGTACAGCTTGGTTTGTTATGTACATTTGATATTGCGGGGCGAGCGTCCGAAATGTGGACTGCCGTCACTGCCTGTTTGTATATTATTCTTTTGGGGCACGACCGGGCTGAGGTCGATGTATCCGTTGTATGTATATTTTACTTTCTATACTAGGATTACCCTGCGGAGGGGTGCACGGATAGCCGGGTTCTTGAGGGCAACGGGCCCGCATCTCATGGCATTGAGACGGAGGGGGCTTCACTCTAGAATTGCCGGGCTATTCGCCGCACTCGTAGGGGGTACAGGTTGACCCAAGGAGGGGTGCCTAAGTTACCGGATTCCGTAAAGTGCTGGGTGGTCCATTCACGTTGCTGAAGGGGGCTGCCTCGCTTCAGGTTTTGGCGGGTAACTTACCGCGCCCGTAGGGGTCTAGGATTTCATTGCACAGGCTATTCACCCGACCAGGGGAACGTCGGGTTTCATTAGCGGCTCTATGAAACCCGGGGATCCAAGATATCTGTATTGTTCTGTGATGCTGGTTACATTTCTGTGATGTTGCATTTTATCACGCCTTGAGCGAATATTATATATTGATATATATACTAGTAGATGTTGTATATGTTTTGCATCCGCGCTAGTCCAGTCCCCGCTCTGTCGTTAGTTAAGTAACCTAACGGGTAATGACGGGACCCAGTGGCGAATGCGGATGGCATATACGTACATCATTATTTTCGTTCTTTGTGGTGTGATCAATTGATGGGACTTCATTGATTCGGATCAATGCAAGCTAAACAAACCTATTCTGATGTTGTTGGAACATATTTCAAAAAGCTGTTATTGCAAGGATGTTCTTTTTTGTTTTGCACAGTGGTATTCGGTTATGAATATCTAGCACCTCAGTCGACAAGGTAAGGGCCGAGATCCCTTCACCGGGAGTGACCCTTTGGACAGAAGTTTGCGTCAGGGCAATAACTTCACTATAGTCATTTACTTTTTCTTTGCATCGTGGTATTCAGTTGGAATATCCTGCACCTCATTCTACGGGGAAAGAGCCGAGATCCCTTCACCGGGAGTGACCTCTTTAGCAAAGGTTTTCGCCACTATATGTTTAAAAGCTATCCAGTTCCTTCAACGATATCAAGTTCATTACGTTAAAGGTTTTTCGCCAGAAACCATTCGTAGCCCTCCGTCATTTCAGTTAAATGTTCGGTAGTATTCAAGCTATGTATTTTGACCTACGCCAAGGCAAAGTGATTGGTAGCTACCGGATATTTTTCTGTTGCATAGATAGATGCGTTGGTTTGGGACAGTCGTATAGCCTTGTCGACCTTCGTCAAGGGCTTGTACGGGTGGGTTCAAATTAACCTGGACAATGACGGGTAGAACTTGACATGTGACTTATGATTTGTTGACCTTCGTCAAGGTCATAAGAGCACGGGGCAAAAAATCACATCGGGAGTTTCTGAAGAAACTGAAACTTGCCAGATATGCGCATACCTTCTGGAGTATGATAACATGAGCAGATTCCGTCACGTTATCATGCAATGATAGTTTGATCCCGATTCCCACTGATGAGTTGGTTTACTCCTCGGGTGATCCCGACTAATTCTTCTTTCAGGTTTGGAGGAGAATTTGACGGTACAGTAGGAGGTTTCCTGATTAGATAAAGTGATAACCATTCTGATCTAGGTTAGAGTGCACGCTGAGTGTTTCTTTTCTCTCTCTCTGTTTGGCAGCGACCATGGCCCGACCTTAAGACTATGACTCAGTGACCAAGATTAACCGAACCTTCTTATAAGACTGGCTTTTGGATTGTCAGAGTTGCCGACCTCATTGCCACTCCTACTTTTATCCTTTTTTCCAGGACACCCCATATTACTACGAACGTCCACTTCCATTGGATAAAACCATCGTATGGTTATATACAAACTCGAAAGAATTTATTCGAGAATGGTTTCCGGTTCTGGAGAAAACGAATAGGATTATTCAGTTGTCTTTTCCTCTTACATTCTCTCAGGTTTCGAGTGCTCCTTGGATTAGGGGATAGTACACCCGTTACGCCTATTGGATAGTCTTCTTCCAAACCTTAGGCTGGTGTCGAATGGTAGGGAATGAAGAAAGCCGATTAGCCTAAGTATGGTGTACAGAAGGTATTAAGTAAAGACAAATAAAAGGATTAGAAGGAGGGCAAAGTAAATTGCGACTGCTATTCACGACCAAACCAAGTATTTCATTACCACTCCCACTTCATCTTTGTATTTCTCCAGGACACTCCGTATTACTACGAAGATCCACAGTTATTTGGATACTCCATCGTATAGTTATATACGAACTCGAAAGGAACTTGTTCCAGTTCGGGGATGGATTCTGGTTCAGGAGAAATAGGAATAAGGTTTATTCGGTTGTATTTTATATTCACCTTCTCTCGCATTGCGAGTGTTCCTAGGATTAGGACAGTACACCCATTATGCTTATTGGATAGTCTTCTTCCAAACCATAGGCTGGTGCCGAACGATAGGGAAGGAAGAAAACCATTTGGCCTAAAGGGGTGTGCAGAAGGTAATGACTAAAAACATATGAAGGGATGTGGAGAGATGGCATAGAAATATACGGTTACAGTTGTGAGTCTGGATAATGGAAAAAGGCATTACTAGGAATACCAGGGTATCCCTACGAAACATTTCAATGTTTCAGTTTCACTGTATACTGTTAAAGGAAAGCTGATTTCCCAATTGGACACTTGTTCCAGGGTATGTATTTACCAGGTATGAATCTCACATCTGTATGGTTTTACAGATGATGAGTGGGAGTAAGTTATTGGGAATTAGGTGATCATCCTCATTATATCGGGATTCGTTGTAATCGGTGATATTTGAGGAAGTCACCTAGGTTGTTTGCCGGACGACAAATATTTGGTTTTGAATATCCGCTGTTATGCACCAATTTCAAATTGATATATCTGCACGTCTATTTTTATAGAGTGAGATATACCTTTTTGAAATTATGTTCATGACATTTACCTATATCAGTGGATGATTAGGTAAGGAGCATTAAACAGCGGTGTAATTCTTCTTAACCATAAGTACAGTTTTCAACCTACGACACACAGCGAATGAGTTATTAGACTCAAAGGACTTATACAGAGTATTGTATTTTTTCCAGTGTCCATTAGGACAGAGGGGTTGGTCCTCGTACTTTACTCGGTTTACTTATGACTTCTCTAGTTTTTGACAAGTGTTTCGTAGAAACACAAGGTCTAGGTTTTGAGAAGTTATAGGTATAAGAGTAAAGTAGAGAACCAGGGATTGCAAGTATCGGGATTTTTCAAGGTGATCGAAGATGTAGATACTTGTGTGTGGTATTCAGTTGATAGTAATGATTAAGAGAACTTGCTTCTCTTTCAGGTTACTCATAAGTGGAAGCACTCCAAAGTTGAGTAATGCTGATCGGCCTCTCTCTATTTAGTTGACATGCACTGGAGACAGCTGCATGATTTGAATCTGGTTCAATTAAATCAGTGCCTCTGTTTCTATATTGGTTATAGAACAGTTCATATCTTAACAATGTTAAGGTACGGGGAGTCGTCCGGCTTATGCTTAAAATAAGACTCCGGACTACTCATGGCACGTTTCTGTAATGGTTGTTTGTGGGTCGACCCGGGCAATGACAAGGGTTGACTTTCTACCATCTGGAAGATCAATAGTGATATTGTTCTTGACTCGCCACAGTTTTAATAAAATGGATTTTTTTTTCAGAAAACAGTAGTGGGAGTATGGTAGAACTGGAAGTGATTCCAGAAACGCAAACGATTACTGAAAATTTGATAAGAACCTAAAGATTCAATCTGACTTGACATTCCATTGGCCACTCCGCAGATATGGTGGATAACCTCAGGCACCCGAGAGGTACTCCGGTAGCCTCAAGGACGGTGACAGGGAGGTTCTTGTTTATCCAGACTTGCCATTGCTGTTGTTCCAGACTGTGAGACCCGGCAGGAGGATGAGTATAGCGTCGTTCTGAACTGGCTTTAGAAGTGTACGTCTATATGACTCTGCCAGAGGGTTTTCGTACTCAGTGGGAGCAGCGGAAGCATAGTGGATAAGTGGCTTATGTCTATTTATAGACTAAAGCAGATATAGCGGAGATAGATCATCTATTTCTGACGTGACAGTCATAGGTTTGACTTCATCAGAATAGGGGATGGATCTGTTAAGGAGGTAGTAGCGTGTGATGTCCTGGAATTTGGATGCCATACACAGAGTAGGAAGTGAAATTCCTTTACTACGGTCGGTTATACTTTGGTCGTCACACAGTAGTTTCTCCACAAAGGAAATGGATTTCATATCAGACATTCTGGTTACTGGATCTATGGTTTTAGATCTAGATTTGGGTAGTTTCCCAATCAGGGTACTCAGACAGCATTCTAGAGGTGCTTTAGAATGGACGACTCCTGGCATGGTGGTGTACCTGCAGGTGATGGAGTCACCCTCTCTAAAGGTGTCTTATAAACTAAAGAGGAGAGGGATGTGCATGATTGGCAGATCACTTGCTTAGGCAATTGAGTCAATCATGAGATGTCAAGTACCACACCAGATGTTGTTTTTTGCAGTAGATGCAATAAGTTGATATTGATCCAATCTTGGAGAAATATTCGGAAGCAGTTTTAGAACATAAGTGGATGTTCTAGGGATATGATGACGACAGCTTCATTCGGGAGACGGTTATCATTCCAGGCTTCCAAGGTGACCTGGATGACAGAGTGGCTGTCAGAGTTATTGTTTCCCCATCTGATGAGGGGCAGTATTTTGGACAGGTGGTCCAGGTGGATACTGAGGGAGGCATGGCGCGGGATACTGATTATGTTCAGTTGACGATATAGTCTGAGAAGTTTGGATTTGGAGTTCATTTATGAACTAGGTCCCATCAGATATCCAGACATACTCTAAGACAGGTATTGCTCATTTCGGGAGATGGCTTTCTCCGCGAACTTGAGATAAAGAGAGACATAGAAAGAAACATTAGGGCGGATCCACTCACTGAGGCTATTCCTCGAACGCATTAGTTTCTTAAACGGGTTTTGTGAGACTGATTAGTAGAGAAGTTGGGTGTTCGGTATCACACGGGCTGTGAGTATGCGACATCGCAATAATTAGCCTTGAGTGCAAGTGGGAGATTGTTGGAGATAGTGCCCTCAGAGTCAATTATTGGATCACAGGCACGTGATTGCAATGATTGAGGGAGGACCTATACCGTCAGAACAGTCTTACTCAAGATGATAGTATGCTATCTGGTTTACCTTTATCATCGTGTACTGCTTTAGGTGACCTTATAGGTCACTATTGCGCGTTGATAGAGCCCTTAGGATTCTTGCTTGACGGCCAGCAGTATGATGGCGATCATATACGTGGGAGCTGGGGTCTATAAGCACATCCTTAAAAGGTCCCTAGTCGTCGGAGTTTTCGAGACAGGGCATCGATACTCCAGAGTAGACTAGTGTATACAGTCGAGACCCCGACGAGGGGCGGTGGTCGATCTCACAAGCCACTGGTGTCAGTTGGTTCACCTAAGATGTATACAGGTGCTCATTAGGTTATGAGTACACTGGACAGGACTCGCCGGGAACATGCTAGTTGGTCTTATACCTGAAGTCAGATAGCAGTTCCCTGGTGACATGTGTACAGGTTAGTTCATTGACCTGAGATCGTCATTTGTCTCGTGTGAGTTCCCACTGTACTTTGATTACTACCCTACCACGCTCAAAGGAGACGTGCAAACAGGTTTTAGTTGGGTACAGTCCCGAGCCACATGGAGGCAGTGAGCGGATCATCAGGGGTTCGTCTCTCCCGGTATTGGGGGTGAGGTCGCGTTGTGTCTAGGAGAGCCCTTACACGAAGTCCTTGGCCAAGGCAGGAGATTTACTGGTAGATATTCCAGTAATATCTTAGGGTGTTCTGGGATACACTCCAACACGACTTGTACCGCTTTTGGGGGTCTAACTTTCACCAACCCCTAGGCCCGCCATGCGATGCTCATAGACGAACGGACCGGACTGTATGGATATTGTCACTGACAGGCTCAGTAGGGTGTCAGGATGAGTTCGCTCATCGACGTCCCTTTTGGTCAATACCTGATAGCCCGTTACGTATGGCTAATACCTCTGACGTGCTAGTGGTTAAATCCACAACCAAAGTATTGACGAGTCTTTATAGTCCCCCACAGACCGTTTTTTCAAGTTTCGGGTGAAACGCTGTAGAGGCCGTATGGAGATATGGCAGGGTTCGATCGTATATGTGCGGTATTGCACGGATCATGATCGGACAGATAATACTAGCCGGATCCTAGGATTGTACAGTGTGGATTTTGTCTCATTGCATTTGTATTCGGTCAGAATACAAATGCGGGTATGTATATACAGTCGCGGGGTTTTCCTGTAATTTTTTGCGGGATCGGTTTTCTGAAGTTGCCAGTTTGCTTTCCGTTTCGGCCATTTTCCTTTGTTTCTTTCCTTGGCTGAAAATTGGTGGAGGAGGGCTTATTTGCAAATGTGCAAATTAGCATTGTGGAGGGTGGTCTTTGTATATTGTTGCTTCATGATGGTTCAACCATCATTTGACTTATTTGATCATCATCATTACTTGACTTTGGTGTTATGATGGTTGATGGAGTGGGGACATGGTTGTGATCATATTCTTCTCATCATCACTCTTTATTCACTCTTGCATTATTACTCCCCCTCCTTGACTTTTCTCCCCTCTCCCATTCTTTTGTGGCAAGGGGCCGGCCATTCCTTTGAAGGGGCTGTCCCAATTTTTATGGTGGAGTTTTCATCTCATTTTGCTTACAAAAATCCTTTTTGGTTCATCTCAAAAGCTCACATCTCCTTCTCCACTAAAACCATGGCAATTTCATACCCCAATGAGATATAAAGTTCCACACTATTCTACAGCAATTCTTGGACACGTCGACTCGCCAACTTCGTGCCCGAGTTGCCTCGGTCCAGAGGTAGGAGACCGTAAAAGAACCCGGCGATGTGGTGCCCTTCCGACTAGGAGATGAAGACCGGAGATTCCGCGGGGAGATCGGGATGACGACGAGAAGACCGAAGGATACGGATCGCTCGGTATATCTCTCTACCCCTTCTCTAGTTTGCTAGGATTAGGTTAATGGCCCGATCCGGGTACAAAGTCCGCGGTAGCGCCGGTTCTAGTTTATAGAAAAGTTTTTGATTCCGCATTTTGGCCTCGTTCAGACGGCCAGGGCGCTGCCATGCACTTACACGCTTTTATAGGCAAGAAAAGGGATAAAGAAAACAATAAAATTAGGACCAAATGGCAGCATGGAAGCCACTATGAGAGGATGGGGCCCACAGGAAGAGGTTGGGCCGGCCACAACGGTTTCTATGGGAATGTGCTCAGCCATTTTCCGAGGGGTAGGTCCTGTATTGCAGTGGTGGTCTTGTGTTGTCCCCAGAATGCCTCTGGTGTTGTTTGCTTGGTCAGTTTTGAACTTGTGGTGCACCAGGAATTGGAGGGAACTTGGTAGATACAAATCACATCACTACTTTTTGCAATAAATGCATGTCACACTCATCTCACCTCATGCCCACTTGCTTTAGCCTACTTGAGTGTGTCATGGCAGCCCCTTAGGTCCATAGTCCAAGCTCCAAGAGTTAGTGTGTACACTTGTTATGTGTTGGACCAAAATATTATGCACACACTTGTTTGCAAAATAACTCTTGGGATATCGGTTGGTTTCCAGTTCTGGCTGCAGTGTTGGCTCACAAAAGATATATTCGTGATTCTGGATGTATTTCTAGTATTTTGTCAAGGACACCTGTAATCTGTATTACTGAGCAAACACCGGTTAATAGTACCGATATATAACAAAACAGATAACGAATGAGCGGTATTGAAATGCTGTTTTCTGTGACGAACAAATACCCCCAAACTTATCTTTTTCTCATCCCGAGCAAAACAAAATCCTAGCCTCACTTTCGCACGGAACGCGATTGCACTGAGCGCGTGCAACAAGCCGTTAAACCTCTAGGTGTCCCTAGTAGGAGGAGTGTTGTCTCCTGAAGGTTTTCAGCAGATTACACCCATAAAATCCCGTCAAGTTAGTTACTAAGTTAACATTGATTCTACTCCTACAGTTTAGTATTTACGTTAGAAACTCTATCGTCTTAAGTTAGAAATATCCAACCCTTATGTTTCACACCTCATATCTATTTAGCCTCAGATCCTATATGTTCCAAAAAAGTTTAGAAAGATGTTGGTATCTCCTGAGTCTTCCTTCTAAAGTGCGGTCACAAATCAGGGATTTTTATTAACTTTACAGAAAAAGTAAGTCTTATTCTTTATTTCTATCTTTCCTCCAAAAATCTATTGTATAGCCCTACGTGTGTGTAAATTTTCACCCCTACACTCAAGAATTCATTTCAAGCTATAGTACCCTTACCTTAATACCTAATACTACTTCTTTTCATTTAATGATGGACGGATTTGCTCACACACCTTTTATGCGACTATTAATGTTTCTTAGGGCACTGACGGCCGATTACTGAATGTGTGAACTTAAAGCGTAATTAGAAATTTCCAGGTCTTGACTTTATTTATTTTTTCTTTTATTTTTCTTTTTTCTTTTCAAGACCGGATATATTTTTCAATGATGCACTTTAAGGTGTTCAGCTTAAATACCGTTTTTTTCTTTCATACCAGGTTTTCAGGCAAGAGTATTTCTAGGTATCCTCTACTATCCTAAGTTTCAAGGTGCGTGTAAGTGCAGTTTGTAGGGTATATACTTTCTAAATTTGGACTCAAGAATAGAAACTATTTTTCAGATTTATCTTTCTGTAAAGCTTTAATACTTTCCCTTCATTTTGACTTAACTCAAGAACTGAACTCAAGATTACCTACTTCTAAAAAAACTGTAAGGACGTATACTTACCAAGGTTAAACAGACTGAGGGTTATTTTTAGGGTTTTCAATTCCTAAGCCTAGGATTTAGTTATTTCTAACGTATCAACTAAGCTTTCGGAATAAAATCAAAGTTACCCTATTAGCTAACTTGACGACAAAGTTTTTATATTTTTGTAAAATTTTTGATTTTTGTGGGGTTTTAAAATAAGGTATGCAAATTCAGAATATACAAATGAATGCGAAGGAAAGAAATCTTACCGAGCACACCCCCAAACTTAAATTTGACAGTGCCCTCACTGTCAGGCTACACCAAGTGGGTCAAAATTATCGGCGCTCCCGAAAGATTTAAACAAAACAAAAACCAAAAATATATACACAAAAAGGTTCCCCCCAAACTTAAGTGAAACGGTGTTTCCACTGTTTAAGCGGTGAAGTTCAGAGTTGGGGGGGAAGAGAACAGTATTAATCTATACAAGGCCTTACACAGGCCAAAAGTGAGCACCACCCATTCAAAAAATTTATCGCTATAATGTGAAGGTTGGTGAAAGAATACGGTGAGGAAAGAAATGGAGAATACACGAGACCGTATGGAGATAGAAGCGGGATACGGTCTCGGTATATGAGAAGAAGAATGGCGGAAGGTAAAAAGAAATGGAGTACGAAATTTAAGGTGAAAATGGAGTGAATAAATTAGCATAAATTATGATGACTGATGTGTAAGAAGCATTTGTGCTAATCTATTAACCCATCGAGAAATGGGGTCAAATCCCTCAAGATTCGTGAGAAACCATGGGTACGCCGAACTTGGTAAATC
The DNA here is from genome assembly GCA_030015575.1 of Agapanthus africanus. Taxonomy (NCBI): domain Eukaryota; kingdom Viridiplantae; phylum Streptophyta; class Magnoliopsida; order Asparagales; family Amaryllidaceae; genus Agapanthus; species Agapanthus africanus. The sequence goes on along the minus strand of CM057347.1, from coordinate 176,414,018 downwards.
AGACACAAGAAGTGAAAGTGATACGGTGTCTTGCAAGGTCAGAATGACGGAAAGGATGGAGGGGAGTGATCGAGGAAGGGTATCAGTTAAAGGTTCAGGAGGGTGTACACAGTCAATGAAAGGAATAAGATGAAGTGGAAAATCCGACTCATCAAGCAAAACTGGTTCATCCTCAAAAATATCCTTAAAACTCACCTCAAAGATAAGCTCATCCATGCATTTATCATCAATATCAAGACCCATGTGGAATTCGGGGAAAACAGTTAAAGTCTCGGGATGATGAATTGGAGAGAAAAACTCATCCAAAGCAGTGGGTTCATCATCCAAAATATTCCCAGCGTCAATATCCTCAATCAAGTGAAAATCAAATTTCTCAGACACCTCATCAAAAGCATGGATTTCAATCAATTTTGGTTCTAAGATGGAGGTGTAGAGGTCAAAAGGTTTGGGATTGGTTTCACTTGGCAAGGTCCCTTCACAATCGGGTAAATCAAACACTACAAAGTCGCACAACTCATTAAACATTCTATCGTCAATTGATAATTCATTTGGGACACTTGATAGACTTTCAAAACAGGAGTTGTGGGATTCAATTTGGTACGGGTAGGTTTGATTTGGAAGGGTGTACAGCCCACTCTCTCCACTCAAATTCTCAGCCTGTCCTACCGCCTCATCATACATTGAAAAATATGGAGCTAGTTGGAAACTAGCTACCGGGTCAGTAGGTTGTATGAGGGCGGCCATGGACGCATTCAAATCCATCATCTGTTAGTACGACACTATCCTAAAGTCTTCCAACGACTGTTCCAGACTAGACATAGGTTGTGAAGGGGTTTCAGTAAAAGATTCAAAGTTGTTTAGATACTGAAAATTCCCAAATGGTGGTTCAGAAGCAATGTCTAGGGAAGGTGCAAAAGTTGGGTAGGATAGATAGGAATTGAATGGGTGGACAGGGGTAGGATCAACATACGAATAAGAAGGTGAATGGAATTGTTGATCCAAAAAATTTGTAGTGGTGAAAGGAGTGAAAGATCGGCTACGGGATTGTTCAATATATTCAGCGATGGACAAAGGACTACTTGCAAAAGGGGTATCAACATAAGAGGGTGGGGGAGGTTGAAAAGGTTGATACAAAGTAGATTGCGGAGTGTAAGTGTTTGTCCTAGACACGTCAATGCGATCTTTCAATGAAATTTTGGTCATGGAGGGGTCGTTCGAAATTCGACCAAAGCAAGAACCGTAGGAAGTTATGTCTGGTTGTGTGTACCAAAGTTCGGCAAGAGTTTTTCGAGGTGGGGTACCCATGATATGAAGAGAAGAAGAAGAAAAGGAGAAAAGGAGGGGAAAAGAATGTGGTTTTTTTTTAAAGTTAGTTATCAACAAAAGAATGAAATATACACACACAAATAATCTGGACAAAAATAATCACGACACATAATACCACACACTTAATCGGTCTAGGGTTCACCTAGGTCAACTAGACCTGCTCTAGAACTTGATCGAAGTAAAACTATATCGAGAAACGGGCTCCAGATACACTGATCACGAGGCCAGGTAAGTGCAGAGATAAGGGGAGGTTTTCCGACGCTTTCGCGAAGGTCCTTAATTAAATAACCCTTTCTCTTTTGGCAGTTTCGTCGTGAACACTTTCCTAGTCACCCCGTAAATAATGTACCGTTAAGCAGTGTTCTAAACACACTTAACTTCTCCTATTGAGCGCGAAGTCCTTAAGGCTTAAAGTCTAGTTTTTTTTAAAATTTGTGCGGGTAAACGTTATGCTCAATTCATGATTTGTGGGCCACGGAAAAAGTGATGAAATCCTTTACCGTATGTTGTGGGGTTCGCTTGCCCTTAAGTCCGTATTAATATATGCAATGCACAATTCAATAAAAATTCTATAAAGAATCAAACAATCGTTTTTTAGTTTAAGCACGACACTGCAACAAATACGGGTTAGTCAATTTTAGCGTCTGCTAGCGAACTTGCAAAGAATCCTGCAAAGAATAGTATACTGGATGCGTCAGATTTTACAAGAAGGTGTTAGTAAAGCACGTACCGTTAAATTTTCGGGTTAAGAAACCCTTGTTGAAGTTAAATCAGAATAGATTGAAAATTTCGCTTGCGCGGGTCAAACTACCCGGATCTTTGGCACTGTGCTTTGCAACCACCTTATCTTTGAATGTACATTTTGCTCCCCACGATCGCAGTTCGCAAATCCGTAAAAATCTACAAATGTCGGAAAAACGAATATTATTGCGAAAAAGCGATACGAATGCCCAAATACCTGCACACTAAAAATTATTAAAAACAAACAATAAAAATAGGACAAAAATAAAAACTGGAGCACAGAGGAGATTTTGGTGGCAAAAGGTGGAGGTACGGCAGGCGACGCCGGATTTTGAAGGGAAGTTGCCTGATTTCTTGTGGTAGATGGGCTCCAACTTTCTTCAGGTGTCACAGTGTTATACTAATGTCACACAGGTATTGTTTTTTTCCTTAGTTCATAGCCAGAGTGCAAGCAGGTCAAATTCCACAGAAGAAAAAATGTTAGCAAAGTTAGTTTTTGTTTGGTTTTTTTGAAATTTTGAAATTTTTAGTTGATTTCGAAAATAGTGTTAGATGTATAAGTGAGATGTACAATGATTAACCCGAAATAACAAGAAGCAAAGCATTACCGTCTCCCCGGCAACGGCGCCATTTGATTGAAAGAATTAAAGTTAACCGCAATCAAGACGGTGTCGCTTTGCAGCTAGCCGCGATGAGCACGGGTCGATCCACAGGGAGACGGAGCGTTTTACGTTCTTATTCTCTGTAACGTTTTGAAAATAGTTTCGGTGAAATTTCGGAAAAATCGGTAAAATTAGGTGGTTTTCTGTAAAAAGTCAAAATACAAATATCTTTATTATAAAATTAAATATACATATTCTAGCTATGTAATTGCTAGTATTTGATGTTTATTGAGCCACTGGTGAAATTTCAAATTTTCTGAAAAATTTTCCGAAAATAATTATTTTAATATTATTTTAAGCCGTCACTAATACATTTAATTAGGGAAAATTAAAAATTGGAATGAGTTGAAACAAATTTTGTGCATCATAACACATTAAGTAAAATTTTAACATGTGGTTTTTGAAATGAAATAAAGCTGCCAAACGGTGTTAGAAAATATCGAAGAAAAAGGCTTAAATAGTGAATTTAGTCTAAATGGATGTTTGGGGTGTAGTATTTATCATTTTTCATCACCCCACACCCATACCCACACTCACACACCACCATTTTTACTTCCCCTTGGCCGAATTCAGTAGCCCCCCCTCAATTTTCCCCACTTGATTTGCAAAAGAAAAGAAGTGGAAATAAAGAAATGAAAAGAATGAGAATAGATAAAAGAGTTTGGTCTTTTGTTGACTTGGACTTTTCCCTCACCATACCTCACACCACACTCCCTCTCTCCTCTCCCCCACCTGCATTGGCCAAGCCCCCCCCTCCATTTTCAGCCCCTTCATTCTTCATCTCTCTTTCTCTTTAAAAAAATTCATCAAAAAATGCTTGAAAATCCACAAAAATCAAGCTAAAATCCAAATCTAATCCCTACCCATTTATCATTAGCACAACTTGCATGGATCTAGGGAACAAGTTGGCATTTTAGAGGCTTTGATTTCCATATTTGATCTCTTGATCATGAGGTATAATTCTAACCTTTTTGTTTAATTTGTTATTAATTGCTTAGGTTAGCTTAATTAAATGTTTAATTAGGTTTTTAATTAGTTCTAAGTGCATGATTTAAAATTCAAGAGAGGGGATTGAATTCAAATTGGTATTTTGTGTTGTGAGATTATGGTTCTGTGATGTAATTGACATATTAATGTTATGCGAAAACTAATTTTGTTGCTTGTTGCAAAAGGTTAAATTTAAATTGTAGTAATTTTAAGAAATTGCAAACTAGGTTTTAGTGAAATACATATATAATTGAGATTAAAATGTAATTAAATTTTTCATGACTTTTTTAACATTTTAATTTTTTGTTTAGCAACTTAGATTATGAAAAACCAAGCTTAATTGTAAAATTGTGAATTTTACTTTAAAAAGAGTTAAAATCGGTATTTTTTTTGCAAACTAGGAATTTGGAATTTATACAAATTGATGAGATTAATTTATGAAAGTTATTTGTATGACCTAATTATGTTATTTAATGAGCATTTTGGCCATTTGAATCGTTAAAATTTGTAGATTGGTTAAAACATCAAGTTTTGAACCGAAATGGGAATTTATGCTAACAGATTTTTTGAAAATAAAACGATTGGCTTAATTTTATGGATTTGACGAATTAATCCCTATTTCTTATACAGTTAATGAGTTTAGAAACCATGATAGGTTTGTTTGGTGTTTTTCTTGATCAATCGACGTTTGTACGCCGATGTCGAGGGTTTTTGGGTTGATTTGTGAAAGCAACCATAGGTTTTGACCTATGTGTGATTCGCTTGTCGTTTTGGACATGAGTCGGATTTTAATGCGATACGATGCTATATATGACGTGTAGGTACCCCATGTGGACTTCGAGACGATAAGCAAGCGCGTGGCGACATCGACACCGACGAGCGAAGATCAGGTGAGTAAATTTATATCTACGGGGAGAAGTCGGGTGGATGGCGTATAGCACCCCCGCAGTTCGTGGTGACGTATAAGAATACGTATACACACATATATTTATTATATGTTGTTTGAGTAGATTGATGATAAAGATGGATTTTGGTGTTCTTGGATTGGTTTAGTGTAATTGCGAAACCCTAGAGTAGGGGTTGCACCCATCCACACACACACGCACATACTTGCATACATTCTTTCTTTTACATGTGCGTATATGGGAATATATATTTATGTGTTCACATGGGTATGGGACTATGTGTTCATATACTGGATTTGAGGAGAGTACTTGGGATTTGAGATGAGTCGATGAGATTTGATTTGAGGCCGTGAGATCGGTGATATGGCAGGGTTCGTATTTGAAATACGACATGACGTTGTAGCGGGTCCTTTGACGTAGTATTTCACACACGTGCATGCATACTTAGGCGGTATCAGTATTGTACTAAACGTAGATCAGTACCCCAATCAGGATATTTGATGAAGAGGATACCAGATGAATAGTATGATGAATGTGATATTGACCGTACCCAGATTTGGGATGCCGTACGACAGATTTATGTACGAGCTATATATTGATGTTTGATCCGCACTCTTGACTTGGGAATATCTGATCATAGATATGGTATCGGATGTAATATTATCGAGGCGGGATCACCGACTAATATATATATATATATTTATATATATATATATATATATATATATATATATATATATATATATATGTATCGACTCAGATGTTAGGCGGTTTCCTTACCTTCAATTAGCTTGTTAGTTCAGCCGTATAGTTTAGTGTAGTTGTTAGACTAGATTTATTTTAAATATAGATTTGTTATCTTTGTGTCTAATATTTAGCTCCCGCTCATTATTTCTGTTGCTCCGCATTGCATACTCATTGTGATTCATATTCCATTATTGATATCATGCTGTTAGGACACCAGCACCATTACCGATGACGCGTATGTACCACGTACACTTACTTGCCGGCTCACACACATCTTCATTGGTAATTGACATGTCAAGAACACTTTAGAAAATACTATTCCATTGACATAGGTTGTTAGCTAATAGTTTAGACATGATATTAGTGTACTTGCCTTATATGCTAGTTTAGACATTGTAATCACTACTTGCTACTTCATGCATGTTATTATTCATTGATATGCCGCATTCATGGATTTTTATGTCTATATTCACTGTTTACATGCTATTTAGGATTTGGATTCAGATTTTTCATGAGATTTCCTGGATTTGGGGGAAAACCGCAAAAACACTTATAAACATCTTTTCTCTCTTTTAAATAAAAAGTGCGGTTTTCCCATGATGTATGAGTCATCCACCATGAGTTTGCTGATGGATTTCGAGACCCGAGTTCAAGGAGTGGAAGAACCGTTTCGGGTACATGGTGGACCCGGTGCAGTACCCCGGGGCAAGATGATCGCAGATGATGGCGTTGAGCCTGGCAGGGGAGCACTACCGACCGGTGATTTTACCCGACGCGTCGGATATCCGGAGGATACCGTCGTAGTCTTGAGATGGATGGTAGGGGCCGGTCTGGACTGACGGCGCCCTAGATATTGAGATTGAGATATTGGGATTTCGAGATATTGAGGTACTGAGATTTGATGATACAGGCCAGCCCGGATAGCCGGAGCCTGAGATTTTGAGACATTAAGATTTATGTTTTGTGTCAATACTAGGCACTGTTTATGCTGATTTCATAATGATACCTCATTTTAAACATACAAAGGAAATCTCACTAAATTATGAAAGCAGTTTCTTTAGTACATGTATTCTGTTTTCATGCATTCATACATCATCCATATGATATATTGCTACCTGAGGCACTGAAACGGGCATATGGGATTACACTTGGGTTAGATATTTACCCTAGCTATTGTTATAGGATACTGGTTATATATTTGAGGATATATTATGATCGTATGACCTAGGATTGCGTTGTTCATGCGATTTCAGTTCGTAGATGTTTTTCTACTCATGAGTTGGAAACTCACCCCCGTTGTTCCACAGTTCTTGCAGGTTTTGCCGTACAGGTTTCATTACGGCTTTGCTGGCACTACTTTCATTTCCGGGTGATTTGCATATAGGTGGGTTTATTGGTATCGTACCCATCATATTACTTTGTATAATATTATTCAGTTGTATCTAGTAAATTCCATCAACCAAACATGTTTTTATTTTTGAGATAGAGACCAGCGATGTTATTCTTGAGATAGAGACCAGCGATGTTATTATTTCGACCTTAGAGTCGCGTATTATATTTCTGTGGATTTCTTGTTGTTTTGAGTTTCCTTTTGAGTTTTGATCCTCGCCCTTGGAGTCGTATGTTTTATTGCTTGTGTGGTTGTGATCGTCGATTGACGAAGAGCTAGCTCCCGCTTGGGGATTCCTTTTATTGATTTCGTATACTATTCATGTTGTATCCCGTTTGGGAGCCAGTATTTACAAAGGAGACTCTGCCGAAATTTTCAGGAAATATTTGATGTTTTTAAAAACCCATAATTCGGCTTATGCTATTAAAATTACTTGATTTAAATTGGTTTTCCTTCACTCCACTACTTTTCTTGGTTTGGATTTCTGGGTTTTCGGTTTACTTAGATTACGTACGCCTCGAGACGTTTCGTAGTTTAAGTGCCGGTCATGTTCCGTACTTTCGGGACGTGACAAAGTTGGTATCAGAGCGTTAGGTTTTACCTTCGGAGCGTAGGATGACCCTTGGTTGATGGAATAGGTAACTAAAGTAGAGTGACGTACCGTGGGTATGTTCCGCGGCATACTTACGATACGCTACTCCACTTAAGAAGCCTTAGGATGTACATTTCTTTGCTCAGTATTATATTCATTCCTAGGATCTAGCCTCATCAGTACCAGTTATGGTCTTGTCACCACGGTTGTACGGGCATGGAGAGGTACGGCTAGAGTTGCGGTCAGCATGAGCTCGTCATGGTCGAGGACAGACCAGAGCGTGATTCCAGGGGCATACGATTGCATAGAGGCATCGTTTTATTGAGTTTTCGCGCTATGAGCGTTTGATGGATCGTTGTAGGAGATTACTCGGATGTGCGGATCGGCACCAGAGGATTGAGCCAATGATAGAGGCCAGCCAGATTTTGATTACCGTTGGCGTATTGCTTATTCATGATGATTGAGGCACTGTTCAACGTGCAGACGAGTGAGCCAGTTATTGCTGCGAACGATGAGATATCGCCCCAGATGTTGGAGCTATTGCAGTACTGGTCGTACTAGGAGATAATAGAAGGTCGCTAGTCACCGAGGATGAATGACTAGGACAGGTGGTTCGTTCGCCTATCCCGATGCGAGGTCATCAGATAGATTGATTTCAGCTAGAGACGACTTCACGCGGAGACGTTGAGAGTCGACAGAGACGATCGAATGTCAGAAACCTATTATTCCAAGTTTAAAGTATTCGGAGGAGCATGCAGGCAATTCTATGGACCCTCCAGAAGAATGAAACCCTAACTCGACTTAATGACCGTGTGAAAGCCTTTGAACCTTAGGGTTCGCGGCAGTTCCGCGACGCCATTAGTGAGGCTTGGGTTTGCCCTTCTACGGCTGGACCATCGGTGCTGTGGTATGTACTCGATACTGTTAAACTGTACCTAAGAGGTTGAGCTCTTGGGGGATTATGAGGTTTTGACAGATCGATCGGATGGTTCTACTTCATTCGGATGCTAGGTGGTGAGATGCATTCTTTGGAGACTCCAGATACGAGGGTAGCCGTTGGAGCTCAGTCCATGCATCCACGACGAGACGAGTCCGAAGCAGTCGACATCAGAGAAAAGTGGAGCAAGAGGTTCATACGAGATCTTGATGAGACGACGTTTCACTCCGCCGACATCAGAGATGCGATATGCATGCCGAGGCATTATACTTGGATATACCTTCCAGAAGGAGCCGCGATGAGTATGCAGCCGTTCCGGAATAAGAAATTGCATAGTAAGGGACGATGACTTTCGGACAGTTCGGCAGAGACGAGATTTGGGAGAGATCTCGACAGGACCTTTCTGGAATAAATTACAAGAAGACTTGGACCCAGGAGTAGTCATGTTACGCACACCAACAGACCAGAGTTCAGGATCGTCGACGAGACATGCTATGAGTGACTACGATAATTGGCCAGAGGTTCTTAGAGGAAGTGCTTGAGCGGGGACTATTCTGCCATATTTGATTCGGTATTTTGGGCGATCTATTCGCATGATTGATTTTGATGATTAAGTTTCAAGATATTTGTTTTCATGGACCATGGTTGCACTTGCTGAGTATTTGCGATTTTTGCACAGTTGTTGCACTTGATCTCGTTTTCGTGCCTTGGTTTCTCACGTTTATGATTTTATGGGTTCTATACAGTTGAGTTGATTTTGTCCGTATATATGCACACGATTTGGTTTTGGCACTCGGTATGATTCACATATGCTTGCAGTGCAGTGATACGCATTTTGTGCACTTAGATGCACTGGACTTCGATTTCGATTGTGATACTCGATATTTGTTTTGTGCACCTGACTTGATTTTGCGCATGTTCGGCACTTGATATTGGATTTCATGATTTCGTGCATGATGGATGCACCTGGTTTGGATTTTCGCGCACGTTGAGCGCATGTTTTGAGAAGCAATTTTGGTGCACACCAGATGCACTAAACCGAGATTCTTCGTACGTGTCAGACGCACCTGTCCTTGCTGTCAGACACATACGTTGCCTATGACAGATGTTGTGTGCACACCCGATGCACTTAGATGTTGTTTCTGTGCGCATGTATGGCACATATATGGATTTTGATTTCCATGCGCCCAGACGCACATAGCATTTATATGCATATTTTGGGATTGATTTCTTATGGAGCGGTACGTTTTTATGATGATTGCTATGAGTTTTTGTACTGAGCAGGACTAGTCAGAGGACAGTACCTGAATATATTTTGTATGCATTGATAGTTATTGAAGAGATTTCCAAAAATCGAGCTATAGTCTCAATATTTACCTACGTGTCTGATATGACACGAAATGTTTAAAACAAGGATACCCTTCTAAATTGTTTCCAAAATGGCGGAACGTACATATTAAACAAAGGATATATATATATATATATATATAGTTATTTTCTTACACTAGACGTCCACCACTGTGCAGTGCTGCGAGCATCGCACAACGATTTGAAGAAGATTTGGCATGCATTGTTTCCAGATGTTTTAATGATGTATATCATATTGATTTTCATTTTGGATTTAGACATTGTATCTTCACCATGACTCTGATGATTGCGGGATGCTGGATGGAGTTTTGATTTTGAGTTACATGCTCATTTTTCATGCGCATGCGCTGCGCTACGATTGTTTTATGTATTTATGACTTCGGAGCCCCGACGACTTGATGGTTTTGCTGAGATGTTTTAGTGTTTGGGGGAGTTTTAATTTAAAATTCGGGGACCGAATTTCTTTAAGGGGGGAAGATTGTAACGTTTTGAAAATCGTTTCGGTGAAATTTCGGAAAAATCGGTAAAATGAGGGGGTTTTCTGTAAAAAGTCAAAATACAAATATCTTTATTATAAAATTAAATATGCATATTCTAGCTATGTAATTGCTAGTATTTGATGTTTATTGAGCCACTGGTGAAATTTCAAATTTTCTGAAATTTTTTCCGAAAATAATTATTTTAATATTATATTAAGCCGTCACTAATATATTTAATTAGGGAAAATTACAAATTGGAATGAGTTGAAACAAATTTTGTGCATCATAACACATTAAGCAAAATTTTAACATGTGGTTTTGAAATGAAATGAAGATGCCAAACGGTGTTAGAAAATATCGAAGAAAAAGTCTTAAATAGTGAATTTAGTGTAAATGGATGTTTGGGGTATATTATTTATCATTTTCCATCACCCCACACCCATACCCACACTCACACACCCCCATTTTTACTTCCCCTTGGCTGAATTCAGCAGCCCCCCCCTCAATTTTGTTAGTTATATGTATGCCCTAGTGGCCATTACTATACATAGGATGTATATTGTAGTGGATGCTTGGACATATGTAGGGAGGACTTTCTTGCTCGACATGATAGTATGCTATCTGGTTGATCTTTATCTTAACGTGTACACTGATTGTCTCTCTGTTACATGTTGGTAAAGCCTTTAGGATGTGTACTTGACTAGCTGGACTATGATGCGGATCATACTAGTGGGGATATGGTAGTCCATAAGTACATCCTTCAAGTTCCCTAGTCGTGGGTTTATCGAGATAGGGCATCGATATACCAGAGTAGACTAGCGTATACCTTCTCGACTCATACAGATGGGCGATGGATGATCCCATATCCATTGGTGTTTGACATCAGAGATGATATACGGGTGCTCAGTGGAGACTGGGTACACTGGATGGACTCGCCGAGAACTCCCATATGGTATTATACTTTACGTTAGATGGCAGTTCTCTGGTGACACTGGTACAGAGTAGTCTGTTGACCCGAGATTGTCATAGAGTCTTGTGTGATTCCCTCTGTGCTTTGATTCCCACCTTACCACGTCCAAGAGGGCGTGCAAAACGGTGGTTTTTGGGTACAGTCTCGAATCACATGGAGGCAATGAGCGATAGGAGGGGATTCGTCTCTCCCGGTATAGGGAGTTGATGTTGCACTGTGTTCGATTGGCTATAACCGGAAATCCCTAGCCAGGGTTGCTGAGATTTACTGGTAAGTGTTACCAGTAGTTTCTCAAACTGTTATAGACCTCATATCGACACGACTTATCGAGCTATTGGGGTTTGACGTTTACCACCCCTAGGCGAGATATGCGACATATCAGACGACGAGACCGGACTGTACGGTAAGTGTTACTGGTTGGATTCACAGGAGTGTGAGCGGGCTTGCTCGTCAATCTTTTGATCGCTCAATACCCGGATGGCCGTTACGTTTAGCAGACCGCTTGCGGCTTGTGGGTGCTTGATATGATCATCATCTGCTGCCGGCGTATTGACGAGTCTTTAGAGTCCTACACAGAGCTTTCCTGGCTCAAGCGAAACGAAATAGGAGCGCATATGAGATATGTGCGGGACCGAGAATAATGCGTGTATGTGATACTGTATTCCATTCTCGCGATGAATGTATCGATTGGTTGTATGCGATATAACCTAGTTATCGAATCGAGGATTGATTCGATAAGCCGATACATTGGATATTAGCCAGTTATATGCGATATGACCGGATCGTTAAATAAAGTATTGATTTAATGATTTAATACATAATTATATATTTGATATATTACTTTGCATTAACTAGTATTGGTTCACTTAAATTGGATTTTCTCACTTGTTGTACACAAGTTGTATATGTGATATACTTTTGTGCACTTGTTTGTATCATGTTTGATGATACATGCTAACTAGGGTTTGTGTAAAGAATTAAACCATGGTTAGTTAATGGTTAGGGTTTCATTTGATTTACTTATTCATTTATTTATTTTGTTTATTTAGTTTGGCAAAGGAAAATGAAATGGTGGCTTGCTTTGTCTTTTCTTTGAAGCTTCATGAAACTTTGACTAAGTGACCATTTTGTCTTCATGTCCTAACCCTAACCATTTAACTAAACCATAGTTAATTCTCTACACTTAACCATGGTTGTAAATATGATAAGTATCATATTATTTTCTATTTTTGAAAAGACTTATCATATTCTTTCTTCTTCTTCTTCTTCAAAGATGAAGAAAAACCTTGCTACCAACAATGACAACTTGAGAAAAAGAGTAAGAAATCCAATTCTAAAGTGAACCCACTTCCTATTTCTTCATCCTCTACCACTTGCCAAGTAGTATAGGGTGTTTTCTTCACAAGTTTCATGGCTTGGTGAAGTTGGAGCTTGATCTTGTGTTGCCTCGACGTAGATCATCTTCGGCATCGAAGTCGGTGACCTAGCTCGATCTTTTCTCCGATGAAACCATCGCAAGAGTCTAGGATTTCGATTTGTACAGCGGAGGGACGTCTATGCGGAGCTAAGGAAGTGGAGGACCGGATGTACAAAGGTTGTAGCCCCTTCCCTTTTAGTTAAAGTTGTTAACTTGCATTGCATCGCCTATACATCTAGTTAACGATCCGTATTATGGTTTGTAGGCACATGGAAAAATTTGAAATTGGCATGGTTGATGCCTTGTGAGACCTCATTAGTGTGTCTAGGAACCCTACAGTGGTATCAGAGCTTAGCTAGAGCATTAGGCAATGCGTAGACGGAGTTAGAAGTCCGATCGAACGGAAACCCTAACTCCAAAATGCTCTCTGGACATTTTTTAAAAACTGGGTTTTTTCCAGATTAAAATTCTTAAAAATTTCAGCAGGAAATTCTATGAATTACTGTGCAAAATAGACCAAAGGATATGATTAAAGAGCGGCGGAACCGCGGCAGAAGCATGGCTTCTGCGGCGGTTCCGCGGCCAAAATATCTCTTCTTGAAACACTGTTTGCACAGTAATGTCTTATTTTGTTTGCTGTATTTTCTGGGAATTTTTAATATTTATTCAAGAGTTGAATATTCTGGGTTGTATTGGGGATTCGGTGTTTCGATCGGGAAGTTTAACTTCTTCTGTGTTTTTCCGGATAAATTTTAGCAAAATGTTAAAAATGTTCGACCGGATATAAATACCCACTTTTTCCCCTGCCGGAAAATTTCCAATTGTTGGATTTTTCCGTAGTTTAACGACGTTCTAAGTAGTGCAAGTAACGCGATGGTCCCTCTAGAAAACAACAAACCTTAACTCGATTATGTGACCGTCTTGAACTGCCCTTTGAACCTTAGGGTTTGGGGCAGTACGGCGTGCCACATGTGAGGCGTTGGCTTAACCCTTCTACGGCTGGACCGTTGGTACTGAGGCACGAAGTGAATGTTTTTAAACTTATTTCATGTGTTGAGCTGTTTCGGGAAAACTTGGGTGTTCGATTGTTCGATCGGAAAGTTTAACATTTTCTATTTGTCCGGAATGTGATACAATAATTGGAATTCACAAGTTGTTATGAGATAACTGAATGAATGTTATAAACATAGCAGTTTAGTCTCACTTGATCGGTTGCCACGGAATTTTGATGTGATCAAAAGTCCGTCGCAATCACGTAGCGTACACGGATACTCGCCGGTAAACTTAATAGACAGCCTCACCCCATAGCCTCGACCAAGTGACTGTAGGAGAACCCCGTCGCCGAAAGCATCCGTCCGGGTGCTCACGGTAGCGGTGTTCCGCCTTGGTGCACTTCGTCGAAGGTATCGGGGGTGCGGCCATCTAATAAAGTCTGCGACGAGCATTCGATCAGGATGTCGGGAATCTTGTTGAATTACCCGACTTGATATTGAAAATTGTTTTCGATGATGAGACTAAAATGCGGGGTTTATAATTGTTAGGCATGTGATATCTAAGGAATTCAGATGGTTAGGCATGTGATGTCTAAGAAGGTTGCGGATTCCAACTTTTGTAGTTTTACACTTTCTTTTCTGCGACCGTAAGTGTAATATGTGATACCGCCGGTTTTGTTGCTATATGTCAACGACAATTGGGATGCGCATATTTACTTACGTTGATGACATGTGATGTTATGTGTTGCTGGATATGTTATATTGGATCGTCGTGTTTGAATAGCCGGGGGGTTTTTATGTGAGATGAGTGTTTTTCATTTTCATTCATGTAAAAAAAATTGTATGTAATATTCTTTTATTGGGGCACTTCCAGGTTGCGGAAGCTGTCACCGTTTGTATATTATTTACTTTTCTGCACTAGGATAGACCCAAGGAGGAGGGCGCAAGTAACCGGGTTCTGGAGTCCAGTGGGAGACCAACTCGAGGAGTCGAGTCCGGGTCTTCTAACTCTAGAATTGGTAGGATTGCTTACAGCTTTTGTAGGGGTCTAGGGGTGTGGGTTTGGCTATTCATCACGACCGTGGAATCCGTGTTTTATACTGGCTCGTATTGAAAACACGGACGTCCTAGTATATCCAATATTTCATATGATTCTTCTGCTGCGATATATGTGATGTGATCATTTGATGTTCTGTGATGGATACTGTATATAGTATATATGATATATTATATAGACGTTACTTATGTTTTACACCCGCGCTAGCCCTGCCCCGCTCTGTCGTTAGTTACCTAACCTAACGGTGCACGAGGGGACATCGAGGCGAATGCGGATGGCATAAGTGTACGTTGTATTTATCTGTGATGTTTAGGTGCTTAAATGATGGGACTTCATTAATGTGATTAATGGAAGAAAAGAAACCTAAAGATGTTATAGAATCGAATTTCAAAAATAAAACAGGTAGCTACAGTTCTTTCTTTGCACAGCGGTATATATGATATATCCTGCACCTTATTCGATGAGGAAAGGGCCGACGATCCCTTCACCGGGAGTGACCCCTTTAGCAATAACTGGCAGATGCTACAACCCTCGGTTTGTCTTTTGATTGCTTTTAAGAGTTTTTGCTTTGCACAGTGATATATATGATATATCCCGCACCTTATTCGATGAGGAAAGGGCCGACGATCCCTTCACCGGGAGTGACCCCTTTAGCAAAACTAGAAAAGCCTCAAAAACACTCCATTTCAAAATCATTTGATTCTACAACGATATCAAGTTCATTACGCAATAGGTTTTCAGAAAAACCTTTCTTAGCCCTCCGTCATTTCAGATAAGTACTAGTTAGTATTCATGCTGCGGTAGTTTGGCCTCCGTCAAGGCGTAGCGTACGGTAGCTAACTAGTGCTTGTCTGCTAGCATATGATGCGATTGGATTAGGGTATTCGTACGACGTTGTTTGGCCTCCGTCAAGGGTCGTGCGGGTAGGTTTAATTCAATCAGGAAATGACGGGTTGAACTTGACTAGCGGACTATAGGTAGTTTGGCCTCCGTCAAGGTCATAGGATGCTAGGGGCAGAATTATCGGGAATTTCAAGTGTTGAAATTTGCTATGAGATTGCATACCTTCTATGAGATAGTTGGATCACGATACCCACTGCGAGTAATTGTTACTCCTGGGAGAGTTTTACACATTACAATTAGCCGATCAAGTAGGTGTCTAGAAAGGTGTCAATGGGGTTACGCCTCTGGGAAAACGAGGTTTACTATAATTAGGTTCGTGCGAAAGCACGGGGGACCTCCCTCAAAGTACCGACACTGGCCTGGCTGAAAGATTGGCGAACTTGTAGCGTGTAATTAATCCCGGCTAGTCTTTCCTTTTAGGGTTTGAAGGAAGATTTGATAAAAACAGTGGGAGCCATCCTGATTAGATAAAATAATAACCAATCTATTCTTGCAAGAGCGCACGCTGAGTGTTTTCTTCTCTCTCTCTCCAGGTAGCGACCATATCACGCCTTAATCAAGATAATAATACGGAATATTGACCGAACCCGCTTGTTATACTGAGCTGGGGAACGTTGGTCCCGCTCCAACTTATAATTGTTATAAGACAGAGCAGGAAATTAGGGATTACCAGTATTCCCGTGCCGCCCAAACGAAGAAAGTGCATACTTATGCATCATCTTCGGGTGTGTTCATTATACAGAACTGTTTCTCAGTATTCTTTACGTCCTGGATATGAGATACCGGATCAGGATCCCGCATATGTAATTTGTTACATGGGCTACAGATAGGCAAAGAACTGAGAATGGGTGATAAGTTTCATGAGACAGAAAACGGGGCAAGTGTTGTAGTCAAGTCTGTTGGTCACTGTCACCCTGTATTCCAAATATATTGATTCTGAATGAATGTTATTAGATACCGAACCTGATATAAAAAACATATCACTCTCTTTATTTGTAAAGAAATGATAAAATTTTGTATTGTTGGATAATGTTTTGAACATTTCCTATATCAAAAGTTGATCGGTCCAGGCACGTTATCTAGAAGCATTGATGTTCTAAATCAAACTACAGTTCTTAGTATACGGAACACACACAAGAGGAAGAGTTCAGAAATGAACGGATCCTTCTTGAGGTATTGTAGACTAGGTCATATTAATGCGACCCGACTAGCTAAGTTGCACATAGATGCATATTTAAATCTGTTTGAATTTACATCTTGTGAAAACTTGTCGGTTATGTCACAAAGATATGATGACCCCAGCTCTGTTTATTAGAAGTAGAGAAAGAGTTAGTGAACTCTTGGGATGATACATGTTGATGTATGTAGGTCCCCTGTCTACATATGCCAAGACCGGTTCTTTGTATTTATTACATTCTCTGATAATCTCTCAAGATTCAGACAAATGTTCTTGTTGAAACACAAGTCCGAAACTTTTGAGATAATCACAGAATATAAGTTAGAAGTAGAGAACCAAAATACGGGTATAAGTATTATGTCCTTTGATGTGATCAGGGAGGAGAATACTTAAGCACGGAAATCCTGGACTATTCTAAAGGAGAATGAGATTCTCTCTCTGCATTACTCCTCCGTATGCACTATAGCACGATGGTATATCGGGACGGAGCAATCACACCCTATATGATAAGGTGTGCTCTATGATGAGTACTACTGAGTTACCTATTTCCTTTTGGGAGTTATGCACTTGAGAAGCTGCATACCTATTGAAAAGGGTTCAAATCAAATCAGTTGCCTACCGCTTCATATGTGATATGGAAAGGGAAGAGCCCATATCTTAAGTTAGTTAAGATTTGGGGTTGTCCAGCCTATGTTTAAAAAGCAAAATCCGGACAAGCTCGAGGCAAGATCTGTTATGTAGAACTGGAAATGTTCCAGCTATACAAACTGCAGCTGATGATTTGAAAGAACCAAAGGATTCAGTAGATTCCAACGAACCTCAGCCTCTCCGCCGATCTAATAGGGTTCCTTACCCACCTGAGAGTTACTTCGGTTTCTCTATGACAGTGGGAGCGAGGATTGCATCATGTGATGATGACCCAACTAGTTTCGAGCTGGCCATCAGGAGTGAGACTCTGTAAGAATGGCTGGATGCTTAGTGATCTGAGATGGAATCCATGTACACCAACAAAGTATGGACTTTAGTTGCTATATCTGAAGGGTTAAATCCCAATCAGGAGCAAATATATCTTGAGAAGATTACTTGGTGTAGATGGAAAAGTTGAGACTTTCAAAGCTAGACTTGTTAAAGTTTTCGTCATCGACCAGGCGTGGATAATGATGAAACCTTTTTCCAGTGGCTATGCTTAAGTCCATCCAGATCCTACTTGCCACGGCTACATACCATGACTACAACATCTGGCGGTTGGGTGCCATGACCGCTTTTCTAAATGATGTTTTAGAAAAGTGCGTCTATAAGTACACAGTCAGAGGGCTTCATAGACAGTGGGAGCAGCGGAAACGTGTGCAAGATGTTTTATGTGATAAAGCAGGCATCGCGGAGTTGGAACGTCTGTTTTGATGAAGTAGTCAAAGAGTTTGACATCATCAAAATGGTAGATGAACCTTGTATAAACAAAAGGGTAGTAGGGAGTATGGTGAAGATCCTCGTAGAGTACGTGGATGACATACTGTTGATAAGAAAGGAGTTTCCTATGCTAAGCTCGGTCAATCTCCGCTTATCACAATGATTCTCCATATAGGATCAAATTGATACCTCCTAAATCCTATGTTTTGGATCTATGAGATAAATCTAATTGGATGTTAGGATACTCAATAGATGTAGTGGGATGGTATCAATCGATCCTGGAGGCAATCACTGGAAGGGTTCCAGCATGATAAGGACGATTGAAAGTCAGTCACAGGCATTGTCTTTACCCTCAGTAAAGGGACGGTATGTTGGAAGAGTTCCAAACTAGATACCGTGGCATACTAGACGATAAAGGTTGGATACATCGCTATTTAAGATGCTACCAAAGAGGCAGTCTGGGTGTATATTGGTTCATGAGATGAACTTAGTTCCTCCTATTGTGTGACAATGGAGTTATGGCTTATTCCAAGGAACGTCCGTTCATCAGTGATCCAGACACATTCTAAGGCAGTATCACCTGATCATGGAGATGGTTGATCTCCAAGGTGATCGAGGTTAGGAGAACAGACTCAGAGGACAACACGGCGGATCCACTCACAAAGGCCTTTTCCCAGAGAGAGGCTTTTATGGGATGGTTGAGTATGAGATACTACAACCACTGCTATTAGATGGCCCTAGTGCAAGTGGGAGATTGTTAGTTATATGTATGCCCTAGAGGCCATTACTATACATAGGATGTATATTGTAGTGGATGCTTGGACATATATAGGGAGGACTTTCTTGCTCGACATGATAGTATGCTTTCTGGTTGATCTTTACCTTAACGTGTACACTGATTATCTCTCTGTTATATGTTGGTAAAGCCCTTAGGATGTGTACTTGACTACCTGGACTATGATGCGGATCATACTAATGGGGACATGCTAGACCATAAGTACATCCTTCAAGGTCCCTATTCGTGGGTTTATCGAGACAGGGCATCGATATACCAGAGTAGACTAGCGTATACCTTCTCGACCTATACAGATGGGCGATGGATGATCCCATATCCATTGGTGTTTGACATCAGAGATGATATACGGGTGCTCAGTGGAGATTGGGTACACTGGACGGACTCGCCGAGAACTCCCAGATGGTATTATACCTTACGTCAGATGGCAGTTCTCTGGTGACACTGGTACAGAGTAGTCTGTAGACCCGAGATCGTCATAGAGTCTTGTGTGATTCCCACTGTGCTTTGATTCCCACCTTACCACGTCCAAGAGGGCGTGCAAACGGTGGTTTTCGGGTATAGTCCCGAATCACATAGAGGCAATGAGCGATAGGAGGGGATTCGTCTCTCCCATTATAGGGAGTTGATGTTGCGCTGTGTTCGATTGGCTGTAACCGGAAATCCCTGGCCAGGGTTGCTGAGATTTACTGGTAAGTGTTACCAGTAGTTTCTCAAACTGTTATAGACCTCATATCGACACGACTTATCGAGCAATTGGGGTCTGATGTTTACCACCCCTAGGCGAGATATGCGACATATCAGACGACGAGACCGGACTGTACGGTAAGTGTTACTGGTTGGATTCACAGGAGTGTGACCGGGCTTGCTCATCAATCTTCTGATCGCTCAATACCCGGATGGCTGTTACGTTTAGCAGACCGCTTGTGGCTTGTGGGTGTTTGATATGATCATCATCTGCTGCCGGCGTATTGACGAGTCTTTAGAGTCCTACACAGAGGTTTCCTGGCTCAAGCGAAACGAAATAGGAGTGCATATGAGATATGTGCGGGACCGAGAATAATACCAGTATGTGATACTGTATTCTATTCTCGCGATTTGTATCATTAGACGGTTATATATGATATAGCCGGGTTACCGGATCAAGTGTTAGAAAATAATATGATACTTAAGGTTAGCTTAAGGTTAGAATTAGATTTCTCACACTTTTTCTCAAGTTGCCATTGTTGGTAGCAAGGTTTTTCTTCATCATGAGGTATAATTCTAACCTTTTTGTTTAATTTGTTGTTAATTGCTTAAGGTTAGCTTAATTAAATGTTTAATTAGGTTTTTAATTAGTTCTAAGTGCATGATTTAAAATTCAAGAGAGGGGTTTGAATTCAAATTGGTATTTTGTGTTATGAGATTATGGTTGTGTGATGTAATTGACATATTAATGTTATGCTAAAACTAATTTTGTTGCTAGTTGCAAAAGGTTAAATTTAAATTGTAGTAATTTTAAGAAATTGCAAACTAGGTTTTAGTGAAATACATATATAATTGAGATTAAAATGTAATTAAGTTTTTCATGACTTTTTTAACATTTTAATTTGTTGTTTAGCAACTTAGATTATGAAAAACCAAGCTTAATTGTAAAATTCTGAATTTTACTTTAAAAAGAGTTAAAATCGGTATTTTTTTTTTGCAAACTAGGAATTTGGAATTTATACAAATTGATGAGATTAATTTATGAAAGTTATTTGTATGACCTAATTATTTTATTTAATGAGCATTTTGGCCATTTGAATCGTTAAAATTTGTAGATTGGTTAAAATATCAAGTTTTGAACCAAAATGAGAATTTATGCTAACTAGTTTTTTTGAAAATAAAACGATTGGCTTAATTTTATGGATTTGACGAATTAATCCCTATTTCTTATAAGGTTAATGAGTTTTGAAACCATGATTGGTTTGTTTGGTGTTTTTCTTGGTCAATCAACGTTTGTACGACGATGTCGAGGGTTTTTTGGTTGATTTGTGAAAGCAATCATAGGTTTTGACCTATGTGGGATTCGTTTGTCGTTTTGGACATGAGTCGGATTTTAATGCGATACGATGCTATATATGACGTGTAGGTACCCCATGTGGACTTCGAGACGATAAGCAAGCGCGTGGCGACGTCGACACCAGCGAGCGAAGATCAGGTGAGTAGATTTATATCTATGGGGAGAAGTCGGGTGGATGGCGTATAGCACCCCCGCAGTTTGTGGTGACATATACGAATACGTATACACACATATATTTATTATATGTTGTTCGAGTAGATTGATTATAAAGATGGATTTTGGTGTTCTTGGATTGGTTTAGTGTAGTTGCGAAACCCTAGAGTAGGAGTTGCACCTACACACACACGCACGCACATACTTGCATACATTCTTTCTTTTACATGTGCGTATATGGGAATATATATTTATGTGTTGACATGGGTATGAGACTATTTGTTCATATACTAGATTTGAGGATAGTACTTAGGTTTTGAGATGAGTCGATGAGATTTGATTTGAGGCCGTGAGATCGGTGATATGGCTGGGTTTGTATTTGAAATACGACATGACGTTGTAGCGGGTCCTTTGACGTAGTGTTTCACACACGTGCATGCATACTTAGGCGGTATCAGTATTGTACTAAACGTAGATCAGTACCCCAATCAGGATATTTGGTGAAGAGGATACCAGTCGAATAGTATGATGAATGTGATATTGACCATACCCAGATTTGGGATGTCGTACGACGGATTTATGTACGAGCTATATATTGATGTTTGATCCGCACTCTTGACTTGGGAATATCTGATCATAGATATGGTATCGGATGTGATATTATCGAGGCGGGATCACCGACTAATATATATATATATATATATATATATATATATATATATATATATATATATGTATCGACTCAGATGTTAGGCGGTTTCCTTACCTTCAGTTAGCTTATTAGTTCAGCCGTATAGTTTAGTGTAGTTGTTAGACTAGATTTATATTAAATATAGATTTGTTATCTCTGTGTCTAGTATTTAGCTCCCGCTCATTATTGCTGTTGCTCCGCATCGCATACTCATTGTGATTCATATTCAATTATTGATATCATGCTGTTAGGACACCAGCACCATTACCGATGACGCGTATGTGCCACGTACACTTACTTGCCGGCTCACACACATCTTCTTCGGTAATTGCCATGTCACGAACACTTTAGAAAATACTGTTCCATTGACATAGGTTGTTATCTAATAGTTTAGACATGATATTTGTGTACTTGCCTTATATGCTAGTTTAGACATTGTAGTCACTACTTGCTACTTCATGCATGTTATTATTCATTGATATGCCGCATTCATGGATTTTTATGTCTAAATTCACTGTTTACATGCTATTGAGGATTTGGATTTGGATTTTTCATGAGATTTCCTGGATTTGGGGGAAAACCGCAAAACACTTATAAACTTCTTTTCTATCTTTTAAATAAAAAATGCGGTTTTCCCATGATGTATGAGTCGTCCACCATGAGTTTGCTGATGGATTTCGAGACCCGAGTTCGAGGAGTGGAGGAACCATTTCGGGTACATGGTGGACCCGGTGCGGTACCGCGGGGCAAGAGGATCGCAGATGATGGCGTTGAGCCTGGCAGGGGAGCACTACCGACCGGTGATTTTACCCGACGCGTCGGATATCCGGAGGATACCGTCGTAGTCTTGAGATGGATGATAGGGGCCAGTCTGGACTGACGGCGCCCTAGATATTGAGATTGAGATATTGATATTTCGAGATATTGAGGTACTGAGATTTGATGATACAGGCCAGTCCGGATAGCCGGAGCCTGAGATTTTGAGACATTGAGATTTATGTTTTGTGTCGATGCTAGGCACTGTTTATGCTGATTTCATTATGATACCTCATTTTAAAAATACAAAGAAAATCTCACTAAATTATGAAAGCAGTTTCTTTAGTACATGTATTCTGTTTTCATGCATTCATACATCATCCATATGATATATTGCTACCTGAGGCACTGACACGGGCATATGGGATTACACTTGGGTTAGATATTTACCCTAACCATTGTTATAGGCTGCTGGTTATATATTTGAGGATATATTATGATTTTATGACCTAGGATTGCGTTGTTCATGCGATTTATGTTCGTAGATGTTTTTCTACTCACGAGTTGGCAACTCACCTCCGTTGTGCCACATTTCTTGCAGGTTTTGCCGTACAGGTTTCATTACGGCTTTGCTGGCACTACTTCCATTTCCGGGTGATTTGCTTATAGGTGGGTTTATTGGTATCGTACCCATTATATTACTTTGTATAATATTATTCAGCAGTATCTAGTAAATTCCATCAACCAAACATGTATTTATTTTTGAGATAGAGACCAGCGATGTTATTCTTTCGACCTTAGAGTCGCGCGTTATATTTCTATGGATTTCTTGTTGTTTTGAGTTTCCTTTTGAGTTTTGATCCTCGCCCTTGGCGTTGTATATTATATTACTTGTGTGGTTGTGACCGTCGATTGACGATAAGCTAGCTCCTGCTTGGGGATGCCTTTTATTAATTTCGTATACTATTCATGTTGTATCCCAATTGGGAGCCACTATTTACAAAGGAGACTCTGTCGAAATTTTCAGGAAATATTTGATGATTTTAAAAACGCATAATTCGGCTTATGCTATTAAAATTACTTGATTTAAATTGGTTTTCCTTCACTCTACTACTTTTCTTTGTTTGGATTTCTGGGTTTTCGGTTTACTTAGATTACGTATGCCTCGAGACGTTTCGTAGTTTAAGTGCTGGTCATGTTCCGTACTTTCGGGACGTGACATTCTCACAAGTTAATGCGCGAGGGTGTAAAGTTCTTTATCTACCCTATGTGTATATGCACAAGTAAAGCTTGTTAGGAATCGATAGGATAGTGTAAGTTAAAGAATTCCGTATTCAAGTCCTTTGAGCCGAGTCTTGACCAATTGAAGCTACAGCAATCGGCAACAACGTGGATTAGGGGATTTAGGCACGGTATTCGTGGAATCCGGCTTATTGACCCTTGTCCTTCTGTTCTTCTCTCTTGCTTTCGCTTCCGGTCAAACCGAACGCAACCGGTCGCGGTTAGGAATCACCGTTACCTTGGTAGTTTAGGGTGCCTAATGAAGTGCTTGTGTAACGTTTGGGCGGAGTTCAATGGAAAATAACGGGAAAAGGAAATGGGAAACGGAAACGTTAACTTACAATATCGGTTTCTTTTCCTAACAACACAATATTAACAACCATTCACAAAACAACCAAAAAGAGCAAAAGAAAAGATACAAAGAAAAGAAAAGATTACTAGCAAGTAATTAAAGGAAATGGTAATAAATTGCAAGTAATAAAAGATAAGAATTAAAGTGCGAGAAAGTAAAAGAGCAAGTAAGAAAGACTAAGAACCATAGAACCCAAAACAAGACATGGGTTCAATAACCAAATCTTAAACTTGCAAGCTCAATGAAGAGGTTGCAAGATCAAGAAGAGGCAAAGAACTCATGGTGAATGAAGGCACAAAAAGAGAGCTTTATTGATTCCAAAATGATACAACCCTTAAGGTCAAATACCAACCCTTAAACCTTCAAGCTCAATGAAGAGGTTGAAAGATCAAGAGAAGGCAAGGATCTCAAGGGGAAGCTAAGCTATTTACAAGAGAAATAGAAAACAAAATGAAGTGTTGCAAAAAGAACGACAAAATTGGACCCTTGAACCTTTGCTCCATGGTCTGCTTTTATAGGCAAGAAAAGGGATTAAGCAAACAATAAAATAAGGACCAAATGGCAGCATGGAAGCCACTGTGAGAGGATGGGGCCCACAGGAAGAGGTGGGGCCGGCCACACCGGTTTCTAGGGGACTGTGCTCGGCCATTTTCTGATGGGTAGGTCCCGTATTGCAGTGGTGGTCTTGTGTTGTCCCCAGAATGCCTCTGGTGTTGTTTGCTTTGTCAGTTTTGAACTTGTGGTGCACAAGGAATTGGAGGGAACTTGGTAGATACAAATCACATCACTACTTTTTGCAATAAATGCATGTCACACCCATATCACCTCATGCCCACTTGCTTTAGCCCACTTGAGTGTGTCATGGCAGCCCCCCTAGGTCCATGGTCCAAACTCCAAGAGTTAGTGTGTACACTTGTTATTTGTTGGACCAAAATATTGTGCACACACTTGTTTGCAAAATAACTCTTGGGATATCGGTCAGTTTCCAGTTCTGGCTGCAGTGTTGGCTCACAAATGATATATCCGTGATTCTGGATGTATTTATAGTATTTTGTCACGGACACCTGTAATCAGTATTATTGAGTAAACACCGGTTAATAGTACCGATATATAACAAAACAGATAATGAATGAGCGGTATTGAAATGCAGTTTTCTGTGATGAAGAATTGGCCATAACAGGGTTGCAGAGATTTACTGGTAAGTGTTATCAGTAGTTTCTCGAACTGTTATGGACTACACATCGGCATGACTTATCAAGTTACTGGGGGTCTGATGTTTACCACCCCTAGACTCGATATGCGACATATCAGACAAAGAGACCGGACTGTACGGTATTGTTACTTATTGGATACACAGGAGTATGAGAAAGCTTTCTTGTTGATATTATGATCGCTCAATACCCGGGTGGCCGTTACATTTAGCAGACTGCTGACGGCTTGTGGATGACTGATATGATCATCACCTATTGCTGGCGTATTGATGAGTCTTTCTAGTCCTACACAGAGGTTTCCTGGCTCAAGCGAAACGAAGTAGGGCACATATGTGATATGTGCGGAACCGAGATAGATACGTGTATATGATACCGTATTCTAATTTTGCGATATAGGTTATATGTGATATAACCGGATTGTTGAATCAAGTGTTGATTCGATGATTTGATATTAGTCGGGTATATGTGATATAGCCGGATTGTTAAATCAAGTGTTGATTTAATAATTTAATATATATATATTAGATATATTAATATATATTAACTAATAGAAATTAGCTCACTTAAGAATTTTCTTTTCTTCATTTACATTTTATATATGCATATATGATATATATATATATATATATATATATATATATATATATTTAATGTATTTTGATAATTGTATCATGCTTGATGATACATGGAACTTGGGTGTATGAGACTCACACCTTAGTTAAGATAATGTGGGTATTTATTTATTTAAAGAAAACCAAAAATGAGGTGGAAATTAGCATGGTTGTGAAGCTTGGAGAAGCTTGTAGAAACTTTGACTAAACTCCACTTGTTTTTGTTTTACTCAAGATATTTGTTAACCTAACCATTATCTTAGCCTTAGTTAAGTCTCTCCATGAGTTTATATTAGATATTATTCTCACCCATGATTGAGGATGATGCTTGATCTTCTTCATCTTTTTTCTTTACTTGAAGTGAAAAAGAATGAGAGAAAAAATATTCTAAAGTGAGCTATAATCCTAGTTCATCAATCTATACCCTATTAGCCATTAAGTATAGGTTGTTTGCTTCACTTATTCATACATTAGTGAAGAGGTAGCTTGAGTTGAGTCTCCTCAAAGTAGATCATCTTTGGCATCGAAGATCATTAAGCAAGCTCGTTCATTTCGACTAGTGGAGCCTACGAAGAGTCCGGAACACCACTACTTTGAGCGAAGGAACTTCTACACGGAGCATTTGAAGTGATGGACCGGTCTACAAAGGTTGTATTCCATAATCACTTAGGTTTATGCTTGCTTACTTGTTGTAAAATCCTAATTCTCTAGTTCGATTCTAAGTTTGAGTTCATTAGCACACTATATTTTTAAAATAGTATGCTTGATACACCATGAAACCCTAGTAGATGTGCTAAGAAACTCCAACATGGTATCAGAGCCAAGCTACTGCATTAGGCGTCGTCTGGGGAAGTTAGAAGTCTAAACGAATACCGAAAACCCTAATTTCCCATGCTCTCTGGAAATTTTTCCAAACGTTGGAATTTTTGAGATTAAAAATATTCAGAAAATCATGCAGGTAATTATATGGACCCTCTTGAAGAATAAAACCCTAACTCGATCACTTGACCGCGGAACCGTGGCCAAATAGTTGTATTTGCGACGGTTCCGCGGCGCCAAGTATGAGGCTTGGGTTGGCACTTCAACGGTTGGTCCATAGGTACTGTGGCGTGTTCTGGGTATTTTTTAACTGTGCTCAAGTGTTGAGCTTTCTGGGAATTTTGGGAATTCGTTGATTCGATTGAAATGTTTAACGTCGCCTAGCTATTTGTGATTTGTGATACAATATTTGAAATCCACAATAATTGGTTTTGTGAAAACTGGTTTAAATCTTATAAATCTACCAATTTAGTCTCAAATCATCGGTTGCCACAAAGTTTCAATTTGGATCAAAACTTCGTCGCAATCGCGTAGCGTACGCGGATACTCGCCGGGTAACATTACTTGATAACCATGCCACATAGCCCCGACCAAGTGACTGTAGGAGAACCCCGTTGCCAAAAGCATCCGCTCGGGTGCTCGCGGCCACGGTGATCCGCCTGATTGCACTTCGTCGACGACATCGGGGGTACGACCGTCTACTAATGTTTCCGACGCGCATTCGATCATGTTGTCAGGAATCCTGTTGAATTACCCGACTAATTATTGAAAAGTGTTTTCAAGACGAGACTAAAATGCGGGGTTTATATTGTTAGGCATGAAATTCGGAATATGTGATATTCCGGGTTTATGATGTCTAAGGAATTTACTGTGTTAGGCATGAAATCTAAAGTATGTGATATTTCGGGTTTATGATGTCTAAGGATGATTGCGGAATCTAATTATTATAGTTCACATTTCTATTATGCGACCGTAAGTGTAATATGTGGTGTATCGCCGGTTTCGTTGCTATACAACAATGACAATTGGGATACGCATATTTAATTACGTTGATGACATGTGTTGTTATTTGTTGCTATGATATGATATATTGGATCGTCGTGATAGAATGGCCAGAGTTTTATGTGAGATGAGAGTTTTTCTTTTCATTCATGTAAAATTCATTGTATGTAATATTCTTTTATTGGGGCACTTCCGGGTTGAGGATGATGTCACCATTGATGTATATTATTTTTTTTTCCGCATTAGGATAGACCCAAGGTAGGGAGCATAAGTAACCAGCTTCTAGGGTCCAGTAGGAGACCATCTCGAGGTGTCGAGACCGGGTCTCCTAACCCCAGAATTGACAGGGTTACTTGCCGCTCTCGTAGGGGTCTAGGGATGTGGGTTTGGCTATCATCATGAACGTGGAATCCGTGTTTTTTACTGACTTAATTTAAAACACGGAAATCCTAGCATATCCAATATTTCATATATTGACTTTTACTGCAATGTTCTGTGATGAGATCATATTACTGCCTTAGACGAATGTTTTATTATTATATATATGATATATAATAGACGTTGTTTATGTTTTGCATCCGCTAGTCCCGCCCCGCTATGCCGTTGTAAGGTTACTAGGCACTGTCACAAGGGTCTATAAGGCATCAACCATACCCGATTTAAATTTTAGACGTGCCGAACAACCCTAACCAAGATCTTACACTAGAGATTAGGCGAAACAAAGCATGTAAACAACTTTACATCTAAGAGTTTGGGATTACAACCTTTGTAGTCCTGTCCTTCACTTCAAAAGCTCCGTGTTGAGGTCCCTTCGCTACGATCATCGAGTACCCGGACTCTAGAGAGGCTCCATGAAGAGAAAGATGCAAACTTGCTTCCGATCTTCGATAACAAAGATGATCTACCTTGAAAAAACTCTAGCCCAAGCTTTTGATTTACTAATCAAGTATTAGCAAAGAAAACACCCTAATCTAAGTGGCTAGAATAGATGAGGATGATGAAGTAGGAATTTAGCTCTCATTTGTTTTCTATTTCTCACTCATTTTCATCACTAATAAAAAAGCTAGTAAGCTTTTCCATGGAGAAGAAGAAGAAGATGATGATCAATTTCTTTTGTGATGAATAATGAAAACTCTAGTGAGGTTAGAAATGCAACCATGGGTTAAGTATGAAGAATTAACCCATGTAGAGAATCAACTATGGTTAAAGGGTTGGGTTGGGTTAAACAAACATCTATGCAAAATATCAAGGTCAAAGTCAAAGCTTCAAGAAGCTTCTTGAAAGCTTCATGAAAGCTTAACCCTAATCCAAACCCTAACCACAATTAAACTCCACAAAACATGTTGCATTTATAACCATAACATGTTACAATATTATATATCACATATACAATATTTATTGTAACAAAATAAAATAATACAATTAACATATATCACATATATATCAATGTATTACCCGAGTGAGAAAAAGAATCTTTAAGTGAGCTTATACTAGTTAATGTAATTTAATATATCAAATATATAATTATACATTAAATTATCGAATCAACACTTGATCCGATAATCCGGCTATTTCACAAATAACCGACTAATATAATCTATATCAGTTCATCGAATCAACACTTGATCCGATGACCCGGCTATATCACATATACCCGGCCGATAACACATATCGCGAGAATCTAGTACGGTATCACATACACGTATTGTTCTCAGTCCCGCACATATCACATATGTGCTCCTACTCCGTTTTGTCCGAGCCAGGAAACCTCTATGTAGGACTCTAAAGAATCGTCAATACGCCGGCAGTAGGTGATGATCATATCAAACACTCACAAGCTGCAAGCGGCCAGCTAAACGTAACAGCCACCCAGGTATTGAGCGATCAGAAGATCAACAAGCAAGCCTGTAAATTCTCCTGTAAATCGAATCAGTAACACTCCCGTATAGTCCGGTCTCTTCGTCTGACGCATATCTCGCCTAGGGGTGGTAAACGTCAAACCCCAGTATCTTGATAAGTCGTGTCGATATGAGGTCTATAACAGTTCGAGAAACTACTGATAACACTTACCAGTAAATCTCAGCAACCCTGGCCAGAGATTTCCAGTTATAGCCAATCGAACACAGCGCAACATCAACTCCCTATACCGAAAGAGACGAAACCCCACCTATTGCTCATTGCCTCCATGTGATTCGGGACTGTACCCAAAA
This sequence comes from Agapanthus africanus, assembly GCA_030015575.1. Taxonomy (NCBI): domain Eukaryota; kingdom Viridiplantae; phylum Streptophyta; class Magnoliopsida; order Asparagales; family Amaryllidaceae; genus Agapanthus; species Agapanthus africanus. The sequence goes on along the minus strand of CM057347.1, from coordinate 176,384,038 downwards.
GCCACCTTTTTGCACCCCCACTTGGACGTGGTATGATGGAAATCAAAGCACAGTGGGAATCACACAAGACTCTATGACGATCTCGGGTCTACAGACTAACCTGTACCAGTGTCACCAGAGAACTGCCATCTGACGTGAGGTATTATACCATCTGGGAGTTCTCGGCGAGTCCGTCCAGTATACCCAGTCTCCACTGAGCACCCGTATACCTTCTCTGATGTCAAACACCAATGGATATGGGATCATCCATCACCCATCATATTGGTCAAGAAGCGCATACGCTAGTCTACTCTGGTATATCGATGCCATGTCTCGATACAACTACGACTAGGAACATTTGAAGGATGTACTTAGTGACTACACTGTCCCCAGTAGTATGATCCGCATCATAGTCCTGGTAGTCAAGTACTCATCCTAAGGGCTTTATCAATATGTAACATAGAGACAATCAGAGTACATGTTAAAATAAAGAGCAACCAGATAGCATACTATCATGTCGAGCAAGAAAGTCCTCCCTATATATGTCCAAGCATCCACTACAATATACATCGTATGTACAGTAATGGCCTCTAGGGCATATATATCACTAACAATCTCCCACTTGCACTAGGGTCATCTTTTGTGGTATCGCATACCCAACAATCAGCTGTGGTTGAAGTATCTCATACTCAACCATCCCCATAAAAGTCTCTACTGGGAAATAGGCCTTTGTGAGTGGATCCGCGCTGTTGTCCTCTGTGTCTACTCTCCTAACTTCGATCTCCCTGGAGATCAACCATCTCCATGATCAGGTGATACAGCCTAAGAATTATATCTGGATTTCTGATGGGACGGGGGTTCCTAGGCATAAGCCACAACTCCATTGTCACACAATGGTAGGAACGAAGTTCATCTCATGAACTAATATATATCCAGACTGCCTCTTTGGTAGCATCCTTGGTAACGATGTATCTTGCCTTTAATCGTCTAGTAAGTCACGGTATCTAGCTTGGAACTCTTCCAACATACCGCCCGTTCACTGAGGGTAAAGACAATGCCTGCGACTGAAATTCAGTCGTCCTTATCACCCTGGAACCTTTCCAATGATTCTCCCCAGGATCGATTGATACCATCTCACTACAACTAGTAAGAATCCTAACATCCAATTAGATCTATCTCATAGATCCATAACCCAGGATTTAGGAGGTATCACCTTGATCCAATAGAGAATCTTTGTGATAAGAGGAGATTAACCGAGCGTAGCATAGGAAACTCCTTTCCTATCAAGAGTATGTCATCCACGTACTCTACGAGGATCACCACCATACTTCCTACTACCTTTTTGTATATACAAGGTTCATCTACCATTTTGATGAAGTCAAACTCTTTGACTACCACATAAAAACAAACGTTCCAACTCCGTGATGCCTGATTTATCTCATAAAACATCTTGCACACGTTTCCTCTGCTCCCACTATCTACGAAGCCTTATGGTTGTGTACTTATAGACGCTCTCTTCTAAATCATCATTTAGAAAAGCTGTCATGACACCCAACCGACAGAAATCGTAGTTATGGTATGTAGCAATGGTAAGTAGGATCTGGATGGACTTAAGCATAGCTTTGAAAGTCTTAACTTTTCCATGTACACCAAGTAATCTTTTCAAGATATACTTGCTCCTGATGGGGATTTAACCCTTCAGATAAAGCAACCAAAGTCCATACTTTGTTTGTGTATAAGGATTCCGTCTCAGATCACTAAGCATCCAGCAATTCTTACAGAGTCCCACTCCTGATGGCCTGTTCGAAACTAGTTAGGTCATCATCTCATGATGCAATCCTCGCTCCCACTGTCATAGAAAAAACCGAAGTATCTCTCAGGTGGGTGAGGAACCCTACTAGATCGGCGGAGAGGCTGAGGTTCGTTTGTTACTATTGAATCCTTTGGTTTTACCAAATCATCAGCTGTAGTTTTGTATCGATGGAACTCTTTCCAGTTCTACCTTATGACCACTAATTTCTTCACAAGAAATTCTCTTTCACAAAGGTGGCATGCTGAGAAACAAAAACACCTTTTGTTCCCCAGTTTGGTAGAAGATATTCTTTTGCGAATGCTTGGGATATCCAACAAATTACCACATAACTGATCTTGCCTCGAGCTTGTCTGGATTATGCTTTTAGACATAGGCCGGACAACCCCAAATCTTAGCTTACTTAAGATATACGCTCTTCCCATTCCATATCACATATGAAGTGGTAGGCATCTGATTTGATTGGAACCCTATTCAGTAGGTATGCAGCTTCACAAGTGCATAACCCCCAAAAGGAAATAGGTAACTCAGTAGTACTCATCATAGAGCACACCTTATCACATAGGGTGTGATTACTCCGCCCGGATACACCGACGTGCTGTGGTGTATACAGAGGTGTAATGCTGAGAGAGAATCTCATTCTCCTTTAGAATAGTCCAGGAATCCCGTGGTCAAGTATTCTCCTCCCTGATCACAACAAAGGACATAATACTTATACCCGTTTTGGTTCTCTACTTCTAAATCATATTCATTGAATTTCTTAAAAGGTTCAGACTTGTGTTTCAACAGGAACACATGTACGAATCTTGAGAGACTATCAGTGAATGTAATGAAGTACAAGGAACCAGTACTGGTATCTGTAGACTGGGGACCTTAGATACATCATCATGTATCAATCCCAAGAGTTCACTAACTCTTTCTCTGTTTCCAATAAACAGAGCTATGGTCATCTTATCTTTGTGACATGACCGGCAAGTTTCACAAGATGTAAATTCAAACTAATTTAAATATGCATCTAAATGTAACTTAGCTAGTCGGGTCACATTGATATGACCTAGTCTACAATGCCTCAAGAAGGATTCGTTCATTTCTGAACTCTTCCTCTTGTGTGTGTTCTGTACACTAAGAACTGTGGTTTGATTTAGAACGTCTATGCTTTTAGATAACGCGCCCGAACCGATCAACTCTTGATATGGGAAATGTTCAAAACATTATCCAACAATACAAAATTATATCCTTCTTTACTAATAAAGAGACTGATATGATGTTGTATATCAGGTTCGGTATCTAATAACATTCGTTCAGAATCAATGTATTCTGGTAATACAGGGTGATAACTGTCAACAAACTTGGCATCGTTTCCAACTCTTGAAACATATCACCCGTTCTCACTCCTCTACCTATCGGTAGCCCATGTAACAAATTACATACTGTAGGATCCTGATCCGGTATCTCATACCCAGGACGTAAAGGATACTGAAAAACAAATCTCTGTAATGAACACACCCGAAGAAGTTGCATCAGTATGCACTTTCTTCATTTGGGCGGCACGAGAATCCTGGTAATCCCCAATTTCCTGCTCAGTCTTATAACAATTATAAGTTGGAGCGGGGCCAACGTTGTCAGGACCCAAAATTTGGCCCGTAACCGGCACTTAAACTATATAACGTCTACAGGCGTACGCAACTCAAGTAAGCCGAAACCCAGAAATCTAAACCACCCTAAACTGGATCAAAGGAGAAAACATAGTTTTAAACATTCGGAAGTTTTCAACTAAAAATCTTTAAGTTTAGTTTCGTTCATAAAAATTTCGGCCGCACCTCCTTTGTAAAAACTAACCCCGAAAACGGGTACATCATAGATAATAATAAAAGCATCCCAAACGGGAGCAAATCACGCCCAACGGCGGAGACAACCACCACAACATATATAGGACGCGGAAGCGAAGAAATATAAAAAAAACTGCATAAAGAAGTAAAACTTTTCAACAAAACCGGCTCCCACGAGCACGGCACCCAGAGTCACCACAAAATATAACACTGAATCCTCACAAGTCGTCTCTAAGTCATATACAACATAGTGGTAGATGGAGAATACTACATCCAACAAAAGATATACAATGTACAAACAGATAACCGCAAACCCACCTAAAAGCAAGGCCTCAGAGCCAACCGTAGCGGTATCCGCAAAAGTAGAGATGATAAGACGCCCTGCCGCGATTACTCAGAGGGTAAGTCCTGCAAAACACTGTGGCACAACGGGGGTGAGTTGCCAACTCATGAATAGTAAATAACATCATACAGTAATCGCAAGTATGCACGAACAGCGATCTATCTATCACATGTAATCCTCTAGCATAAGTATGATAAGTGAATATGCAACAATCATGTAAAGGTACATTATCAGGGTACTACAACTACAAGAAGAAATGCATATCAACATAATTTTGAGTGCGGGATGATATAATATAAAATCTCATGCAAAATCATCAGCATGGAAAAACACCAGTGTCCCTCACTGACACATCAAATCCCAAATCCTCAGGCACCGCATCCTCAGATCGGCCCTCACATCCTGTAAAAAAAATCATGGAAACCTGAGTGTCTAACACCGACACTCGAAACATCATGAAACCCGTGTCTAGCATCGACACGTAAATCCTCATAACTCAGGTGCTGTCACCATGACTGGCCCTGACGATATGTCGTACATCACTCCGGTCGGTATCCCCACGATAACCGCCGAGTCCAAATACAATCACCGGTAGGTACTTGCCCACCTTCTAGGCTCATCATCTATACCACGAACATCTTGCTGAGGGGAATCGTACCGAGCCCCACCATGTACCCATACACGGCCCACTCACTCCTCGCATCGGGTATATATCATAAATCTCAGAACCGAGAAATCTCATGGACGCATCAAATATCATATCAAGAGAAACCGGGTTTTCAAACAATACATAGTTTCTTGAAAATACCCCCACGGTTCTCAAATCCATAAATCATATGAAATCCATATCTCAATGCGTAAAATCCATATAAAACTGATATATGCAGCATAAAATATCAATATGAGCATATAAAGGGAAAACCGCTCTTTAAATTGAATCTAGCTTTAAAGCATATCATGCGGTTCCCAAATCTTTCGAAAACAAATGCAGTATCATATGAAGTATACATGTAAGTGTAGCAAGGTTTAAGTATCTACATGTATTCAAGTATGTGGGTGTACATGTCAATATGTATTCATGATGTATAAGTAGCTATAGCAAGATATACATGAAGTGGAATAAGGGTCACTATCTCAACTATTCCTGCCCAATACAATATCACGTATGTATGTGTCCACAGTATTTCATATGCACAATAGAATAAGAGTTACTACTCCAATCATTCCTGTCTACTACCATATCACGTATGTAGGTGTTTGTGCGTGTCATGGCAATTACAGACGGTATGGGTGTAGCATACAATTTAGTGCTCGTGCAATATGAACCGTCAGTGATGTGTTATATCTAAAGGTACGAGTCAAGTACAACAGATATTGCTATGCAATGACATTCATATGAAAGTAACTAATATGCAAATACATGCAGCTATCATATCATATTCGCCCCGACGCATAACGCCATAAGGGCGATTTCCCCGTAGATGTTAAATCTACTCACCGATGGTCTCGAGCTATGAAAATCCGACCACCTGCTTCCCCTTGTCCGCAGCACCCGAAGTCCCTGCTTGCGAACCTAAAATTTCATAAATACAACACATAAGCTAAATATCCTATAATGACAAAAAGACAACGAAACGCGATGAAAACGCCCGGAAAATTACACTGCGCGCTTAGCGCATCTATCGCGCACGACATCGGCCAAAACCCTAACTAGGGTCGCTAAACTAAGAAACACCAAGTCTAGACCCCGATCGTCCTGATCACGCAACACAACACAAATAATTACGAGTAATACAATAGATATAACCTCGCAACGACAAATCAAACCCACGTCGGAAAAACCCCGAAACCTAGTAAGTAACCTATCGCAATATTTCGCACTAGTTTCAAGCTAACGCATATCTAGCGATTACAAACACCTTAAAATAGCTTAACTAAACTATCTAAACCATTCCAATATTTTTAACACTCGATAATTATGTTTTAGCAAAAACCTAGTAGGCTAATTGCATAATTAGACAAAGTGTTCATTAGCAAAAATTAACATTTTCTACTAGGTTAATCTTTTCCAAAACACAATTTAACACTTCAAATGAACACTAATCACTTAAACAAAATTTAACCCTAACATGAACTTCTTAAACCAAATATAAATGAATTAATCATGATTTAAAAACTAAACTAAACACATAATTAGCTAACTAAAATAGCTAGATTAAGATTAAAGCAAATATATAAGGATTAAGGTAAGAATTATATCTCCCCAAGAACACCAAATTGAAACTTAATCCATCATCTTAGCATCAAAAACCTTGCTTTATTGAAGATCCAAGAAGGATTAGGGAAGGAAAATGATGGTTTTATTTTATTTAGGATTTTTGTGGATTTATTTTAGGAATTTTTTTTGAAGAATTTTGAAGGATTAATGAAGAAATGAGCTAAACAAATGGAAAGGACAGAAATGGGGAGGGGTTTTGGCCAGGAGGAATGGGGGTAGTTTTGTGAAATTTGTGTGAGGAAATTGCTAGGAAAAAGGGTGATAAATGCTAATTAAAGCTAATTGCCACCTTTCTCTCTTTTCTTTTCTTTTCTAAATCAATTCCTTTTTCACAAAAGAAAAGTCTAGATATTTAAAAAGAAGCTTTTAAAATAATTCTAGTGACAAAATTAATTTATTCACAAGAGTAAAATTTTCCCGATTTACGTACACAGAATACCGCTTAAAATAATATTTTATTTGGGAAAAATTCTATCTGAACCTAAACCTGCCAAATACTCCCAAAGTTCGCGCACGAGCTTTATTTTAGCTAAAGTAGGTGCCGGCAAGCTTATACGGACGTTTTATCGAAATCGGGTTAAAACGGGATAAACCGACAATTTTGCCCTAAAACGGGAAAATTCGCAAAACGATTTCTAAAACGTTACAATCTCCTCTCCTCATAGAAATTCGGTCCCCGAATTAAACTTTAACTATGCTTACCTTCAAAGAGATGAGGGAATTTCTTCCGCATCTCTCTCTCGGCCTCCCAAGTGATCTCCTCACTAGTCGGGCTACGCCAAAAAACCTTCACAGATGGCAAGACCTTTGACCGAAGTTTCTTCACCTGCCGATCCAATATAACTACCGGCTGCTCGGTGAACGAAAGATCGCGCTCAAGCTGAACGGTCTTGTGCTGAATCATGTGAGAAGGATCATAAAGGTATCTACGAAGTATCGACACATGGTAAACGGGGTGCACACCCGAAAAACTCGGCGGGAGCGCCAAACGATAAACAACAGAACCCACTCGCTTAAGGATCTCAAAGGGACCAACAAATCTGGTACTGAGTTTCCCCCTCTTCGCGAATCGCATAACGCCCTTCATCGGAGAAATCCTCAGGAATACATGATCCCCCACTGCGAACTCAAGTCTGCGACGACGACGGTCGGCATAAGACTTCTGCCTGCACTGGGCTGCTCTCATCCTGTCCTGAATCAGTTGTATCTTCTCCGTAGTCTCCTGAACTAGCTGGGGTCCCAAAACCAAACTCTCACTAAACTCGGTCCAACAGACTGGCGATCGACACTTCCTACCATATAAAGCCTCAAAAGGTGCCATCTGAATAGTCTCCTGAAAGCTGTTGTTGTAGGAGAACTCAATCAACGGCAAGTGACGATCCCAACTGCCACGAAAATCAAGCACACATCCACGGAGCATATCCTCCAGAGTCTGTATAGTTCGCTCCGACTGGCCATCGGTCTGTGGATGAAAAGCGGTACTAAAACTCAGCCGGGTACCCAAAGTTTCCTGGAGCTTCTGCCAAAGAAGGCTACTAAATTGGGTGCCTCTGTCGGATACTATGCATGTGGGAACACCGTGCAAACGCACAATCTCATCTATGTACAACTGAGCATACTGAGCATAACCGAAAGTGGTCTTCACTGGAAGGAAGTGAGCCGCTTTCCTCAACCGGTCTACAATAACCCAAATGGAGTCATACCCTCGACTGGTCCTGGGTAGACCAACAATGAAGTCCATGGAAATCTGCTCCCATTTCCACTCCGGAATGGGTAAAGGCTGCAACTCTCCAGCTGGTCTCTGATGCTCAACCTTGACTTGCTAACAAGTCAGGCACCTCGAAACGAAGTCCGATATATCACGCTTCATCCCTTCCCACTGGTAGAAGTCCCTCAAGTCACGGTACATCTTGGTGGAACCTGGATGAACGCTAAAGGCCGACTGATGTGCCTGCTATAGGATGTCGCGTCTCAACCCATCATCATCTGGTACACACAAGAGAGTCCCGCTTCGTAGCACACCCTGGTCATCAATCATGAACTCCGAAACTCTTCCCTGCTGAACAGGCTCAAGAATCTCAGTCAAACGGACATCACTGGGCTGCGCCTCACGGATACGATCAAGTAGTAGTGGACGGGCGCAGACATGAGCAAGTTGTCCCCCAGCGGAGGTGAACTCAAAATGCACTCTACCATCACACAAGAGATGCTAATCTGCAGAAGACTGACTCTGAACTGCGCTCAACTGGGACAAGCTACCCCCGGGCCTACGACTCAAAGCATCAGCTACCACATTCGTCTTGCCCGGGTGATAAAGGATCTCACAATCATAATCCTTCACTAGCTCCATCCATCGGCGCTGTCTCGGGTTCAGATCCCGCTGCTGGAATATATACTTCAGGCTCTTGTGATCCGTGAAGATCTGACACGACTCCCCGTACAAGTAATGTCTCAAAATCTTCAACTCAAAGACCACCGCGACCATCTCAAGATCGTGAGTGGGGTAATTCTGCTCGTGCTTCTTCAGCTGCCTAGAAGCATACGCAATCACCCTATCATGCTGCATCAAAACACAGCCGAGCCCCACTCGAGAAGCATCACAGTAAACAACATAGTTGCCCGATCCAGAAGGTAAAGATAGAACTGGTGCTGTCGTCAACCGAGTCTTCAACTGCTGAAAACTCTGCTCGCGCGCATCAGTCCAAAGAAAAGGAACTCCCTTCCGGGTCAGTCCAGTCAGCGGTGCAGCGATACTCAAGAAATCCTGCACAAAACGGCGATAATAACCAGCTAAGCCCAAAAAGCTGCGGACCTCCGTCACCGATACAGGTCTGGGCCAAAGCTGTACAGGCTCGATCTTCCTCGGGTCTACAAGAATACCATCACCAGTCACCACATGACCCAGGAAGTCCACACTATCAAGCCAAAACGCGCACTTTGAGAATTTAGTATAAAGCTGGTGCTCCCTCAATATCTGCAAAGTAATCCTCAAGTGCTGCTCATGCTCCTCACGACTCCTAGAGTAGACCAGTATGTCATCAATAAACACTATAATGAACTGGTCGAGGAACGGCCTGAAAATTCGGTTCATCAGATCCATGAACGCTGCAGGTGCATTGGTGAGTCCGAACGACATCACCAAAAACTCATAATGCCCATAGCGCGTACGAAAAGCAATCTTCGGAATGTCATCATTCCGAACCCGCAACTGATGATAACCCGAACGCAAATCAATCTTAGAAAAATGTTTCTCACCCTGGAGCTGATCAAATAAATCGTCAATGCGAGATAAAAGATACCTATTTCGCACCGTAACTCGGTTCAACTGACGATAATCCACACATAGCCTCAAACTGCCGTCCTTCTTCTTGACGAACAGAAAAGGAGCTCCCCACGGCGAAACACTCGGACGCACAAGTCCCAAATCAAGCAACTCTTGCAATTGATCTTTAATCTCTCTAAGCTCTGCCGGAGCCATCCGATAAGGCGGTATAGAAATAGGCTCCGTGCCATGAATCAGATCAATGCAGAACTCAATATCGCGCTCTGGCGGCAACCCAGGTAACACATCGGGAAAGACATCGGGAAACTCTCGCACGGTTGAAACCTGGTCCAACGACTCCACTGTGGCTCCAGTATCATGAATGAAATCCAAGAATCCCCGACGACATCCCCTCCTCAAAAGCCGACTAGCGTACAGGACAGAAATCAAACTGTGAGGGGCGGCACTACGGTTCCCCTGCACAACAAACACTGACTCGCCGGGAAAACAAAATCTAACTGTCTTCTCGCAGCAGTCCACGGACGCGTAGCAAGTAGCTAGCCAGTCCATGCCCAACAGAACGTCGCAGTCCAACATCTCGAGAAGGATCAAGTCAATAGACAGATCTCTGTCTCCTAAACGGACAGCACACGATCGGAACACGTGTCGCGCAACAAACGACTCTCCCACAGGAGTAGTCATGACAAGTGGCTGATCCAGCAAACACGACTCTCAACCTAACCTCGGCACAAAGTGCGTAGAAACATACGAATGCCTAGATCCCGGATCGAAAAGAACATGTGCATCATAAGAACATACAAAAAGGGTACCTGAAACCACAGCATTGGACGCCTGAGCGTCCTGGTGAGTCAAGGCAAAAACCCGTGCATGTCCTCTACCGGCTACTAGCTGTCCTCTGCCTATGCCACCTCGTCCTCTCGGCACAAAACCACCGCGACCACGACCTCTCTGAGCAGGGGTCTGACACGGTGCAACAACATGAATAAGAGGCAATGATCTCTGAGGCGGGGAAGGTGGTAAGGTAACCTGGGATACTGCTGGCCCTCTCTGATGCACCACAGTACAATCCTTCACTAGGTGCTGTAAACTGCCACATCCAAAACACCCACGTGTCGACGGCTGACCCTCCTGGGAAAAAGTACCGAACAACTGGCTATGTCCCACGACTCTGCTACTCCAAGTGTCTGATCGAGCTCTGTCTCGGAATCTAAACCTCTGCCTCCATGCTGGTATATCCGTACGAGTCCTCTTCGGTTCCAGAACAACCGATGACTCAGCTAGACGCTCCTCCACCAATAGGGCTACATCTACAGCTGCCGCATACGTGTCACAATGCTGAATGCTGATGGCTAGGAACAACTGGGTAAGTAGGCCTCGAACAAACCTCTTCACCCTCATCTCCTCAGTCGCCACCAAGTACGGAGCATACACAGACAGCTCGGTAAACAGTATATCATACTCAGACACCGTCATCCCCGGAGTCTGACGTAATGACTCAAATTTGCGCGCTCGCGCATCCCTGATGCTCGATGGAAGAAAACGGGCGAGAAATACTGTCACAAACTCAGCCCAGGTCATAGGAGCAAGACCCGCGGCTCTGCCCCTCTCCAAGGACTCACACAACTTCTGGGCCAAACCCTCCAGCTGGAAACTCGCAAACTCTACCCATCTCTCGTCATAGCATCGGAGTGAGCGAAAAATCCTGGCCATCCGGTCGATAAACGACTGCGGATCCTCAGTAGCATCTGTGCCAGTAAACACCAGATGCCTCAGCCTCATGAACTCCGTCAGTGACACAGTAATAACCTGCGGAGCTGTAGCTGCGACTGCTGGAACTGTAGGTACAATTGTGGTCCCTGCAACGGGTGGAACAACAGCCTGCCCCTGTGCTCGAATGGCCTCTACCAAAGTCCCCATAATCTGGCGCAGGTCCTGCATACCAGCCCCAATCGTAGCAATGTGCTCCGGTACCACAGGCGTATCGCCTTGGTCAGTCCTCGCCTCAGACGAGTCGACTCTGACCTCGGCCCTCGCAGCCACTCTTTGTGCCCTCGTAGTCTTCGACGGCATATAGGCTGGAAATTGAAACAAGATTCGATAAGGAAACGGAAATCGAATCACAAAGATGTATATCAATCACAGAAGGAATTTCAATCAATAAGTCCTAAGGTCACTTAGGCGGAGTACCGTGTCGTAAGTATGCCGCGGAACATACACACGCTACGTCACTCTGCTTAAGCTACCTACTCCATTATACCAAGTTCATCCTACACTCCGAAAGGTAAAACCTAGTGCTCTGATACCAATTTTGTCACGACCCAAAATTTGGCCCGTAACTGGCACTTAAACTACGTAACGTCTACAGGTGTACGCAACTTAAGTAAGCTGAAACCCAGAAATCTAAACCACCCAAAACTGGATCAACGGAGAAAACATAGTTTTAAACATTTGGAAATTTTCAAGTAAAAATCTTCAAGTTTATTTTTCGTACTTAAAAATTTCGGCAGCACCTCCTTTGTAAAAACTAACCCTGAAAACGGGGACAACATAGATAATAATAAAAGCATCCCAAACGAGAGCAAATCACGCCCAACGGCGGAGACAACCACCACAACATATATACGACGCCGAAGCGAAGAAATATAAAAGAAAACTGCATAAAGAAGTAAAACTTTTCAACAAAACCGGCTCCCACGAGCACGGCACCCAGAGTCACCACAAACTATAACACTGAAACCTCACAAGTCGTCTCTAAGTCATATACAACATAGTGGTAGATGGAGAATACTAGATCCAACAAAAGATATACAATGTACAAACAGATAACCGCAAACCCACCTAAAAGCAAGGCCTCACAGCCAACCGTAGCGCTATCCGCAAAAGTAGAGATGATAAGACGCCCTGCCGTGACTACTCAGAGGGTAAGTCCTGCAAAACACTGCGGCACAACGGGGGTGAGTTGCCAACTTGTGAATAGTAAATAACATTATACAGTAATCTCAAGTATGCACGAACATCAATCTATCTATCACATGTAATCCGCTAGCATAAGTATGATAAGTGAATATGCAACAATCATGTAAAGGTACATTATCAGGGTACTACAACTACATGAAGCAATGCATATCAACATAATCCTGAGTGTGGGATGATATAATATAAAATCTTATGCAAAATCATCAGCATGGAAAAACACCAGTATCCCTCACTGACACATCAAATCCCAAATCCTCAGGCACCGCATCCTCAGATCGGCCCTCACATCCTGTAAAAAAAATCATGGAAACCTGAGTGTCTAACACCGACACTCGAAATATCATGAAACCCGTGTCTAGCATCGACACGTAAATCCTCATAACTCAGGTGTTGTCACCACGACTGGCCTTGCCGTACATCACTCCGGTCGGTATCCCCACGATAACCGCCGAGTCCAAATACAATCACCGGTAGATACTTGCCCACCTTCCAGGATCATCGTCTGTACCACAAACATGTTGCCGAGGTGAACCATACCGGGCCCTACCATGTAACCGCACACGGCACACTCACTCCTCACATCGGGTATATATCATAAATCTCAGAACCGAGAAATCTCATGGTGGACGCATCAAATATCATATCAAGAGAAACCGGGTTTTCAAACAGTACTTAGTTTCTTGAAAATACCCCCACGGTTCTCAAATCCATAAGTCATATGAAATCCATATCTCAATGCGTAAAATCCATATAAAACTGATATATGCAACATAAAATATCAATATAAGCATATAAAGGGAAAACCGCTCTTTAAATTGAATCTAGCTTTAAAACATATCATGCGGTTCCCAAATCCTTCGAAAACAAATGCAGTATCATATGAAGTGTACATGTAAGTATAGCAAGATTTAAGTATCTACATGTAATCAAGTATGTGGGTGTACATGTCAATATGTATGCATGATGTATAAGTAGCTATAGCAAAATATACATGAAATGGAATAAGGGTCACTACCTCAACTATTCCTGCCCAATACAATATCACGTATGTATGTATCCACAGTATTTCATATGCATAATAGAATAAGAGTAACTACTCCAATCATTCCTATCCACTACCATATCGCGTATGTAGGTGTTTGTGCGTGTCATGGCAATTTCAGACGGTATGGGTGTAGCATACAATTTAGTGCTCGTGCAACATGAACCATCAGTAATGTGCTCTATGTAAAGGTACGAGTCAAGTACAACAGATAATGCTATGCAATGACATTCATATGAAAGTAACTAATATGCAAATACATGCAGCTATCATATCATATTCTCCCCGACGCATAACGCCATGCGGGTGATTTCCCCGTAGATGTTAAATTTACTCACCGATGGTCTCAAGCTATGAAAATCTGACCACCTGCTTCCCCTTGTCCGCAGTACCCGAAATCCCTGTAGGGTTCCTAGGCACCCTAATGAGGTCTCACAAGGCATCAACCATGCCAATTTCAAATTTAAACGGTGCCGAGAAACCCGACTACGGATCGTTGGCTAGAAATCTAGGCGAAAATGAAATCTAGTTAACACTTAACTAAAAGTTTAACGGAAAAACAACCTTTGTAGATCCGGTGCTCCACCTCCATAGCTCCGCAACGAAGTCCCCTCGCTGTCCAAAAGAATTCCCGGGCTCTAGCGTCGGCTTCGTCGGAGAGATGGCGAGCTAGGTCGTCGATGTCCATGCCGAAGATGATCTACGTCGAGGCATCGCTAAATCAAGCTCCGACTTCACCAAGTCCAAAAACTTGTGAAGAGAACACACTCTACTACTTGGCAAGAGGTAGAGGATAAAGAAATAGGAAGTGGGTTCAATTTAGAATTGGATTTCTCACTCTTTATCATCAATCACCATTGATGACCTCAAGGTTTTCTTCTTGAGTTCAAGGAAGAAGAAGAAGAAAATGATATGATAAGTTAATTAAAAAGAAAAGAATAATCCATTCTTATCATAATGTTAACTATGGTAATGTGTAGAGAATCAATCATGGTTAAAGGAATGGTTAGGGTTAAGCATGAAGACAAGAATGGTTGCAAAGTCAAAGCTGCATGAAGCTTCAACTAAACTCCAAAATTAGCAACCATTCTTTTCTCATCTATTCTAAATAAATAAATAAATAAATAAGTAAGAAAAGAAAACCCTAATCATTAGTTTAACCATGGCTTGATTCATTACACTTAACTATAGTTAAACATGTATCATCAAACATGATACAATCAAGTACACAAAATCATATCGCATATGCAATGCGCACATCCGAGTGAGAAAATCCATCTTAAAATGAACCAATACTAGTTAATGCAAAGTAATATATCAAATATATAATTATGCATTAAATCATTAAATCAACACTTGATTTAACGATTCGGTCATGTCGAACATAACCGACTAGTATTCAATGTATCGACTTATCGAATCAACGCTAGAATCGATAACTAGGTTATATCGCATACAACCAATCGATACATTCATCGCGAGAATAGAATACGGTATCACATACACGTATTATTCTCGGTCCCGCACAGATCTCATATGCGCTCCTATTTCGTTTCGCTTGAGCCAGGAAACCTCTGTGTAGGACTCTAAAGACTCGTCAATACGCCGGCAGCGGATGATGATCATATCAAACATCCACAAGCCGCAAGCGGTCTGCTAAACGTAACGGCCACCCGGGTATTGAGCGATCTGAAGATCGACGAGCAAGCCCGCTCACACTCCAGTGAATCCAACCAGTAACACTACCGTACAGTCCGGTCTGATCGTCTGATATGTCGCATATCTCGCCTAGGGGTGGTAAAACGTCAGACCCCAATAGCTTGACAAGTCGTGTCGATATGAGGTCTATAACATTCGAGATACTACTGGTAACACTTACCAGTAAATCTCAGCAACCCTGGCCAGGGATTTCCTGTTATAGCCAATCGAACACAGCGCAACATCAACCCCCTATACCGGGAGAGACGAATCCCCTCCTATCGCTCATTGCCTCCATGTGACTCGGGACTGTACCCAAAAACCACCGTTTTGCACGCCCTCTTGGATGTGGTAAGATGGAAATCAAAGCACAGTGGGAACCACACAAGACTCTATGACGATCTCGGGTCAACAGACTACTCTGTACCAGTGTCACTAGAGAACTGCCATCTGACGTGAGGTATAATACCATCTGGGAGTTCTCGGTGAGTCCGTCCAGTGTACCCAGTCTCTACTGAGCACCCGTATATCATCTCTGATGTCAAACACCAATGGATATGGGATCATCCATCGCCCATCTGAATGGGTCGAGAAGGTATACGCTAGTCTACTCTGGTATATCGATGCCCCGTCTCGATACACCCACGACTAGGGACTTTGAAGGATGTACTTATAGACTACCATGTCCCCACTAGTATGATCCGCATCATAGTCCAGGCAGTCAAGTATACATCCTAAGGGCTTTACCAACATGTAACAGAGAGACAATCAGTGTACACGTTAAGGTAAAGAGCAACCAGATAGCATACTATCATGTCGAGCAAGAAAGTCCTCCCTATATATGTCCCAGCATCCACTACAATATACATCCAATGTACAGTAATGGCCTCTAGGGCATACATATAACTAATAATCTCCCACTTGCACTAGGGCCATCCGATAGCAGTGGTTGTAGTATCTCATACTCAACCATCCCATAAAAGTCTCTCTCGGGGAACAGGCCTTTGTGAGTGGATCCGCTGTGTTGTCCTCTGAGTCTACTCTCCTAACCTCGATCTCCCTGGAGATCAACCATCTCCATGATCAGGTGACACTGCCTTAGAATATGTCTGGATCACTGATGGGACGGTCGTTCCTTGGCATAAGCCACAACTCCATTGTCACACAATGGGAGAAAACATAGTTCATCTCATGAACCAATATACACCCAAACAGCCTCTTTGGTAGCATCTTAAGTAGCGATGTATGCTGCCTTTATCGTCTAGTATGCCATGGTATCTAGCTTGGAACTCTTCCAACGTACCGTCCCTTTAATGAGGGTAAAGACAATGCATGCGACTGACATTCAGTCGTCTTTATCACCCTGGAATCCTTCCAGTGATTCTTCCCAGGATCGATTGATACCATCTCACTACAGCTAGTGAGTATCCTAACATCCATTTAGATCTATCTCATAGATCCAAAATCCAGGATTTAGGAGGTATCACTTAGATCCTATATGGAGAATTATGGTGATAAGCGGAGATTGACCGAGTGTAGCATAGGAAACTTCTTCCCTATCAAGAGTATGTCATCTACGTACTCTACGAGGATCGTCACCATACTCCCTACTACCTTTTTGTTTATACAAGGTTCATCTACCTTTTTTATGATGTCAAACTCTTTGACTACTTCATCAAAACAGACGTTCCAACTCCGCGATGTCTGCTTTATCCTATAAAGCATCTTGCACACGTTTCCGCTGCTCCCACTGTCTACGAGGCCCTCTGGCTGTGTACTTATAGACTCCCTCTTCTAAAATATCATTTAGAAAAGCTGTCATGACACCCAACCACCAGATATCGTAGTCATGGTATGTAGCCGTGGCAAGTAGGATCTGGATGGACTTAAGCATAGCTACTTGAAAAGGTTTCATCATTTCCACGCCTGGTCGATGACGAAAAACTTTAACAAGTCTAGCTTTGAAAGTCTCAACTTTTCCATCTACACCAAGTAATCTTCTCAAGATATACTTGCTCCTGATGGGGATTTAACCCTTCAGATATAGCAACCAAAGTCCATACTTTGTTGGTGTACATGGATTCCATCTCAGATTACTAAGCATCCAGCCATTCTTACAGAGTCTTACTCCTGATGGCCAGCTCGAAACTAGTTGGGTCATCATCTCATGATGCAATCCTC
The DNA here is from genome assembly GCA_030015575.1 of Agapanthus africanus. Classification (NCBI taxonomy): domain Eukaryota; kingdom Viridiplantae; phylum Streptophyta; class Magnoliopsida; order Asparagales; family Amaryllidaceae; genus Agapanthus; species Agapanthus africanus. The sequence goes on along the minus strand of CM057347.1, from coordinate 176,366,619 downwards.
GCTCCCACTGTCATAGAGAAACAGAAGTATCTCTCAGGTGGGTGAGGAACCCTACTAGATCGGCGGAGAGGCTGAGGTTCGTTGGAATCTACTGAATCCTTTGGTTCTATCAAATCATCAGCTGTAGTTTGTATAGCTGGAACCTTTCCAGTTCTACATTATAGACCTTGCCTCGAGCTTGTCCGGATTTTGTTTTTAGACATAGGCCGGACAACCCCAAATCTTAACTAACTTAAGACATGGGTTCTTCCCGTTCCATATCACATATGAAGCGGTAGGCAACTGATTTGATTAGAACCCTATTCAATAGGTATGCAGCTTCTCAAGTGCATAACACCCAAAAGGAAATAGGTAGCTCAGTATTACTCATCATAGAGCACACCATATCGAATAGGGTGTATCTGCTCCACCCCGATATACCATCGTGCTATGGTGTATACGGAGGAGTAATGCTGAGAGAGAATCTCATTCTGCTTTAGAATAGTCCAGGATTTCCATGCTCAAGTATTCTCCTCCTTGATCTTATCAAAGGACATAATACTTATACCCGTATTTTGGTTCTCTACTTCAAACTTATATTCCGTGAATATCTCAAAAGGTTCGGACTTGTGTTTCAACAGGAACATATGTCTGAATCTTGAGAGATTATCAGAGAATATAATGAAGTATAAAGAACCGGTCTTGGCATGTGTAGACAGGGGACCTACATACATCAACATGTATCATCCCAAGAGTTCACTAACTCTTTCTCTGTTTCCAATAAACAGAGCTGTGGTCATCTTATCTTTGTGACATGACTGGCGAGTTTCACAAGATGTAAATTCAAACAGATTTAAATATGCATCTAAATGTAACTCAGCCAGTCGGGTCGCATTGATATGACCTAGTCTACAATACCTCAAGAAGGATTCGTTCATTTCTGAACTTTTCCTCTTGTGTGTGATCCGTATACTAAGAACTGTAGTTTGATTTAGAACATCAATGCTTTTAGATAACGTGCCTGATCCGATCAACTTTTGATATAGGAAATGTTCAAAACATTATCCAACTATACAAAATTTTATCATTTCTTTACTAATAAAGAGATTGATATGATTTTGTATATCAGGTTCGGTATCTAATAACATTTGTTCAGAATCAATGTATTCGTAATACAGGGTGACAGTGACCAACAGACTTGGCTGCAACACTTGCCCCGTTTTCTGTCTCATGAAACTTATCACCCGTTCTCAGTTCTCTACCTTTCTGTAGCCCTATGTAACAGATTACATATCTGGGATCCTGATCTGGTATCACATACCCAGGACGTAAAGGATACTGAGAAACAGTTCTCTGTAATGAACACACCCGAAGATGATGCATCATCATGCACTCTCTTCGTTTGGGCGGCACGGGAATTCTGGTAATCCCCAATTTCCTGCTCTGTCTTATAACAATTATAAGTGGGAGCGGGACCAACGTTCCCCAGCTTAGTATAACAAGCGGGTTCGGTCAATATTTCGTATTATTATCTTGATTAAGGCGTGATATGGTTGCTACCTGGAGAGAGAGAGAGAAGAAAACACTCAGCGTGCGCTCTTGCAAGAATAGATTGGTTATTATTTTATCTAATCAGGATGGCTCCCACTGCTTTTTATCAAATCTTCCTTCAAACCCTAAAAGGAAAGACTAGCCGGGATTAATTACACACTACAAGTTCGCCAATCTTTCAGCCAGGCCAGTGTCGGTACTTTGAGGGAGGTCCCCCGTGCTTTCGCACGAACCTAATTAATGTAAACCTCGTTTTCCCAGAGGCGTAACCTCGTTAACACCTTTCTAGACACCTACTTGATCGGCTAATTCTAATGTGTAAAACTCTCCCAGGAGTAACTCTTACTCGCAACGGGTATCGGGATCCAACTATCTCATAGAAGGTATGCAATCTCATTGCAAATTTCAACACTTGAAATTCCCGATAATGTTTTGCCCCTAGCGTCCTATGACCTTGACACAGGCCAACAAACCATAGTCCGCTAGTCAAGTTCAACCCGTCATTTCCTGATTGAATTAAACCCACCCGCACGACCCTTGACGCAGGCCAACAAAGTCGCACGACTACCCTAATCCAATCACATCATATGCTTATGCAGATAAGCACCAGTTAGCTACCGCACACTACGCCTTGACGCAGGCCAACAAACGTAGCACGAATACTAACTACTACTTATCTGAAATGACGGAGGGCTACGACAGGTTTTTCTGAAAACCTATTGCGCAATGAACTTGATATCGTTGTAGGATCGAATGAATTTTGAAATGGAGTGTTTTTTAGGCTTTTCTAGTTTTGCTAAAGGAGTCACTCCCGGTGAAGGGATCGTCGGTCCTTTCCTCGTCGAATGAGGTGCGGGATATATCATATATATCACTGTGCAAAGCAAAAACGCTTAAAAGCAATCAAAAGACAAACCGAGTGTGTAGCATCTGCCAGTTATTGCTAAAGGAGTCATTCCCGGTGAAGGGATCTCGGTCCTTTCCTCATCGAATAAGGTGCAGGATATATCACATATACCGCTGTGCAAAGCAAGAACTGTAGCTACCTGTTTTATTTTGAAATTCAATTCTACAACATCTTAGGTTTCTTTTATTTAATTAATCACATTAATGAAGTCCCATTATTTAAATACCTAAACATCACAGATAAATACGACGTACACTTATGCCATCCGCATTCGCCTCGATGTCCCCTCGTGCACCGTTAGGTTAGGTAACTAATGGCAGAGCGGGGCAGGGATAGCGCGGGTGTAAAACATAAGTAACGCCTATATAATATATCATATATACTATATACTGTATCTATCACAGAGCATCACATGATCACATCACAGATATCGCAGCAGAAGAATCATATGAAATATTGGATATACTAGGACGTCCGTGTTTTCAATACGAGCCAGTATAAAACACGGATTCCACGGTCGTGATGAATAGCCAAACCCACACCCCTAGACCCCTACGAGAGCGGCAAGCAACCCTACCAATTCTAGAGTTAGGAGACCCGGACTCGACTCCTCGAGTTGGTCTCCCACTGGACTCCAGAACCCGGTTACTTATGCTCCCCTCCTTGGGTCTATCCTAGTGCGGAAAAGTAAATAATATACAAAGGGTGACAACTTCCGCAACCTGGAAGCGCCCCAATAAAAGAATATTACATACAAGTTTTTACATGAATGAAAATGAAAAACACTCATCTCACATAAAAACCCCCCGGCTATTCAAACACGACGATCCAATATAACATATCCAGCAACACATAACATCACATGTCATCAACGTAAGTAAATATGTCCATCCCAATTGTCGTTGACATATAGCAACGAAACCGGCGATATCACATATTACACTTACGGTCACAGAAAAGAAAGTGTAAAACTACAACAGTTGGAATCCGCAATCACCTCAGACATCGCATGCCTGACCAAATGAATTTCTTAGACATCGCATGCCTAACAATTATAAACCCCGCATTTTAGTCTCAAAATCGAAAACACTTTTCAATACCAAGTCGGGTAATTCAACAAGATTCCCGACACCCTGATCGAATGCTCGTCGCAAACTTCAGTAGACGGCTGCACCCCCGATACCGTCGACGAAGTGCACCAAGGCGGAACACCGCTACCGTGAGCACCCGAACGGATGCTTTTGGCGACGGGGTTCTCCTACAGTCACTTGGTCGGGGTTAAGGGATGTAGCTGTCTAATAAGTTTACCCGGCGAGTATCCGCGTACGCTACGTGATTGCGACGGACTTTTGATCACATCAAAATTCCGTGGCAACCGATCAAGTGAGACTAAACTGCTATGTTTATAGCATTCATTCAGTTATCTCATAACTCATTGTGAATTCCAATTATTGTATCCCATTCCGGATAAATAGAAAATGTCAAACTTTCCGATCGAACAATCGAACACCCAATTTTTCCCGATACAGATCAACAAATGAAATAAGTCTAACAACATTCAGTTCGTGCCTCAGTACCGACGGTCCAGCCGTAGAAGGGTCAAGCCAACGCCTCACATGTGGCACGCCGTACTGCCCCAAACCCGAAGGTTCAAAGGGCAGTTCGAGACGGTCACATAATCGAGTTAAGGTTTGTTGTCTTCTAGAGGGACCATCGCGTTACTTGCACTACTTAGAACGTCGTTAAACTACGGAAAATCCAACACTTGGATATTTCCCGACAGGGGAAAAATTGGGTATTTATATCCGGTCGAACTTTTTAACATATTCAAAAAATTATCCGGAAAGCCATATAGACAAAATCTGATATCCCGATCGAAACACCGAATCCCCAAAACAACCCCTGAAAATTCAACTCTTGAATAAATTTTAAAAATTCCCAGAAAACTCAGCATCTGAAAAAATGAATTACTGTGCAAAAAGTGAGGGCTGACGTCACCAGATAGCCGCGGAACCGCCGCAGAAGCTAGGCTTTTGCCGCGGTTCCGCCGCAAAAATTACTGTTCATCGAAAAATTTTTGCATCGTAATTCTTATTTTTCCCTGCTGAATTTTTTAGCAATTTTTAATTTGGAAAAATCCCAGTTTTTGAAAAAAGGACAGAGAGCTATTTTGGACTTGGGTTTCGGGTTCGTTCGGGTTTCAAATTCCGTCTAGATTTCGCCTAAGGCTCTAGCTAGGCTCTGATACCACTGTAGGGTTCCTAGGCATCCTAATGAGGTCTCACAAGGCATCAACCATGCCAATTTCAAATTTAAACGGTGCCGAGAAACCCGACTACGGATCGTTGGCTAGAAATCTAGGCGAAAATGAAATCTAGTTAAACTTAACTAAAAGTTTAACGGAAAAACAACCTTTGTAGATCCGGTGCTCCACCTCCATAGCTCCGCAACGAAGTCCCCTCGCTGTCCAAAAGAATTCCCGGGCTCTAGCGTCGGCTTCGTCGGAGAGATGGCGAGCTAGGTCGTCGATGTCCATGCCGAAGATGATCTACGTCGAGGCATCGCTAAATCAAGCTCCGACTTCACCAAGTCCAAAAACTTGTGAAGATAACACACTCTACTACTTGGAAAGAGGTAGAGGATGAAGAAATAGGAAGTGGGTTCAATTTAGAATTGGATTTCTCACTCTTTATCATCAATCACCATTGATGACCTCAAGGTTTTCTTCTTGAGTTCAAGGAAGAAGAAGAAGAAAATGATATGATAAGTTAATTAAAAAGAAAAGAATAATCCATTCTTATCATAATGTTAACTATGGTAATGTGTAGAGAATCAATCATGGTTAAAGGAATGGTTAGGGTTAAGCATGAAGACAAGAATGGTTGCAAAGTCAAAGCTTCATGAAGCTTCAACTAAACTCCAAAATTAGCAACCATTCTTTTCTCATCTATTCTAAATAAATAAATAAATAAATAAGTAAGAAAAGAAAACCCTAATCATTAGTTTAACCATGGCTTGATTCATTACACTTAACTATAGTTAAACATGTATCATCAAACATGATACAATCAAGTACACAAAATCATATCGCATATGCAATGCGCACATCCGAGTGAGAAAATCCATCTTAAAGTGAACCAATACTAGTTAATGCAAAGTAATATATCAAATATATAATTATGCATTAAATCATTAAATCAACACTTGATTTAACGATCCGGTCATGTCGAACATAACCGACTAGTATTCAATGTATCGACTTATCGAATCAACGCTTGAATCGATAACTAGGTTATATCGCATACAACCAATCGATACATTCATCGCGAGAATAGAATACGGTATCACATACACGTATTATTCTCGGTCCTGCACATATCTCATATGCGCTCCTATTTCGTTTCGCTTGAGCCAGGAAACCTCTGTGTAGGACTCTAAAGACTCGTCAATACGCCGGCAGCGGATGATGATCATATCAAACATCCACAAGCCGCAAGCGGTCTGCTAAACGTAACGGCCACCCGGGTATTGAGCGATCTGAAGATCGACGAGCAAGCCCGCTCACACTCCAGTGAATCCAACCAGTAACACTACCGTACAGTCCGGTCTGATCGTCTGATATGTCGCATATCTCGCCTAGGGGTGGTAAAACGTCAGACCCCAATAGCTTGATAAGTCGTGTCGATATGAGGTCTATAACATTCGAGATACTACTGGTAACACTTACCAGTAAATCTCAGCAACCCTAGCCAGGGATTTCCTGTTATAGCCAATCGAACACAGCGCAACATCAACCCCCTATACCGGGAGAGACGAATCCCCTCCTATCGCTCATTGCCTCCATGTGACTCGGGACTGTACCCAAAAACCACCGTTTTGCACGCCCTCTTGGACGTGGTAAGATGGAAATCAAAGCACAGTGGGAACCACACAAGACTCTATGACGATCTCGGGTTAACAGACTACTCTGTACCAGTGTCACCAGAGAACTGCCATCTGACGTGAGGTATAATACCATCTGGGAGTTCTCGGCGAGTCCGTCCAGTGTACTCAGTCTCTACTGAGCACCCGTATATCATCTCCGATGTCAAACACCAATGGATATGGGATCATCCATCGCCCATCTGAATGGGTCGAGAAGGTATACGCTAGTCTACTCTGGTATATCGATGCCCCGTCTCGATACACCCACGACTAGGGACTTTGAAGGATGTACTTATAGACTACCATGTCCCCACTAGTATGATCCGCATCATAGTCCAGGCAGTCAAGTATACATCCTAAGGGCTTTACCAACATGTAACAGAGAGACAATCAGTGTACACGTTAAGGTAAAGAGCAACCAGATAGCATACTATCATGTCGAGCAAGAAAGTCCTCCCTATATACGTCCCAGCATCCACTACAATATACATCCAATGTACTGTAATGGCCTCTAGGGCATACATATAACTAACAGTCCCTGCTTGCGAACCTAAAATTTCATAAAAACAACACATAAGCTAAAAATCCTATAATGATAAAAAGACAACGAAACGCGATGAAAACGTCCGAAAAATTACACTGCGCGCTTAGCGCATCTATCGCGCACGACATCGGCCAAAACTCTAACTAAGGTCGCTAAACTACGAAACACCATGTCGAGACCCCGATCGTCCCGATCACGCAACACAACACAAATAATTACGAGGAATACAATAGATATAACCTCGCAACGACCAATCGAACCCACGTCGGAAAAACCCCGAAACCTAGTAAGCAACCTATCGCAATATTTCGCACTAGTTTCAAGCTAACGCATATCTAGCGATTACAAACACCTTAAAATAGCTTAACTAAGCTATCTAAACCATTCCTATATTTTTAACACGCGCTAATTATGTTTTAGCAAAAACCCAGTAAGCTAATTGCATAATTAGACAAAGTGTTCATTAGTAAAAATTAACATTTTCTACTAAGTTAATCTTTTCCAAAACACAATTTAACACTTCAAATGAACACTAATCACTAAAACAAAATTTAAGCCTAACATGAACTTCTTAAACCAAATATAAATGAATTAATCATGATTTAAAAACTAAACTAAACACATAATTAGCTAACTAAAATAGCTAGATTAAGATTAAATAAAATATATAAGGATTAAGGTAGGAATTATACCTCCCCAAGAACACCAAATTGAAACTTAATCCATCATCTTAGCATCAAAAACCATGCTTTGTTGAAGATCCAAGAAGGATTAGTGAAGGAAAATGATGCTTTTATTTTATTTTGGATTTTTGTGGATTTATTTTAGGAATTTTTTTGAAGAATTTTGAAGGATTAATGAAGAAATGAGCTAAATAAATGGAAAGGACAGAAATGGGGAAGGGGTTCGTCCAAGGAGGAATGGGGGTAGTTTTGTGAAATTTGTGTGAGGAAATTGTTAGGAAAAAGGGTAATAAATGCTAATTAAAGCTAATTGCCACCTTTCTCTCTTTTCTTTTCTTTTTTAATTCAATTCCTTTTGCACAAACGAAATGTCTAGATATTTGAAAAGAAGCTTCTAAAATAATTCTAGTGACAAAATTAATTTATTCACAAGAGAAAAAATTTCCCGATTTACGTGCACAGAATACCGCTTAAAATAATATTTTATTTGGGAAAAATTCTATCTGAACCAAAATCTCCCAAATACTCCCAAAGTTCGCGCACAAGGTTTATTTTAACTAAACTAGGTGCCGGCAAGCTTATACGGACGTTTGATCAAAATCGGGTTAAAACGGGATAAACCGACAATTTTGCCCTAAAACGGGAAAATTCGCAAAATGATTTCTAAAACGTTAGAAACGTTCCCCAGCTCAGTATAGCAATCGGGTTCGGTCGATACATCCGTATTATTATCTTGATTAAGGCGTGGCATGGTCGCTACCAGGAGAGAGAGAAGAAAACACTCAGCGTGCGCTTTTGCAAGATTAGATTGGTTGTTAAAATATCAAATCAGGATGTCTCCCACTGTTTTTGTCAAATCTTCCTTCAAACCCTAAAAGGAAAGACTAGCCGGGATTAATTACACCTTACAAGTTCACCAATCTTTCAACCAAGCCAGTGCTGGTACTTTGAGGGAGGTTCCCCGTGCTTTCGCACGGACCTAATTATAATTAAAGTAAACCTCGGTTTCCCAGGGGCGTAACCCCGTTGACACCTTTCTAGACACCTACTTGATCGCCTAATTGTAATGTGTAAAACTCTCCCAGGAGTAACTCTTACTCGCAGTGGGTATCGGGATCCAACTATCTCATAGAAGGTATGCAATCTCATTGCAAATTTCAACACTTGAAATTCCCAATAATATTTTACCCCTAACGTTCTATGACCTTGATGCAGGCCAACAAACCATAGTCCGCTAGTCAAGTTCAACCCGTACATTTCCCGATTGAATTAAACCTACCCGCACGATCCTTGACGCAGGCCAACAAAGTCGCACGAATACCCTAACACAATCGCTTCATATGCTTTAGCAGATAAGCATAAATAGCTACCGCACACTACGCCTTGACTTAGGCTAACAAACGTAGCACGAATACTATGAAATACTTATCTGAAATGACGGAGGGCTACGACAGGTTTTTAAGAAAACCTTTTGCGTAATGAACTTGATATCGTTGTAGAATCGAGTAATTTAGAAAAGGAGTGTTTTTGAGGCTTTTACTAGTTTTGCCAAAGAGGTCACTCCCGGTGAAGGGATCTCGGCTCTATCCTTATCGAATAAGGTGCAGGATATTTCGCAAATACCACTATACAAAGCAAAAGCTATAGAAGCAATCAAAAGACAAACTGAGTGTGTAGCAACTGCTAGTTTCGCTAAAGTGGTCACTCCCGGTGAAGGGATCTCGGCTCTTTCCTTATCGAATAAGGTGCTGGATGTTCTACAAGGAACACCGCTATGCAAAGCAAGAACTAGAGCTACCAGTTTTTAAACAAGTTTCTACAATATCTTTAGGTTTCTTTTAGTTTCATTAATCTCATTAATGAAGTCCTATTTTATTATGCTTCACAAGCATCAGATATGAAACAAAATCAACAATATATAATATATATCTCATATATACAATATGAACATTAGTCTCAGGCAGTAATATGATCTTGATCGGTCGAAAATATTGCATATTTTAACCAGCAATTTCCCTATCATTTGCACTCATTTAGAAGTGTACGGCATTCATATTTTACATATTAGCAAAACTGTCGCAAAATATCAGATTACATGTATTAGACCTTAAAACCGGCATTTCTAGGGAAATTGACTGCATTGCATGGCATCGCAATATTTCTATATGTCGCAACCCGTGTTTCGAAGTCTGTGCAAGAAAAGGGAAGTTTGCTCGAACATTACACCGCTCAAAAGATACGTCAACTCACTAATTTCAGATCTGGTATCAATCCAAAGGAGCAATCACAATTCAGCATATCAGACAAAGCCCTAAACAGCAGTCCAAGACCACACCAGAAGATCCAAAGTCCAAGCTCATTAAAGAGCCGCGGATCCGCGGCATGGGCTTGCTAATGCCGCGGATCCGCGGTGGGTTCAAGGAGTCAGCCTCTCAATTTTAGTGCAAAACTCCTGTCTCAGCTCCTACAGTTCAGAAAGACACTCCAACTTCCAGAAGACTCCAGAGGTTTCTGCCAGATCAGCAAACAAGGGTTTCTAAAACTTAATTAAACCTAGCTTAAACCCTAAGCTAGCTCCTAACAAACTCCTTCTAGAAACTCCTCAACAAACTTTTGGAGGGAATGGGAAGTTCAAACTTAGACCTAGGGTTTGGATGTTCTATAAATAAGACCCTAGGCTCACTAACTATTCATCTTGGAAAAATAAGATCGTCAATCCAAAATCTAGTATCAAACTAGACCCATTCTACCTCTTTCTTCGTCCTCTTCTTCCACAAGTCTAGTGACAAGGCTTGTGTGAAACCCTAACCCTAATTCCAATCAAAATCAAGATCCCGAGTACCCATTAAGCAAGAAGCCCTACAACCTTTAGGAGCGGAGCCGATCTTCAACGGAGCAAGCGATCCGAGCCGATCCACGACTCACGAAGCCGAGCGACGCCCGATCAACAATCTAGATTCTTCCTCTTGTAGTTCTTGAAGCGAATGTAATCAAAATTGTTGAGATAAATAAAGATGATATTCTTTTATCTTGTTTTCTTTAAATTCTGCATCATGACATCTTTACAATTTGTGAATATTTTCTGTGTGATGATGTGTGAATAAAACTCCGCTCGTCAAGGAGTCGAGACGGTCAATAGAATGATGATGTAACATAGCTTTAATCGATTCTTGATTCCTACGAGTTTTGTAAACCCTAGCAAGTTCAAGAACCGACAACCCAATTTCGTTACGATGCTTTCTTGAATGATATCGCTCGAAATTGGGGAGTTAGGATCGTTTCTTGAAATTGCTAGAGGCTAAAATGTGAATGATATCGACAAAAGAACAAGGGATAAGATGAAACCCTAGTTTCATGAGAAAGCCCTAACTCTCGTCGATGATCATCGATCTAGTATCAATCCTTCGAAGGACAAGAACACGAAATCTTTAGATTACATCACGTCTATCGATCCGATCGATTCCTACGAGCCTCTTTTAGATTCTTGACTGTTGATTGGAAATATTATCGAAACCCAATTCTTGAGTGTTTATCAGTTTCTTGATTCTTGATTAAACATCGTGACACCTGAATCAATTGATAAATTCTTGAATCATGTTTTCGTTTATCGTTACTTAACTTTTCAATTCAAACATATTAAAAATATAAATGAATCGTGCAATCCCTGTGGACGATCCGCACTCATTCATGAACTACAATTGACACCGTAGTTTGATTGCGGTCAAAATAATTTTTGGTTGTGATTTCTATTCTATTTTCTACATACACAACGGAAAATCTACCAATCAAAATGGCGCCGTTGCCGGGGATCGCGCGCTAATTCATTTCATTTTATAGTTTGAATTGAAAGAATTATTACATTTTACTTCTTGAAATCAAAATTCGTACAAACTCTTATACGTGTGTTGTGATTGATTGCAAGGTGATCTGGAGCATTCTGTGTTGTGGAATTTTTTTTTTTAATATACCAGAGAGCTGAGGGAGTCTACAGAAGCTCCCTGAAAAAGTTTGGTGCAGTGTTCTCACTACAAGACCGCGGAAGGGCGGCAATAGCAAGGATCTGCGGCGGAACCGCGGCCTCTTTGGGGGTTCTCTGAAGAATTTTCAGTGCAGGTGACTTCTTGCTCTCTCCTCTCTCCCCTTTTAGCTCCAACTAACACTTTGCTGCAGGATTCTTTGCAAATAATCGCAGCGCCGCAAAAGCAAAATTAAATTTGTGCGTGATTTTGATTTCTTGGTTGTTTGCATTCTAATACGGAAATTTAAGGGGCACGGCCAAATCCAAATTAGGTGGGGATTTCATTACCCTTCCTAGGCCTCGAAAATCGCAAAACTTGCATCCGCATTACCCTCATTAACTAAAAGAAATCTAGAGAAGACTCTAATGACTGTCGCGCTCAATTAGGACAAGAGAAGGCCGTCGGTAATTCATTGCTTATCCGCGTTTTCTTGTGGTGCCTAAGGCGAGTGTGTCTAAGGCTAGTGGTTTTTAATTAGGCCCACTACTTACGTAGTGGAGTACCTTCCCACTTACCTGGCACTTATCCGGCCACAGGGGGACAAAGAGGCAGTGGAGGATTCTATCCTGCGACTTGTCTTTTGGCAGTTAGGAGCGGTCTAGAGCCGGACCTAGGTGACCACTAGATTCTAGGGTTGTGTGCTGCATTTGTTTTGTCGCATCATTTTTTCAAAAATCCGTCCCTTTTTCAAAAGCAAGCACCGCATTCAATTACCCCTAATTATAAGCCAACGCTGCTACTTGTACTAACCCATTTTAGTGGAAGATAGGCTGGACACGGGATTCTAGTGCCCGTTTAGTCCGCGTACCCTTTATCGACTCCGAAGTCGATATTTCTCCATTTACCTTTTCTTTACCCACTACCACACCCACACCGATGGATCCGAATCCATCAAACTTCTTTAACCCTAATCTGCCGCCGTCCGTTGGTGCGCAGAATCCACCCCGCATCTCTTTCCAGGAGAGGTGCTACCCTATTCGAGGTCCTCTTTCGACCTGCTTATCCACACCACCAGCCAATGGGGATAACTTTGAGATTAAGCCCCAGTATATCAATCTTTTACCCAAATTCCATGGACTCGAGACTGAGGACGCTTACGTTTTCATTACCAAATTTGAAAACGTATGCGCAATGATGGGTACGTCACAACTTTCAGTGGATGCAATGCGTCTACGACTTCTCCCATTTACCTTGTGCGATATAGCCGAGAAGTGGCTATACAACACTACCGCACATTCTATTACGAATTGGGGAGAATTCGTCGCGGCATTCCTTAAGAAATTTTACCCAATACAAAAGACAGCTCGAATCCATAGCGAACTGAATCAATTTGCCCAGCTCCCTGATGAACCATTTTCAAAATGCTTTAAACGTTTCAAGGATCTATTGGTTCAATGTCCTCATCACGGCATCCCGAGATGGGAACTTTGCCGAATCATATATGAGGGCAGTAACCCTAACACTAAACAGAGCCTTGAAAACATGTGTCAAGGTACCTTCATGTCCAAGGATGATGGGGAAGCTTGGCGATATTTAGAAGAGTTCGCTGAAAAGTCTTTACAGTGGGAAAGTCCATCATTTAGGAGTGGAAACAACCAATCAGATGTTTCCATAGGAGTTAGAGCTGACATTTCAGCCATACAAAAGAAACTCGAGACTATGGAAAACAAATTTTTAGCCGCCTCCCTTAATCAAATGTCACTTTCCAAAACTGTATGTGGCTGCTGTTCTGATCCGTCTCACTTGACGGAAGAATGTCCGTTTCAAGGTCGTGAGCATGCCAATGCCACATTTCAAAGACCGAGAAACGATCCTTTTTCTTCCACATATAATCAGGGTTGGAGGAATCACCCTAATTTTTCTTGGAACCAATCACACTCTCAAAACACGGTTCCAAACCAAAACAATTTCTAAAGGGTCCCTCCACCACAACAGCAACCACAGCTTCAATTAAGTCAGCACCCCTTTCAAGCACATAATTTTCAAAATCCGGTCAACACACCTGCACTGTCTAGTCCTTTACAGTTGACCAGAACTGATGAATCCTCTTCTTTTGCACAATACATGAATTTGGTCTTAACAAATATCATGCAAGTTTCGGCTGAAATGAAGTCTTCTGTCGATAAAATTGAGAAAAACTCTACGTCCCAAAACGAGAGTATTAAATCGATGGAAGAAGAAATTGCACGATTAAAAGCTGAAATGAGTGCAAGAGAGAAAGGGAAACTTCCAGCTCAACCCTTACCCAATCCTGGCTATTTACATCATGTGAATGCAATCACCACGTTGAGATCTGGATGAGTGCTTGACAATCATGTTGGGGAAGAAGTTGATGATACTGACAATCCTATCAACACCCCGGCTGAGACCTTTCCATACACACACACTTCTAATTCTGACCCCAGTTCTTCTACCCAACCACCTTCTTCCGAGCCTATTCTCCATTTCTCAAAAGGCTCGCCACTACAGCCCACCTCTTTTACCCCTCCAGGGACGATACCCAATTCTATTCTGGGATCGGTTCCACACACACTTCCTTCTCCTATGATGGACCCAGCGCTTATTGCTAAAGCACCTTATCCTAATCGGTTAAGGGCTAACACACCAAGTTCACAAATGGAGAAGATCACTGAGATGTTTAAACAGGTTAACATCAATATCCCTCTTCTAGATGCTATCTAACAAGTCCCTCCATATGCTAAAGTTCTTAAAGACTTTTGCACTAGAAAGATGAAGAAACAAATGCCCAAGAAGATATTCATGGCAAAGACAGTAGACATAGCTTTCCCCCAGCAATTACCGAGGAAACGTAAGGATCCTGGCTATCCTACGATTTCCATCTCTATTGGGGAGAAACACATTAACCGTGCTCTACTAGATCTTGGGGCAAGTGTTAACCTGCTTCCTTTCTCAGTTTATGAGCAGTTAGGGATCGGAGAGTTAAAACCATCTCCATGCACTCTCCAGATGGCTGACCGATCAATCACCAGACCTAGGGGTGAACTAGAGGATGTGTTAATAAAAATCGGGGAATTTATATTCCCTGTAGACTTTATTGTAATTGATACACAGCCTGTAGCGAACTCACGGAATCAAATTCCGGTGATTTTAGGTCGCCCCATTTTTGGCCACTTCCAACGCTATCATCAATTGTCGTAACGGTTCTATGACCCTATCTTTCGGGAAGAGGACAATTGAGATGAACATTTACAAGTTAGGAAGTGTACCCTCCGAACCTACTGCTCAGGTCTGTTCTGTCGACTTAATGGATGTCGACAGCAGCGAATTTAATGACCCTCATAATACTGATCTTGACTCTTTTCATACGTTATTGTTTGACCCAACTATGTATCATACACATATGGACTCTTCCACCGAGATGTCCGGGTCAACAATTAACACTGATTATGAACCATTCTTAGAGTCTGAAGATCACCCCGCACTTTGTGATGACACTATTCTTCGGGGTATTGATGAAACTTTTGAGGAGATCTTCGCTGATGAACTCGCATTTCTGAATAACACGGGTGTTGAGATGAATCATCTTCCACTCACTGAAATTGAACCTCCACACCTTCTTCTGAATTTTAAGAAGAATGCGAGTAATCCATCACATACACTGCATCGTCTCTCCAAAATGAGACGCACACACATTCTCTTCCACCACTTACCTTTTCCCCACATTTTCTTCCACCAACCCGAGCACTGCATTGATAAATTTTTTGAATGGTTGGTGTTGACATTCGGTCTTTGCAAAGCTTGGCATCGACCACTGATTTTTGACCCCCTCTTGTGATTTTCAAAGATTAACATTGTTTAAGTTTGGGGGGGTATTATTTTTCCGGCTCTTGAAAAGAAAATTTTTACAAAATGATGAGCCAAAAATAAGTTTGGGGGAGGTTCTTCACTTAAATATTTTGCCCCCACTAATAAATTCCTCCCAAGCTTACAGGTTTTTCGAGATTTAGCTGATGGCAACAGTGAGGACACTGTTGAAAACAAGTTTGGGGGAGATTTGTGCTTATTTTCGCATCATTTGCATATCATTTGCATAAGCACAAAACATTTTGAAAACCTATAAAAATTTAAAAAAAATTCAAAAAAAATAAAAATATTTTTGTACATAAATAAGGTAATAAAAGTTTAGATAGTGAAAAATTACATCCATGAGATTAGAAAAATTTAAGAAAACTAAGAAAATTAGAAGTTTTCTTATACGAACTAGTAATAAGTAGTTATGAGCCGTTGTCCCAAGGGTTAGTAAGATGAAGGACGTCACTAATCTGAGGATAAAACTAAGTCTGAAAAATAGTTTCTATTCTGGAAGCCAAACATTTTGAACGTTGCTACCCTGCTATTCGCACTTACACACGTCTTGAAGCCTGGGATAGTAGAGGATACCTTGAAATGCTCGTCTTAAAGCCGATGTATGAAGGAAATAAAAAGAAAAGTGAATAAAAAAATATATATATAAAGTGGTGAGAAAAATGGACACTGGTTTTGTTATCACCAAGGGCAATAAAAAATGTATAGCGAGGGTGCTTCTTCACCTAGTGCCCTAAGGCCAACTGGTCTGGGAGTCACTGCTATGCCTGAGGTGGTGCAAGACGAGGAAAATACACCAAGTAAGCAAGCACAGGAGTAATCGGTCGGTTAGTACCTCAAGAAGTATTAACGATCGCATGAAAGTGTGTGAGCAATCTCATCTAAATATTCATTAATTAAAAAGTACTGAGGCTGATGGGCAAGAGTATGATAGCTTGAATTGAATTCTCCGGGTGTAGGGATGTCTTTACACACACGCAGGGTGATATGATCGATGTTTTGGAAGAAAGATAGGAATGAAAAATAAGATGATGTTTTATTGAGGGAGGACGTGATTTCTAACATCTTTTCATGACCATTAAGATAGGGCTCATGACAACCGAAAAGCTAGCTTAGTTGGAAACCCTAATTTTCAAGGCTTTTCTTTTACAATTCTTTTCTTTAAATGTAATATTCATGATCTACCTTTTATTATTGGATTTTGTGGGTGCAATCCGCTGAAAACCCTCAGGAGACAACACTCCTCCTACTAGGGACACCTAGAGGTTTAAAGGCTTGTTGCACGTGCTCAGTGCAATCGTGTTGCCTACGAAAGTGTGCTAGTTAGTTTTTCTCTTTCTTTATTTTCTCCTTCTCTTTTTAATAAAACATTCGCTCGAGACGATCGAAATTAAGTTTGGGGGTATTTGATCAGTCGAAAATATTGCATATTTTAACCAGCAATTTCCCTATCATTTGCACTCATTTAGAAGTGTACGGCATTCATATTTTACATATTAGCAAAACTGTCGCAAAATATCAGATTACATGTATTAGACCTTAAAACCGGCATTTCTAGGGAAATTGACTGCATTGCATGGCATCGCAATATTTCTATATGTCGCAACCCGTGTTTCGAAGTCTGTGCAGGAAAAGGGAAGTTTGCTCGAACATTACACCGCTCAAAAGATACGTCAACTCACTAATTTCAGATCTGGTATCAATCCAAATGAGCAATCACAATTCAGCATATCAGACAAAGCCCTAAACAACAGTCCAAGACCACACCAGAAGATCCAAAGTCTAAGCTCATTAAAGAGCCGCGGATCCGCGGCATGGGCTTGCTAATGCCGCGGATCCGCGGTGGGTCCAAGGAGTCAGCCTCTCAATTTTAGTGCAAAACTCCTGTCTCAGCTCCTACAGTTCAGAAAGACACTCCAACTTCCAGAAGACTCCAGAGGTTTCTGCCAGATCAGCAAACAAGGGTTTCTAAAACTTAATTAAACCTAGCTTAAACCCTAAGCTAGCTCCTAACAAACTCCTTCTAGAAACTCCTCAACAAACTTTTGGAGGGAATGGGAAGTTCAAACTTAGACCTAGGGTTTGGATGTTCTATAAATAAGATCCTAGGCTCACTAACTATTCATCTTGGAAAAATAAGATCATCAATCCAAAATCTAGTATCAAACTAGACCCATTCTACCTCTTTCTTCATCCTCTTCTTCCACAAGTCTAATGACAAGGCTTGTGTGAAACCCTAACCCTAATTCCAATCAAAATCAAGATCCCGAGTACCCATTAAGCAAGAAGCTCTACAACCTTTAGGAGCGGAGCCGATCTTCAACGGAGCAAGCGATCCGAGCCGATCCACGACCCACGAAGCCGAGCGACGCCCGATCAACAATCTAGATGCTTCCTCTTGTAGTTCTTGAAGCGAATGTAATCAAAATTGTTGAGATAAATAAAGGTGATATTCTTTTATCTTGTTTTCTTTAAATTCTGCATCATGACATCTTTACAATTTGTGAATATTTTCTGTGTGATGATGTGTGAATAAAACTCCGCTCGTCAAGGAGTCGAGACGGTCAATAGAATGATGATGTAACATAGCTTTAATCGATTCTTGATTCCTACGAGTTTTGTAAACCCTAGCAAGTTCAAGAACCGACAACCCAATTTCGTTACGATGCTTTCTTGAATGATATCGCTCGAAATTGGGGAGTTAGGATCGTTTCTTGAAATTGCTAGAGGCTAGAATGTGAATGATATCGACAAAAGAATAAGGGATAAGATGAAACCCTAGTTTCACGAGAAAGCCCTAACTCTCGTCGATGATCATCGATCTAGTATCAATCCTTCAAAGGACAAGAACGCGAAATCTTTAGATTACATCACGTCTATCGATCTGATCGATTCCTACGAGCCTCTTTTAGATTCTTGACTGTTGATTGGAAATATTATCGAAACCCAATTCTTGAGTGTTTATCAGTTTCTTGATTCTTGATTAAACATCGTGACACCTGAATCAATTGATAAATTCTTGAATCATGTTTTCGTTAATCGTTACTTAACTTTTCAATTCAAACATATTAAAAATATAAATGAATCGTGCAATCCCTGTGGACGATCCGCACTCATTCATGAACTACAATTGACACCGTAGTTTGATTGCGGTCAAAATAATTTTTGGTTGTGATTTCAATTCTATTTTCTACATACACAACGGAAAATCTACCAATCAGATCTCATCACAGAACATTGCAGCAGAAGAACATATATGAAATATTGGATATACCAGGAGGTCCGTGTTTTAATACGAGCCTGCATAAAACACGGATTCCACGGTCGCAATGAATAGTCAAACCCACATCCCTAGACCCCTACGAGAGCGGCAAGTAATCCTGCCTGTTCTAGAGTTAGGAGACCCGGTCTCGACTCCTCGAGATGGTCTCCCTCTGGACCCTAGAACCCGGTTACTTATGCTCCCCGCCTTAGGTCTATCCTAATGCGGAAAAGTAAATAATATACAATGGTGACAACATCCTCAGCCCGGAAGTGCCCCAATAAAAGAATATTACATACAAATGAATTTTACATGAATGAAAATGAAAAACTCTCATCTCACATAAAACCCCCGGCTATTCAAAAACACGACGATCCAATATAACATATCACAGCAACACACAATATCACATATCATCAACGTAAGTAAATATGCGTATCCCAATTGTCGTTGATGTATAGCAACGAAACTGGCGATACACCACATATTACACTTACGGTCGCAGAAAAGAAAGTGTAAAACTACAAGAGTTGGAATCCGCAACCTTCTTAGACATCGCATGCCTAACCAAATGAATTCCTTAGACATCTCATGCCTAACAATTACAAACCCCACATTTTAGTCTCATTATCGAAAACTCTTTTCACTATCAAGTCGGGCAATTCAACAAGATTCCCAACATCCTGATCGAATGCTCGTCGCAAACTTTAGTAGACGGCCACACCCCCGGATGCCGTCGACGAAGTGCACCAAGGCGGAACACCGCTGCCGCGAGCACCCGAACAGATGCTTTCGGTGACGGGGTTCTCCTACAGTCACTTGGTCGGGGCTGTAGAGTGTGGCTATTTATTAAGTTTACCCGGCGAGTATCCGCGTACGCTACGTGATTGTGACGGACTTTTGATCGCATCAAAATCCCGTGGCAACCGATCAACTGAGACTGAACTGCTAGATTTATAACATTCAAATTAGTTATCTCATAACTACTTGTGGATTCCAAATATTGTATCACATTCCAGATAAATAGACAATGTTAAATTTTCCGATCAAATAAACAAACACCTAAGATTTCCCAAATAGCTCAACACTTGAGCGGAGTTCAAAATGTATCCATCAGATTCCACAGTACCAATGGTCCAGCCGTAGAAGGGTCAAACCAAAACCTCACATGTGGCAATGCCGTACTGCCACAAACCCTAAGGTTTAGAGGCGGTTCAGACGGTCACATAATCGAGTTAAGCTTTGTGTTCTTCTAGAGGGTCCACCGCGTTACTTGCATGATTTTCCGGAAGTTTCAAACTCAAGAAAAAAATCTAACTTTTGAAAATTTTCCGACAGGGGTGTTTCCAAGCTCTGTTGAAATTCAAAATTCAAAATTTTGAAGCAACGCTTCAAATCTCGGGCGCAACACGCCACATGTCAAGCGCTGATACATCAGCGCAGCGCCCAAGAAGACGCGCCCAATCAGAGCAAAGCTCTATTTTAAGCAAAATTAAAGGAAGCAACGCTTCAGTTGCGTAAGCATTGCGCTGCGCGACACGTGTCAGCGCAGATGCGCTAGCGCAGCTGCGCTGCGCAGTGCGCTGCGCGACACGTGTCAGCGCAGCTGCGCTGCGCTGTGCGCTGCGCGACACGTGTCACGCACTGGAGCATTTACGCCAAACAGAATTAAGATTTTAAAGAGATCTTTCTGTTCTTATTAAAACAAGAAGATTTTCTTCTGTAAAACAGAAGGCCTTGGATCAAAGATGCGACGGTGGGGAAAATTCCCCAAATCACTCGGAGAAAGATCTCTTTAACAAATTTAACTAATTTATAGGCACTATAAAAAGGACCCTAGACCTAAATTCAAGATCATCAACATTTTTCTAGAAAAAAAAAGAGAGAAAGAGAACTCTGAAGAACTCCTCAAGAACAAAAAGGTAAAAACCTTTAGAAGGAAGAGAAAATTCTCTTATGAACAGATCGTAGATTTAAAAACAAGATCAATGATCTTTAAGAAATATAAAAAAAATAATAATAAAATAGTGCTTTGCACTTTTTAATGAACCTTTGGTTCTTTGAGATAAGAAAAACAAGAAAAAACTTATCTTTTCTTTGATCTAAATTAGATCAAAAAATCTAACAGTGCTTTGCACTTCTGTTCATTGAATCTAAAAGATTCTTAAATCATAGTGCCTTGCATTTGCAAAACTGCACTGTTGTACTCTTGGATTGGCGCAAGCCACTAGAGAGCGCCACGTGTCAGCATCTGAACCAATTGCGCTATGCGCTGTTGAAACAGAGCCTTGCTCTCTAAAACTGGCGCAATTCACCACAGCGCGCCACGTGTCAGCAGCGCAAGCGCAGCGCACTAGAACAGCGTTGTTGCGCTTGCGCTCGCCAGAGCATGACACGTGTCATCACCATATGAACTTGCCCCCATTACTTGGCGCAAAGCGCCAGACAAATGCACTGCATTGTTTACAAAAGGGCCAAGCCCAATTAAAGAAGGCCTAACAGGCCTAATAAAATGCAGTGCATTATTTTAAAAAAAAAGGGCAGAGCCCAAACCAAAACAGATGCTCTGCATCATAAATAAAGGGACAGAGCCTAAATCAAAGAGGCCTAGCAGGCCAGAGTAAAATGCAGTGCATTATTAAATATGGGCAAAGCCCTAGCACAGGCCTAATAGGCCAAAGATCAAGAAAAATGTTGAATATGCTAAACGGGACTTAACTTAATCATGGCCGTAAGTCATCAAATTAAATTGACTGAGCAAGATTGCTCCTTTAAATCAATTTATATCCGGTTCGAGGGTATATATCCGAGCTCCTCTGACACCTGTCGTTGTAATCCTTCAACGACGTCAGAGAGGCAACGGGTCCCAACGACCACACATGTATATGGACTGCGGGGTCCTTAAACTCGTGGACCGAAACGTCCTTAAACTAATGTTGGACCGAAACGTCCTTAAAATAATGTCGGACCGAAACGTCCCTAAACTGGAACATGGACCACCATGTCCCTCAACTAGAATATGGACCACCACGTCCCTAAACTGGAGCATGGACCGCAACGTCCCTAAACTACCTATGGACCAGTACGTCCCTAAACTGGAACAATAGAGCCTCCAAATGCTCTTTTGCCGGATCTAAACGATCCCGTTTAAGTTGATCTTAGCCCCCAAACACGGCTAACGTATCCTTAAACATTCAAACGGACTATAAAACTCCAAATCAACCTTGGTTCAAGGGTACATCTCTGAACTCCTCTGACATCTGCCGTTGTAATCCTTCAACGACGTTAGAGAGGTGACGAGTCCCGATGGCCAGATATTAAATGGATTATCACGTTAAGTTGATCTTAGATTCAAACAGGACTATCGTATCCTTAACGAACGTTTAAGTTGATCTTAGCCTCAACGCGACTAATGCATCCTTAAACTAAAAACACCAAACCCAAATCTAAGTAAATATGGATTTGGACTAATCCACGTCCTACGGGCGACGGCATTACTCAGTCTCCGTATACAATCCACGGGCAACCACAAACAAAATAAACACACACGACACGAAGTGAAATTCTGAAGAAGGAGAAAGTTGTTACCGCGATGCGGTAGCGTAATTAACTGCAGGGGCTTGCGCCTGCAGGGAAGAGCGTCCCCACAATCAAAAAACCCTCAAGCGAGGGGGAATCTGACGAAGTCTGCTACATCGGCCGCATCCGTCTAAACCTCCGATACACGGTGCCATAAATCAACTTGGCATCTTCGGAGAGGTGGATGGATAAAACCAAATAGCATCTGCCCCGAATCTCAGCGTCAGGACATCGCAGTCTTGTGCGCCGTCTTTCGGAGGGGAACAGATTCTGGCACGCCCGGTGGGACCTTTTCCTCTTTCCACTCCACACTTCGTGTGTCGTCTTCGCGAACCAATAGCGGTTTGTTAAATGGTTGCCTTTGGATTTCAAGTTACTAAGATTTGGTCTTTTGCCTGGCGCAGAACTCAAGATTCAATGGCATTTAACTGCACCAACTGCTCGAAATGCCACTGCAACGGACTCTCCACCTCACCTGGGGGTGTAGCATATGGGCCCCAAGCGGCTTCCTTCCTCGCTCTGCCGGTAGACCATGTGACCCAAGCCACCACTGGCCTATTCTTCGGGACCATGATCCTACCTACAAGCTTCTCTGAGCCAATACATGCACCGGAAGTGAACAAGAAGTCGGTCTTCGACCGGCTCACTGCTACGACGACCCCTGTCAACGGGTCGCCCAATGTCAAACCAACAGCCTCTGTTTTCACCAGGCTAAGTCAGAACTCTAAATTGGTTGTCCCAAGGAAAGCAATAACTGCTGCTCCAGAAGTCGTCAAGGCGGCTTCCCGTGTCAAAGAGTCAGTCTTTTCAGGATTGACGATTCCTGCTCCTACCCCTGCCCGAGGATCTGTCTTCGACAGGTTGAATATCATCCCTCAAAGGACAACCTCAGTCATTAAGAGGTTAACACCGGCGGCGCCTCATTCAGACAGGGAGCAAAAAGAAGATGTCTCAATCTCCGAGCCAGTCCCAACGGCTCATCATGCTCGACGTCGCCATTGGCAACGAGTGAGGAAGGCAGGGGGAAACTCCCCCTCAGGGCTAACTCCACCGGCTCCAGTGGTGGAAGTCAACGCAGCTGTTCCAACTGGGAACAGCTTTGAACTGCTGAGGAGGGTACGCAAGAACTCTCCAACCGCTACACTGAAAAGATCTCCTTCACCCGCGGAGACAGTTCCGGAAACAAAACAAGAACAGCCCCCTCAACGGCTGTCCTCAAGAATTTATAAAGTTTGGCGGAGGGTTCAAGACTCTGTGATCAACCCAGATCACTCTCGTCAGCAAAAGAAGGCGAAGGTGCAAAAAGGAAAAGACCGTTCTATTGAACAGCAAGGGACAACAATCGCTAGGGTGCCCACTGCAACAGCCTCTTCAACTTCAACGGCCCACAAAAGAAGAAGGCCGGAGAAAATCCCCACGCCAATGACAAATATCAGAGGTGGTGCACCCAAACGCCCTAATTCAGGGGGCATCGTAGTGCATACCGTATACGTGGCATCTGGTAAAGAAGATAGCCGCATATCTACGGGTCATCGACCGCTCACCCGGTCAGTGACCAAGGCTCAGGAGCAGCAGCAGAAGCTCCAAGAAATGATGAACGCCATGGCCGCACTTACAAGGCCAAAAGAAAACCCTGAAACGTCTTCGGATGAACGTCAGGAGGAAGAAACCGACGCCGAATTCCTTCGTCGGATATTGGAGAAGAAGGACAAAGAGGCTGCTGAACAAGTAGCCAACATACAGCGTATGGGCCTCCTCTTCCAAGACATGATAGGGATGATGATACAATAAGATCCTCCGACCGAAGAGGCCCCGATTGTCCTTGGAGATGATAGGGGAGAGACATCAAATCCTCCGCCAGCCCTATCAACAGCTAAGGAGGATACAATCTCCAAAACTGATTTGGATGAATACATCGCCCAACAAATACGGGTTCATCATGCGACCGAAGCAGCTGGCCAGGTCGTAAAAACAGGACGGCCATATCCAAGTTGATACGATCAAATCAAGTACCCACCCGGTTACACAATTCCCAAGTTCCATGTCTACAAGGGGACGGGCAATCCTCACTAACATGTTGCCCAGTTCAGGGCACTCTGCGGCAACACCGGTGGTGATGACAAGCTTTTACTTTGCCAGTTTGTTAGAAGTTTATCGGATACGGCATTCGAGTGGTACTCTGAGCTCCCGAACGACTCTATCAAAACCTTCGCGGAAATGGATCTATTGTTTACTCAGCGTTTTGCAAGCGCCAGTGAACGTACCCCGATGACGGCACTGATTAACGGCAGGGTAAAGCCAGGCGAGACATGGATCCAATATGCTATACGGTGGCGTAATTTATGGTCAAAGTACGAGCAGCGCATTGAAGAAGCTCCCGCAGTGGGTATGTTTGTGGGCACCCTTGATCCGCAAGCAACCATTTCGCAATTTATGATGTTTTTCAAGCCGACTACCTTCCAGGCCTTAATTGACAAGCTAGCGCAAATGGATCAGATGGGCCATAAACCCCCTCTTCCAAAGTCGGACTCCCGAAATGACAAAGGGAAGGGAAAAGCGATCATTGTCGCTAATGCTCAACAACAACCAAGCGACTCGAAGCCGGTTGTTCGTCAAAATAATACGCGTCCATACGTGGCCCTTGAGGAGAGGCTTGGACGTTCTTACTCCTTTCCCCGTGATTAAACGAGGAGGTTATTCGAGCTGGCGTTGCGCAACAGACTCATAAATCTGCCGGATCCAAAACGTCCGTTACAACCAAGTGACGTCAACGAGCCCAACTACTCTCCTTATCATCGAGTACTAGGCCATCCGATCGAAAATTGCTACGTTTTCAAGAATTGGCTTGAAAACCAGTACCGACAGGGCAAGTTCGCGTTATCTGACAAATGGAAGGTGGATCCCCCGCAGCCCCACACCTCTAAGGGGACGAATACGCCAGGGGCCACATGCTCCGTCGTTGAAGAAGCTCCTTGGGAGGTTGTATTATCAACCAAGACAAAGAGGATGCTAAACGACCTCCAGACATGTCCAGCGATCAAGTGGAAGAACCCGTTGGAACCGCAGGTCATTGAAGGGATGTTGAAACCACGTCCAACTCCAAAGACCGATGGTGGTGGCTCAAGCACTAGAAACCAGTCATCAAAATCTTCGAAAAAGAAGAAAAAGAAGTCAAAGAAGCCCGTGAAGCCTGGCGACAAGCGCACGGACCTGCAAAAACAAATTGATGTGCTGGAGGAATACAACCAGAAGGCACGGACTCCCATTACATTCCAAGAGTTCCTCAATCACGTCTTTCAAGAAGAAGATGAGGGAGAAAGATCATCGGATGAATCCGAGGAATATGTGGCGAGCTATCATATGATTTCCCATTTGATCACGAACGATGAGGAGACTCCTTGCACCGAAAAGCTGGGGGAAATTCTGAACCAAAAGTTCTGGGGCCATCAGATGAAGTAATTGACGCATTCCTTAATGAAGCTCGGTTGAAAAGTAAAGCTGATTGGGAGCGCGAGGCGGCTATATTTGGAAGGGCCAAGCGCCAGCGACTTGATGAAGGAGCTGAGACGATCCCGTTGGAGCTAAACACCTCCGCTACCGACAAAAGCCAATTCAAGATGAGGAAAAAGTTTGCTAAGGCCATATCAATGGGCATGAAGCTACCATCCTCTGAAGGAAACATCACTGGTGAAATGGAAACGCACCCCTCATATTGCTTATATAATCAAAAGATTTCGCACCCCACTCAAGAGTGCAAAGCTTTCGATAGATGGTGGCAAGGATATGTTGCTCATCGACAACGCTTTAAGCGGGAAAAGCGTAAAACTCGTCGAGAGCAAAGAAATACGACCGAAGGGCTTAAAAGAACTGCTGGCGATTGTTGCATGGTTAACACCGGTAGATCACAAGTACCCACATTCGGGAGTGATTCTGATGAAGAGCTAGAACTTGCCCCTCTCTTTAAAGAGTCCGCTTCGAGAAAAGAAGAAGAACCGAAGGTTTGCGAAAATATCCGGCTACGTAATCGCACGCTGCCCGAAAAGAACCTCGGACCCTCGAACAAAAAAGATAAAGGGAAAGAAAAGACACTGAAGATATCGTCTTAGATGACCAAGTGGTGGAAGAGCTAGCTGCCAATGACCCGCCAAGGAAGAATAAGGTGGATTATAACGTCTTAGCACATCTGAGGAAGCTGCCCTCACAGCTCAGCATTCTTGACGCCCTTTTGCTATCAAAAGAGACGATAGATTCGTTGATTAAGGCGCTCCAAGACCCAGAACAATTCCAAGCATGCCTGGCCGAGGAAAAGATGAAGGATGAATTGGAGGAAGTGCACACGGCCGATGTCACTTTCGGCGACGAAGACCTTCTCCTTGGGACGTGCGAACACAATCGCCCCCTCTATGTCTCAGGATACTGTCACGATATAAAGATAGGCAAAATCCTGATTGACAATGTATCCTCCGTTAACCTCCTCAACGTGTGGGTGTTGAAGGAAATCTGCATGAGCGTCCAGCACCTTGCTCGGGACAAGATCACCATCTCCGGGTACGACTCCCAATCGTCAAAGACTCTTGGATCTGTGATACTGACGCTACGCTTCGGGCTAATCGTCACAGACATTAAGTTCCACGTCATAGACGCCAAGACTTGCTACAACGCTTTGCTTGGCCGACCATGGTTGCACGAGTACAACATCATCCCTTCTACACAGCATCAGTGTATGAAATATTTTAAGGATGGTTTCGAGTATACCGTGATGGGAGAACTGAACCCGTTCTCTGTGAACGAGGTCCGCAAATATGAAGACGCCAAATACTTCTTACCGGATTTCGAAGACACAGAGAGGTGTCACAAGCCAGAGAATAAAACTAATGCTACCATCCCTATCTTCGGCAGTGATACTGAGGAGGAAGAGGAGATAGTTTATTCGGGTCCGCCCCAACATAACAAGCTGGACCATCGGCTCCTACATTGATCTTTGGCAGCGACTCGGAAGATGAAGTCTATGCTGTATTCTCTGCTCGACCTTCAATACAAACGTCCGCTGACGAAGAGCAAAGTCTACAAGTCGCCATAGTGCCGCTTAAACACCATAAAGAACTGGATGTACTTAATATCTACAGTGTAGAAGAGTTGCGGACATTCTATATCCCTCCCAGGCGAGAGAGCGAAAAAGCAATTCTGTTTTACCGCTCTGAAGAAACCAAGGTAGAAAAAGAAATCTGGCATGGCGCGGATTCTACGCTCGACAGGCTTCAGCCTATCCGTCTCCCAAGATATTATACGGAAGGTTTGAAAAAGCTACTGAAACGCCAGGGGATACCCTTCAAACAGACCGTTAGAAAGGCCAAATTCTATGACAGGGTCTGGAGCGTCCCCGGGACTCAACGCAAACTGCCTAACGGGAGAATGGAAACAAAAGGGCTTGGATACATCCGGTCAAAGAAACGAGAGTTACTACCCGGCTGCTACGTCGTGTATGACCTTGATGAAGAAGCGGATGCTCAATGGGAGGACGCTAATCCTAAGCCAGTGAAAGTTCCAGATGCAAAGGAGCCCCGTCCATCGTTCGAGGAACAAATGGACAAACTTATAAAGAAAGCTGGTCAAAAAGTTCGATATGATCACAACTGCGAGACGGCCATCTACGAGAAAGCCAAGACGCAACGCCTTCTCCAACAGGCCGTAAAGGATGAAAATGCCGCTCCTTGTCAACCTGTTATAAAGAAGGCTCGGCGCAAAAGCAGAGATAAGTCGAAAGGCCAAAAAGGCGCTCAACAGCAACAAAGCAGGGCTAAGAAGTCACGCAAATGGGAGGCGAGCGTTATTGATCTATCTCTCATGAAGAAAATGAGTCGAGCATAGTCTTTTTCTCGGGATAAGACGGGGAGGATACTTGAGCTTGCTCTAAAACATCAGATGCTCACAGTGCCAGAGTCCAAGCATCCCGAACGAGCGTGCGAAGTCTCACACCCGGATTATTGCTCTTACCATCGAGTAATAGGGCATCCTCTTGAAGATTGCTTTACCTTCAAGAATTGGGTCGAAAATCAGTATCAGCTTGGCAAATTCACTCTGTCTGACAACTGGAGGGTAGCACCGTTACAGAAGCACGAGCCTAAGGCCACGAAAGAAGAACCGGTACCACATTAGGATTGGAAGCGAATTCGCACCTGTCACATGATTACAATATTAAAAGAAGAGGCCGAGGACATGGGTGACCTTCCTTGGTGCTTCGAAAACAGCAACGACGAGGTAATCTCATAATTCCCACCAGCGCCGAAAGAGATGGAAGATAGAATACATACCACCGCAGATAACCTCAAGAAAATCGAGTTGGGGACGGCAAACGATCCACGACCGACATTCATCAGCGAGTTACTATCTGAAGAAAGGGTAGCTGCGTTAAAGGATGTGCTTCTGCAGCATAGAGATTGCTTCGCGTGGAACTATTCCGAAATGCCGGGACTAGATCTAGAAATTGCTGTACACAAATTGGCGATATCCCCGAACATCAAGCCAGTTAAACAGGCGCCGAGGAGAATGCGGCTCGAGCTCGAGATGAGTATCAACGCCGAGGTCAAGAAACTGATCGACTCTGGCTTTATCTAGGAGGTTCAATATCCTGAATGGATCGCTAACATCGTCCCGGTGATGAAGAAAATTGGGACAGTACGCATATGCGTAGACATCCGGGATCTTAATAAAGCTTGCCCGAAGGACGATTTCCCAGTGCCAGTCACCGAACTAATGATAGACAATACGTCTACTCACGAGGTTTTCTCCTTCATGGACAAATCGACGATCGAGTTCTTCCTCTTGTAGTTATTAAGCGATTGTAATGAAATTGTTGATATAAATAAAAGGTGAAATTCTTTAATCTTGCTTTCTTTAATTTCTTGCATCATGATTAGATCTCAATTTGTAATTGTAGTTCTTGTTATGATGTTTGAGTAAAACTCCGCTCGTAAAGGAGTCGAGACGATCAATAGAATGATGATGTAACAAATCTTAATACGATTCTTGAGTCCTACGAGTCTTGTAAACCCTAGAAAGTTCAAGAATCGATGACCTAGTTTCGTTGCGATGCTTTCTTGATTGTGATCGCTCGAAATTAGGGATCTACGATCGTTTCTTGAAATTACTAGAGGCTAGAATATGAATGATATCGACGAAAGAATAAGGGATAAGATGAAACCCTAGTTTCATAAGAAATCCCTAATTCTCGATCGATCATCATCGATCTAGTATCAATTCATCGAAGGATAAGAATACGTAATTGTAAGATTACATCACATCTATAGATCCGATCGATTCCTACGAGCCTCATTTCGATTCTTGATATTTGGTTTGAAAAAATCAACAAACTCTCAATTCTTGATTCTATCTTTTTCTTGTTATTAGATCTATATTTTCTAATTCTTGAACTTCAAATACAAATCTTGAATTGTTTTGTTTTCTTTCCTTTAAAGTTTTAACTCATCTAAATCGAAACACGAACAATTACACTTTCCCTGTGGACGATCCGCACTTACTAACGAGCTACAATCGACACCATTATTGATTGCGGTCAAATATTTTTGGTTGTGATTTCTATATTCAATTTTCATACTACACATCAAGAATATCATTCAATCAAATGGCGCCGTTGCCGGGGATAGTGCGCTAATTGTTCGTATTTTGAAATTTGAGTTCAAAAATTTATTCCATTACAATTTTTTAGATCTAAATTCGTGCAAACACTAATACGAGTTGTTGTGATTTCTTGCGAGGAAATCTGGAATCATTGGAGCTGTGTAAATTTTTTTTGAAAATTCCAGAGAGCTCAGGAGACAATTAGGAACAATACCAAAAATTTCAGTGCAGTGATCACCTCAAGGGACCGCGATTCCGTGGCATTAGCGCTCATTTGCGGCGGATCCGCCGCGTGCTGACGTCATCCCTGCACCAAAATTTCTCAGGTATCTTCTAACTTTCCTATCTTCTCCTAAATCTGCTCCAATTAACATTTTGTGCAGGTTTCTTTACAAATAATCGCAGCGCCGCAAAAGCAAAATAAAAATTTGTGCCTGTTTTGATTTTTGTGGTTGTTTGCATAATTAATACGGAAATTAAGGGGCACGGCTAAATCCAGATTAGGTGGGGAGTTCATTACCCTTCCTAAGCCCCGAAAATCACAAATTTGCATCCGCATTTACTCTCATTAATTAAAAGAAATCTAGAGATGACTCTAAGGACCATCGCGCTCACTTAGGACAAGAGAAGGCCGTGGGTAATTCATTGCTTATCCGCGTTTTCTTATGGTGTCTAAGGAAAGTGTGTCGAAGGCTAGTGGTTATTAATTAAGCCCACTACTTACGTAGTGGAGTACCTTCCCACTTACCTGGCACTTACCTGGCCACAGGAGGACAAAGAGGCAGTGGAGGATTCTATCCCGCGACTTGTCTTTTGGCAGTTAGGAGCGGTCTAGAGCCGGACCTAGGTGACCACTAGATTCTAGGGTTTTGTGTGTTGCATCTGTTGTGTTGCATCATTTTTTCAAAAATCCATCCCTTTTTCAAAGCAAACACCGCATTCATTCATCATTCCCCTAATTATAAAGCCACGCTGCCACTTGTACTAACCCTTTTTAGTACAAGATAGGCTGGACAACAGGATTCTAGTGCCTGTTTAGTCCGCGTCCCCCGATCGACCCAAAAGTCGGTATTTCTACATTTACCTTTCTTTTACCCACCACCACACCCACATCGATGGATCCACCTCCATCGAATTTCTTTTCCACTACCCTGCCGCCGTCCGTTGGTGCGCAGAATCCACCTCGCATCTCTCTCCAAGAGAGGTGCTATCCTACTCGAGGTCCCTATCCACCTGTCTTTCCATTCCACCAGCCAACGGGAAAAATTTTTAGATTAAACCCCAATACATCAACCTTCTACCAAAATTTCACGATCTTGAGTCTGAGGACGCATACGTGTTTATCACCAAATTTGAAAATGTATGCGCAATGATGGGTACTTCACAGTTGTCTGTGGATGCTTTGCATCTTCGTCTTCTCCCATTTACCTTGTGCGATTTAGCCAAGAAGTGGCTATATAACACTACCACACATTCCATTTCAAATTGGGATGAATTCGTCAAAGCATTCCTTAAGAAATTCTACCCACATCAAAAGACAGCTCGAGTCCGTAGCGAAATCTATCAATTCAACCAGCTTCCAAATGAAACATTTTCATAATGTCTTGAACGCTTCAAGGATCTGTTAGTCCAATGTCCACATCACGGCATCCCTAGATGGGAACTGTGCCGAATCATTTATGAGGGCATTAATCCTAACACAAGACAGACCTTTGAATCCATGTATCAAGGAAATTTTATGACCAAAGATGATGGGGAAGCATGGAAATTCTTAGAAGATTTCGCTGAAAAATCTTTACAGTGGGAGGGTATGAGTCAATCGTCTAGGGATGGCAATGATATTTCCATAGGAGTTAGAGCTGACATTGCAGCTATACACAAGAAACTCGAGACTATGAAATACAAAGTTTTAGCTGCCACCCTAAATCAAATGTCACTCTCCAAAACTGTATGTGGCTGCTGTTCTGATCTGTCTCACTTGACGAAAGATTGTCCGTTTCAAGGTCATGAGCATACCAATGCCGCATTTCAAAGACGTAGAAACGATCCATATTCCTCCACATATAATCAGGGTTGGAAGAATCACCCTAACTTTGCTTGGAACCAATCCAAATCTCAAAACACGGTTCCAAACACGAATCATTTCCAAAGGGTCCCTCCACCACAACAGCAGCCACCACTTCAATTGAGTCAGCACCCCTTCCAAGAACAAAACTTTCAAAATCCGGCCAACACTTTTGCACCGTCTAGTCCTTTGCAATTGACCAGTACTGATAATATCTCTGCACTAGCACAAACCTTGGACACTTTCATGAAACAATCCATCCAAGGGACGGCAAGTTTGCAATCTTCTGTCGAGAATGTAATGAAGATCATTGTCTCTCAAAATGAGAATATCAAATCGATGGAAGCACAAATTGCACAACTAAAAGCCGAAATGAGTGCAAGAGAGAAAGGGAAACTTCCAGCTCAACCTTTACCCAATCCTGCCTATTCATATCTTGTGAATGCAACCACGTTGAGATCTGGAAGAGTGCTTGACAATCACCTTGGGGAAGAGTTTGATGAAACTGAAAAATCAATCAATAACACCCCGGCTGAGACCTTTCCTCACACACACACTTCTAATTCTGACCCCGGTTCTACTACCCCACCACCTTCTCACGAGCCTATTCTTCGTTTCCCAAAAGGCCCGCCACCTCAGCCCATCTCTTCTAGTTCTCCACAGACGGTCCCCACTCCTCTTTTGGGATCACGTCTACCTCCACTTCCTTCTCCTATGATGGACCCAGCGCTTATTGCTAAAGCACCTTATCCTAATCGATTAAGGGCTAACATATCGAGTCCACATATGGAGAAGATTAGGGACATTTTTAAGCAAGTTAACATCAACATCCCTCTCCTAGATGCCATCCAACAAGTTCTGTCTTATGCGAAAACTCTTAAGAACTTGTGCACTAGGAAGAGGAAGACTCAAGTGCCCAAGAAGATATTCATGGAAAAGACAGTAGACATGGCTTTCCCCCAGCAATTACCGAGGAAACGTAAGGATCCTGGATATCCTACGATTTCCATTTCTATTGGGGAAAAACACATCAACCGTGCTCTACTAGACCTTGGCGCTAGTGTTAACTTGCTTCCTTTCTCTGTCTATGAGCAGTTAGGGATCGGAGAGTTGAAGCCAACCCATTGCACTCTCCAGATGGCTGACCGATCAATCACCGAACCTAGGGGTGAACTGGAGGATGTGTTAATAAAAATCGGGGAATTTATATTCCCTGTGGACTTTATTGTAATTGATACACAGCCTGTAGCGAAACCACGAAATCAAATTCCGGTGATTTTAGGTCGCCCCCTGTTGGCCACTTCCAATGCAATAATCAACCGTCGTAATGGTTCTATGACCCTATCCTTCGGGAATAGGTCAATAGAGTTGAATATTTACAAGTTGAGAAGTGTACCCTCCGAACCTACTGCTCAGGTCTGTTCTGTCGACTTAATGGATTTCGACAGCAGCGAATTTGATGATCCTCTTGATACCGATCTTGACTCTTTTCATAAGTTATTGTTTGACCCAACTATGTATCATACACATACGGACTCTTCCACCGAGATGTCCGGGTCAACAATTAACACTGATTATGAACTGCTTTTAGAGTCTGAAGATCACCCCGCACTTTGTGATGACATTATTCATCGGGGTATTGATGGAACTTTTGAGGAGATCTTCGCTGATGAACTCGCATTTTTGAATGACACGGGTGTTGAGACGAATCTTGTCCCAATCAATGAAATTGAACCTCCACCCCTTCTTCTGAATTGTAAAAAGAATGCGAGTAATCCATCACATTCATTGCATCGTCTCTCCAAAACGAGACGCACACACACTCTCTTCCACCACTTAACCTTTCCCCACTTCTTCTTCCACCAACCAGAGCACTGCATTGATAAAATTTTCGAATGGTTGGTGTTAACATTTGGTCTTTGCAAAGCTTGGCATCGACCAATGATTTTTGACCCCCTCATATAGTTTTCAAAAGATTAACATTGCATAACTCAAGTTTGGGGGGGGGGGTATATTTTCTGGCTCTTGAAAAGAAAATTTTTTGTAAAAATTTGAGCCAAAAATAAGTTTGAATTTGAGCCAAAAATAAGTTTGGGGGAGGATCTTCACTTATATATTTTGCCCCCACTAATAAATTCCTCCCAAGCTTATAGGTTTTTTCGAGATTTAGCAGAAGGCAACAGTGAGGACACTGTTGAAAACAAGTTTGGGGGAGGTTTGTGCTTACTTTTGCATCATTTGCATATCATTTGCATAAGCACAAAACATTTTTGAAAACCTATAAAAATTTAAAAAATTTCAAAATATAAAAATATTTTTGTACATAAATAAGATAATAAAAGTTTAGATAGTGAAAAATTACATCCATGAGATTAGAAAAAATTTAAGAAAACCAAGAAAATTAGTAGTTTTCTTATACGAGCTAGTAATAAGTAGTTATGAGCCGTTGTCCCAAGGGTTAGTAAGATGAAAGACGTCATTAATCTGAGGATAAAAATAAGTCTGAAAAATAGTTTCTATTCTGGAAGCCAAACATTTTGAACGTTGATACCCTGCTATTCGCACTTACACATGTCTTAAAACCTGGGATAGTAGAGGATACCTTGAAATGCTCTTGTCTTAAAGCCAAAAGTATGAAGGAAATAAAAAAATAAAAAAAATGAAGAAAATATAAAGTGGTGAGAAAAAAATGGACACTGGTCTTTGTTATCACCAAGGGCAATAAAAAATGTATAGCGAGGGTGCCTCTTCACCTAGTGCCCTAAGGCCAACTGGTCCGGGAGTCACTGCTATGCCTGAGGTGGTGCAAGACGAGGAAAAACACCAAATAAGCAAGCACATGAGTAATCGGTTGGTTAGTACCTCAAGAAGTATTAACGGTCGCATGAAAGTGTGTGAGCAATCTCATCTAAATATTCATTAATTAAAAAGTACTGAGGCTGATGGGCAAGAGTATGATAGCTTGAATTGAATTCTCCGGGTGTAGGGATGTCTTTACACACACGCAGGGTTATATGATCGATGTTTGGAATAAAGACAGGAATGAAGAATAAGACGATGTTTTATTGAGGGAGGACGTGATTTCTAACATCTTTTCATGACCATTAAGATAGGGCTCATGACAACCGAAAAGCTAGCTTAGTTGGAAACCCTAATTTTCAAGGCTTTTCTTCTACGATTCTTTTCTTTAAATGTAATATTCATGATCTTTCTTTTATTATTGGATTTTGTGGGTGCAATCCGCTGAAAACCCTCAGGAGACAACACTCCTCCTACTAGGGACACCTAGAGGTTTAAAGGCTTGTTGCACGTGCTCAGTGCAATCGTGTTGCCTACGAAAGTGTGCTAGTTAGTTTTTCTCTTTCTTTATTTTCTCCTTCTCTTTTTAATAAAACAATTCACTCGAGACGATCGAAAATAAGTTTGGGGGAATTTGATCAGTCGAAAATATTGCATATTTTAACCGGCAATTTCCCTATCATTTGCACTCATTTAGAAGTGTTCGGTATTCATATTTCACATATTAGCAAATCAGTCGTTAAATATCAGATTGCATGTGTTAAACTTTTAAAACGGCACTTTAAGGGAAATTGACTGTATTTTATGGCATCATATCATCCCTGTATTACGCAACACTTGTGTCGAGATTTGTGCAGGAAATTGCAGGAGTAAAGTCAAAAGAAGCTGATCAAAAATACACCAACTCCATGTTTTCAGATCTGGTAGCAATATAGAGGGAAAAATACAATTCAATATATCACAAAAGGACCCATATGTCAGTACCAGAGAAGTCCAAAAGTTTCAAGCCCTGAAGCCTCCAAAGAGCCGCGGAACCGCGGCGGGAGCCAGCTTATGCCGCGGAACCGCGGCGCTATTGCCACATCATCACTTGAATTTTGGTGCATAATTCTTCTCTCAGTGGCTACACCTCATTTTAACACGTCCAATTCCAGAATTCTCCAGAGTCTTCTGCCAGATCAGTAAAGATCATTAAGCATGCTAATCTTGATTAAGCTCCTAACTAATCACATCTAGAAGCTTCTCCTCAACAAACTTTTGGAGGGAAATTCAAATCTCCTCAACAAACTTTTGGAAGGAAACTTAAAATTCAAATCCTAGATCTAGGGTTTTGATGGCTATAAATAGGAACCTAGATCTAAGGGTTGTGGTTGTTCATTCTTACACCATTTTCTTCCACAAGTCTAGTGACAAGACTTGTGCGAAACCATAACCCTAACTCCAATCAAAAGTGAAGATCCCGAGTACCAAATCAAGTGAGAAGCCTTCAACCTTTTATGAGCCGAGCCGATCTTCAATCGGGCAAGTGATCCAAGCCGATCCGCGACTCACGGAGACGAGCGAAGCCAAATCGACGATCGAGTTCTTCCTCTTGTAGTTCTTGAGCGATTGTAATGAAATTGTTGATATAAATAAAAGGTAAAATTCTTTAATATTGCTTTCTTTAATTTCTTGCATCATGATTAGATCTCAATTTGTAATTGTAGTTCTTGTTGTGATATTTGAGTAAAACTCCGCTCGTAAAGGAGTCGAGACGATCAATAGAATGATGATGTAACAAATCTTAATACGATTCTTGAGTCCTACGAGTCTTGTAAACCCTAGCAAGTTCAAGAATCGATGACCTAGTTTCGTTGCAATGCTTTCTTGATTGTGATCGCTCGAAATTAAGGATCTACGATCGTTTCTTGAAATTACTAGAGGCTAGAATATGAATGATATCGACGAAAGAATAAAGGATAAGATGAAACCCTAGTTTCATAAGAAATCCCTAATTCTCGATCGATCATCATCGATCTAGTATCAATTCATCGAAGGATAAGAATACGTAATTGTAAGATTACATCACATCTATAGATCCGATCGATTCCTACGAGCCTCATTTCGATTCTTGATATTTGGTTTGAAAAAATCAACAAACTCTCAATTCTTGATTCTATCTTTTTCCTGTTATTAGATCTAGATTTTCTAATCCTTGAACATCAAATACAAATCTTGAATTGTTTTGTTTTCTTTCCTTTAAAGTTTCAACTCATCTAAATCGAAACACGAACGATTACACTTTCCCTGTGGACGATTTGCACTTACTAACGCGCTACAATCGACACCGTTATTGATTGCGGTCAAATATATTTGGTTGTGATTTCTATATTCAATTTTCATACTACACAATCCGAAATCGTATACAATCATGAGTTCTGCTGCAACTAGGTTTATTTTCTAGCTTATCAAACACATACAGAATAGTATGCAGGTCCTACTGAGTGTTGTGTTGATTTTCGAGCACACCACCTCCCAAAAAATCCGGCGACCCTAACCCAAATTCCGGCGTCGCCGGCCCCCTGATGTTCTGGATGTTGGTGCTTTGTGTAAGGGGGCGTCTGTGGGTGATTGTCTGTGTTTGGTGTTATTTATTTTCCTTGTTCTTTTGCAAGTTGAAATCTGGGTTGGTTTAGCTAAGTTTAGTGTTTTTCATGAGTTTTATTGCTAAGTTTAGGGTTTAATTGATAAATAGGATGATTCATAGTGTTTATAGTTAAATTAGCTCTATTTTGTGCTGGTGATATCACTTAAGCCTAGTAATTTCACCTAATATCACTTGTGCACCCTATTGTTGCAAACTTAGTGTTTTAAAACATTTTTAAAACTAAACTTTATGATACATGGAATATGCTGTTACTAGGATAGTAATTTTAGTAAGCAAACATATACACCAGGCTATGATTTGTGCTAGGATCAGAGTATAGAAACCTGGACCAGTTTTACCCAATTTGGGCCGATTTGACCCCTATGGTGGCCGGCCCAATTTTGAGGGTTTGTGTTGGATTTTTGCAGGTAGCTATCTGTAGGTATTATAAGATGTTTGGTCTTATTTGATTTTCTTGTTTTTGCTCCAGATTAAATCTGGGACCGTTTACCTATTTTTTAGCATAGCGGGACTTGCGCGACACGTACGATGCATGTTGGGTTTGTTTGCTATGCGTCACAGCGTGTCGCTGTGTGCCACAGCGTATCGCGTTGGGTTTGGCCTATGCACACACGTTCTGTATACACACGCGTTTAATTCGCGATGCGAGTTTCTCGTTTGGTTTCGATATCGCGTTTTTGCAAGATTTTTCTTATGTGTATTCCTTGTGTAAATTCTAGGTTCGCAGGCGGGTACGTCGGACGCCGCAAAGAAGGGAAAGCAGATAGTCGGATACATGTAGCACGAGACCAGGTGAGTAGATTTAACATCTACGGGGAAATCGCCCGTATGGCGTTGAGCGTCAGGGCGTGATAGGACATTGTAGTCACATACTTATATATATATATATATATATTGTTCGTGCTTATATACTATTGTAGCATCCCCATCCTTGTTGCATATAGAAATAGTATGACACTGCACTGTCACTAACGGTTTAAGCTGCACGAGCACTATTTGTATGTTACACTCACACCGTTAATGATTGCCATGACACTCGCACTATAGGATTGCTACAAACCATACATCGTTTTGAGTACCGCATCTTTGATGTTTAGACATGACTATGTTGCATATTGGCATATATATACGTTGATATATTCATATTGCGCACATACACATTGTGTATCCATATTAGTACGCATACACATTACTGCACTCATAGATGTATATACACATACCTTGATATATCTATCCATATTGGTGCACGTATACTGCTCCATTCATACATGTTATCCATGTTGGTGCACACATACCTTGATATATCTATACTTGTGCACACACACATTGTATATCCCTATTGGTGCACACATACTTTGACATATCTATACTTGCGCACATACACATTGTGTATCCATATTAGTGCACATATACCTTGCTACACTCATATTTGCGT
Source organism: Agapanthus africanus (assembly GCA_030015575.1). Lineage (NCBI taxonomy): Eukaryota > Viridiplantae > Streptophyta > Magnoliopsida > Asparagales > Amaryllidaceae > Agapanthus > Agapanthus africanus. The sequence goes on along the minus strand of CM057347.1, from coordinate 176,327,762 downwards.
ATATATCCACTTGCACATCCATACCTATATACATACATATGTTACATACATGGATGATATTGACTTGATTTCTAGAAAATAGGGACCGTATGAGATATTTTGGAAACTGGACCCTTTTAAAAGAGCGGTTCTCCCTTTTTACTCTTAGTATCATACGACACATTGCATGGATCTACGCATTGAGTTTTAGATTCATATGATTTCTGGATTTGAGAACCGTGGTACTATTTTGAGAAATATGCACTGTTTTGAAAACCCGGTTTCTCTTGATATAATATTTCAGTGCGTCCACCATGAGTTTTCTCGGTGTTGAGACGTGTGACATGTGAACCCGAATCGAGGAGCTGGATGAGGCCGCTTGCGGGTACATGGTGGACCCGGTATGGTACCGCGGGGCGAGAACGGATCGCTGTGCAGTAGACGGTGAGCCTGGCAGAGGGACTACTACCTACCGGTGATTGGTTGGACCTGGCGGTTATCCGGAGGATACTGACCAGAGTCGATAGATGGATACGGGACGACCCGTACTGCCGGGGCTGAGGGCCGATACCGCAGGCGGAGCCCGTGGGCCGATCCGGACTGACGGAGCCCGATACATGAGGATTTACGTGTCGATGCTGGACACGATTATTTTATGATACTTCGAGTGCCGATGTTGGGCACTCATGATTCCATGAGCTGTACAAGATTTGAGGGTCGATTAGAGAGACGGTGCCTGAGTTTTTACTGGGATTTGGGTGTTTTGGATGGACCCCGGTTATTCTTCCACGTTGATCTTCCGTATAGAAGATATTTATTCCCATGCTCAGCATTTAGTGTTATACACCTCATCCTGTATCTGTAGTACCTGATAGAGTACATTTGCATGACTATTGCGTACTCTGCTAATCCTATATAGATGTTACTAGATTGCACTTGCTATGCATGATTATTGCATACCCTGCTCATCCTATATAGATGTTACTAGATTGCATTTGCTATGCATGATTATTGCATACCCTGCTCATCATGTAGAGATATTATTAGATCGCACTTGTTGCATGATTATTGCATCCATTTCATCATATAGATGTTATCTGTTGGCGTAGGTTAGAGTATCACAATACGTGCATACTCGCGATTACCTTCATATGTTATCTACTATTCACGAGTTGGCAACTCACCCCCGTTGTGCCACAGTGTTTGCAGGTTGCCCCTCTGAGTAGTCGCGGCAGGCTGTTTTCTTGCATATTTTGATACGGATACCTCTGCAGTTGGCGCGTGAGCCCTTTTGCTGATAGGTGGGTTTTTGCGGTATCCGTTTATTTTCCAGTTGTATACACTTTTGTATCTAGTACTCTCCATCTACTATTCATGTATTGACTTAGAGACCAGTTGTGAGGACGATATATATTATTTTGTACTCTGGTGTCGAGCTCGTTGTGAGCCGACTTTATTTATGCAGTTTTATCTATCATGTTATTTTTCCACTTATTGTTCATTTCTTCACTACGGCGTTGTATATTACTATTGTGGTGGTTGTTTCCGCCGTTGGGCGTGATTGCTCCAGTTTGGGATGCTTTATTCATATTATATGTCATCTTTATTTATATCTTGTCTTGTACCCGATTTCGGGGTTAGTTTTTACAAAAGAGATGCTGCCGAAATTTTAAAGAAAACAACTTAAACATTAAAAGAATTTTACTAAATTACTTAAGGTTTTCTAAATGTTTTAATAAATGTTTCCATTAAATGTTTTAACACTCACTATTTTAATGGTTTTGATTTCTGGGTTTCGGCTTACTAAGCCGCGTTACGCCTGTAGACGTTACGTGGTTAAGTGCCGGTCACAGACCGAACTTTTGGTTGTGACACACACAGTAAGAACCCCCCATAGGTCGGCATCCAATTCCTAGTAGCTCTGATACCATGAAAGTCTACCTTAACACCACCATGAGCTTCTAGAGGCATAAAGCATGCCATATTTTAATTTTTATTAGGTGCTAGGTTAGACTAACAAGATCATTACTAGAATTTTAAGGTTTGCCTTTGTGATGTAGTTAAACCAAGAGAAAAAAAGTGCATACAACCTTTGTAGTTCGAGTCCTTCTCTTCTAAAGCTCCGGGTTGAAGTCCACGCGACTCCACTAGGCTCCTCTTCGAGTTGAACGAACCTTCTTCGTGATCTTCGCGCCAAAGACGATCCACCCGAAATTCCTCTAGCTTAAGCTAACTCTACACTAAACTCCTTTAGTGTAAGAAACACACCACACCAAATTGCTAATTTGGTGTAGGATGGTGAAGTAGGCGATGTTAAAAGCTCACAAGTTTGTGTTCAAGCTTCATTGTTCACATCACATGTGAGGGTTGAAGCTTGAACTATAGCAATTGTGGAAGAAGAAGAAGCTAGAGAGCAACCATGGGAGCAACTCAAGAAAATGGCTAAGTGTTGAGAATGAGACTAGAATGAATGGCAACTCTTGACCCCCACTCATTCAAGCATGGAATTTTGCAATTTAAAATTGCAACCATGTTTGAATAGTGAGTCAAGATGAATAAAATATGAATAAACCCCATGCTTGCAACCATGCTCTCATTTTCCACCTCTTTTCTATTTTTCTCAAAAATAGAAAATCAAGCCATGCTTCATTATATATATATATATATATATCATATATATTAATATATATATATATAATGAAGAATAATTAGTGAGCTAATGATATTAGTTAAGATATAATTATATCACATATAATATATATCACGTTATTAAACCAACACTTGATTTAATAATCCGGTTATATCACATATGACCGACTAATATCATTTATCTTTATATCACATTATCAAATCAACACTTGATTCAACAATCTGGTTATATCACATATAACTGAACCGATAACAGATAACTGCCAGATTACAATACGGTATCACATACACGTATTTAATCAGGCCCACACACATATCGCATATGTGTCCTTCTTCGTTTCGCTCGAACCAGGAAACTTCTGTGTGGGACTCTAAAGACTCGTCAATACGTCAGCAGTAGGTGATGATCACATCAGTCACCCACAAGCCGTCAGCGGTACTAGCTGGACGTAACGGCTACCCGGGTATTGAGCGATATGAAGATCTACAAGCAAGCTCGTCCATACTCTCCATGAAGCCTATTAGTAACAATACCGTACAGTTCAGTATTTTCGTCTGATATGTCGCATATCATGCCTAGGGGTGGTAAACGTCAGTCCCCATTAACGTGATAAGTCATGCCGATGTCTGTCCTATAACGGTTCGAGAAACTACTGATAACTCTTATCCGTAAATCTCAGCAGCAGACCTGGCCAGGGACTTCCAGTTATAGCCAATCGAGCATAGCGCAACATCAACCAAAATACCAGGAGAGACGAAACCCCTCCTATCGCTCATTGCCTCCATGTGACTCGGGACTGTATCCAAAATCCACCTGTTTGCATGACTCCTTTGAGCCGTGGTAGGGAGGAAATCAAAGCACAGTGGAAGCCACACAAGACTCTATGACGATCTCGGGTCTACAGACTAACCTGTACCAGTGTTATCATGTTAGTTATATGTATGCCCTAGAGGCCATTATTATACATATGATGTATATTATAATGGATGTTTGGACATATATAGGGAGGACTTTCTTGCTCAACATGATAGTACGCTATCTGGTTACTCTTTATCTTAACATGTACACTTGATGTCTCTATGTTACATGTTGATAAAACCTTTAACATATGTACTTGACTACCAGGATTATGATGTAGATCATACTAGTAAGGTCTGGGTAGTCTGTGAGTACATCCTTTAATTGTTCCTAGTCGACGGAATATCGAGACAGGGCATCGATACTCCAGAGTAGACTAGCGTATAGCTTCTCGACCTATGTGATGGGCGATGGATGATCCCATATCCGTTGGTGTTTGACATCAGAGATGGTATACGGGTGCTCAGTAGAGACTGAGTACACTGAACGGACTCGCCGAGAACTCCTAGATGGTATTATACCTCACGTCAGGTAGCAGTTCTCTGGTGACACTGGTACAGGTTAGTCTGTCGACCCGAGATCGTCATAGAGTCTTGTGTGTCTCCCACTGTGCTTTGATTTCCACCCTACCACGGCTCTACTGAGTCATGCAAACAGGTGGTTTTTGGATACAGTCCCGAGTCACATGGAGGAAATGAGCGATAGGAGGGGATTCGCCTCTCCCGGTATTGGGGGTTGATGTTGCGCAGTGCTCGATTGGCCATAACAGGAATCCCTGGCCAGGGTTGCTGAGATCTACTGGTAAGTATTATCAGTAGTTTCTTGAACCGTTATGAACCTTACATCGACATGACTTATCAAGTTACTGGGGTCTGACGTTTACCACCCCTAGACGAGATATGCGACATATCAGACGAAGAGACCGGACTGTACGGTAGTGTTACTGATTGGATTCGCAGGAGTGTGAGCAGGCTTGATTGTTGATCTTCTGATTGCTCAATACCCGGGTGGCCATTACATTTATCAAACCGCTTGCGGCTTGTGGGTGACTGATATGATCACCACCTACTGCCGGCGTATTGACGAGTCTTTAGAGTCCTATACAGAGATTTCCTGGCTCAAGCGAAACGAAGTAGGAGCACATATGTGATATGTGCGGGACCGAGAGTAATACGATATGTGATACCGTATTCTATTCTCGCGATATGTGACATTGGTCGGCTATATGTGATATACCCGGGTTATCGAATCAAGTGTTGATTCGATAAATTGTTGCATTTAATATTACTCGGTTATATATAATATAGCCGGATCATTAAATCAAGTATTGATTTAATGATTTAATGTATAATTATATATATTTGATATATGAATTTACATTAACTAATATTGCTCACTTGACCATTTCTTTTTCTCACTTGTGCATGAATAATATATATGTGATATATATTATATCATGTTAGGTTATACATCAAACATGGGTGTATAAGACTTACACCATGACCATGACAAGTTTAGGTTTATAATTATCATTAGTAATTCAAATTTGGATTTAATTAAGTTATGGCTAGAAGGTTGGAGAAGCTTGGTTAATCATTGACATAGTCCACCACATTTGTTTTACTAGAAGATTTTTATAAACCTAACCACTTACCATATGCCATGGTTAAGTCTCTACAATGGTTAGTGTATGACATTAACTAACCCATGGTTGATTTTCTAACCTCATCTCATTCATTTGTTCATTCTCTTGTTCATCTTCTTCTTCATCTCTTCAAGCTCTCTAGGGTTTTAGAAGATGAAGAATCCAAGTGAGAAAATCAAATCTAAAGTGAGCCCATTTCCTACTTCATCATCCTCTACTAGATCAGTCATTTAGTCTACGCTGTTTGCTTCACTAAATCCTAATTTAGTGAAGAGGTAGCTAGGGTTTTAGTCTCCTCGACGTAGATCATTTTCGGCCTCGAAGACTTCGAGTAAGGTTGTTCATTTCGCTTTGTGGAGCCTTACTAGAGTCCGGAAGATCACTAATCGCAGCGAAGGGAATGCTACATGGAGCTATTTGAAGTGAAGGACCGGTCTACAAAGGTTGTATTCCTTGTTCACTTGTTGTAATGTTTGATTACATGTTATGATTATTTAATTACTCTAACTTGATCCTAGTCTAGGGTTCTTTAACACTCTTAGAATTTTTGAAATTGGCATGCTTTATGTCTTGAAAACCCAGTAGGGTGCTGAGGAATCCCAATAGTGGTATCAGAGCCAGTCTAGAGTATTAGACGATATTTGTTAGATTACGAAACCGAAACGACTCCGAAACACCCGATATCAAACCCTAGTTTCTGTCGATTTTAAAATGGCTTCTAAATTTTTTTTAAATAAGTGCAGAATGTTGTATGAGATATTACATGAACACAGAAAAAATTTGAGCCCATTTTCTCAGAAAATGGCCGGCGACTTTAGTGTAAAAACCGGCCACCTCGGCCCAGTTTGGGTATTTTTTTCTCAATTTTTTATGTGTTCCAGGCACTGGGGTTTGGTGTTTCAGGTGTTGTTTGTTTTTTTCTAAGATTTCATGTGATGCAGTCTTACTATATAGGCAACTCGGAGTGTTTCGTATTCGTAGTTTAACATTGGTTTCGGGTTTTCACATGTTATCTAGGCGAAGTTAAAAAGTTTGAACGAATGTTAAAAACCCATTTTTCCAAGTTTAGGGTATTCGGAAAATCTTGCAAGTCATTCTGTGGACCCTCTAAAAGAATGAAACCCTAACTTGACATAATGACCTTGGAACCGCTTTCGAACCTTAGGGTTTGCGGTAGTTCCACGGTGCATTAATGAGGCTTGGATCTGCTCTTCTACGGTTGGTGCATAGGTGTGTTGAGTTGAAAATTGCACCCCGGTTGACCAAGTCAAAGTCAAAGTCAGCCCCTAGCGAAACGGGCCCATGCCCAGGTCGAGTCCGAACATGAAGCGGCCGGCCCTCCCCCATGCCAAAATATAAATCATGTAATAAATAATTTTTATGTAATTTTTTATGCATGAATGAAAACAAAATGGGCATAAAGCCAAATTTTTGTAAGCCCATGGCTTATGTGCAAAAAGAAATGGCACATGAGCCATGGGATAGGCAAAAAGCTATTTTGTAAAGCCCAAGGGGCTATATGTAAATATATAAGCCTATATAAGGCAACATGATGAAAATATCTAATATACAATTTTCATTCCCCCAATGAATAAGGTTCTTTGTGCCTCCTTCTCCTTCTCTAAGGTTCTGAACCTTCTCATTTCTTTTAACTTAAATTAAGAGTGTTACTCTTTCTTTTCAAAAACTAAATAGTTTTTTACAACAAAACCCGCAAAGGGGAACTCAGATCTGCCATCAGATCTCAGAAAGGAGAGATTTTTAGATCTCACATCTCATGATCTTCAAGATCCGGCCAACAAAGGAAGAAGAAGGAGACCCATCTCCAGAAACCCCACTTTGGAGAAGAACTAGGGCTCAAGGGGAGAAGCCCTTCATCAGCTTCAAAATATCTTAGGAGTTTAACTCCTCATATATATATATATATACAGAATAATAAGTGCTCCTTTCTGGGAGTACAACTCCCATTGCAGAGACCAAGTCCCTTTTGCTTCTCGAGCGCCCACGTGCTGACATGTAACACCTTAGGATAAGGGTTAGTGAATAATTATATTTAAATAATGGTTTTTAATAAAAAGTTTACCAAATTGTGTTTTAAATATTTTTCCTAGTTTAATAAATATTTTTCCAAAATTTTATTAGGCTTGCACAAACATGTGCATGTAAACTAGGGTTTTTAAATGAAGTAAATACCATAATTATTAACCATGGTGGGTTAATTCTAGGATTAAGTCTTTTGGATTCTTAAGTGGGTTTAATTAGTTAGCTAAAAGTTGCTTTAATTTGAATTTAAGATTTAGTGTTGACTTGTGTGAGAGAGAGAGAGAGTGCATCATGGCTTTAGGCCATGCTTGCATTAAATGAAGTGAGAGAGAGAGGGGGGTGACTTTTGTGTGAATGATTGTGGTGGCTCTCAACCCTTTTTTTGTTTTCTCTCAAGCTCTCATACTCTCACACAATACACCCACACACTCACACAACACACACTTGCCTCAGCTGAAGCATGAAGCAACAGCAGCAGCAGCATGAAGCCACAACAGCAGCAGCAGCATGAAGCAATAGCAGCAGCAGCAAAATTCAGCAGTAGCAGCAGTGGGCACCAGCAGCCCCAACAGCATGTGCAGCCCCTCCCCTCCACTTCTTCTTCTTCCTGCAGTTCCCTAGGGTTAAGTATGAGGTATATTTCCTAACTTGCTTCCCTAGTTAGCTTAGTTAGTGTAGATTTGCATCGGTTAGTGGATTTTAGTGCGTTTTAGTGCGATATGGGGTGTTTAGAGGGAACTTTGTGCTAAGGTGATGTGTTAGGGTTTCAGTAGCTTGTTAGTGAGTTAGTGAGACCATTGTAACCTAGTTCAACCCTAATTACACTAAAATACCACCAGTTTCACTAATTGTTGCAATATGTCGTATTTGTGCAATTTGAGCTTTTCTGGAACTGCTATTGACTCGGTGAGTTCAGAATGATTTTGAGAGTACTGTAGTATAGTGGTAGTGTGCTGATACACCAGGTGAAACCCGACCCCCATACAGCTACAGTGGGCCGCCGATTTCCTCATTCTGGCCGCAATTTGCGGCCAGATGGGTAGGGATTTGGGTGTTGTTTGGTCCATTGGGTGTCTGCTAATGTGTGTAGTATTTTGGTATATATATTTTTGTAAGTTTTGCCCTGTGTAGAAATCTGGGACCAAATACCTATTTTGCCGTTTTCTAAACCTTCGCGACACGCGTGATACGTGAGTAGGTTTGGGTTTCTGCGTATCGCGGCGCGTCGGGGTAGTTTCGTGGCGCGTGATTACACGTTTTAGCGTATCGCGCACACGCGCGATTGGTTTGCGACACGGGTTTCTTGTTGGATTATAATGTCGCGTTTTTGTGAATTAAGCTTATGTGTGGTATATGTTATGTGATTTTAGGTTCGCAGGCCAGTGAGACGGACGCTGCGAAGAAGGGCAAGCAAGTGGTTGGATACACTTAGCGCGAGACACGGTGAGTAGATTTCACATCTACGGGGATATCGCCCGCATGGCGTTATGCGTCAGGGCTGATAGGACCTTATTGTTATATATTGCATACACCATACCATGGATTGTCATCACATATTGCATTCCCTGCTATATATATAAACATTGCTTAGAACTGATAGAACTGCCATGATCATACTGTTATGTATTGTTGTAGCTCATCTATATATGACATGACTTGAATTTCATACTTGATACCTATATCACATTGGATCGTTGCATTGTAGCTCATTTTTCTGTGACATGACTAGATATACATATTTGATGCACATATCACATCACAATTACTTGTATTATTGGTTGAGATTTCATGTGATTTCTGGATTTGGGAACCGTGGCCTTTTCAAATAAGTAATCATTTAAAAACCCGGTTCCCTCGATATGATATTTGGGGGCGCCGCCCCGTGTTTTCTCGGTGCTAGAGGCAGGTACTGAGAGAGGGCTGACCCGGACTGACGGATGCCCGATGGATTGATATAGGGCTGACCCGGAATGACGGATGCCCGATGTATTGTGAGAGGGATGACCCGGACTGACGGATTCCCGATATATACTTTGAGAGAGGGCTGACCCGGACTGACGGATGCCCGATGGATTGATATAGGGCTGACCCGGAATGACGGATGCCCGATGTATTGTGAGAGGGATGACCCGGACTGACGGATTCACGATATATATTTTGAGAGAGGGCTGACCCGGAATGACGGATGCCCAATACAGGATGTTTTGCGTGTCGATGCTAGACACGAGTATTTATGATATTTGGGTGCCGATGTTGGGCACTCGGGATTTTCAGGGATGTACAGGATATGAGGGCCGATGGAGTACCGGCGTTTGGGATGTTAGGATTTGTGGTGCATACATACATATGTAGTCCACCTTGATACTTCATGTAGATACTATATTCCCATGCTCAGCATTTATTATCACATCTCATCCTGTAGTTATATCACCTGATAGAGGACTTGCATTATTATTATGCATACTGCTTACCCGCATTGATATCATCTGCTGGCATTGGTTAGAGTAGCGCTGTACGTGCATGCTTGCGATTACCTTTATATGTTATCTCTATTCACGAGTTGGCAACTCACCCCCGTTGTGCCACAGTATTTGCAGGTTGCCCTTGGGAGTAGTCACGGCTGGCTGTTACCGCATCTTTTGGCACAGATACCCTTTTTGAGCAGAGATAGCCTTTTGCTGATAGGTGGGTTTTGTACGGTATCTGTTATCTTTCAGTTGTATATTGATGTATCTAGTACTCTCCATCTACTTTTCTGTATTGACTTAGAGACAGTTGTGAGGACGATATGTATGATTTTATATTCTGGTGTCGAGCTCGCATGTGAGCCGACTTTACTTTTGCAGTCTCATCTTTTATGATATTGTCCTTGCTTTACTGTGTATTCTTCGCTACGGCGTCGTATATCTTATTGTGATGCTTCATTCATTTTACTCGTCATTTCTGTTACACCTTGTTTCTATCCGACTGGCGGGGCAAATGTTTTAAAAAGGAAATGTTACCAAAATTATAAAACTTATAACTTTGGAACTTAAAAAGGATTTCTACTAAATAAATGGAAGTTTTTTTGACATGTACGATTGTTTTTACAAAATGTTTTAATTCACTCTATATTTATTGGTTTTGATTTCTGGGTTCGGCTTACTTAGCCGCGTTACGCCTGTAGACGTTGCGTGGTTAAGTGCCGGTCACGAGTCGAATTCTCGGATCGTGACAAAGTTGGTATCAGAGCGTAGGTTTTACCTTCAGAGTGTAAGATGACCCTGGTATGATGGAGTAGGTAGCTGCAGCAGGGTAGCGTAGCGTGCGTATGTTCCGCGGCATACTCACGACACGGTACTCCGCCTACGCGACCTTAGGACTTATTGATTTGATCCCTCCTTATATTCTTGCGATTCGATTTCCGTGTTCTTATCGAATCCAAATTTTCTTTCAGCCATTATACCGCCTAAGACTACGAGGGCACAGAGAGCGGCCGCGAGGGCCGAGATTCGAGTTGACTCGTCCGAGACACGGACTGATCCGGGCAGTACGCCGGTTGTACCCGAGCAGGCTGTTCCTGCCGTGACAGAGCAGATCGCCACGTTAGGGGCTGGTATGCAGAAGATGCGCCAGACAGTGGGATCTAGCATGCAGGAGATGCGCCAGATGATAGGATCGCTAGTTGAGACGCTTCGAGCGCAGCGACCAGAGGTAGCTCCACCAGTTCCAGAGACCGCTATGGTACCTACCGCACAGCCAGTTGCCCCTGCGGTTACGGAGGTGATCACAGTATCGCTATCAGAGTTCATGAGGCTGAAGCCTCCGGTATTCACAGGCACTGATACAGCCGAGGACCCACAGTCTTTCATAGACAGGATGGCCAGGATATGCCGTTCCCTCAGATGCGCAGATGCGAGATGGGTCGAGTTCGCGAGCTTTCGCCTGGAAGGTCTTGCGCAGAAGTGGTGTGATTCCGTTGAGAAGGGCAGAGCTGCAGGTCTTCCTCCTATGACCTGGACGGAGTTCGTGACCATATTTCTAGCCCGTTTCCTTCCCCAGAGTGTTAGGGATGCCCGAGCACGCAGATTTGAGTCCTTGCGCCAGACGCCAGGGATGACAGTGGCAGAGTATGACGTGCTGTTTACAGAGTTGGCAGTCTATGCCCCATATTTAGTGGCTACCGAGGAGTTGCGAGTCAGGAGATTTGTTCGAGGCTTGCTTACACCACTGTTCCTCGCGATCAGCGCACAGCACTACGAGACCTATGCAGCAGCTGTAGACGCAGCCCTAGTGGTCGAGGAGCACCTTGCTGAGACTTCGGTAGTTCCAGAGCCGAAGAGAGTTCGTGCGGATACATCAGCACAGAGACAGCCTTTTCGGCGCCGTGATAGACGTATTGCAGGCAGCAGAGATTCAGGGCGGGGTCGGTTATTCAGTTCCTATTCCCAGGACGGTCAGCGGTCATCGTCGGGATGTTTTTGCTGTGGGAGTTCTTACCATCGTGTACGGGATTGTCCAGAGACACCCCGGAGGGAGGCGACAACACCGCATGTCACATTACCACCTTCACCACCCCAGAGGGCGTTGCCTGTCGTACCTACCGTTGCTCCGCGCCAGACTCATACACAGCGAGGTCGTGGGCATGGAGGAGTTGCTCAGAGAGGGCAAGGTGACCGAGGCAGAGGGCAGCCAGTCACAGGTGGTGGACAGGCGAGGGTTTTTGCTTTGACACATCAGGACGCGCAGGCGTCCAATGCAGTGGTTTCAGGTATCCTTCCTGTATGTTCAGTTGATGCACATGTATTGTTCGATCCCGGATCCACACACTCGTACGTATCCACGCACTTTGTGCCGAGTTTGGGTAGAGAGTCCGGCTTGCTTGATCAGCCGCTTGTGGTGACTACTCCCGTGGGAGAGTCGTTTGTTGCTAGGCACGTGTTCCGATCCTGTACCGTCTGTATTGGCGAGAGAGAGTTGCCTGTCGACTTGATCCTTCTGGAGATGTTGGACTTCGACGTTCTTTTGGGTATGGATTGGTTAGCCACGTGCTATGCTTCTGTGGACTGCCGTGAGAAGACAGTTAGATTCTGCTTTCCCGGTGAGTCGGTTTTTGTTGTGTTGGGGGACCTGAGTGCCGCCCCTCACAGTGTGATTTCTTCTTTTCGCGCTGGACAGCTTTTGAAGAAGGGATGTCAGGGATTTCTCGCCTATGTTTGCGATGCTCGCGCTATACAGGTTCCATTGGACCAGGTTCCGGTTGTTAGCGAGTTTCCTGATGTGTTCCCTGACGAGCTTCCTGGGTTGCCGCCCGAGCGCGACATTTCTTTCTGTATTGATTTGGTTCCCGGCTCGGGGCCTATTTCCATACCGCCTTATCGGATGGCCCCGGCGGAACTTCGAGAGTTGAAGGGTCAGTTGCAAGATTTGCTGGACAAGGGACTTATTCGACCCAGTGTTTCTCCTTGGGGTGCTCCAGTCCTGTTCGTCAAGAAGAAGGACGGCAGTTTGCGTCTTTGTATCGACTACCGCCAGCTGAACAGGGTGACAGTGCGGAACAGGTATCCTTTGCCGCGTATCGACGATTTGTTCGACCAGCTTCAGGGGGCAGGGTACTTTTCGAGGATCGATTTGCGATCGGGCTATCATCAGCTGCGGGTTCGACAGGAGGACATTCCCCGGACAGCTTTCCGTACGCGCTACGGCCATTACGAGTTCTTGGTGATGTCGTTCGGACTCACCAATGCGCCAGCAGCCTTCATGGACTTGATGAACCGTATTTTCCGGCCTTACTTGGATCTGTTCATTATAGTCTTCATTGACGATATCTTGGTGTATTCCCGGAGTAGTGAGGAGCACGAGCAGCACTTGCGGATTACATTGCAGACCTTGAGGGAGCACCAGCTTTATGCGAAATTCTCCAAGTGTGCTTTTTGGCTGGACAGCGTAGACTTCTTGGGTCACGTGATTTCACGAGGCGGTATCTGTGTAGACCCGAGGAAGATCGAGGCCGTTCAGCGTTGGCCCAGACCCACATCGGTGACAGAGATTCGCAGCTTTTTGGGGTTGGCCGGTTACTACAGGCGATTTGTGCAGGATTTTTCCCGTATTGCTACACCGTTGACCGGGTTGACCCGGAAAGGAGTTCCCTTCGAATGGACAGAGGAGTGCGAGCACAGTTTTCAGCAGCTGCGGACTCGGCTAACGACGGCACCGGTGTTATCTTTACCTTCCGGATCGGGCGGATTTGTGGTCTTTTGTGATGCCTCTCGAGTGGGGCTGGGATGTGTTTTGATGCAGCACGACAGGGTGATCGCGTATGCTTCGCGACAATTGAAGAGGCATGAATAAAATTACCCCACTCATGACTTGGAGATGGCAGCAGTGGTCTTCGCACTTAAGATCTGGCGACATTACCTATACGGCGAGTCGTGCCAGATATTTACGGATCACAAGAGTTTGAAATACATTTTCCAGCAGCGGGATCTGAACCTTCGACAGCGTCGATGGATGGAGTTGGTGAAGGATTACGACTGCGAGATCTTATATCACCCGGGCAAGGCGAATGTGGTGGCGGATGCTTTGAGCAGGAGGCCCGGGAGTAGTTTATCTTGTTTGAGCGCAGTACAGGAGCAGTCGTCGGCAGATTGGCAGATATTATGCGACAGTCGAGTACAGTTCGAGTTCACGCCGATTGGAGGACAGATAGCGCATGTCCGTGCACGGCCACAGTTGATCGATCGTATATGTGAGGCACAGCTTAGTGATGACCGATATTCAGAGATCATGGCACAGATTGGACAGGGCAGATTTTCCGAGTTCGTGATCGATGATCAGGGAGTACTACGATTTGGAGTCAGACTGTGTGTACCTGATGCTGAGGGACTGAGGCGTGAGATTCTTGAGGAGGCACATCGATCGGTATATAGCGTCCATCCCGGTTCCACTAAGATGTATCATGATATGAGGGATGTTTACTGGTGGGACGGAATGAAGAGGGACATTGCAGATTTTGTATCGAGATGCCTGACTTGTCAGCAAGTCAAGGCTGAGCACCAGAGGCCCGCGGGAGAGCTACAGCCGTTACCCATTCCGGAGTGGAAATGGGAACAGATTTCGATGGATTTCGTGGTAGGTCTACCCAGGACTAGTCGGGGGTATGACTCCATCTGGGTGATCGTGGATCGTTTGACGAAAGCGGCTCACTTCTTACCGGTGAAGACGACTTTCGGATTTACTCAGTATGCCCAGATCTATATTGACGAGATAGTGCGACTACACGGAGTCCCGACATGCATTGTGTCCGACAGAGACACCCAGTTTACCAGTAGACTATGGCAGAGGCTTCAGGAGGCTTTGGGCACTCGCTTGAGTTTCAGCACAGCTTTTCATCCGCATACCGACGGACAGTCAGAGCGGACCATCCAGACTCTCGAGGACATGCTCAGAGCTTGTGTATTAGATTTCGGAGGTAGCTGGGATCATCATTTGCCCTTAGTAGAGTTTTCCTACAATAACAGCTACCAGGAGACCATTCAGATGGCACCATTTGAGGCTCTTTATGGGAGGAGATGCAGGTCGCCCACTTGTTGGACAGAGCTCAGTGAGGGCAGTATCTTAGGGCCACAGATCGTTGAGGAGACGACCGCGAAGATCCAGTTGATTCGCGATAGGATGAGAACAGCGCAGAGTAGGCAGAGAGCTTATGCAGACCATCGACGACGCAGACTTGAGTTTTCTGTTGGTGATCATGTTTTCTTGAGGGTCTCCCCAATGAAAGGGGTGATGAGGTTTGGGAAGAAGGGGAAGCTCAGTCCCAGGTATGTGGGCCCCTTCGAGATCCTCGAGCATGTTGGTGCAGTAGCCTACCGTTTAGCCCTTCCGTCCAGCTTTCCAGATGTGCACCCCGTATTCCATGTCTCGATGCTCCGCAGATATCTACATGATCCTTCGCATGCGATTCAGCATCCGACGATCCAACTTGAGCGTGACCTTTCCTATGCAGAGCAGCTGGTGATGATCTTGGATCGGCAAGTGAAGAAATTGAGATCGAATGACATTCCATCAGTTAAGGTACTTTGGCGTGGTCAGAACCGTGAGGAGGTCACTTGGGAGACCGAAAGCGAGATGATGAAGACGTATCCCCATCTTTTTGAAGGTAACCGTAGTTAGATTTTTGAAATTCGGGGACGAATTTCTTTAAGGGGGAGAGATTGTAACACCTTAGGATAAGGGTTAGTGAATAATTATATTTAAATAATGGTTTTTAATAAAAAGTTTACCAAATTGTGTTTTAAATATTTTTCCTAGTTTAATAAATATTTTTCCAAAATTTTATTAGGCTTGCACAAACATGTGCATGTAAACTAGGGTTTTTAAATGAAGTAAATACCATAATTATTAACCATGGTGGGTTAATTCTAGGATTAAGTCTTTTGGATTCTTAAGTGGGTTTAATTAGTTAGCTAAAAGTTGCTTTAATTTGAATTTAAGATTTAGTGTTGACTTGTGTGAGAGAGAGAGAGTGCATCATGGCTTTAGGCCATGCTTGCATTAAATGAAGTGAGAGAGAGAGGGGGTGACTTTTGAGTGAATGATTGTGGTGGCTCTCAACCCTTTTTTTTGTTTTCTCTCAAGCTCTCATACTCTCACACAACACACCCACACACTCACACAACACACACTTGCCTCAGCTGAAGCATGAAGCAACAGCAGCAGCAGCATGAAGCAACAACAGCAGCAGCAGCATGAAGCAATAGCAGCAGCAGCAAAATTCAGCAGTAGCAGCAGTGGGCACCAGCAGCCCCAACAGCATGTGCAGCCCTTCCCCTCCACTTCTTCTTCTTCCTGCAGTTCCCTAGGGTTAAGTATGAGGTATATTTCCTAACTTGCTTCCCTAGTTAGCTTAGTTAGTGTAGATTTGCATCGGTTAGTGGATTTTAGTGCGTTTTAGTGCGATATGGGGTGTTTAGAGGGAACTTTGTGCTAAGGTGATGTGTTAGGGTTTCAGTAGCTTGTTAGTGAGTTAGTGAGACCATTGTAACCTAGTTCAACCCCAATTACACTAAAATACCACCAGTTTCACTAATTGTTGCAATATGTCGTATTTGTGCAATTTGAGCTTTTCTGGAACTGCTATTGACTCGGTGAGTTCAGAATGATTTTGAGAGTACTGTAGTATAGTGGTAGTGTGCTGATACACCAGGTGAAACCCGACCCCCATACAGCTACAGTGGGCCGCCGATTTCCTCATTCTGGCCGCAATTTGCGGCCAGATGGGTAGGGATTTGGGTGTTGTTTGGTCCATTGGGTGTCTGCTAATGTGTGTAGTATTTTGGTATATATATTTTTGTAAGTTTTGCCCTGTGTAGAAATCTGGGACCAAATACCTATTTTGCCGTTTTCTAAACCTTCGCGACACGCGTGATACGTGAGTAGGTTTGGGTTTCTGCGTATCAATGCGCGTCGGGGTAGTTTCATGGCGCGTGATTACACGTTTTAGCGTATCGCGCACACGCGCGATTGGTTTGCGACACGGGTTTCTTGTTGGATTATAATGTCGCGTTTTTGTGAATTAAGCTTATGTGTGGTATATGTTATGTGATTTTAGGTTCGCAGGCCAGTGAGACGGACGCTGCGAAGAAGGGCAAGCAAGTGGTTGGATACACTTAGCGCGAGACACGGTGAGTAGATTTCACATCTACGGGGATATCGCCCGCATGGCGTTATGCGTCAGGGCTGATAGGACCTTATTGTTATATATTGCATACACCATACCATGGATTGTCATCACATATTGCATTCCCTGCTATATATATAAACATTGCTTAGAACTGATAGAACTGCCATGATCATACTGTTATGTATTGTTGTAGCTCATCTATATATGACATGACTTGAATTTCATACTTGATACCTATATCACATTGGATCGTTGCATTGTAGCTCATTTTTCTGTGAGATGACTAGATATACATATTTGATGCACATATCACATCACAATTACTTGTATTATTGGTTGAGATTTTATGTTATTTCTGGATTTGGGAACCGTGGCCTTTTCAAATAAGTAATCATTTAAAAACCCGGTTCCCTCGATATGATATTTGGGGGCGCCGCCCGGTGTTTTCTCGGTGCTAGAGGCAGGTACTGAGAGAGGGCTGACCCGGACTGACGGATGCCCGATGGATTGATATAGGGCTGACCCGGAATGACGGATGCCCGATGTATTGTGAGAGGGATGACCCGGACTGACGGATTCCCGATATATACTTTGAGAGAGGGCTGACCCGGACTGACGGATGCCCGATGGATTGATATAGGGCTGACCCGAAATGACGGATGCCTGATGTATTGTGAGAGGGATGACCCGGACTGACGGATTCCCGATATATATTTTGAGAGAGGGCCGACCCGGAATGACGGATGCCCGATACAGGATGTTTTGCGTGTCGATGCTAGACACGAGTATTTATGATATTTGGGTGCCGATGTTGGGCACTCGGGATTTTCAGGGATATACAGGATATGAGGGCCGATGGAGTACCGGCGTTTGGGATGTTAGGATTTGTGGTGCATACATACATATGTAGTCCACCTTGATACTTCATGTAGATACTATATTCCCATGCTCAGCATTTATTATCACATCTCATCCTGTAGTTATATCACCTGATAGAGGACCTGCATTATTATTATGCATACTTCTTACCCGCATTGATATCATCTGCTGGCATTGGTTAGAGTAGCGCTGTACGTGCATGCTTGCGATTACCTTTATATGTTATCTCTATTCACGAGTTGGCAACTCACCCCCGTTGTGCCACAGTATTTGCAAGTTGCCCTTGGGAGTAGTCACGGCTGGCTGTTACCGCATCTTTTGGCACAGATACCCTTTTTGAGCAGAGATAGCCTTTTGCTGATAGGTGGGTTTTGTACGGTATCTGTTATCTTTCAGTTGTATATTGATGTATCTAGTACTCTCCATCTACTTTTCTGTATTGACTTAGAGACAGTTGTGAGGACGATATGTATGATTTTATATTCTGGTGTCGAGCTCGCATGTGAGCCGACTTTACTTTTGCAGTCTCATCTTTTATGATATTGTCCTTACTTTACTGTGTATTCTTCGCTACGGCGTCGTATATCTTATTGTGATGCTTCATTCATTTTACTCGTCATTTCTGTTACACCTTGTTTCTATCCGACTGGCGGGGCAAATGTTTTAAAAAGGAAATGTTACCAAAATTATAAAACTTATAACTTTTGAACTTAAAAAGGATTTCTACTAAATAAATGGAAGTTTTTTTGACATGTACGATTGTTTTTACAAAATGTTTTAATTCACTCTATATTTATTGGTTTTGATTTCTGGGTTCGGCTTACTTAGCCGCGTTACGCCTGTAGACGTTGCATGGTTAAGTGCCGGTCACGAGTCGAATTCTCGGATCGTGACATGACACATGGTGCGCTAGCGCTCAAAGCATTAGCGCTCTAGCGCCCGAGCGCCCGAGCGCCCACATGCCGACACATGGCGCGCTACCGCGCTTGCGCTCAGAGCGCTAGCGCCCAAAGCGCTAGCGCTCGAGCGCCCACGTGCTGACACATGACGTGCTAGCGCTCTTGCGCTCAGAGCGCTAGCGCCTGAGCGCCCACGTGCTGACACGTGCCGCGCTAGTGCTAAGTGCGCTAGCGTTCTTGCGCTCAGAGCGCTAGCACCCGAGCGCCCACGTGCTGACACGTGGCGCGCTAGCGCTCAGTGCGCTAGCGTCCGAGCGCCTACGTGCTGACACGTAGCGCGCTAGCGCTCTTGCGCTCAAAGCGCTAGCGCCCGAGCGCCCACGTGCTGACACGTGGTGCGCTAGCACTCAAAGCACTAGCACTCATGCACTCAAAGCGTTGGCTCTGGCTCCGCGCATCCTTTAGATGCTTTTTGCACCCTTTTTATATATATACATTTATATATATACATATCTATACATATGTACACACACACATACTCCACGACACTGTCCCTGCTAGAAAAAAAAATTTCTAATGGGGCGCTGCCCCGCATCCCGCAAGGGGGCTGCTAGCCCCCTTGACCCCTAGCCCGCTATCCGGGTAGCGGGACCCCCGTAAAAACTCTGCGGGGCCCCCGATATATCCAAAAACCCTCCAAAACACAACACTGCACATTGAGTTCGCATGACCAGTTTAA
This sequence comes from Agapanthus africanus, assembly GCA_030015575.1. Lineage (NCBI taxonomy): Eukaryota > Viridiplantae > Streptophyta > Magnoliopsida > Asparagales > Amaryllidaceae > Agapanthus > Agapanthus africanus. The sequence continues at coordinate 176,308,409 of CM057347.1, read as the reverse complement.
CCCGTTAATCGGAGGTTCTCTCGCTCCAAAGGCAAGGGGTAATTAACGGCAGCTTAGTCTGCGGCTGCCGGAGATTCGATCCCCACAATCATTAAACCCCGGCCTACCCTAGGCAGGGGGAATCTGTAGTACGTCTGACAAGCGCGCACGTATTCCCATCTCAATGGGGTGACGAAAAACACCCTACAGATTCTGGCACGCCCGGTGGGACATATCTCTCCTCCCATATTTCGAGTTAAATGTTCATGCGAACTCAATCAATATACATACCTATATTTATACTAAAATAATGCTCTTTCATGCAGGTTTTCAAGCAATCATTTTTCGACAATGTCTCCAAAGATGAACTCAGCTCTCAGCACGGCTCTCGTCTCCTACACGATGAAGATAGACTCCAGGATGGTCCTTCCGGCCAGTCTCGGGCGACAATAGGAAGAGCCGCTGCTACCATTCAGCTCTATTCTGTTCGTGTCAGCTAACGCCATCCCAGCTCCTTAAGCTCCGGTGACAGAAAAACTGGTCCCGAAAGGCAAGAGGCCAAATGTGGTGGTCTCGAGGGCGCCCCAACCCAAACACAAATTTGTTTCCGAACGACTCTCCATCGCTCCAACTGGGGGCAAGGCCATCAATGTCAGCAAGGCAGCGGGGCATCTCAGGCAAGCTCCAGTGGTACCCTCGACAACTGCTTGATCGAGTATCTTCTTTAAGCTCCCTATCAATCGACTCACGTTGGCTTCCCAGAAAACGGATGTCCGCCAAGCCCTCAAAATCGAGAAGCTAATGCAGAAAAGGCTCAGATACAGAGCCAACAAAGGGGCTAGGGCTCATACTAGGCTGAGCTTCATGAGGCTCCAAGAACGGGGTTACCCTGCCGAAGATAAAGAGACGGCTGTATATGTGGTCCGCACTGTCTATATGGTCAGACATGAAGAAACGAACCTTCCCATGCTTCACAGCCATGGTGATGATGTAGTCGATGCTACCCAACGTCAACTCTATCTGAATGATGAAGAGCCCGCTCAGGCCGATAAGCCAGAGGAGCCTATGGTTCCTGTGGAATTGAGCTCAGACAATAAGGATGACCCGGTTATCATAACTGGAACTACGGAACAAGCATTATTCCAATGGCTTCAAAGGCAACTTCAGGACAGGGATGAGAAGATGGCCAAGGTCCATTCAAAAGTTGACGAGCTGGCAAATGTTGTGGCGGATCTCACGACCCATGTCGTCCAATTGCAATTACAGCAAAATCAAATTTTGGTTCGTGAGCTGGGGATTGATATCCAGAAGCAGCCGAACGATGCTCCCTTCAATCTAAGAGCGGAGCGCCTTTGTGAAAAACGGCCGCTATCAGCCTCTAGTCCCTCCGATACATACGCCGGAGGGGAATCACTTCTGAAAGAGAAACTGGATAAGGTCTATTCCTTCAAAAGGAAAAAAGTCCATAAGATATTCAGGGACGCCCTAATAAACGGTCTACAACTGCCAGAATCAAAGAGACCGCAAGAAGCGAATATGACCGACGACCCAAAATATTGCCTCTATCACAGGGTGATAGGTCATGCCTTTGAGGACTGCTTCGTCTTCAATGATTGGGTCGAAAGGCAATACAAGACGGGAGAGATAGAACTGTTTAAAGGCGTGCTAGAAAACAGTCAAGCTACGACCGCCGATTGCATACAAATGGAGACCGAAGCCTTTCGGGAACCTAATCCTCCCAGACATATGGCATTATTTGAAAAGGGCGAACCAAAGACTGATCGGCCTCAAGGACCAGCGTCAGTAAGGGCACCTACTCTAATGGAGAGAAAGAAGAAGGTGTACTCCTTCAGGAGGGATGAGATCCGCAATATATTCGAGGAAGCCTTGAACAACGGTATGCAATTGCCTATTCCGAAGAGGCCACATGAAATGAATATGACCGACAATCCCGTATACTGCCCATACCATAGAGTGGTGAGTCATACCATTGAAGACTGCTGTGTTTTCAAAGATTGGGCAGAGACCAATACAAGCTTGGAAAAACCTCACAATCCTCGGATGTATCGGCAAGCCACAGAGCTACGGTCATCAACACAGCTCCGCTAAGATCAAAATCCAAGGAGCTGGGATAAGCAAAGATGAGCACCACGTCGTTAAACTAGGAACAATCGACCTCTAAGTCATTAAACTGGGAATGTAAAAAAAAAGGTGTAAATAAAAAAATAGAGAAAGAATGCGTAAATAAATAAATAAAAAGAAAAGCCGAAATGAAGGGGCAACTCGCAATAAAAAATCAGCGAGCAAAATAAAGATGAAAAATAAAGCCGAAATGATAGGGCAACCACGAATAAATAGCTGAAATGATAGGGCAATCGCGACCTTCGCGATAAGAAAAGCTGAAATGATAGAGCAATCGCGGTAAAAAAAACGGCGAATGATGAGTCGCTCCTGGTACCATATTCCAGTGCAGCGATGCAGACACCAACCAAAATCCAATTTTCCAAAATTCTCCCGGCCCTACGGCCAGTCCCCAAATTGACTACCGTATACAATCCACGGGCTCAAATAATTCTCGTCATACCCATGCCCCACCGCAATCACCAGTCATACGGCTGGTCTCCGCCCTCGGAATTATGCTCCATTGGGAAGACCCACTCATGTGTCCTCACGATACATGAGGAGAACGAACCTTCGTGTGATCCTTACGACTCACCAAGGAAAAACACACTTGGGGGTCCTCACGACTCCCAAGGAGAAAATACACCTACGGGATCCTTACGACTCGTAGGGAGAAAATGCTTTTATGGGACCCTTATGGCCCATAAAATTGAAAAGCCTTAGGTGATAGGGATCTAAACCTGTCTCTTAAGCCATCGCTCCCCAATCCCTAAGTGGCGAATGATGAGTCGCTCCTGGTACCATATTCCAGTGCAGCGATGCAGATGCCAACCAAATTCTAAATCCCATACCCCCAATGGCGAATGATGAGTCGCTCCTGGTACCATATTTCAGTGCAGCGATGCAGACGCCAACCAAATTCCAAATTCCAAACCCCCAAGTGGCGAATGATGAGTCGTTCCTGGTACCATATTCCAGTGCAGCGATGCAGATGCCAACAAAGTCCCAAAACGTTTTTGGCCCTAAGGTCTGGATCATATATCCTGCAAAACCGTATACAATCCACGGGCGTAAAACAATCCCAGTCTTTCCCAAGTGCTACCGGTGAGACCACATTCAAAGTCCCACCAAAAATAAAAAAAATAATAATAAAAAAAAATGGTATGTCCACAAGCAAAATAGGCACGGATGAAAACCCGAAAGGGCGCCGTGAGTAAAAACAGCAGGACTGCCGGCGAGTTTGTGAAAACCCGAAAGGGCGCAAACTCGTAAAAAAAAGAGATGAAATGCACTCGCAAAGTCCTCCCGACTTTGTGAGGAGAAAATCCCCGCGTGAGATACTTACGACTCACAAAGGAGCAACACACTTAGGAGTCCCCACGATTCCTAAGGATAAAATACACCTACGAGATTCTTTCGACTCGTAGGGAGAAAATGCTTTTGTGGGACCCTTACGGCCCATAAAATTGAAAAGCCTTAGGTGATAAGGATCTAAACCTGTCTCCTAAGCCACCAATTCCTAAATCCTTCCGGGCAAATGATGAGTTGCTCCTGGCATTATTCCAGTGCAGCAATGCAGATGCCAAGCAAAAACAAATTCCTAAATCCTCCCGGGGCAAATGATGAGTTGCTCCTGGCATTATTCCAGTGCAGCAATGCAGATGCTAAACCAAAACCAATTCGCAAATCCTTCCGGGGCAAATGATGAGTTGCTCCTGGCATTATTCCAGTGCAGCAATGCAGATGCCAAACAAAAACCAATTCCCAAATCCTCCTGGGGCAAATGATGAGTTGCTCCTGGCATTATTCCGGTGCAGCAATGCAGATGCCAAACAAAAACCAAAATCCCCAAATCCTCTCATGGCAAATGATGATTCGCTCCTGGTACCACATTCCAGTATAGCGATGCTGATGCCAACCCAAATCACAATCAACAAGTCAACTTCAACTCCGACACCGCAAAAAGTGGAGCAAGTCAGAATCCAATCTCGACACCGCAAGAAGCGGAGCAAGTCAAGTCTACCCCTGACACTGCAAGAAGCAGAGCAAGTCAAATCAAGCATCGACCGTCCATGTCGCAAAAAGGGCAGTGCAGGCTTCCCACAAATCGGGAACCCAAATCGCTCCGGATCAGAGCGTCGACCGTCCATGTCGTAAAAAGGGCAGTGCAGGCTCCCCACAAATCGGGAACCCAAATCGCTCCAGGTCAGAGCGTCGACCATCCAGGTCGTAAAAAGGGCAGTGCAGGCTCCCCACAAATCGGGAACCCAAATCGCTCCTGATCAGAGCGTCGACGTCCATGTCGTAAAAACGGCAGTGCAGGCTTCCCACAAATCGTGAACCCAAATCGCTCCGGATCAGAGCGTCGACCGTCCAGGTCGTAACAAGGGCAGTGCAGGCTCCCTACAAATCGGGAACCCAAATCGCTCCAGGTCAGAGCGTCGACCGTCCATGTCGCAAAAACGGCAGTGCAGGCTCCCCACAATTCGGGAACCCAAATCGCTCTGGATCAGAGCGTCGACCGTCCATGTCGCAAAAATGGCAGTGCAGGCTTCCCACAAATCGGGAACCCAAATCGCTCCGGATCAGAGCGTCGACCGTCCACGTCGCAAAAAAGGCAGTGCAGGCTTCCCACAAATCAGGAACCCAAATCGCTCCGGGTCAGTGCGTCGACCATCCAGGTCGTAAAAAGGGCAGTGCAAGCTCCCCACAAATCGGGAACCCAAATCGCTCCGGATCAGAGCGTCGACCGTCTATGTCGCTAAAAGGGTAGTGCAGGCTTCCCACAAATCGGGAACCCAAATCGCTCCGGATCAGAGCGTCAACCGTCTATGTAGAAAAAAGGGCTGTGCAGGCTTCCCACAAATTGGGAACCCAAATCGCTCCGGATCAGAGCGTCGACCGTCCAGGTCGTAAAAAGGGCAGTGCAGGCTTCCCACAAATCGGGAACCCAAATCGCTCCGGATCAGAGCGTCGACTGTCTATGTCGCAAAAAGGGCAGTGCAGGCTTCCCACAAATCAGGAACCCAAATCGCACCGGATCAGAGCGTCGACCGTCTACGTCGCAAAAAGGGCAGTGCAGGCTTCCCACAAATCGGGAACCAAATCGCTCCGGATCAGAGCGTCGACCGTCCATGTCGCAAAAAGGGCAGCACAGGCTTTCTACAAAGCAGGAACCAGATCACTCCGGGCCAGGGAAAAGTCTACCACGGACACTCCGTCTCGGAGACACGTCAAGCGTCGTCCGTCCACGTCATAAAAAGGGCAGTGCATCCCAAAAGTGGGAACCAAGGCAAGTCGCCCCCACGTGAAAGAAGATCCATCAATTTCATGCACACGACTCACATACCTGGTGTGCATTTATTGATGGGGGCACTTTGTTGAAGTCGAAAATTGCACCCCGGTTGACCAAGTCAAAGTCAGCCCCTAGCCAAACGGGCCCATGCCCAGGTCGAGTCCCAACATGAAGCGGCCGGCCCTCCCCCATGCCAAAATATAAATCATGTAATAAATAATTTTTATGTAATGTTTTATGCATGAATGTAAACAAAATGGGCATAAAGCCAAATTTTTATAAGCTCATGGCTTATGTGCAAAAAGAAATGGCACATGAGCCATGGGATAGGCAAAAAGCCATTTTGTAAAGCCCAAGGGGCTATATGTAAATATGTAAGCCTATATAAGGCAACATGATGAAAATATCTAATATACAATTTTCATTCCCCCAAAGAATAAGGTTCTTTGTGCCTCCTGCTCCTTCTCCAAGATTCTAAACCTTCTCATTTCTTTTGAATTAAATTAAGAGTTTTACTCTTTCTTTTCCAAAAATAAATAGTTTTTTACCACAAAACCCATAAAGGGGAACTCAGATCTGCCATCAGATCTCAGAAAGGAGAGATTTTTAGATCTCACATCTCTTGATCTTCAAGATCCGGCCAACAAAGGAAGAAGAAGGAGACCCATCTCCAGAAACCCCACTTTGGGGAAGAACTAGGGCTCAAGGGGAGAAGCCCTTCATCAGCTTCAAAACATCTTAGGAGTTTAATTCCTCATATATATATATATATATATATATATATATATATATATATATATATATATAGAATAATAAGTGCTCTTTTCTGGGAGTACAACTCCCATTGCAGGGGCCAAGTCCCTTTTGCTGCTCGAGCGCCCACGTGCTGACACGTGGTGCGCTAGCGCTCTAGCGCTCAAAGCGCTAGCGCTCGAGCGCCCACATGCTGACACGTGGCATGCTAGCGCGCTTGCGTCCAAAGCGCTAGCGCTCGAGCGCCCACGTGCTGACACGTGGCGCGCTAGCGCTCTTGCGCTCAGAGCGCTCGCGCCCGAGCGCCCACGTGCTGACACGTGGCGCGCTAGCGTTCAAAGCGCCAGCGGCCAAAGCGCTAGTGCCCGAGCGCCCACGTGCTGACACGTGGTGCGCTAGCGCTCTTGCGCTCAAAGCGCTGGCGCTGGCCCCGTGCATCCTTTGGATGCCTTTTCCACCCTTTTTATATATATACTTATATATATTTACATATGTATGCATATGTACACACACACATACTCCACGACACTGTCCCTGTTAGAAAAAAATTTCTAACGGGGCGCTTCCCCGCACCCCGCAAGGGGGCTGCTAGCCCCTTGCCCCCCAGCCCGCTATCCGGGTAGCGGGACACCCATAAAAACTCTGCGGGGCCCCCGATATATCCAAAACCCCTCCAAAACACAACACTGCACATTGAGTTCGCATGACCAGTTTAACCCGTTAATTGGAGGTTCCTTCGCTCCAAAGGCGAGGGGTAATTAACGGCAGCTTAGTCTGCGGATGCCGGAGATTCGGATCCCCACAATCATTAAACCCCGGCCTATCCTAGGCAGGGGGAATCTGTAGTACGCCTGACAAGCGCGTGCGTATTCCCATCTCAATGGGGTGACGAAAAACACCCTACAAGGTGCTGTGGTATGTTATGGGTATTATTAAACTGTGCTCAAGTGTTGAGCTCTCGCGGAATTGTGGGACTTTGATTAGTCGATCGAAAAGTTTAACGTCGTCAGGATATTTGTAGTTCTTGCTTTACATAGCGGTATTCCTTGGAGAATATCCAGCACCTTATTCGATAAGGAAAGAGTCGAAATCCCTTCATCGGAAGTAACCTCTTTAGTAGTAACTGGCAGATGCTACAACCCTCGGTTTCGTCTTTTGATTGCTTTTCTAGTTCTTTCTTTGCATAGTGGTATTGTGAATATCATGCACCTCATTCGACGAGGAAAGAGCCGAGATCCCTTCATCGGGAATGACCTCTTTAGCGAAACCAATAAAGGCCTAAAAAACACTCCATTTTAAATCATTTTGATTCTGCAACGATATCATGTTCAAAGTGTTAAAGGTTTTCATAAAAACTATCCGCAACCGTCCGTCATTTTAGGAAGTAGAGTACTTAGTATTCGTGTTGCGTATGTTGACCATAGTCAAGGCGTAGTGTACAGTAGCTAAGTGATGTCTTCCTACACAGCATATGATGCGATTAGTTAGGACAATCACATGATTATGTCGACCATAGCCGAGGGTCATGTGGGTTGGTCTAATTAATCTCGAAATGACGGGTAGAACTTGACTAGTACTTATGATATGTTGACCATAGCCAAGGTCATAGGTGCTAGGGGTAAAAACCATTATCAGGAGTTTCAAGTGTTGAAATTTGCAATGAGATTGCACACCTTCTATGTGATAGTTAGATCATGATACCCACTGCGAGTAATTGTTGCTCCTGGGAGAGTTTTGCACTTTACAATTAACCGATCAAGTAGGTGTCTAGAAAGGTGTCAACGGGGTTAAACCCCTAGGAAAACGAGGTTTATTTTAATTAGATCCGTGTGAAAGCATGGGGAACCTCCCTCAAAGTACCGGCACTGGCCTGGTTGAAAGATTGGCGAACTTGTAGGGTGTAATTAATCCTGGTTAGGCTTTTCCTTTTAGGGTTTGAAGGAAGATTTGATAAAAACAGTGCGAGCCATTCTATTTAGATAAATATATAAACAATCTAATCTTACAAGAGCACACGCAGAGTGTTTTCTTCTCTCTCTCTCTCTCTAGGTAGTGACCATGTCATGCCTTAATCAAGATAATAATATGGATGTATTGACCGAACCCGCTTATTATACTGAGCTGGGGAACGTTGGTCCTGCTCCAACTTATAACTGTTATAAGACCGAGTAGGAAATAAGGGATTATAAGGATTCCCGTGCCGCCCAAACGAAGAAAGTACATGTTGATGCATCTTTTTCGAGTGTGTTCATTACCGAGAACTGTTTTTCAGTATCCTCTACGTCCGGGGTATGAGATACCGGGTCAGGATCACACATATATAATCTGTTATATGGGCTACAGTTAGGTAGAGAACTGGGAATGGGTGATAAGTTTTAAGAGTTGGAAACAGTGCAATTGTTGCAGCCAAGGTGTTGGCAGTTATCACCCTGTATTACCAAATACATTGATTCTGAACGAATGTTATTAGACACCGAACCTGATATGCAACATTATATCAGTCTCTTTATTAAGTAAAGAAGGATATAATTTTGTATTGCAGGATAATGTTTTGAACATTACCTATATCAAGTGTTGATTGGTTCAGGCACGTTATCTAATGGCATATACGTTCTAAATCAAACCAAAATTCTTAACGTACAGAACACACACAAGAGGAAGAGTTCAGAAATGAACGAATCCTTCTTGTGGCATTGTAGACTAGGTCATATCAATGCGACCCGACTAGCGAAGTTAAATTAAGATGCATATTTAAATCAGTTCGAATTTACATCTTGTGAAACTTGCTAGTCGTGTCACAAAGATAAAATGACCATAGCTCCGTTTACTGGAAAAAGAGAAAGAGTTAATGAACTCTTGGGATTGATACATGATGATATGCGGTCCCATGTCTACACATGCCGGGATTGGTTTTTTAAACTTCATTATATTCACTGATGATCTCTCAAGATTCGGACATATGTTTCAGTTGAAACACAAGTCTGAAGCTTTTAAGAAATTCAAAGAATATAGGTCAGAAGTAGAGAACCAAAACGGGTATAAATATTATATCCTTTGATATGATCAGGGAGGAGAATACTTGAGCACGGAGTTCCTGGACTATTCTACAAGAGAATGAGTTTCTCTCTCAACATTACTCCTCCGTATAACACCACAGCACAATGGTGTATCGGGGCAGAGCAATCGCACCCTATTAGATATAGTGCACTCTATAATAAGTACTACTGAGTTGCCTATTTCCTTTGGGGGTTATGTACTTGTAAAGCTGCATACCTATTGAATTCGGTTCCAACCAAATCAGGTGCCTACCACTCCATATGAGATATGAAATGGGAAGAGCCCATCTCTTAAGAATGTTAAGATTTGGGGTTGTCCGGCCTATGTCAAAAGCAAAATTCGGACAAGCTCGAGGCAAGATCAGTTCTGTGGAAGTTTGTTGGATATCCCAAACATTCGCAAGGGAATATCTTCTACCACACCGAGGAACAAAAGATGTTTTATTTCTCGGCATGCCACCATTTTTTGAAAAAAAAGAAGGAATTTTTTATGGAAAGAAATTTGTGGTCATAAGGTAGAACTGGAATCAGATCCAGCTATACAAACTACAGCTGATGATTTGGTAAAACCGGAGGATTCAATAGCTCCCGACGAACCTCAGCCTCTCCGCCGATCTGGTTGGGTTCCTCATCCGCCTAAGAGATACTACGGTTTTCTCGGTGACAGTGGGAGCAAGGATTGCATCATGAGATGATGACTCAACTAGTTTCGAGCAGGCCATCAAGAGTGGGGACTCTGTAAGAATGACTAGATGCTAAGCGATCTGAGATGGAATCCATGTACACCAACAAAGTATGGACTTTGTATGCTACGTCTGAAGGGTTAAATCCCCATCAGGAGCAAGTATATCTTGAAAAGATTACTTAGTGTAGATGGAAAAGTTGAGACTTTCAAAGCTAGACTTGTTTTAAAAGGTTCTCGTCATTGACCAAGTATGGATTATGATGAAACCCTTTCTCCAAAAGTTATGCTTAAGTCTGTCCGGATCCTACTTGCCATTGCTACATACCATGACTATGATATCAGGCGGATGGGTGTCATGACTGCTTTTCTAAATATTAATTTAGAAGAGAGCGTCTATAAGTACACAGCCAGAGGGCTTCGTAGACACTGGGAGCAGCGGAGACGTGTGCAAGTTGCTTTACACGACAAAGCAGGCATCACGGAATTGGAACATCTGTTTTGATGCGGTAGTCAAAGCGTTTGACTTCATCAAAATGGTAGATGAACATTGTATATACAAAAAGGTAGTAGAGAGTAAGGTTGTCTTCCCTGTATTGTACATGGATGACATACTCTTGATAGGAAATGTATTTCCTATGCTACACTCGGTCAATCTCCTCTTATCACAAAGATTCTCCATATAGGATCAAGGTGATACCTCTTAAATCCTAGGTTTTGGATCTATGAGATAGATCTAAGTGGATGTTAGGATTCTCACTGGGTGTGATAAGATGGTATCAATCAATCCTGGGGAGAATCACTAGATAGCTTCCAGGGTGATAAGGTCGACTGTCAGTCAGTCACAGGCACTGTCTTTATCCTCTGTGGAGGGACGATATGTTGGAAGAGTTCCAAGCTAAATACCGAGGCAAACTACAAGATAAAGGCTGGATACATCGCTACCAAAGATGCTACCAAAGAGGTAGTCTTGGTGTATATTTGTTCATAAGATAAACAAAGTTCCTACCATTTTGTGACAATGAAGCTGTGGCTTTGGCCTAGGAACCCCCGTCCCGTCAGAAACCCAGACATATTCTAAGGAAGTATCTCCTGATCATTGAGATGGTTGATTTCCAGAGAGATCGAGGTTAGGAGAGTAGACTAAGAGGACAACACGGCGGATCCACTCACAAAAGCCTTTTCCTAAGAGAGACTATTATGGGATGGTTGAGTATGGGATACTACAACCACTGCTGATTGTTGGGTATTGGATACTACAAGAAATAGCCCTAGTGCAAGTGGGAGATTGTTAGTTATATGTATGCCCTTGAGGCCATTATTGTACATATGATCTATATTATAGTGGATTCTTGGACATATATAGGGAGGACTTTCTTGCTCGACATGATAGTACGCTATCTGGTAGCTCTTTATCTTAACATGTACACTTGATGTCTCTATGTTACATGTTGATAAAGCCCTTAGGATGTGTACTTGACTACCGGGATTATGATGTAGATCATACTAGTGGGGTCTGGGTAGTCTGTGAGTACATCATTTAATTGTTCCTAGTCGAGAGAATATCGAGACAGGACATCGATACTCCAGAGTAGACTAGCGTATAGCTTCTTGACCTATGTGATGGGCGATGGATGATCCCATATCCATTGGTGTTTGATATCAGAGATGGTATACGGGTGCTCAGTGGAGACTGGGTACACTGAACACACTCGCCGAGAACTCCTATATGGTATTATACCACACGTCATGTAGCAGTTCTCTGGTGACACTGGTACAGGTGTTAGTTGTATGTATGCCCTAGAGGCCAGTATTGTACAGATGATGTATATTATATTGGATGCTTGGACATATATAGAGAGATGACTTTCTTGCTCGATATGATAGTATGCTATCTGGTTACTCTTTGTCTTAACATGTACACTAGTCTCTTTAAACTGTCTTATAGTTACATGTTGATAAAGCCCTTAGGATGTGTACTTGACTACCTGGACTATGATGCAGATCATACTAGTGGGGACATGGTAGTCCATAAGTACATCCTTCAAGGTCCCTAGTCGTGGGTGTATCGAGACAGGGCATCGATATACCAGAGTAGACTAGCGTATATGCTTCTCGACCCATGAGATGGGCGATGGATGATCCCATATCCATTGGTGTTTGACATCAGAGATGGTATACGGGTGCTCAGTGGAGACTGGGTACACTGGACAGACTCGCCGAGAACTCCCAGATGGTATTATACCTCACGTCAGATGGCAGTTCTCAGGTGACACTTGTACAGGTTAGTCTGTAGACCCGAGATCGTCATAGAGTCTTGTGTGATTCCCACTGTGCTTTGATCTCCACCTTACCACGTCCATGAGGGCGTGCAAAAAGGTGATCTTTGGGTACAGTCCCGAGTCACATGGAGGCAATGAGCGATAGGAGGGGTTTCGTCTCTCCCGGTATTGGGGGTTGATGTTGCGCAGTGCTCGATTGGCCGTAACAGGGAAGTCCCTGGCCAGGGCTGATCAGAGATTTGCTGGTAAGTGTTACCAGTAGTTTCTCGACCCGTTATGAGCCTCACATCGGCACGACTTATCGGTTATTGGGGTCTGACGTTTACCACCCCTAGACTTGATATGCGACATATCAGACGAACAGACCGGACTGTACGGTAAGTGTTACTGGTTGGATTCACAGGAGTGTGAGCAGGCTAGCTCGTCGATCTTCTGATCGCTCAATACCCGGATGGCCGTTACGTTTAGCAGACCGCTTGCGGCTTGTGGGTGCTTGATATGATCATCATCTGCTACCGGCGTATTGACGAGTCTTTAGAGTCCTACACAGAGGTTTCCTAGCTCAAGCGAAACGAAATAGGAGCGCATATGAGATATGTGCGGGACCGAGAATAATGCGTGTATGTGATACCGCATTTCATTCTCGCGAAAAATGTTTCGATTGGTTATATTCGATATGACCTAGTTATCGAATCATTGATTCGATAAATCGATACATTGAATACTAGTCGGTTATGTGCGACATGACCGGATCATTGAATCAAATGTTGATTTGATGAGTTAATGTATAATTATATATTTGATATATTACTTTTCATTAACTAGTATTGGTTCAATTTATACGGATTTTTCTCACTTGATGCACATTGTATATGTGATATGCTTTTGTGCACTTTTTTGTATCATGTTTGATGATACTTGATCATGTGGTTAAGTGTAAAGGATTAAACCATGGTTATGAGATGATTAGGGTTTTGCTTTTTCATTTATTTATTTGTTTATTTATTTGGAAATGATTTAGATAAGAATGGTGGCTTCTTTTGTTTCTAGTTGAAGCTTCATGAAGCTTTGACTTGTGCAACCATTCTTGTCATCATGCTTAACCCTAACCCTCTCAAGTGACCATGGTTTATTCTCTACACTTAACTCTAGTTAGATTATGATAAGTATGAATTTTTCTTTTCATTTTAAAACAACTTATCATAAACTAGCTTCATCTTCTCCTTCTTCTTCAAGAGAGAAAACTAGATGCCATCAATAGCAACTTGAGCAAAAGTGAGTGAAATCCAATTCTAAAGTGAACCCACCTCCTATTTCTTCACCCTCTACCTCTTGCCAAGTTGTTTTGGGTGTTTTCTTCACAAGTTTCACAACTTTGTGAAGTCGGAGCTTGAACTTGTGATGCCTCGACGTAGATCGTCTTTGACACGAAGCCGACGACCAAGCTTGCTCGTTTCTCCGATGAAGCCGACGAATGAGTTCGGGATTCATGATGGATAGCGAGAGGACACCCACGTGGAGCTAAGGAAGTGGAGAACCGGATCTACAATGGTTGTAGCATCTAACTTTTAGTTAAAGTGTTAACTAGTTTATAGTTTCGCCTAGAAATCTAGCCGACGATCCGTATTAGGGTTTCTCGGCACCCATAAAATTTTAAATTGGCATGTTCGATGCCTTGTGAGACCTCTATAGTGTGCCTAGGAACCCTACAGTGGTATCAGAGCCAAGCTAGAGCCTTAGGCGAAGTCTAGACGGAGTTTGAAGTCCGAACGAACCCGAAACCCTAAAACCCATGAGCTCTCTGGACTTTTTCCAAAAATGGGGTTTTTTCCATATTAAAAATATGCAGAGAAATCAGCAGGAGATTGTAAGATTTACTGTGAAATTCGATGGTGTAATTCAATTAAACTGCCGCGGTTCCGCGGCACGAGCATGGCTCGTGCGGCGGTTCCGCGGCCGTACGGCCCCACTGTTCAAAAATTTTCACACAGTAATTCTTACTTTGCAGTGCTGGATTTTCTGGGAATTTTTAATATTTATTCAAGAGTTGAATTTTCTGGGCTTGTTTTGGGGATTCGGTGTTTCGATCGGAGTATCAGATTTTGTCTATGTGGCTTTCCGGATAAATTTTAGAATATGTTAAAAAGTTCGACCGGATATAAATACCTAATTTTTCCCCTGTCGGGAAATTTCCAAGTGTTGGATTTTTCCGTAGTTTAACGACGTTCTAAGTAGTGCAAGTAACGCGATGGACCCTCTAGAAGACAACAAACCTTAACTCGATTATGTGACCGTCTTGAACTGCCCTTTGAACCTTCGGGTTTGGGGCAGTACGGCGTGCCACATGTGAGGCGTTGGCTTGACCCTTCTACGGCTGGACCGTTGGTACTGAGGCATGAACTGAATGTTGTTAGACTTATTTCATGTGTTGAGCTGTATCGAGAAAACTTGGGTATTCGAATGTTCGATCGGAAAGTTTAACATTTTCTGTTTATCTGGAATGTGATACAATAATTGGAATTCACAAACAGTTATGAGATAACTGAATGAATGTTATAAATCTAGCGGTTTAGTTTCACTTGATATCGAAAAGAGTTTTCGATAATGGGACTAAAATGCGGGGTTTATAACTGTTAGGCATATGATGTCTAAAGAGGTTGCGGATTCCAATTGTTGTAGTTTTACACTTTCTTTTCTGTGACCGTAAGTGTAGTATGTTCATATCGCCGGTTTCGTTGCTATACGTCAACGACAATTGGGGTATGCATACTTACTTACGTTGATGACATGTGATGTTATGTGTTGCTGGATATGTTATATTGGATCGTCGTGTTTGAATTGCCGGGGGGTTTTTATGTGAGATGAGTGTTTTTCATTTTCTTTCATGTAAAAACTTGTATGTAATATTCTTTTATTTGGGGCACTTCCAGGTAGCGGAAGTTGTCACCCTTTGTATATTATTTACTTTTCCGCATTAGGATAGACCCAAGGAGGGGAGCACAAGTAACCGGGTTTTGGGGTCCAGTGGGAGACCAACTCGAGGAGTCGAGTCCGGGTCTCCTAACCCTAGAATTGGCAGGGTTGCTTGCCGCTCTCGTAGGGGTCTAGGGGTGTGGGATTGGCTATTCATCACGACCGTGGAATCCGTGTTTTATACTGGCTCGTATTGAAAACACGGACGTCCTAGTATATCCAATGTTTCATATGTTTCTTCTGCTGCGATATCTGTGATGTGATCATGTGATGTTCTGTGATAGATACAGTATATAGTATATATGATATATTATATAGACGTTACTTATGTTTTGCACCCGCGCTAGCCCTGCCCTGCTCTGTCGTTAGTTACCTAACCTAACGGTGCACGAGGGGACATCGAGGCGAATGCGGATGGCATAAGTGTACGTCGTATTTATCTGTGATGTTTAGGTATTTAAATGATGGGACTTCATTAATGTGATTAATTAAAGAAAAGAAACCTAAGATGTTGTAGAATCAAATTTTAAACTAAACAGGTAGCTACAGTTCTTGCTTTGCATAGCGGTATATATGATATACCCTGCACCTTATTCGATGAGGAAAGGACCGAGATCCCTTCACCGGGAGTGACTCCTTTAGCAATAACTGGCAGATGCTAAACACTCGGTTTGTTTTTGATTGCTTCTATAGTTTCTTTTTTGCACAGCGATATATATGATATATCCCGCACCTCATTCGACGAGGAAAGGGCCGACAATCCCTTCACCGGGAGTGACCCCTTTAGCAAAACTAGAAAAACCTCAAAATCACTCCATTTCAAAACTTCATTTGATTCTACAACGATATCAAGTTCATTACGCTCATGGTTTTTATGAAAAACCTGCGTAGCCCTCCGTCATTTCAGATAAGTACTAGTTAGTATTCGTGCTGCGGTAGTTTGGCCTCCGTCAAGGCGCAGTGTACGGTAGCTAACTTGTGCTTATCTGCTAGCATATGATGCGATTGGATTAGGGTATTCGTACGGCGTTGTTTGACCTCCGTCAAGGGTCGTGCAGGTGGGTTTGATTCAATCAGGAAATGACGGGTTGAACTTGACTAGCGGACTATGGGTTGTTTGGCCTCCGTCAAGGTCATAGGACGCTAGGGGCGAAAGCATTATCGGGAATTTCAAGTGTTGAAATTTGCAATGAGATTGCATACCTTCTATGAGATAGTTGGATCCCGATACCCACTGCGAGTAAGAGTTACTCCTGGGAGAGTTTTACACATTGCAATTAGCCGATCAAGTAGGTGTCTAGAAAGGTGTCAACGGGGTTACGCCTCTGGGAAAACGAGGTTTACATTAATTAGGTTCGTGCGAAAGCACGGGGGACCTCCCTCAAAGTACCGACACTGGCCTGGCTGAAAGATTGGCGAACTTGTAGTGTGTAATTAATCCCGGCTAGTCTTTCCTTTTAGGGTTTGAAGGAAGATTTGATAAAAACAGTGGGAGCCATCCTGATTAGATAAGATAATAACCAATCTGATCTTGCACGAGCTTATGCTAAAGTGTTTTCTTCTCTCTCTCTCCAGGTAGCGACCATTTCATGCCTTAATAAAGATAATAATATGGATGTATTGACCGAACCCGCATGTTATACTGTGCAGGGGAACGTTGAACCCGTTCTATCTTATAAGTGTTATAAGAATGAACAGGAAACAGGAGAATATCTGGATTCTCACACCACCCAAAAGGAGAATATGCATGTTGATGCATCATCTTCGGGTGTGTTTGTCATTGAGAATTGTTTCTCAGTTCACCCTACGTCCTGGGTATTAGATACCGGATCAGGATCCCACATATGTAAGATGTTACATGGGCTACGGAAAGATAGAGAACTGGGAAAAGGTGATCATTCCGTTCAAGTAGCGAATGGTGCAAATGTTGCAGCCAAAGCAGTTGGCGAATATCACCTAGTATTACCAAATGGTGATACAATGATTGTGAATGAGTGCTATTATATACCGAACATGATGTGCAACATTATATCAGTTTCTTTATTGAGTAAAGAAGGATATAATTTTGTAGTACAGGATAATTTATGAACATATTCCTAGATCAAAAGTTGATTGCATCAGGCTCGTTACATAATGGTATATTCATTCTAAATCAAAATACAGTCCTCAATTTACAAAACACACACAAGAGGAAGAGTTCTGAACTGAACGAATCCTTCTTGTGGCATTGTAGACTGGGTCACATCAATGTGACACGACTAGCTAAGTTGCATAAGGATGGGTATTTAAATCCGTTTGAATTTTCATCTTATAACACTTGCCAGTCATGTCTCAAAGGCAAGATGACCAAAACTCCGTTTACGGGACACGGAGAAAGAGTTACCGAACTCTTGGGACTAATACATAGTGATGTATGCGGTCCCATGTCTACACATGCCAGGGATGGTTCTTCATACTTCATTACATTCACTGACGATCTCTCTAGATTCGGATATGTGTTCCTGATGAAACACAAATCAGAAGCTTTTGAGAAATTTAGAGAATATAAACAAGAAGTAGAGAACCAAACGGGCAAAAGTATAAAGATCCTTCGATCTGATCGAGGAGGAGAATACTTAAGTAACGAATTCAGAGATTATCTAAAAGAGAATGGGATTCTCTCTCAGCTTACTCCTCCTTATACACCACAGCACAACGGTGTATCGGAGCGGAGAAATCGCACCCTATTAGATATGGTGCGCTCTTTGATGAGTACAGCTGAGTTACCTATTTCCTTCTGGGGATATGCACTGGAGACTGCTGCATATCTATTGAATAGAGTTCCAACCAAATCTGTGCCTACCACTCCATATGAGATATGGAATGGTAAGAGACCATGTCTTAATTTTATTCAGATATGGGGTTGTCCGGCCTATGTTAAAACACAAAATCCGGACAAACTCGAGGCAAGGTCTGTTCTATGTAAGTTTGTTGGATATCCCAAACATTCGCGAGGGTATATCTTCTACCACTCCGAGGAACAAAAAGTGTTTGTTTCTCGACATGCCACTTTCTTAGAAAAGAGTTTTCTTATGAAACAGACAAGTAGCATTGAGGTAGAACTGGAAGAGGTTCCAGCAACACAAACTGTAACAGAAGACTTGGTAGAACCAGAGGATTCAGTAGAACCCGACGAACCCCAGCCTCTCCGCTGATCTAGTAGGGTTTCTCGTCCACCTGAGAGATACTACGGTTTTCTCATTGACGGTGGAAGCGAGGATTGCATCATGGAGGATGATGACCCAACTAGCTTCGAGCAGGCCATCACGAGTAGGGACTCAGTGAAATGGCTGGATGCTATGCGGTCCGAGATGGAATCCATGTACACCAACAAAGTATGGACTTTGGACGTTGCTCCTGAAGGGGTAAAACCCATTGGGAGCAAGTGGATCTTCAAAAAGAAACTTGGTGTAGATGGGAAAGTGGAGACTTTCAAAGCTAGACTTGTAGCAAAGGGTTTTCGTCAAAGACCAGGTGTGGACTATGACGAGACCTTTTCTCCAGTGGCTATGCTTAAATCCATCCGGATCATGCTTGCCATCGCTGCTTATCATGATTACGAAATCTAGCAAATGGATGTTAAGACCGCCTTTCTAAATGGTGATTTAGAAGAGTGCGTGTACATGACTCAGCCAGAGGGCTTCGTAGATAGTGGGAGCAGCGGAAAGGTGTGCAAGCTGCTTAAATCCATTTATGGATTAAACCAAGCATCGCGGAGTTGGAACATCTGCTTTGACGTCGTTATCAAAGAGTTTGATTTCGTCAAAAACCCAAATGAACCTTGTATCTACAAGAAGGTGGCAGAGAGTAAGGTTGTCTTTCTCGTATTGTACGTGGACGACATACTCTTGATAGGAAATGATATTCCTATGTTGCAATCGGTCAAGCTCTTCTTATCACAAAGATTCTCAATGAAAGATCTTGGTGATGCCTCCTGCATATTGGGAATCAGGATCTATAGAGATAGATCCAAATGGATATTGGGATTGTCCCAATCCAGGTACATTGACACCATACTAAAGAGGTTTAGTATGGAAGAATCCAAGCGTGAGAACTTGCCCACGATCTCTGGACTCACTCTCTCCAAAGAGAAGTCTCCCAAGACTGATTTGGAGAGAGCTCGCATGCAAGGGATACCCTATGCTTCGGCAGTAGGCTCTATCATGTATGCGATGCTATGTACCAGACCCGATGTTGCATACTCACTAAGTGTAGTGAGTCGGTATCAAGCAGATCCTGGAGAGAGTCACTGGACAGCTGTGAAGAACATTCTCAAGTACTTGCGAAGGACTAGAGATATGTTCTTGGTGTATGGTAACGGAGAACTCCAAGTGGAGTCCTTTACCGATTCGAGCTTCCAGAGTGATAAGGACGACTCTAAGTCGCAGTCGGGCTTTGTCTTTACCCTTTATGGAGGGGCGGTTAGCTGGAAGAGTTCCAAGCAGGAAACCATGGCAGACTCGACGATGGAGGCTGAATACATCGCTGCCAACGATGGTGCTAAAGAAGCTGTCTGGATCAAGAAGTTCATTTCTGAACTTGGAGTGGTTCCATCCATTGAGCATCCAATACCTTTGTATTGCGATAACAATGGAGCGGTGGCTTTGGCCAAGGAACCCAGGTCCCATCAGCGATCCAGGCATATTCTGAGGCGGTATCACCTGATCCAGGAGATAGTTGATCGCCGGGAGATCGAGGTCAGGAGGGTTGACACGAAGAACAACACGGCGGATCCACTCACGAAGGCCATTCCCCAGATACAGTTTGAGAGACTCTTCGGGATGCTCGGTATGCGATACTACAGCAGCTGGCTTTAGTGCAAGTGGGAGATTGTTAGTTGTATGTATGCCCTAGAGGCCAGTATTGTACAGATGATGTATATTATATTGGATGCTTGGACATATATAGAGATGACTTTCTTGCTCGATATGATAGTATGCTATCTGGTTACTCTTTGTCTTAACATGTACACTAGTCTCTTTAAACTGTCTTATAGTTACATGTTGATAAAGCCCTTAGGATGTGTACTTGACTACCTGGACTATGATGCAGATCATACTAGTGGGGACATGGTAGTCCATAAGTACATCCTTCAAGGTCCCCAGTCGTGGGTGTATCGAGACAGGGCATCGATATACCAGAGTAGACTAGCGTATACGCTTCTCGACCCATGAGATGGGCGATGGATGATCCCATATCCATTGGTGTTTGACATCAGAGATGGTATACGGGTGCTCAGTGGAGACTGGGTACACTGGACGGACTCGCCGAGAACTCCCAGATGGTATTATACCTTACGTCAGATGGCAGTTCTCAGGTGACACTTGTACAGGTTAGTCTGTAGACCCGAGATCGTCATAGAGTCTTGTGTGATTCCCACTGTGCTTTGATCTCCACCCTTCCACGTCCATGAGGGCGTGCAAAACGGTGGTCTTTGGGTACAGTCCCGAGTCACATGGAGGCAATGAGCGATAGGAGGGGTTTCGTCTCTCCCGGTATTGGGGGTTGATGTTGCGCAGTGCTCGATTGGCCGTAACAGGGAAGTCCCTGGCCAGGGCTGATCAGAGATTTGCTGCTAAGTGTTACCAGTAGTTTCTCGACCCGTTATGAGCCTCACATCGGCACGACTTATCGGTTATTGGGGTCTAACGTTTACCACCCCTAGACTTGATATGCGACATATCAGACGAACAGACCGGACTGTACGGTAAGTGTTACTGGTTGGATTCACAGGAGTGTGAGCGGGCTAGCTCGTCGATCTTCTGATCGCTCAATACCCGGATGGCCGTTACGTTTAGCAGACCGCTTGCGGCTTGTGGATGCTTGATATGATCATCATCTGCTACCGGCGTATTGACGAGTCTTTAGAGCCCTACACAGAGGTTTCCTGGCTCAAGCGAAACGAAATAGGAGCGCATATGAGATATGTGCGGGACCGAGAATAATGCGTGTATGTGATACCGCATTTCATTCTCGCGATAAATGTTTCGATTGGTTATATTCGATATGACCTAGTTATCGAATCATTGATTCGATAAATCGATACATTGAATACTAGTCGGTTATGTGCGACATGACCGGATCATTGGATCAAATGTTGATTTGATGATTTAATGTATAATTATTCATTTGATATATTACTTTGCATTAACTAGTATTGGTTCACTTTATACGGATTTTTCTCACTTGATGCACATTGTATATGTGATATGCTTTTGTGCACTTTTTTGTATCATGTTTGATGATACTTGATCATGTGGTTAAGTGTAAAGGATTAAACCATGGTTATGAGATGATTAGGGTTTTGCTTTTTCATTTATTTATTTGTTTATTTATTTGGAAATGATTTAGATAAGAATGGTGGCTTCTTTTGTTTCTAGTTGAAGCTTCATGAAGCTTTGACTTATGCAACCATTCTTGTCATCATGCTTAACCCTAACCCTCTCAAGTGACCATGGTTTATTCTCTACACTTAACTCTAGTTAGATTATGATAAGTATGAATTTTTCTTTTCATTTTAAAACAACTTATCATAAACTAGCTTCATCTTCTCCTTCTTCTTCAAGAGAGAAAACTAGATGCCATCAATGGCAACTTGAGCAAAAGTGAGTGAAATCCAATTCTAAAGTGAACCCACCTCCTATTTCTTCACCCTCTACCTCTTGCCAAGTTGTTTTGGGTGTTTTCTTCACAAGTTTCACAACTTTGTGAAGTCGGAGCTTGAACTTGTGATGCCTCGACGTAGATCGTCTTTGACACGAAGCCGACGACCAAGCTCGCTCGTTTCTCCGATGAAGCCGACGAATGAGTTCGGGATTCATGATGGACAGCGAGAGGACACCCACGTGGAGCTAAGGAAGTGGAGAACCGGATCTACAAAGGTTGTAGCATCTAACTTTTAGTTAAAGTGTTAACTAGTTTATAGTTTCGCCTAGAAATCTAGCCGACGATCCGTATTAGGGTTTCTCGGCACCCATAAAATTTTAAATTGGCATGTTCGATGCCTTGTGAGACCTCTATAGTGTGCCTAGGAACCCTACAACAGGTTAGTCTGTCGACCCGAGATCGTCATAGAGTCTTGTTATCTCCTACTGTGCTTGGATTTCCACCATACCACGGCTCTACTGAGTCATGAAAACAGATGGTTTTTGAGTACAGTCCCGTGTCACATGGAGGAAATGAGCGATAGGACGGGATTCGTCTCTCCCGGTATTGGGGGTTGATGTTGCGCTGTGCTCGATTGGCCATAACAGGAAATACCTGGTCAGGGTTGCTGAGATCTACTGGTAAGTGTTATCAGTAGTTTCTTGAACCGTTATGGACCTTACATCGGCATGACTTATCAAGTTACTGAGGTTTGACGTTTACCACCCCTAGACGAGATATGCGACATATCAGACGAAGAGATCGGACTGTACGGTAGTGTTACTAATTTGATTCGCAGGAGTGTGAGCAGGCTTGCTTGTTGATCTTCTGATCGCTCAATACCCGGGTGGATGTTATATTTAGCAGACCGCTTACGGCTTGTAGGTGACTGATATGATCACCACCTACTGCCGGCGTATTGACGAGTCTTTAGAGTCCTACACAGAGATTTCCTAGCTCAAGCGAAACGAAATAGGAGCACATATTTGATATGTGCGGGACCGAGAGTAATACGATATGTGATATTGTATTCTATTTTCGTGATATGTGACATCGGTCGGTTATATGTCATATAGCCGGGTTATCGAATCAAGTGTTGATTCGATAAGTTGTTGCATTTAATATTAGTCGGTTATATATAATATAGCCGGAACATTAAATCAATTATTGATTTAATGATTTAATGTATAATTATATATATTTGATATATGAATTTACATTAACTAATATTGCTCACTTAACCATTTCTTTTTCTCACTTGTGCATGAATAATATATATGTGATATATATTATATCATGCTAGGTTATACATCAAACATGGGTGTGTAAGACTTACACCATGACCATGACAAGTTTAGGTTTTTAATTATCATTAGTAATTCAAATTTGGATTGAATTAAGTCATGGCTAGAAGCTTGGAGAAGCTTGGTTAACCATTAACTTAGTCCACCACATTTGTTTCACTAGAAGATTTTTATAAACCTAACCACTAACCATATGCCATGGTTAAGTCTCTACAATGGTTAGTGTATGACATTAACTAACCCATTGTTGATTTTCTAACCTCATCTCATTCATTTGTTCATTCTCTTTTTCATCTTCTTCTTCATCTCTTCAAGCTCTCTAGGGTTTTAGAAGATGAAGAATCCAAGTGAGAAAATCAAATCTAAAGTGAGCCAATTTTCTATTTCATCATTCTCTACTAGATTAGCCATTTACTTTAGGGTGTTTGCTGCACCAAACCCTAATTTAGTGAAGAGGTAGTTAGGGTTTGAGTCTTCTCGACGTAGATCATCTTCGGCCTCGAAGACTTCGAGCAAGGTTGTTCATTTCGCTTTTTGGAGCCTTACTAGAGTCTGGAAGATCACTAATCGCAGCGAAGGGACTGCTACACGGAGCTATTTGAAGTGAAGGACCGGTCTACAAAGGTTGTATTTCTTGTTCACTTCTTGTAATGTTTGATTACATGTTATGATTATCTAATTACTCTAGATTGATCCTAGTCTAGGGTTTCTTAACACTCTTAGAACTTTTGAAATTGGCATGCTTGATGTGTTGAAAACCCATTACAGTGTTGAGGAATCCCAACGCATCAGAGGACTGCTATCTGACGATATGTATATTACCATATAGGAGTTCTCGACGAGTCATGTTCGGTGTACACATTCTCTAATGAGCACCTGTGTACAATCTTTGATATCACACACCAATGGTTATGAGATCAACCATCGCTCAATAAGGGACAAGAAACATAAATATCGATGCCCTGGTCTCGATATTCCCACGACTAGGAACTGATTAAAGGATGTACTTGTGGACCGCCCTTGCCCCACTAGTATGATCTCATCATAATTCTGGTAGTCAAGTACATATCCTAAGGGCTTTATCAACATGCGAGAGCAAGACAGTAAAGAATACCAGTCAACATGTTAAGATAAAGAGTAACCAGATAGAATACTATCATGTCGATCAAGAAAGTCATCTATATATATATGTATATGTCCAAGCATCCACTATAATATACATCACATGTACAATAATGGCCTCTAGGGCATACATATAACTAACAATCTCCCACTTACAATAAGGCCATGTGTTGTAGTATCTCATACCCAACATTCCAAAAAGTCTCTCAAATTATATTTGGGGGAGAGCCTTTGTGAGTGCATACATATAACTAACAAATATTGCTTAAAACGTAGACATCCCACACATTATATGATTTGCATGGATTTTTTATTATAGGTAAAGAGGTTTGAGATGTTCACTTAATGATTAACCATTAATTTTGTAACCAACAGCTGAGAGGTCAAAAAAGGTTAATCATAAGAGTTTTGGATTTTATATGTTTTATATCATATCTATACATAGAGTATACATGGAGTTGATGATTATCAAAAAATGAAAGTATGTTTATTTGTCACCTACAGATTCTTTGTCACCTACAGTTCGGAGTCACTCCTTGATATATGTCAACTGTGATCCTGTTTACTGAATGCATGTGACATACGGTGTCGGTCCCGTTGGATAAAAAATTTATCGAGCAAATCAGGACCGTTCAAAATTAACCGGTTCTTAAAAAAACGGTTAAAATCTAACGGTTGTCAATTAATAGCTACTTAAAATAGCGGTTAATATCAACGTTGGATAAAAAATTATACAACAAATCAGAACCGTTTATAAGTAACCGATATTTTAAGTAGCGGTTAAATCTAACGATTTTTATTTAACCTATATTTAAAGTAACGGTTAAAATCAAAAGTTAATTTATCCATAAAATCAAAACCGTTCAGAGTTAACCGCGGCTTAAGCCAGCGGTTAAATCTAACGGTTGTTATTTAATCTCTACTTAAAATAGTTGTTAAAATCAAAAGTTAACTGCTCCTTAAGTAAATTTTTTTCCAAGCGGATACAGAATATATCTGTAACATTTTAGAATGCGCTTAGAGTTAATTAAGTGATATAAAACGGGTTTTTAATGAAATTGAACAAAAAATTGTTTTCACATATTTTATTTAATTAATTAATATTTTATTTAATTATTTTTGTACTTACACATACATGTGCATGTTAATTAACGTTAAAGATGGGCTAACCATGTTTTGTTAGCATGGCACCTTAACCATTATATCGCTATGTCATCTATATGTATATATTTAGTTTATTAGTAAAACAGTTTTGTTTTTAAAATTGGAAAGAGAAAGAGAAGACTTGAATTTTGCGGAATGATTGAGACATGGGCAAGCTTGGAGGACATTTAATGAAGACAGAGAGAGAGAGAGAGAGTGCATGGCTTACTCTCACCTCACACTCTCCATCTCTCATTTCTTTACCTCACTCTCTCTCATTTCCTCACAAACTCCCACCCTCTCATTTTTCCACCTCCTCATTCATAAATTCTTCACTTAATATATTTTCATCACAAACCTTAAGCTTAAAATATCAATCAACCTCATTAAACCCTTCACAAATCATGTGTAACCTCCTGTAGTGACTTGGAGCTTGGAAAACTATGGTTTTTCCCTAAATTTTGGTGAGGTATTGATCCTTAACTGCTAATTAGGCTTTAAGGAAGTGTGTTTTTGTCACGACCCAAATGTGGTACGTGACCGGCACTTAAATCACGTGACATCTAAAGACGCCGACGGGGTTCAAGTAAGCCGAAAACTGGAATCTAAACCGTTTTCTTTTCAAAACATCGAAGGTGAAGTATTAATAATCATCAGATAGAATCATTTTAAAATAACCATTTGATTTTAAAGATGTATGTTTAAAGAGCATCTATGACGTTTTGAAATTTGACAGCAGCTCCTTTGTAATTTTACATAAAAACCCAATACAACCACAATGATAAAATAGCATCCCAACGGGAGCTAGCTTCCACGTCCAAACGGCGGAGCAACTGTCACGACCCAAAATTGGCACGTGACGGCCCTTAAACCACGTAACGTCTACAGGTGTAACGCAATCTAAGTAAGCCGAAAACCCACCAAATCTAAACCATCAAAATTAGTAACTGATAAAAACATTGTTAAAAAATTTGGAAATCTCAAATAAAAATTCTTTAAAGTCCAAATTTACTTTCTTTAAAATTTGGCAGCACCTCCTTTGTAAAGCATCCCCAACGGGAGCAAATCCATGCCCAAAGGCGGAAACAACACCACAACAGATATACGACGCCGTAGCGAAGATAATGGACGATATAAAGTAACAACAGCATAAAAGACATCCAAAGTAACAAAATAATATACAATATCGTCCTCATAACTCGTCTCTAAGTCAATACATGAACTAGTAGATGAAGAGTACTAGATGCAACGAATATACAAATGAGCATCATCGGATAACCGCAAAACCCACCTATAGCAAGACTGCATACAGTCAGCCGTAGCGGTATCCGCTGCAAAAGATTATACGATAAGAAGAAGAAGCCCTGCCGTGACCGCTCTGAGGGACTACCTGCAAAACACTGTGGCACAACGGGGCTGAGTTGCCAACTCGTGAATAGTAAATAACATATGCAGGTAATCGCAGGTATGCACGTACAGTGATAATCTATCACATGCAAGCTGATAGCAATAAATGGCAATATGTATATGCAACAATCATGAAAGGTACTATATCAGGTACTACTAATACATGAAGCAATGCATATCAAATAAATGCTAAGTATGGGATAAAACATGTCATCCTCACGGAATCCTCATCGTGGCAGGACCAATGTTCATCAAGACAATCTAAATCCCAATAACAAAGGCACCGCATCCTCATATCGGCCCTCATATCCTGTAAGTCTCATGGAACCCGAGTGTCCAATATCGGCACCCGAAACATCATCAAAATATATGTATGTATATATATATATATGTCTCTGTATGTGTGTGTGTGTGTGTCCCTCAACGACACATCAAATCATGGAACCTGAGTGTCCAATATCGACACTCGAAAACATCATGCAATATTCATGTCCAACATCGATACGTAAATACTCATCTGTCAGGCGCCATCACCACAACTGGCCCTAATGTCATGTCCGTACATAACTCCGGTCGGTATCCCCATGATAACCGCCGAGTCCAAATACTATCATTGGTAGGTACTAGCCCTCCTGCCAGGATCATCGTCTATTCCACGAAAATCACATCTTGCCCCGGGGAACCATATCCGGTCCACTATGTACCCGCAGACGGTGCCTACCGCTTCTCGAATCAGATTTCTAACACAAGTCTCAGAACCGAGAAATCTCATGGTGGACGCACTGAAATATCATATCAAGAGGAACCGGGTTTTTCAAACAATGCATAATTTCATGAACTACCACGGTCCTCAAATCCAGAAAACATCATGTGAAATCTATATCTCAATGCGAAAATCCATTAATATCATATATGCAACATAAAACAGTAATATGAGCATATAAAGGAAAAACCGCTATTTAACTGCAACAAGTTATTAAATATATCATGTGGTTCCTAATTTCTCCAAAATCCAACGTAACATCATATAAGGGTGAACATGTAACTATAGCAAGATATGAGTATATACCTATCAATAATGATGCAATACCATACAGGTATATGTGTAGCTATATCAAGGTATATAGGTGTACATGTAAGTATGTATAGGTGATGTATATATAGCTATATCTCATATGTGTATGTACCGTCAATAATGATACAATCTCATATGTGTATACACTTGTCAATAATGATACAATACCATATAGGTATATGTGTAACCATGTAGGTATTGCAAGATATGTGTATCTATATGTAAGCATGTATGTATGATGTATTTCATATGCGCAAATAGCATAAGAATCAATGTCTCCATGTCGATGAAAATACAATACCACATAGGTGTATATGTAGCTCTAGCAAGGTAAGTGGGTGTACATGCGAGTATGTGTGCAAGTTGTACATGTAGCTGTAGCCAGGTAAGTCGGTGTACATGTAAGTATGTATGCATGATTTACATGTAGCTGTATCCAGGTCTGGGTATATGCCTATCAATAATGATGTAATACCATACAGGTATATGTGTAGCTATATCAAGGTATATGTATAGCATGTCGGTATACAGGTATGCTATATCTCATATGTGTAGGTGTAGTGCGTGTCATGGAAATTATCGACGGAGTGTGTGTAACATACAATTAGTGCTCGTGAAACATGAACCGTCAATAATAGTGCAGTGTCCAATGGCTACAAGTCCAGTCAAAAAAAGTAACAATATGCAATGATGTTCATGCACAATCTCCATATGTGCAATTCTTATAATCAAGAATCATATCATTTAATCTAGCCCAGATGCATAAGGCCATGCGGGTGATTCCCCTGTAGATATTAAATTTACTCACAGATGAGCTTTGGCTAAGTAAAGCCAGCCACTCGCTTTCCCTTCTTCGCAGCGTCCGAAGTCCCCGCCTACGACCCTAAAATCATATAATAATATAACAAGTTCACATTAGCAATCGACCAATAATACGTACAAATTACGTTTGACCGACGCACCAACTCTATACATACTCTTAATTGTTCATCTAGTGGCTAACGTGCGTAGCGACACTACGAAACCAACCCAAGAGCAACAGCTACACAAGGTACACGTACCGTGTCAGATAACGTAACACGCGTAGTCGTAACACTAGAAACAAGCAAAGTGATCCCAGATTTTGTATACTGTAAAAACATAAAAATCAAACAGTACCAAACACTTCTAAACAACTGCAGACAGCTACCCTACAAAAACCAAGCCCTAACTCCCCTACATGGCCGAGGTCGCCGGAAATTCCCTAGATGTCGCCGGCCAAATCCGAGCCTATGGGGTTCGTGCTTCAGGTGAATGCTTAGGGTCACTGGTACAACACAACTATACTGCTATATTTTCCAGTACACACTCGGGGTCACAGCAGATCACAGATATCCTATAATGACACTAAAAATACGATATGTGCACGAAACTAAACTTTAAGTGTTTTAAACTAAAACTAATAAACTACACAACACTATAACATCTTATTTAACAGATAGAGATCATTACCTAACCACACAAGCTCAAAGATCCTAGCTTTCCAAGCTTTAAGGGATCTTAGAGGCAAAACAAGACATAAAAAGTGATTTGGGTGAAATTTGATCAAGTTTTGTGAAGGTTTAGTGAAGGAATAGGTAAGGGTTCTGTTGATGGAAGAGGAAGATGAAAGATAATGAGAAAGAGATGGAGTGAGAGAGAATGAGAGTGAAATGAGTGAGTGGGGTGAGTTAGAGATGAGAGGTGAGTGTAGGGTAAGTGCACCTTGCATTAACTCTCTCTCACTCTCCACCATAAATGCAAGCCATGATTCTTCATGGCTCACCTTGCCACCTCCCCTTAATCCAAAACACAAAAGAAAATATCTCTCGTCACACAAATATCAAGGGTTATGGTCAACAAGATATGGATTAGCTTTAGGTTGTCATGGTTACTAAACTAGATTAACACTAACAAACCCTCACGTTAACATGCACATGTGTGAGCAAGCCAAAACAATTAATAATAAAATATTAATTAATTGTTATAAAATGTGAGGAAACCAGATTCGGTAAACTTTTTACAGAAAACCCGCATTATCGCTTAATTAACACTAATCGCATTCTAAGGTGTTACAATCTCCCCCCTTAAAGAAATTCGTCCCCGAATTAAAATTCTTACTATGCGTACCTTCAAAGAGATGAATGCAAAACTTCCACATCTCGCTAGCAGCCTCCTAAGTGATCTCCTCACAAGACGGGCTACGCCAAAGAACCTTCACAGATAGCAAGACCTTTGACCGAAATTTCTCCACCTGCCGATCCACTATAACTATCGACTGCTGGTGAATGAAAGATCGCGTCCAAATGAATGGTCTGGTGCTGAATCATATGAGAAGGGTCATGAAGTTATTTGCAAAGTATCGATATAAGGAATACAGGGTGAATACTCAAAAATCTGGGCGGAAGTACCAACGATAGGCAACGGTGCCAACTCGCTCGAGGATCTCAAAAGGACCTACAATCTGGAACTAAGCTTCCCATAACTCAACATGCCATTTCATCGAAAAATCCGTAGGAATACATGATCTCCTACTGCGAATTAAAGTCTGCGACAACGACGGTCGGCATAAGAATTCTGTCTGCACTTGGCTGCTCTTATCCTGTCCTGAATGAACTGGATCATCTCCTTAGTCTCTTGACTAGCTGGGGTCCAAAAATCCAGCTCTCGCAGATTCGGTAAAACATACCGGCGATCGAGACAACCAACCACACAAGGCCTGAAAGTTTTCATTTGAAATGTCTCTTGATAACTGTTATCATAGGAGAACTCCATCAATAGCAAGTGACGACCCCACAGCCAACAAACATTTAGTACGTGCGCACAAGCATATCCTCCTGAGTCTGTATAGTCCGCTCTATCTGACCATCGGCCTACGGATGGAAAACGGAGCTAAATCTCAACCAGTACCCAAGGCTTCCTGAAGCTTCTGCCAAAGACGGCTAGCGAACTGGGTGCCTCTATTGGATATAACGCATGAAAGAACTCCGTGCAAACACACAACTTATCGAAGAACAACTAAGCAAACTGAGCATACTGAGCATAACCGGACAACAATCACCCGAATGGAGTCATACCTTTGACTAGACCTGGGTAGACCTACAACGAAATTCATGGAGATCTTCTCCCATTCCCACTATGGAACGGTAAAAAAAAGGTTGCAACTCTCCTGCCATCCTCAAATGCTCAACCTTAGCTCGTTGACAAGTCAAGCACTTCAAAACAAAATCTGAAGCTTCACTCTTCATCCTTGCCCACCCGTAACTAACTCTCATGTCACGTACATCTTGGTGGAACTTGGTGAACACTAAAAGCTGACTGATGTGCCTGCTCTAGGACTTCGCGTTTCTACCCATCGGTATCTGGTACACACAAGCGAGTCCCGTAACATAGTATACCCTGGTCATAAATCAAGAACTTTGAATCTCTACCCAGCCGAACATGCTCAAGAATTTCAGACAAATGGGCATCGGCGGGCTGTGCCTGACGAAAACGATTAAGTAGAAGTGGACGGGCGCGGACATGTGCAAGCTGTCCCCTCAGTAGAGGCGAACGTAAACTGAACTCAACGGTCGTACAAGAACTACAAATCTGCAAAAGACTGTCTCTGAACTGCGCTCAACCGGAACAAGCTAACCCCCGGGCCTACGACTCAAAGCATCAGCTACCACAATCGTCTTGCCTCGGGTAATAAAGGATCTCACAATCACAATCCTTCACAATCTCCATCCAATGGCACTGTCTCAATTTCAGATCCTGCTATAGGAAGATGTACATTAAGCTCTGGTAGTCCGTGAAAATCTGACACGACTCTCCGTACAAGTAGTGTCCCTAAATCTCCAGCGCAAGACCACCGCGGCCATCTCCAGATCATGAGTAAGATAAATCCTGATCGTACTTACTCCAACTGTCGGGATGTATAAGCGATAACTCTATCATGCTACATCAGTACACAATCGAGCCCCACTCACGAAACATCACAATAAACGACAAA
This sequence comes from Agapanthus africanus, assembly GCA_030015575.1. Lineage (NCBI taxonomy): Eukaryota > Viridiplantae > Streptophyta > Magnoliopsida > Asparagales > Amaryllidaceae > Agapanthus > Agapanthus africanus. The sequence goes on along the minus strand of CM057347.1, from coordinate 176,276,521 downwards.
GTCGCCCGATCCAGAAGGCAAAGATTGAACTGGTGCAGTCGTCAACCGAGTCTTCAACTGCTGAAAACTTAGCACGGATGCCTCATTCTAAAGAAAATGAACCCCCTTCCTTGTCAGTACGGTCAACGGTGCAGCGATACTCAAGAAATCCTGCACGAAACGGCGGAAAAAACCGGCTAAGCCCAAAAAGCTGCGGACCTCTGTCACTGAACAGGTCTGGGCCAAAGCTGTACGGCCTCGATCTTCCTCAGGTCCATACGAATAACGTCTCCCGTAACCACATAACTTAGGAAGTAAACACTATCAAGCCTGAAGGAACACTTCGAGAATTTAGCAAACGGCTAGTGCTCTCTCAATTTCTGCAAAGAAATCCTCAAGTGCTGTTCATGTTCCTCTCGACTCTTGGAATAGACCAGAATGTCATAGATAACACAACAATACACTGGTCGAAGAACGGCCTGAAAAATCTGGTTCATCACATCCGTGAATGCTGCTAGGGCATTGGTGAGTCCAACGACACCACCAAAAACTCATAAAGCCCGTAGCGCCCACAAAAGCAATCTTCGGAATGTCATCACTCCGAACCCGCAACTAATGATGACTGTTCATACCAGAATATTGTATTTTATACCGCCCATTCTTAAGCTCGTTTGTTTATAGGCAGGTGCTTTTGATCAATGTTTGCTACATATTTGCAGAATACTGGTTCTCAGCTCTAAACAGTGAAATCCATGGAAAAGTACGACAAATTCCGGATTACTGCCAACAACAGATAAAACACGGGTCTCCGCTCTCTATCCGTGTGTTGCCACATACCAGTTTAAGGGAAAAATGGCAAATCGATTGTCATTTTCATGCACAAAGCTCAATGTCAACACAAGATCCAAGAAATCTAAGCGGAGCTCGAGGAAATCATGGCAAAAGATCCACATCACATTACCTTTTGATCTACTGAAATTCTGGAAGAATTGTGAAGAGTTTCTGAGAAAAGTCATATACCACACAGAAGAGAACCACAAAACAAGGGATACGACAAAAGATGAAGGCACAAGCTCTCTAAATGGCAGCAGTTCCGCGGCATAAGCACGCTTAGGCCGCGGAACCGCGGCCGTATAGGCTCGTCAGTGTACAAAATTTCAGGGGCTGTTTGGTAATTACATGTAGTGCCAGAATGTTGCCCTAGGTTCTCTGTTTCCTGCCTATAAATAGTCCAGAACTTGCCAAGCTATGGTGTTCTTTTCAAGCCCTCTTTTTGTTGGCTTTTAGTTTTCTTCTTCTTCTTCTTCATCTTTCCTCCATTAAATTGTTGTGAGGGCTTTTGAGTGGATGTTAAATGAAGATGAGAGTTTTTGTATCATTCTTTTTGCTTAGCTTCCCCCTTGAGCTCTCTACCTTAACTTGATCTTGCAACCTCTTAAGTGAGCTTGCAAGTTTAAGCTTTGGTCATTGATCTCAAGGGGTTGTATCATTTTGTTCTCTCTTTTGTGCTTCATTCTCCATGAGTTCTTTGCCTTTGCTTGATCTTGCAACCTCTTAAGTGAGCTTGCAAGTTTAAGATTTGGTTATTGAACCCATGTCTTGTATTTGGTTCTATGGTTCCTAGTTTTATTTTCTTGCTTATTTCTTTCTTGCTTTTTATTACCTTGCTTTACTTTCATGCACTTAAATTCCATGTACTTTTAATTACTTGCTTGTAATCTTTTCTTTTCTTTGTTTATCTTTTCTTTTGCTCTTTTTTGTTTGTTTTGTGAATGGTTGTAATTATTGTTGTTAAGAATAAATACGATATTGTAAGTTAATGTTTCTTTGCTCATTTCCTTTTCCCGTTATTTTCCTTTGAACTCCGCCCAAACGTTACGCAAGCGCTCCGTTAGGCACCCTACCCTACCAAGGTCACAGTGATTCCTAACTGCGACCGGTTGTGTTCGGTTTGGCCGGAGGCGAAAGCAAGAGACAAGAACGGAAGGACAAGGGTCAATAAGCCGGATTCCATGAATACCGTGCTTAAGTACACTAATCTACGTTGTTGCCGATTGCTCTAGCTTCAATTGGTCAGGACTCGGCTCAAAGGTTTTCAGTGCAGATTTCCTTAGCTTACACTTTCGTATCTTTTTCTTAACAACTTTATACTTGCATATAAAACACATAGGTTAGATTTGAACAAACATATACAAATTCTTCATTGACTCGTCTAAAACTCGAACGGACATACAACCATGTCCCTGTGGATCGACCCGTGCTCAACCGGCTAGCTGCATAGCGACACCGTCCTGATCGCGGTTATAACTTTAGAACTTTGAACATCCGACACGCCAAAAGCGTGCGATCAAATGGCGCCGTTGCCGGGGAGACGGTAGCGTATTTTCTTTCTTGTTATTCGGGTTAATATTCTTTTTGTATATATTTTTAAAAAAAAATCTTTTTTGTTATTTTTGATCATTTTTGTGTGCAAATGTGCAGATTTTTGCAGATTTGCAAACTGCGATTGTGGGGAGCAAAGTATACGTTCAAGGATAAGGTGATTACGAAATACAGTGCCAAAGATCCGGGAAGTTTGACCCGCGCAAGCGAACTTTTCAAGCTTACCGGAATTGATTCAACGGGGGTTTCCTAACCCAAAAAACTTAACGGTACGTATTTCTTAAACACCTTCTTCTCAAATCCGACGCATCCAATATACTATTCTTTGCAGGATTCTTTGCAAGTTCGCTAGCAAAAAATTGACTAACCCATATTTGTTGCAGTGCCATGCTTAAACTAAAAAACGATTGTTTTGATTCTTTATAGAATTTTTATTGAATTGCGGATTGCATACATTAATACGGACTTAAGGGCAAGCGAACCACACAACATACGGTAAAGGGTTTCATCACCTTTTCCGTAGCCCACAAATCACGAACTTGAGCATAACGTTTACCCGCACAAATTTTAAAAGAAACTAGACTTTAAGCCTTAAGGACTTCGCGCTCACTAGGAGAAGTTAACTGTGTTTAGAACCTCGCTTAACGTTATATTGTTTACGGGGTGTCTAGGAAAGTGTTAACGGCGAAACTGCCAAAAGAGAAAGGGTTATTTAATTAAGGACATTCGCGAAAGCGTCGGAAAACCTCCCCTTATCTCTGCACTTACCTGGCCTCGTGATCAGTGTATCTTAAGCCCGTTTCTCAACACAGTTTTGCTTCGACAATCAAGTTCTTGAGCAGCTCTAGTTGACCTAGGTGAACCCTAGAACGATTAGGTGTGTGGTATTTTTGTGTCGTGATTGTTTTTGGTCCAGATTCTTTTTGTGTGTGTAAGTCCACGTTGCCCACCCCGGTGCTTGCGGGGAGGCGGAAAACGGAATAAAAAACGGATTTTTGTCACTTTAGGCAACATGGACTAGACAAAGAAGGATCTTTACTAAACAAAAACAAGCTAAAGCTAACTAGAAACTAGCTAAAGGGTAGAATGGTTATACCTAGGGCTTTATGTCCTTCTCTCCTTGCTCCTTGGAGTAGTAGAAAGGGATCACCTTTGTCGTCTTCTCACGTCGAAGAAGGATCCACCCGAAAGCCTCAAACTTTGGCTTCAACTCCAAGCTAGAAGTAACTAGGGTGCTAGAAGTGCTAATCCTAGAACCCTAGATGAGAGTAGAGATTATCAAGAAGAGGTTTTTCTTAAGCTCAAGTGTTTCTCAACACATGAGAGGGGAGGGCTTGAGGTAGAGGAAGAACAAGAGAGAGGAAGTGAATGATAGAATGAGAGAATAAAACAACCATTCTCACATATGTGTGTGAATTATTAGAAATTGATAATTAGCTAGATAATTGTCATGGTTAATCAAGACATGAGCATTATCATTTCATTTTTAATGCAATTTGCAAGGATCAAAGAGCATCTTCCAAATGAAATGATGATGGTCAAAGTGTCAACCTAGGTCAACAAGTCAAGAAGGTCAAATGGTCAACAATCATAACCATGCACAATTATATTAAACTAATATCAATTAACCATAATACACACATAAGCATTAGGGTTAATAAAATGACAATGGTCATTAATCCTAACCAAAGTCCTCTCCCTCTGTCTTAAGCAACTGTGCATACGCACCCATATTCGTGATCCGAGGAACACGAATACAAAGAGATAAAACCAATCCCAAATCATATACTACGATCCGGCTTAAACCAAAGCCTGCTAGTATAAGCTGTCCGGACACCAAACGTGCACAAGTGCGCGGATGTGAACGAACCCTGTCGCAAAACCATGTGACCTCTACTCATTTTGCCTAAAGGCGAATAGCTCTCTGTGTGGGACTCTAAAGACTCGACTCTACGCTGGCAGTGGGTTTAACCACAGACCGCAAGCGGCACTAGCTGTACGTAACGGTCCCCAGGTAGATGCCGATAAGAAGACTGACGAGGTAACCCCATCTGAACTCCTACTGAGCCTGTATGTGACAGTCTCCGTACAGTCCGGTCTGTTCGTCTGATACATCGCATGGCGGGCCTAGGGGGCGGTGAACGTCAGTCCCCTAATAGCGGTACAAGTTGTGTCGGAGTGTAGCCCAGAACACCCTGAGATAACACTGGAAACCTACCAGTATATCTCGCTTGCCCTGGGCAGGGACTACTCGTGTAATGGCTCTCCTGGACACAGCGCGATGTCAACCCCTAATACCGGGAGAGACGAATCCTGTCTAACCGTCACTGCCTCCAAGTGCTTCGGAACTGCACCCAAAAACTACCTGTTTGCACGACTCCTTTGAGCCGTGGTAGGGTAGTAATCAAAGTGCAGTGGTAACACACTCGAGGCGAAGTGACAGTGTCAAGTCAGCGGACTAAGCTGTACTCATGTCACCTGCGAACTGATAACTGACGATAGGTATAATACTAACCAACAGTTCCCGACGAGTCCTGTCCAGTGTACTCGTAACCTAACGAGCACCCGCATACTATCTCAAGTACGACGTACTGACGGCTGTGGGACAGACCGTCTCCCACGTTGGGATGAGAAGCGCATACGCTAGTCTACTCCAGAGTATCGATGCCCTGTCTTGATAGTCCAACGACTAGGGACCTGTATAAAGATGTGCTTATGGATTACCCAGCCCCCACGAGTGTGAGCGCCATCACAACGCTGGTAATCAAGCAAAGATCCTAAGGGCTCTACTAATATGTATATCAGCGATATGCTAAAAGAAACACATGCACATATTAAAGCAGAGACAAACCAAGTAGCATACTACCATTTCGAGCAAGATTGTATATACAACTGTGAATATCCCAAGCTTCCATCAAGTAATATACAAACTAGTATGATACAGTAATGGCCTCTAGGGCATATACACTAACAATCTCCCACTTGCACTAAGGCTATGTACTGGCGTATCGAAGACCTATCATCTCGATCAGCCGCTCGAACTGAGTCTGGGGTAGGGCCTTTGTGAGTGGATCTGCATTGTTGTTCTCCGTATTTACTCTCTTCACCTCAATCTCCTGGCGATCTATGATCTCCCTGATCAGGTGGTACCGCCTCAAAATGTGCCTGGACTTCTGATGGGACCTGGGTTCCTTCGCTAAAGCTATAGCGCCGTTGTTGTCGCAATACAACGGTATTGGATCAACAATGGTAGGAACCACCTGAAGCTCCGTGAGGAACTTCTTCATCCAGACAGCTTCGTTTGCGGCATCGCAAGCAGCTATGTACTCCGCTTCCATAGTTGAGTCAGCAACGGTCTGCTGCTTGGAACTCTTCCAGCAAACCGTCCCTCCATTAAGGGTAAAGACATAACCCGACATGGACTTGGAGTCATCCTTGTCACTCTGGAAGCTGGAGTCAGCAAAGGCCTCGAGCTGGAGGTCTTTTCCGCCATACACCAAGACCATCTCCTTAGTCCTTCTCAGGTACTTGAGAATGTTCTTTACCGCTATCCAGTGTTTCTCTCTTAGGTTCGACTGATACCGGCTTACAACGCTCAATGCGTATGCTACATCTGGTCTGGTACACAACATCGCATACATTATAGAGCCTACCGCAGAAGCGTAGGGTATAATAGACATGCGATCCCTTTCCAAATCAGTCTTGGGAGACATATCTTTGGAGAGGGTGATCCCGTGACAAGCCGGTAGATTACCGCGCTTGGAATCTTCCATACTGAACCTTTTCAGTATGGTGTCGATGTACCTTGACTGTGAAAGTCCCAACATCCTCTTAGATCTATCACGATAGATCTGGATCCCCAGAATGTAGTTGGCATCGCCCAGGTCCTTCATGGAGAACCTCTGCGACAAGAATTCTTTGACTGACTGTAGCATAGGAATATCATTTCCTATTAGGAGAATGTCATCCACGTACAAGACGAGGAATACCACAGTTCTCCCTACAATCTTACTGTAAATGCATGGTTCATCTGGGTTTTTGATGAAGTCGAATTCTTTGACAGTATCATCAAAGCAGATGTTCCAACTCCGCGATGCCTGCTTAAGTCCATAAATGGACTTGAGCAACTTGCACACTCTACCGCTGCTCCCACTCTGAATGAATCCCTCCGGCTGATCCATATAGACGCACTCTTCCAAATTTCCATTTAGGAAAGACGTCTTTACGTCCATCTGCCAGATTTTATAATCGTGGAAGGCAGCAATGGAAAAGAGGATCCGAATGGATTTCAGCATAGCCACTGGAGAAAAGGTCTCGTCATAGTCCAAACCAGGCCTTTGACGAAAACCCTTTGCTACAAGTCTAGCTTTATAGGTCTCAACCTGCCCATCTACACCAATCTTCTTTCTGAAGATCCATTTGCAGCCTACGGGTTTTACCCCTTCTGGAGCAAAGTCCAAACTTTGTTGGTGTACATAGACTCCATTTCGGCCCGCATTGCATCGAGCCATTTTACCGAGTCTCCGCTCTGAATGGCTTGCTGGAAGCTAGTAGGCTCACCATAATCCATAGTGCAATCCTCTCTATCCCCGTCAATGAGAAAACTGTAGTATCTATCGGGCTGATGAGACTGCCTACTACTCCTGCGGAGTGGCGTAGGAATGTCCTGTTCTTTCGAACCCTCTGGTTCTACTAAGCTTTCAGTAACAGTTCGTGGTTCTGGAATTTCTTCCAGTTCTATTGCGCTCCCACTTATCTGATTTTCTAAAAACTCAGTTTCCAAGAAGCGGGCATGGCGAGAAACAAAAACCTTTTGTTCCTCTGCGTAATAGAAAAGATACCCCTTGGAGTTCTTTGGGTATCCCACAAACTTACACTGTACCGAACGTGCCTCGAGCTTGTCCGCATGCTGCTTTTTTACAAAACCTGGACACCCCCATGTCTTTAAGTGTTTAAGACTGGGTTTCTTCCCACTCCACATATGATATGGTGTGGTAGGCACTGACTTACTAGGAACTTGGTTTAAAAGATATGCAGCTGTTTCTAGTGCATAACTCCAGAAAGATCGCGGCAACTCAGCCTTACTCATCATGGAACGAACCATATCCAATAGGGTTCGATTCCGCCTTTCCGATACACCGTTGTGTTGTGGTGTGTATGGAGGAGTAAGCTGAGAGAGAATTCCATTCTCTTTTAAGAAGTCCAGAAACTCGGCACTCAAGTATTCACCACCTCGATCAGATCTCAGTGTCTTGATACTTTTGCCTGTTTGTTTTTCAACTTCATTCTTGTATTCCCGAAATTTCTCAAAGGCTTCGGATTTGTGCTTCATCAAGAAGACATGCCCAAACCTAGAGAAATCATCAGTGAAAGTAATGAAGTATGAATAACCACTTCGCGCATGTTTAGACATTGGACCACACACGTCACTGTGTATGATTCCCAAGAGCGAGCTCGCTCTTTCTCCGTGTCCAGTGAACGGAGTCTTTGTCATCTTTCCCATGAGACAAGATTCACAAGTGGCATAAGACTGGTAGACGAACGGATCCAAGTATCCTTCTTTATATAACTTTGTCAACCATGTCTCATTAATGTGACCCAGTCTACAATGCCATAAGAAAGCCTGATTTAATTCCAGAGACTTTCTTTTAAGTGTGTTCTGGACACTGAAGACCTGAGCTTGATTCAAAACGTATATACCGTATTTCAATGTACCTGACCCAATCAGTACTTGATTTAGGTGGATATTTACAACATCGCTTACAAAAGTAAAATCATATCCTTCCTTAGAAAGTAAGGATACAGATATGATGTACAAGTCGCACCTGGTACATAAAAACAGTCACGCAGAATCAATATCTGCCCAGTTGTCAGTCCTAGATGATATTTCCCTACGGATTCAGCATACATGCTCATTCCGTTAGCAACCCTGAGAGTCATATCACCTTTCCTGATAACCCTACGGTTTCTCAGAGCCTGTAACGAATTACAGATATGAGATCCTGATCTGGTATCCAATACCCAGGAAGTAGGGTTAACTGACATACAGTTCTCTATTACAAACATACCCGAAGCCGAAGCCACAACATGCTTCGAATTCTGGCTACTGGCTTTGCAAGCCCTGCAATCCTTCTGTCCATGTTCATTCCCGCAACAATAGGAACATCCCTCTTTTACTGCATCCATTCCTGAAATATCTGCCCTTCTCTTTCTTTCTACTTCCCTGGTTTCCTTCAGGGTAGTAGGTAGAGACTCTTGAACTAAGTCAGCATCTGACCCGTTTTTCAATGTGGCCTTCAGGTCCGAGAGCTCAAAAGAGATGGTCTCTGTAAGGACGTTGCCCCTTACAGATGACCCGATAGCCAACCTCGCTGGAAGCAATTCGTTCGAGGTCTCATATCTTGTGATACGAGATTTCTCTCCATATAAAACTTTGTTATGGAGGAAGATAGAAGCTGAGTCCATCTTCTCGTGCTGCCTCTGGTATATACCATCAACTGAGGCTAACACGAGGCACTTGGCTTTCGCACAGTCTTCTTCCGATGTCCTACGGATATCAATATCCGTGATAGGGGAAACTGGACCTGAGACGGCAGGGGTTGGATCAGTCAAGAGGTTTCCCAGCTTGTCCTGGGCAATGGACATCTGGACAGACCTTTGCCAGTCATAACAGTCAGATTCAGTCATTTTATTATCTAGATGTAACCTAGGTGCGGTCATTGGGTCGCTGCAATTAAGAGAGAGAGAAGAAGACACTTAGCATGATGCTCTTGCAAGTTTAGATTGGTTTTTAATTTATCTAAACAGGATGGCTCCCACTGTCTCTCGAATCCCTCCCCAAACCATAAAGGAAGGATTAGTCAGGATCAATCTCACCGTACAATACTTGCTTAACCGTTCAGCCAGGCCAGTGTCGGTACTTTGAGGGAGGTTTTCCAACGCTTTTGCGAAGTTCCTTAATTAAGTAACCTCTTTTCCCTGTGGGCGTAACCCCGCTAACACCTTTCTAGACACCTACCAGGTTTATAGCATTGATCGTTAAGTGAGAGTTTTCCCGAGGAGTAGCATATACTCACAGTAGGATCGGGATCCAAATATCATCGCGTGATAAAACCGAAGGAATCCTACCAGAATCATCACACTCCAAATGGTATACAGCGCTAGCAAGTTTCAATACTTATGAAACTCCCGATGTGGATTTTTGCCCCATGCTCTTATGACCTTGACTAAGGCCAACAAATCATAAGTCACATGTCAAGTTCTACCCATCATTATCCAGGTTAATTTGAACCCACCCGTATATACCCTTGACTATGGCCAACAAAGCAATACGACTGTCCCAAACCAACGCATTCTATCTATGCAACATATGAATACCCACCAGCTACCAAACACTGTGCCTTGACTAAGGCCAACAAACACAGCTTGAATACTGTTGAATATTCATATGAAACGACGGAGGGCTATGGATGGTTTTGGCGAAACCATGAACGTAGTGAACTTGATATAATCGATGGAACGAGATAGCTTTTAAAAGGAGTGGTTCAAGCTCCGCGTTTAAAAGTTTAGTTTTGAAAAGAACCGAGTGGTTTTCAAAGTGTTCCAATCGACTTTTACTTGGTTTATTTTCTTGCATTAGTTCTTTTAATGCGTCCCATCATTTAATCCTACCATTGCAGAAAACAACCAAAATATGGCGTACGCTTATTCCATTCACATTCGCCACGGGGCCCCGTCATCACCCGTTAGGTTACTTAACTAACGACAGAGCGGGGGCTGGGCTAGCGCTGCCGTAAAACATAAGCAACGCCTAAATAGTTATAATATATAAATATATAGCAATGATAGACATTACAGATCACAGATGAATACATTGGATATACTAGGAATCCGCAATCCGTTCGAGCCTACAACGAAAAGCGGATTACACGGTCGCGGTGAATAGCCAATACCCCACCCAAGACCCCTACGGGTGCGGCAAACTACCCGCCAAGTACCCGAAGCGAAGCAACCTCCCTCACCACCTTGAGTAGGCCACTCGGTACTTCGAGATACCCGGTAGTTTGTGCACCCCCTCCATGGGTCTATCCTAGGAGCAAAAACAGTAAAAAGAATTATACAATGACGGCTACAACCCCGACCCGGTTGTGCGGCCATACAAATAATATTATATCAATTTACATGTTACAATGAATGAAAGAAAAAGAAACACTCATCTCACATCCAGCCCGGCTATTCACCCGCGACAATCCAACGCATTCATATACACATACCATCATCAAACAAAGATCACAGATATGTATAACCCCCACTAATCGACATATAGCGATTAGCCGACGTTCAATACATATAAACATCACAGATACAACCCTTTAGTCAAAGTGTATTGAAGTTCGATGAAAAATACGGATTTATAGGCCCTCAAAAACAAATTTCTTTTCTGGAAAACCTGGGCACATATAAACATCTTAAAAATCCCAAAACCATTCCAGAAGAACACTGCACCAAACTTGACCCAGAGCCGAGCCAAAACGGCCGCAGTTGCGCGGCAATAGCTTGCTATTGCCGCGGAACCGCGGCGCTTTGAACGAATCTCTGGATCATTTTTGGTGGCTTTCTTCATAAAACCCTGAGATGATTTTTGACGTACGATTTATTTTATTTTGAACAGAAAAAATTTTAACAGAAACTTGGGTTTTGTAAACTCGGTTTTGCGATTTTTTCTGATTGATCTTCCATACACTTTACTACCTAGCTAGTTTATGTTTAGTTAGGCTCTGATACCACTGTAAGTCCACGTTGCCTACCCCGGTGCTTGCGGGGAGGCGGAAAACGAAATAAAAAACAGATTTTTGTCACTTTAGGCAACATGGACTAGACAAAAAAGGATCTTTGCTAAACAAAAACAAGCTAAAGCTAACTAGAAACTAGCTAAAGGGTAGAATGGTTATACCTAGGGCTTTATGTCCTTCTCTCCTTGCTCCTTGGAGTAGTAGAAAGGGATCACCTTTGTCGTCTTCTCACGTCGAAGAAGGATCCACCCGAAAGTCTCAACCTTTGGCTTCAACTCCAAGCTAGAAGTAACTAGGGTGCTAGAAGTGCTAATCCTAGAACCCTAGATGAGAGTAGAGATTATCAAGAAGAAGTTTTTCTCAAGCTCAAGTGTTTCTCAACACATGAGAGGGGAGAGCTTGAGGGAGAGGAAGAACAAGAGAGAGAAAGTGAATGATAGAATGAGAGAATAAAATAACCATTCTCACATATATGTGTGAATTATTATAAATTGATAATTAGCTAGATAATTGTCACGGTTAATCAAGGCATGACCATTATCATTTCATTTTTAATGCAAATTGCAAGGATCAAAGAGCATCTTCCAAATGAAATGATGATAGTCAAAGTGTCAACCTAGGTCAACAAGTCAAGAAGGTCAAATGGTCAACAACCTTAACCATGCACAATTATATTAAACTAATATCAATTAACCATAATACACACATAAGCATTAGGGTTAATAAAATAACAATGGTCATTAACCCTAATCAAAGTCCTCTCCCTCTGTCTCAAGCAACTGTGCATACGCACCCGTATTCGTGATCCGAGAAACACGAATACAAAGAGATAAAACCAATCCCAAATCATATACTAGGATCCGGCTTAAACCAAATCCTACTAGTATAAGCTGTCCGGACAGCAAACGTGCACAAGTGCACGGATGTGAACAAACCCTGTCGCAAAACCATGCGACCTCTACTCATTTTGCCTAAAGGCGAATAGCTCTCTGTGTGGGACTCTAAAGACTCGACTCTACGCTGGCAGTGGGTTTAACCACAGACCGCAAGCGGCACTAGCTGTACGTAACGGTCCCCAGGTAGATGCCGATAAGAAGACTGACGAGGTAACCCCATCTGAACTCCTACTGAGCCTGTATGTGACAGTCTCCGTACAGTCCGGTCTGTTCGTCTGATACATCGCATGGCGGGCCTAGGGGGCAGTGAACGTCAGTCCCCTAATAGCGGTACAAGTCGTGTTGGAGTGTAGCCCAGAACACCCTGAGATAACACTGAAAACCTATAAGTATATCTCGCTTGCCCTGGCCAGGGACTACTCGTGTAATGGCTCTCCTGGACACAGCGCAATGTCAACCCCCAATACCGGGAGAGACGAATCCTGTTTAACCGTCTCTGCCTCCAAGTGCTTCGGGAATGCTCCCAAAAACTACCTGTTTGCACGACTCCTTTGAGCCGTGGTAGGGTAGTAATCAAAGTGCAGTGGGAACACACTCGAGGCGAAGTGACAGTGTCAAGTCAGCGGACTAAGCTGTTCTCATGTCACCTGGGAACTGATAACTGACGATAGGTATAATACCAACCAACAATTCCCGACGAGTCCTGTCCAGTGTACTCGTAACCTAACGAGCACCCGCATACTATCTCAAGTACGACGTACTGACGGCTGTGGGACAGACCGTCTCCCACGCTGGATTGAGAAGCGCATATGCTAGTCTACTCCGGAGTATCAATGCCCTGTCTCGATAGTCCAACGACTAGGGACCTGTATAAGGATGCGCTTATGGATTACCCAGCCCCCACGAGTGTGAGCGCCATCACAACACTGGTAATCAAGCAAAGATCCTAAGGGCTCTACTAATATGTATATCAGCGATATGCTAAAAGAAACACATGCACATATTAAAGCAGAGACAAACCAAGTAGCATACTACCATTTCGAGCAAGATTGTATATACAACTGTGAATATCCCAAGCTTCCATCAAGTAATATACAAACTAGTATGATACAGTAATGGCCTCTAGGGCATATACACTAACAGTGTGTATATTTCAATCTTTTGTTAATAGCTAACTAAAAAAATAAAAAAAAATTAAAATAAAATCACATTCTTTTTTCCCCTCCTTTTCTCTGCCTTTCTTTCTTTCTCTCTTCATATCATGGGTACCCCACCTCGCAAAACTCTTGCCGAACTTTGGTACCCATAACCAGACATTACTTCTTACGGTTCTTGCTTTGGCCGAACATCGAACGACCCCTCCATGCCCAAAGTGTCATTGAAAGATCGCATAGACGCGTCTAAGACAAACACTTGCCCTCCGCATTCCACTTTGTATCAACCTTTTCAACCTCCCGCACCCGCTTATGTTGATACCCCTTTTGCAAGTCGTCCTTTGTCCATCGCTGAACGTATTGAACAATCTCATAGCCGATCTTTCACTCCTTTCACCACTTCAAATTCTTGGGATCAACAATTCGATTCACCTTCGTATCCAAATGTTGATCCTACCCCTGTCCAGCCATTCAATTCCTACCAGTCCTACCCGACTTTTACACCTTCCCTAGACATTGCTTCTGAACCGTCATTTGGGAGTTTCCAGTACCAAAACAACATTGAATTTTTTACTGAAACCCCTTCACAACCCATGTCTAGTCTGGAACAGTCATTGGAAGACTTTAGGGTAGCGTTGTACCAACAGATGATGGATTTGAATGCTTCCATGGCTGCCCTCATACAACCTAGTGACCCGGTAGCTAGTTTTCAACTAGCTCCAAATTTTCCAATGTAAGAAGAGACGGTAGGACAGGTTGAGAATTTGAGCGGAGAGAGTGAGCTATATACCCTTCCAAATCAAACCTACCCGTTTCAACTTGAATCCCATAACTCCTGTTTTGAAAGTTTATCGAGTATCCCAAATGATTTATCAATTGAAGATAGAACAGATAATGAGTTGTGTGACCTTGTAGTGTTTGATTTGCCCGATTGTGAAGGGTCCCTTTCAAGTGAAACCACACCCAACCCTTTTGACCTCTACACCTCCATCTTAGAACCTGAATTGATTGATATCCATGCTTTTGTTGAGGTGTCTGAGAATATAGATTTTCACTTGATTGAGGATGTTGACGCAGGGAATATTTTGGATGATGAACCCATAGATTTAGCTGAGTTTTTCTCTCCAATTCATCATCCCGAGTCATTAAATGTTTTTCCCGAACCCCATATGCGTCTGGATTTTGAGGATAAACGCATGGATGTGCTTATTTTTTAGGAGAACATTGAGGAAATTTTTGAAGATGAACCAGTTTTAATTGATGAGTCGGATTTTCCACCTCATCCTGTTCCTTTCATTGACTGTGTACACCCTCCTTAACCTTTAACCGATAACCTTCCTCAATCACCTACCTCCATCCTTTCCATTGTTCCGACATTGCAAGAAACTGTATCATTTTCACTTCCAGTGTCTGGTTTACTAAGTTCGGCGTACCCATGGTTTCTCACGAATCTTGAAGGATTTGACCCCATTTCTCGACGGGTTAATAGATTAGCACAATCACTTTTTACACATCGGTCATCACGAATTGTGATAATTTATTCGCTCCATTTCCACCCTCAAGTTCGTATTCCACTTCTTTCTCCCTTCCGCCATTCTTCTTCTCATATACCTAGACCGTATACCACTTCTATCTCCATACGGTCTCGCGTATTCTCCCTCTCTTTTCTCTACGCCTTCTTCCACCAACCTGTACATTATAGCGATAAAATCTTTGAATGGTTGGTGCTCACTTTTGGCCTGTGTAAGGCCTTGTATAGTTTGAAACTGTTTTCTTTCCCCCTAATCCTGAACTTCACCGCTTAAACAGTGGAAACACTGTTTCACTTAAGTTTGGGGGGAACCCTTTTTTTTGTATATATCTTTTTTGGTTTTCTTTTTGTTTTGTATAAAATTTTCTTTTGGAGAGAGCCGACAATTTTGACCCTCTTGGTGTAGCCTGACAGTGAGGGCACTGTCAAGTTTAAGTTTGGGGGTGTGCTCGGTATGCTTTCTACCTTCGCATTCATTTGTATATTTTGCATTTGCATACCTATTTAAAAATCCATAAAAATCAGAAAATTCTCTAAAAATATAAAAACTTTTTGTCAAGTTAGCTAGTGGGAGAACTCAGATTCAACATTTCGACGGTTTTGTTTGATAAGATAAGAATAACTAAATCTTATTTTTAGATTTTGAAAACCTGAAAGATAACTCTCCTTTGAAGTTAACTATAGCTGATATACGTCTTTACATCACACTACACGTGTCGTGAGTTTTGGAAATTAGATGACAAGTCTTTTATGTCTAAAAGCTTTTAAATGGATAAATGATTTTCTGAGGATCAAATAGGTTTGTTCTGAAATAAGTAATATCAAGAATAGTTTATGAAGTGAAGTGAATATGAAGGAATGTTATTGATGCCTTAATTGGAACTAAATCTGAAAAATAACCCATCTGGAACTTGATTGGAATGATTACACACCGAACCCACTAAACACGTCTTTTATCCACAAAAATAACTGAACTACCGGTTATATCTCCGTTCACATTGAATCATCATGATTTTCACGCTAAATTGTCTTTTAATTTTGGGCCTAGGTAACTTGAGTAATTAAGTCCGCTGGGGTGTCTCTACACCTAATGCCCTAAAGCCAACTGGTTTGGGTGCATTGGCCCAAAGCTCGTTAAGAAGCCTAGAAAGTCCAGTTTAAAACAAAGTCAAGCAAGTGTTCTCTCCGAGTTAAAATTCCTAACGGTTCTTTGTGTGAGAATAATCTTGACAAAAGACAGGTTTTTATAAAAAATATTTCTAGCGGAGATATGAAGGTTTTATTCTATGATAAAGACTATTGCACGTTCACAGAGGTGTGTATGAAATGAAAACAAGAAAAAGGTGGAGTGAAAAATAAGACCTTGTTTCCTGTTAGGGAAGATAGAAATTCTGAAGTTGAAACTTTACTGGAAAACGAAACTTTAAAAATGCTTAACTCTTTATAAAACTTATGTGATCCTTTTAAAATTTTTATCTTGGCTTTATTGTGTAACATGATGACTTTAATCGATCCTTCTGGAACTTAACGACACTATTTGCACTGCACGTAAAGACATATAAAATCTTTAGTTAAATAAGAAGCGAGGTGTGAAAAATAAGGGTTCGATAGTCTAGACTTAGGATCATAGAATTGTTATTTTCTGAAACAAAACTTAAGGGTTTGAATCATAGTTATTTCGCAAAACTAGCATGACCGGATTTTGTGGGTGTAATCCGCTGAAAACCCTCAGGAGACAACACTCCTCCTGCTAGGGACACCTAGAGGTTTAACAGCTTGTTGCACGTGCTCAGTGCAATCGCGTTCCCTGCGAAAGTGCGATTAGGACTTTTTTGTGAATAATTGGTTTTGCTCGGGATGAGCAAAAGTTAAGTTTGGGCGTATTTGTTCATACCAGAATATTGCATTTTATACCGCCCATTCTTACGCTCGTTTGTTTATAGGCAGGTGCTTTTGATCAGTGTTTGCTATATATTTGCAGAATACTGGTTCTCAGCTCTAAACAGTGAAATCCATGGAAAAGTACGACAAATTCCGGATTACTGCCAACAACAGATAAAACACGGGTCTCCGCTCTCTATCCGTGTGTTGCCACATACCAGTTTAAGGGACAAAATGGCAAATCGATTGTCATTTTCATGCACAAAGCTCAATGTCAACACAAGATCCAAGAAATCTACGCGGAGCTCGAGGAAATCATGGCAAAAGATCTACATCACATCACCTTTTGATCTACTGAAATTCTGGAAGAATTGTGAAGAGTTTCTGAGAAAAGTCATATACCACATAGAAGAGAACCACAAAACAAGGGATACGACAAAAGATGAAGGCACAAGCTCTCTAAATGGCCGTGGTTCCGCGGCATAAGTGCGCTTAGGCTGCGAAACCGCTGCCGTATAGGCTCCTCAGTGTACAGAATTTCAGGGGCTGTTTGGTAATTACATGTAGTGCCAGAATGTTGCCCTAGGTTCTCTGTTTCCTGCCTATAAATAGTCCAGAACTTGCCAAGCTATGGTGTTCTTTTCATGCCCTCTTTTTGTTAGCTTTTAGTTTTCTTCTTCTTCTTCTTCTTTTTCATCTTTCCTCCATTAAATTGTTGTGAGAGCTTTTGAGTGGATGTTAAATGAAGATGAGGGTTTTTGTATCATTCTTTTTGCTTAGCTTCCCACTTGAGCTCTCTACCTTAACTTGATCTTGCAACCTCTTAAGTGAGCTTGCAAGTTTAAGCTTTGGTCATTGATCTCAAGGGGTTGTATCATTTTGTTCTCTCTTTTGTGCTTCATTCTCCATGAGTTCTTTGCCTTTTCTTGATCTTGCAACCTCTTAAGTGAGCTTGCAAGTTTAAGATTTTGTTATTGAACCCATGTCTTGTATTTGGTTCTATGGTTCCTAGTTTTATTTTCTTGCTTATTTCTTTCTTGCTTTTTATTACCTTGCTTTACTTTCATGCACTTAAATTCCATGCACTTTTAATTACTTTCTTGTAATCTTTTCTTTTCATTGTTTATCTTTTCTTTTGCTCTTTTTGGTTTGTTTTGTGAATGGTTGTAATTATTGTTGTTAAGAATAAATACGATATTGTAAATTAATGTTTCTTTGCTCATTTCCTTTTCCCGTTATTTTCCTTTGAACTCCACCCAAACGTTACGCAAGCGCTCCGTTAGGCACCCTACCCTACTAAGGTAACGGTGATTCTTAACAGCGACCGGTTGCGTTCGGTTTGGCCGGAGGCGAAAGCAAGAGACAAGAACGGAAGGAAAAGGGTCAATAAGCCGGATTCCATGAATACCGTGCTTAAGTACCCTAATCTACGTTGTTGCCGATTGCTCTAGCTTCAAGTGGTCAGGACTCGGCTCAAAGGTTTTGAGTGCGGATTTCCTTAGCTTACACTTTCGTATCTTTTTCTTAACAACTTTATACTTGCATATAAAACACATAGGTTAGATTTGAACAAACATATACAAATTCTTCATTGACTCGTCTACAACTCGAACGGACATACAACCATCTCCCTGTGGATCGACCCGTGCTCAACCGGCTTGCTGCATAGCGACACCGTCCTGATCGCGGTTATAACTTTAGAACTTTGAACATCCGACACGCCAAAAGAGTGCGATCAATGACCCGATCCCAAATCAAACTTAGAAAAATGTCCCGCACCCTGGAGCTGATTAAAGAAATCGTCAATGCGAGTTAATGGTTACCAAATCCGCACCGTAACTCGGTTCAATTGACGAAAAATCAAAGCACAACCTCAACTGCCGTCCTTCTTGACGAACAGAATAGGAGCTCCCCAAAGCGAAACACCTGGACATACAAGTCCCCCTATCTAGCAACTCTGCAGCTGATTCTTAAGCTCCCTAAGCTCCGCCGGCTCATCTGGAACAACGTCAGAAAATCTCGCCTAAAAGAAACCCGGTCCAACGAATCCACTGTGGCTCCGGTATCATGAATGAAAGCCAAGAATTCTCGATATCTGATCAGTCAAAAATATTGCATTTTTAACACGTCAATTTCCCTACTATTTGCGCTCATCCATAGGTGTTCGGTATTAATATAGCACATATTAGCAAAACTGCCGTAAAATACCAAATTAATTGTGTTATACTTTAAAACCGACATTTTGAGGGAAATTGAGTGTTTATCATTGCATCGCATAATCTTTGTGTAGCACAACACTTGTTTCGAGAATCTGTGCAGGAAATTGCAGGAAAAGAGCTGAATTGTCAAAAGTGCTGATTAAAAATACGCCTAGTCCATGATTTGAGATCTGGCAGTGATATAGAAGGAATTATGAGATTCAACATATCAGAAAGTATACCTAAAACCAGAACCAAGCACCAGCAGAATTTTCATGCACCAAGTCTGCCATTGGGCCGCGGATGTTAGTTATATGTATGCCCTAGAGGCCATTACTGTACATTGGATGTATATTGTAGTGGATGCTGGGACATATATAGGGAGGACATTCTTGCTCGACATGATAGTATGCTATCTGGTTGCTCTTTACCTTAACGTGTATACTGATTGTCTCTCTGTTACATGTTGGTAAAGCCCTTAGGATGTGTACTTGACTACCTGGACTATGATGCGGATCATACTAGTGGGGACATGGTAGTCCATAAGTACATCCTTCAAGGTCCCTAGTCGTGGGTGTATCGAGACGGGGCATCGATATACCAGAGTATACTAGCGTATACCTTCTCGACCCATACAGATGGGCGATGGATGATCCCATATCCATTGGTGTTTGACATCAGAGATGATATACGGGTGCTCAGTGGAGACTGGGTACACTGGACGGACTCGCCGAGAACTCCCAGATGGTATTATACCATACGTCAGATGGCAGTTCTCTGGTGACACTGGTACAGAGTAGTCTGTTGACCCGAGATCGTCATAGAGTCTTGTGTGGTTCCTACTGTGCTTTGATTTCCATCTTACCACGTCCAAGAGGGCGTGCAAAACGGTGGTTTTTGGGTACACTCCCGAATCACATGGAGGCAATGAGCGATAGGAGGGGATTCGTCTCTCCCGGTATAGGGAGTCGATGTTGCGCTGTGTTCGATTGGCTATAACCGGAAATCCCTGGCCATGGTTGCTGAGATTTACTGGTAAGTGTTACCAGTAGTTTCTTGAACTGTTATAGACCTCATATCGACACGACTTATCAAGCTATTGGGGTCTGACGTTTACCACCCCTAGGCGAGATATGCGACATATCAGACGATCAGACCGGATTGTACGGTAGTGTTACTGGTTGGATTCACTGGAGTGTGAGCGGGCTTGCTCGTCGATCTTCTGATCGCTCAATACCCGGGTGGCCGTTAGCAGACCGCTTGCGTCTTGTGGGTGTTTGATATGATCATCACCTGCTGCCGGCGTATTGACGAGTCTTTGGAGTCCTACACAGAGGTTTCCTGGCTCAAGCGAAACGAAATAGGAGCGCATATGAAATATGTGCGGGACCGAGAATGATACCAGTATGTGATACTGTATTCGATTCTCGCGATATGTGACATTGATCGGTTATATGCGATATAGCCGGCATATCGGATCAAGTGTTGATTCGATAAGTTGTTACTGTAGATATTAGTCGGTTATGTTCGACATGGCCGGATCATTGAATCAAGTGTTGATTTAATGATTTAATGTATAATTATATGTATATATGATATATTACTTTGCATTAACTAGTATCGGTTCACTTTACAAAGGATTTTCTCACTTGGTTGTACAAGTTGTATATGTGATATACTTTTTGTGCAAATGATTGTATCATATTTGATGATACATATTAACTTGGTTAAGTGTAAAGATTAAACCATGGTTAAGTTAATGATTAGGGTTTTGATTATTTTATTTGTTTATTTATTTATTTGTTTTGGAAAAGATAAAGAAAGAATGGTGGCTTTGTTTGTTTGTTTGTTGAAGATTCATGAACCTTTGACTTAGTCACCATTCTTGTCTTCATTCTTAACCCTAACCATTTAAGCAAACCATGGTCTATTCTCTACACTTAACTAGGGTTAGATTATGATAAGGATTCCTTTGATTTTCTATTTGGATAATTATCATAATATGAGATGCTTCTTCTTCTTCATCTTTTTTCATGAAGAAAGCTTCACTTCATCAATGGTGATTGATGAAAATGAGTAAGAAATCCAATTCTAAAGTGAACCCACTTCCTATTTCTTCATCCTCTACCTCTTGCCAAGTAGTAGAGTGTGTTTTCTTCACAAGTTTCATGACTTGGTGAAGTGGGAGCTTGATCTTGTGATGCTTCGACGTAGATCATCTTCGGCACGAAACCGACGACCTTGCCCGCCCATTTCTCCGATGAAGCCGACGCTAGAGCCCGGATTTTGATTTGGACAGCGGAGAGGACTTCATCACGGAGCCGTGGAGGTGGATCACCGGATCTACAAAAGTTGTATTTCCGTACTTTTAGTTAAGTAGTTAACTAGTTGCTTTGTCGCCTAGATTTCTAGTTAACGATCCGTATTAGGGTTTCTCGGCACCGTTAAATTTTGAAATTGGCATGGTTGATGCCTTGTGAGACCTTTTGGGAGTGCCTAGGAACCCTACAGTGGTATCAGAGACTAGCTAGAGCCTTAGGCGAAGTCTAGACGGAGTTTGAAGTCCGAACGAACCGAAACCCCAAAATTTCCATGCTCTCTGGACTTTTTCTAAAACTGGGTTTTTTCCAGATTAAAAATTTCTAAAAAATTCAGCAGGGTGCTATTAGAATTACTGTGAAATTCGTGGGGGTAATTCGTTAAAAGGGCGGCGGAACCGCGGCAGAAGCATGGCTTCTGCGGCGGTTCCGCGGCCAATAGATGACATCATCACCCCCTGTTTGCACAGTAACTGCTATTTTGTAATGTTGGATTTTCTGGGAATTTTTAATATTTATTCAAGAGTTGAATTTTCTGGGGTTGTTTTGGGGATTCGGTGTTTCGATCGGAGTATCAGATTTTGTCTATGTGGCTTTCCGGATAAATTTTAGAATATGTTAAAAAAGTTCGACCGGATATAAATACCCAATTTTTCCCCTGTCGGGAAATTTCCAAGTGTTGGATTTTTCCGTAGTTTAACGACGTTCTAAGTAGTGCAAGTAACGCGATGGTCCCTCTAGAAGACAACAAACCTTAACTCGATTATGTGACAGTCTTGAACTGCCCTTTGAACCTTCGGGTTTGGGGCAGTACGGCGTGCCACATGTGAGGCGTTGGCTTGACCCTTCTACGGCTGGACCGTTGGTACTGAGGCACGAACTGAATGTTGTTAGACTTGTTTCATGTGTTGATCTGTATCGGGAAAACTTGAGTATTCGACTGTTCGATCGGAAAGTTTAACATTTTCTATTTATCTGGAATGGGATACAATAATTGGATTTCACAATTAGTTATGAGATAACTGAATGAATGTTATAAACATAGCACTTTAGTCTCACTTGATCGGTTGCTTCGGAATTTTGATGTGATCAAAAGTCCGTCGCAATCACGTAGCGTACGCGGATACTCGCCGGGTAAACTTAATAGACAGCCTCGCTCCATAGCCCCGACCAAGTGACTGTAGGAGAACCCCGTCGCCGAAAGCATCCGTCCGGGTGCTCACGGTAGCGGTGTTCCGCCTTGGTGCACTTCGTCGACGGTATCGGGGGTGCAGCCGTCTACTGAAGTTTGCGACGAGCATTCGATCAGGATGTCGGGAATCTTGTTGAATTACCCGACTTGGTATTGAAAAGTGTTTTCGATTTTGAGACTAAAATGCGGGGTTTATAATTGTTAGGCATGCGATGTCTAAGTATTTCATTTGATTAGGCATGTGATGTCTAAAGAGGTTGCGGATTCCAACTGTTGTAGTTTTACACTTTCTTTTTTGTGACCGTAAGTGTAATATGTGATATCGCCGGTTTCGTTGCTATATGTCAACGACAATTGGGATGCGCATATTTACTTACGTTGATGACATGTGATGTTATGTGTTGCTGGATATGTTATATTGGATCGTCGTGTTTGAATAGCCGGGGGTTTTTATGTGAGATGAGCGTTTTCATTTTCATTCATGTAAAAATCTGTATGTAATATTCTTTTATTGGGGCACTTCCAGGTTGCGGAAGATGTCACCTTTTGTATATTATTTACTTTTCCGCACTAGGATAGACCCAAGGAGGGGAGCATAAGTAACCGGGTTCTGGAGTCCAGTGGGTGACCAACTCGAGGAGTCGAGTCCGGGTCTCCTAACTCCAGAATTGGTAGGGTTGCTTGCTGCTCTCGTAGGGGTCTAGGGGTGTGGGTTTGGCTATTCATCGCGACCGTGGAATCCGTGTTTTATACTGGCTCGTATTAAAAACACGGACGTCCTAGTATATCCAATGTTTCATATGTTTCTTCTGCTGCGATATCTGTGATGGGATCATGTGATATGTTCTGTGATGGATACAGTATATAGTATATATGATATATTATATAGACGTTACTTATGTTTTATACCCGCGCTAGCCCTGCCCTGCTCTGCCGTTAGTTACCTAACCTAACGGTGCACGAGGGGACATCGAGGCGAATGCGGATGGCATAAGTGTACGTCGTATTTATCTGTGATGTTTAGGTACTTAAGTGATGGGACTTCATTAATGTGATTAATGAAAGAAAAGAAACCTAAGATGTTGTAGAATCGAATTTCAAAATAAAACAGGTATCTACAGTTCTTGCTTTGCACAGCGGTATATATGATATATCCTGCACCTTATTCGATGAGGAAAGGACCGAGATCCCTTCACCGGGAGTGACTCCTTTAGCAATAACTGGCAGATGCTACACACTCGGTTTGTCTTTTGATTGCTTTTAAGAGTTTTTGCTTTGCACAGCGGTATATATGATATATCCTGCACCTTATTCGATGAGGAAAGGACCGACGATCCCTTAACCGGGAGTGACTCCTTTAGCAAAACTAGAAAAGCCTCAAAAGCACTCCATTTTTAAAATCATTTGATTCTACAACGATATCAAGTTCATTACGCAATAGGTTTTCAGAAAAACCTGTCGTAGCCCTCCGTCATTTCAGATAAGTAGTAGTTAGTATTTGTGCTGCGTTTGTTGGCCTTTGTCAAGGCGTAGTGTGCGGTAGCTGACTGGTGCTTATCTGCTTATGCATATGATGCAGACTGAGTTAGGGTAGTCGTGCGACCTTGTTGGCCTTTGTCAAGGGCCGTGCGGGTGGGTTTAATTCAATCAGGAAATGACGGGTTGAACTTGACTAGCGTCCTATGGTTTGTTGGCCTTTGTCAAGGTCATAGGAGGTTAGGGGCAAAATATTATCGGGAATTTCAAGTGTTGAAATTTGCAATGAGATTGCATACCTTCTATGAGATAGTTGGATCCCGATACCCGCTGCGAGTAATTGTTACTCCTGGGAGAGTTTTACACATTACAATTAGCCGATCAAGTAGGTGTCTAGAAAGGTGTTAACGAGGTTACGCCTCTGGGAAAACGAGGTTTACATTAATTAGGTTCGTGCGAAAGCACGGAGGACCTCCCTCAAAGTACCGACACTGGCCTGGCTGAAAGATTGGCGAAATTGTAGTGTGTAATTAATCCCGGCTAGTCTTTCCTTTTAGGGTTTGAAGGAAGATTTGATAAAAAGCAGTGGGAGCCATCCTGATTAGATAAAATAATAACCAATCTATTCTTGCAAGAGCATACGCTGAGTGTTTTCTTCTCTCTCTCTCCTGGTAGCGACCGTATCACGCCTTAATCAAGATAATAATACGGAATATTGACCGAACCCGCTTGTTATACTGAGCTGGGGAACGTTGGTCCCGCTCCAACTTATAATTGTTATAAGACAGAGTAGGAAATTGGGGATTACCAGAATTCCTATGCCGCCCAAACGAAGAGAGTGCATGCTGATGCATCATCTTCGGGTATGTTCATTATACAGAGAACTGTTTCTCAGTATCCTTTACGTCCTGAGTATGTGATACCAGATCAGGATCCCAGATATGTAATCTGTTACATAGGGCTACAGAAAGGTAGAGAACTGAGAACGGGTGATAAGTTTCATGAGGCAGAAAACGGGGCAAGAGTTGCAGCCAAGTCTGTTGGTCACTGTCACCCTGTATTACCAATACATTGGTTCTGAACGAATGTTATTAGATACCGAACCTGATATACAAAATCATATCAGTCTCTTTATTAGTAAAGAAATGATAAAATTTTGTATTGTTGGATAATGTTTTGAACATTTCCTATATCAAAAGTTGATCGGTTCAGACACGTTATCTAAAAGCATTAATGTTTTAAATCAAACTACAGTTCTTTAGTATACGGAACACACACAAGAGGAAGAGTTCAGAACTGAATGAATCCTTCTTGAGGTATTGTAGACTAGGTCATATCAATGCGACCCGACTAGCTGAAGTTACATGTAGATGCATATTTAAATCAGTTTGAATCTACATCTTGTGAAACTTGCCAGTCGTGTCACAAAGATATAATGACACCAGCTCTGTTTATTGGAAACAGAGAAAGAGTTGGTAAACTCTTGGGATGATACATGTTGATATATGTAAGGTCCCCTGTCTACACATGCCAGGAATGGTTCTTTATACTTCATTACATTCTCTGATGATCTTTCGAGATTCAGACCTATGTTCCTGTTGAAACACAAGTCCGAACTTTTTGAGATATTCACAGAATATAAGTTAGAAGTAGGGAACCAATAAGGGTATAAGTATTATGTCCTTTGATGTGATCAGGGAGGAGAATACTTGAGCACGGAATTCCTGGACTATTCTAAAGGAGAATGAGATTCTCTCTCAGCATTACTCCTCCGAATACACCATAGCACGATGGTATATCGGGATGGAGCAATCACACCCTATATGATAAGGTGTGCTCTATGATGAGTACTACTGAGTTACCTATTTCCTTTTGGGAGTTATGCACTTGAGAAGCTGCATACCTATTGAATAGGGTTCGAATCAAATCAGTTGCCTACCACTTCATATGTGATATGGAAAGGGAAGAGCCCACATCTTAAGTTGGTTAAGATTTGGGGTTGTCCGGGCTATGTTTAAAAGCAAAATCCGGACAAGCTCGAGGCAAGATCTGTTATGTAGAACTGGAAATGTTCCACCTATATAAACTACAGCACATGATTTGATAAAACCGAAGGATTCAATAGTTACGAACGAACCTCAGCCTCTCCGCCGATCTAGTAGGGTTCCTCACCCATCTGAAAGATACTTCGGTTTCTCTATGACAGTGGGAGCGAGGATTGCATCATAAGATGATGACCCAACTAGTTTCGAGCTGGCCATCAGGAGTGGGACTCTGTAAGAATGGCTGGATGCTTAGTCATCTGAGATGGAATCCATGTACACCAACAAAGTATGGACTTTAGTTGCTATATCTGAAGGGTTAAATCCCCATCAGGAGCAAGTATATCTTGAGAAGATTACTTGGTGTAGATGGAAAAGTTGAGACTTTCAAAGCTAGACTTGTTAAAGCTTTTCGTCAAAAACCAGGCGTGGATAATGATGAAACCTTTTCAAGTGACTATGCTTAAGTCCATCCAGATCCTACTTACCACGGCTACATACCATGACTACGATCTCTGGTGGTTGGGTGTCTTGACTGCTTTTCTAAATGATGATTTAGAAGAGAGCGTCTATAAGTACACAGCCAGAGGGCCTCGTAGACAGTGGGAGCAGCGGAAACATGTGCAAGATGTTTTATAGGATAAAGCAGGCATCGTGAAGTTGGAACGTCTGTTTTGATGAATTAGTCAAAGAGTTTGACATCATCAAAATGGTAGATGAACCTTGTATATACAAAAAGATGGTAAGGGGTATGGTGATGATCCTCGTAGAGCACGTGGATGACATACTCTTGATAGGGAAAGAGTTTCCTATGCTACGCTCGATCAATCTCCGCCTATCACAATGATTCTCCACATAGGATCAAAGTGATACCTCCTAAATCCTGGGTTTTGGATCTATGAGATAGATCTAAATGGATGTTAGGAGCCTCACTAGTTGTAGTGAGATGGTATCAACCGATCCTGGGGAGAATCACTGGAAGGGTTCCAGGGTGATAAAGACGACTGAACGTCAGTCGCAGGCATTGTTTTTACCCTCAGTAAAGGGAAGGTATGTTGGAAGAGTTCCAAGCTAGATACCGTGGCATACTAGATGATAACGGCTCGATACATCGCTACTTGAGATGCTGCCAAAGAGGCAGTCTGGATGTATATTTGTTCATGAGATGAACATTGTTCCTCCCATTGTGTGACAATGGAGTTGTGGCTTGTGCCAAGGAACGCCGGTCCCATCAGTGATCCAGACATATTCTAAGGCAGTATCACCTGATCATGAAGATAGTTGATCTCCAGGGTGATCAAGGTTAGGAGAGTTGACTCAGAGGACAACACAGCGGATCCACTCACAAAGGCCTTTTCCCAGAGAGAGACTTTTATGGGATGGTTGAGTATGAGATACTACAACCACTGCTACAGATGGCCCCAGTACAAGTGGGAGATTGTTAGTTATATGTATGCCCTAGAGGCCATTACTGTACATTGGATGTATATTGTAGTGGATGCTGGGACATATATAGGGAGGACTTTCTTGCTCGACATGATAGTACGCTATCTGGTTGCTCTTTACCTTAACGTGTATACTGATTGTCTCTCTGTTACATGTTGGTAAAGCCCTTAGGATGTGTACTTGACTACCTGGACTATGATGCGGATCATACTAGTGGGGACATGGTAGTCCATAAGTACATCCTTCAAGGTCCCTAGTCGTGGGTGTATCGAGACGGGGCATCGATATACCAGAGTAGACTAGCGTATACCTTCTCGACCCATACAGATGGACGATGGATGATCCCATATCCATTGGTGTTTGACATCAGAGATGATATACGGGTGCTCAGTGGAGACTGGGTACACTGGACGGACTCGCCGAGAACTCCCAGATGGTATTATACCATACGTCAGATGGCAGTTCTCTGGTGACACTGGTACAGAGTAGTCTGTTGACCCGAGATTGTCATAGAGTCTTGTGTGGTTCCCACTGTGCTTTGATTTCCATCTTACCACGTCCAAGAGGGCGTGCAAAACGGTGGTTTTTGGGTACAGTCCCGAATCACATGGAGGCAATGAGCGATAGGAGGGGATTCGTCTCTCCCGGTATAGGGAGTTGATGTTGCGCTGTGTTCGATTGGCTATAACCGGAAATCCCTGGACAGGGTTGCAGAGATTTACTGGTAAGTGTTACCAGTAGTTTCTCGAACTGTTATAGACCTCATATCGACACGACTTATCAAGCTATTGCGGTCTGACGTTTACCACCCCTAGGCGAGATATACGACATATCAGACGATCAGACCGGACTGTACGGTAGTGTTACTGGTTGGATTCACTGGAGTGTGAGCGGGCTTGCTCGTCGATCTTCGATCGCTCAATACCCGGGTGGCCGTTACGTTTAGCAGACCGCTTGCGGCTTGTGGGTGTTTGATATGATCATCACCTGCTGCCGGCGTATTGACGAGTCTTTGGAGTCCTACACAGAGGTTTCCTGGCTCAAGCGAAACGAAATAGGAGCGCATATGAGATATGTGCGGGACCGAGAATGATACCAGTATGTGATACTGTATTCGATTCTCGGGATATGTGACATTGATCGGTTATATGCGATATAGCCGGCATATCGGATCAAGTGTTGATTCGATAAGTTGTTACTATAGATATTAGTCTGTTATGTTCGACATGGCCGGATCATTGAATCAAATGTTGATTTAATGATTTAATATATAATTATATATATATATGATATATTACTTTGCATTAACTAGTATCGGTTCACTTTACAAAGGATTTTCTCACTTGGTTGTACAAGTTGTATATGTGATATACTTTTTGTGCAAATGATTGTATCATATTTGATGATACATATTAACTTGGTTAAGTGTAAAGATTAAACCATGGTTAAGTTAATGATTAGGGTTTTGATTATTTTATTTTTTATTTATTTATTTGTTTTGGAAAAGATAAAGAAAGAATGGTGGCTTTGTTTGTTTGTTTGTTGAAGATTCATGAACCTTTGACTTAGTCACCATTCTTGTCTTCATTCTTAACCCTAACCATTTAAGCAAACCATGGTCTATTCTCTACACTTAACTAGGGTTAGATTATGATAAGGATTCCTTTGATTTTCTATTTGGATAATTATCATAATATGAGATGCTTCTTCTTCTTCATCTTCTTTCATGAAGAAAGCTTCACTTCATCAATGGTGATTGATGAAAATGAGTGAGAAATCCAATTCTAAAGTGAACCCACTTCCTATTTCTTCATCCTCTACCTCTTGCCAAGTAGTAGAGTGTGTTTTCTTCACAAGTTTCATGACTTGGTGAAGTGGGAGCTTGATCTTGTGATGCTTTGACGTAGATCATCTTCGGCACGAAGCCGACGACCTTGCCCGTCCATTTCTCCGATGAAGCCGACGCTAGAGCCCGGATTTTGATTTGGACAGCAGAGAGGACTTCATCATGGAGCCGTGGAGGTGGAGCACCGGATCTACAAAGGTTGTATTTCCGTACTTTTAGTTAAGTAGTTAACTAGTTGCTTTGTCGCCTAGATTTCTAGTTAACGATCCGTATTAGGGTTTCTCGGCACCGTTAAATTTTGAAATTGGCATGGTTGATGCCTTGTGAGACCTCTTGGGAGTGCCTAGGAACCCTACAGCGGATCCGCGGCCAAAAGGCCCTTGGCGCCGCGGATCCGCGGCCACCTAGTGGTGACGTCGGCAAATTTTAGTGTCAGCTTTCTCCTTTCAGTTGGTACACTCATTCAAGCTATGGAAATTTCCAGAAATCTCCAGAAGTTTCAGTACGAACAGAAAGGGCTCCTTGTTCAAGTTAAACTTCCAAGCTTCCAAAGCAAGCTTCTCAAATAACTGCCTAAGCCTAGAAGCTTCTCCCTAACCTCCAAGCTTATGAAGGAAGCTAAGCCTAACTAACTACCTCTAGAAGATTCTACCTAACTACCTAGCTTACAAGGGAAGCTAAACTAAACCTAGTTTCTAAAGGAAGCCAAAGCTAATGAAGGCTATAAAAGGGACCCTAAGGCTTCACTTCTAAGGTTGTTCAATAATTGGTTCTCCAATTCCCCAACAAAAGATGAGTGACACAACTTGTAAATCCTAATCCCCAATTCAAAATCCAAAGCCAAAAATCAAGAACTCCGAGTACCAAATCAAGCATGAAGCCTTCAATCCTTTAGAAAGCGACGCCGGACTTCGTCAGAGCAAGTGATCCAAGGAGATCCGCGACTCAAGGAGATGAGCGAAGCCAAAATTGACAATCGAGTTCTTTCCTCTTGTAGATCTTGAGAGAATTGTAACAAAATTGTTGATAAATAAAGGTGAAATTTCTATATCTTGCTTTCTTTACATTCTTGCATCATGATTCGATCTCAATTCTTGATTGTGTATCTTGTTATGATGTTTGAGTAAAACTCCGCTCGTGGAGGAATCGAGACGATCAATAGATGATGATGTTACAAATCTTGAAACGATTCTTATGTCCTATGAGTTTTGTAAATTCTTGTAAATTGAAGAATCGACGACCTAGTTTCGAGCGATACTTTCTTGATTGTGTTCGGTCTTAATTAGGGATCCACGATCGATTCTTGAATTTACTAGAGGCTTGAATATGAATGAAATCAACGAAAGGACAAGAGATAGATGTTGAAACCCTAGTTTCCGTAAGAAATCCCTAATTCTCATTGATCATCATCGATCTAGTATCAAATCATCGATGGATAAGAATACGTAATCAATAGATTTCATCACATCTATAGATTCGATCGATTCCTACGAGCCTCACTTCGATTCTTGATTATTGGATTTGGAAATCATCAATTCTTAATTCTTGATTTTTAAATGTTTTCTTGATTTAGATTTAGATCTAGATGTAGGGTTCCTAGGCACACTATAGAGGTCTCACAAGGCATCGAACATGCCAATTTAAAATTTTATGGGTGCCGAGAAACCCTAACACGGATCGTAGACTAGATGTTTATGCGAAATAAGAATCTAGTTAACTACTTAACTAAAAGTTAGATGCTACAACCTTTGTAGATCCGGTTCCCCACTTCCTTAGCTCCACGTGGGTGTGCTCTCGCTGTCCATCATGAATCCTAGACTCATTCGTCGGCTTCATCGGAAAAACGGGCGAGCAAGGTCGTCGGCTTCGTGTCAAAGACGATCTACGTCGAGGTTGCACAAGTTCAAGCTCCGACTTCACCAAGTTGTGAAACTTGTGAAGAAAACACCCAAAACCACTTGGCAAGAGGTAGAGGATGAAGAAATAGGAGGTGGGTTCACTTTAGATTTGGATTTCTCTCACTAAAACTCAAGTTGCCATTGATGGCATCAAGGTTTCTATCTTGAAGAAGAAGGAAGAAGATGAAGCTAGAATTATGATAAGTTGTTTTAAAATGAAAAGAAAAATGCATACTTATCATAATCTAACAAGGGTTAAGTGTAGAGAATAAACCATGGTAAGGGGATAGGTTAGGGTTAAGCATGAAGACAAGAATGGTTAGCAAAGTCAAAGCTTCATGAAGCTTCAATATGAAACAAAAATTGCCACCATTTTCATCTTAAAGTTTATCCAAATAAATGAATAAACAAATAAATGAATAAATGCATAATCAAAACCCTAATCTCAAGTTAACTATTGTTTAATTCTATACACTTAACCATATGATCAAGTATCATCAAACATGATACAAATATGTGCACAAAAGTATATCACATATACAATGTGTAAATCAAGTGAGAAAAATCCGTTTAAAATGAACCAATACTAGTTAATGCAAAGTAATATATCAAATATATAATTATATATTAAATCATTAAATCAACACTTGATTCAATGATCCGGTCATGTCGCACATAACCGACTAGTATTCAATGCATCGATTTATCGAATCAATGATTCGATAAGTAGGTCATATCTCATACAACCAATCGAAACATTAATCGCGAGAATCAAATACGGTATCACATACACGCATTATTCTCGGTCCCGCACATATCTCATATGCACTCCTATTTCGTTTCGCTTGAGCCAGGAAACCTCTGTGTAGGACTCTAAAGACTCGTCAATACGCTGGTAGCAGATGATGATCATATCAAGCACCCACAAGCCGCAAGCGGTCTGCTAATCGTAACATCCATCCGGGTATTGAGCGATCAGAAGATCGACGAGTTAGCCCGCTCACACTCCTGTGAATCCAACCAGTAACACTTACCGTACAATCCGGTCTGTTCGTCTGATATGTCGCATATCAAGTCTAGGGGTGGTAAACGTCAGACCCCAATAACCGATAATTCGTGCTGATGTGAGGCACATAACGGGTCGAGAAACTACTGGTAACACTTACCAGCAAATCTCTGATCAGCCCTGGCCAGGGACTTCCATGTTACGGCCAATCGAGCACTGCGCAACATCAACCCCCAATACCGGGAGAGACGAAACCCCTCCTATCTCTCATTGCCTCCATGTGACTCGGGACTGTGCCCAAAGACCACCGTTTTGCACGCCCTCATGGACGTGGTAAGGTGGAGATCAAAGCACAGTGGGAATCACACAAGACTCTATGACGATCTCGGGTCTACAGACTAACCTGTACAAGTGTCACCTGAGAACTGCCATCTGACGTGAGGTATAATACCATCTGGGAGTTCTCGGCGAGTCCGTCCAGTGTACTCAGTCTCCACTGAGCACCCGTATACCATCTCTGATGTCAAACACCAATGGATATGGGATCATCCATCGCCCATCACATGGGTCGAGAAGCGTATACGCTAGTCTACACTGGTATATCGATGCCCCGTCTCGATACACCCACGACTAGGGACCTTGAAGGATGTACTTATGGACTACCATGTCCCCACTAGTATGATCTGCATCACAGTCCAGGTAGTCAAGTACACATCCTAAGGGCTTTACCAACATGTAACTATAAGGCAGTATAAAGAGACTAGTGTACATGTTATGATAAAGAGCAATCAGATAGCATACTATCATGTCGAGCAAGAAAGTCATCTCTATATATGTCCAAGCATCCAATATAATATACATCATCTGTACAATACTGGCCTCTAGGGCATACATACAACTAACAATCTCCCACTTGCACTAGGGCCAGATGCTGTAGTATCGCATACCGAGCATCCCGAAGAGTCTCTCAAACTGTGTCTGGGGAATGGCCTTCGTGAGTGGATCCGCCGTGTTGTTCTTCGTGTCAACCCTCCTGACCTCGATCTCCCGGCGATCAACTATCTCCCGGATCAGGTGATACCGCCTTAGAATATGCCTGGATCGCTGATGGGACCTGGGTTCCTTGGCCAAAGCCACCGCTCCATTGTTATCGCAATACAAAGGTATTGGATGCTCAATGGATGGAACCACTCCAAGTTCAGTAATGAACTTCTTGATCCAAACAGCTTCTTTAGCAGCATCGTTGGCAGCGATGTATTCATCCTCCATCGTCGAGTCTGCCACGGTTTCCTGCTTGGAACTCTTCCAGCTAACCGCCCCTCCGTAAAGGGTAAAGACAAAACCCGACTGCGACTTAGAGTCGTCCTTATCACTCTGGAAGCTCGAATCGGTAAAGGACTCCACTTGGAGTTCTCCGTTACCATACACCAAGAACATATCTCTAGTCCTTCGCAAGTACTTGAGAATGCTCTTCACAGCTGTCCAGTGACTCTTTCCAGGATCAGCTTGATGCCTGCTCACTACACTTAGTAAGTATGCTACATCGGGTCTGGTACATAGCATCGCATACATGATAGAGCCTACTGCCGAAGCATAGGGTATCCCTTGCATGCGAGCTCTCTCCAAATAAGTCTTGGGAGACATCTCTTTGGAGAGAGTGAGTCCAGAGATTGTGGGCAAGTTCCCACGCTTGGATTCTTCCATACTAAACCTCTTTAGTATGGTGTCAATGTACCTGGATTGGGACAATCCCAATATCCGTTTGGATCTATCTCTATAAATCCTGATTCCCAATATGCAGGAGGCATCACCAAGATCTTTCATTGAGAATCTTTGAGATAAGAAGAGCTTGACCGACTGCAGCATAGGAATATCATTTCCTATCAAGAGTATGTCGTCCACGTACAATACGAGGAAGACAACCTTACTCTCTGCCACCTTCTTGTAGATACAAGGTTCATCTGGATTTTTGACGAAATCAAACTCTTTGATAATGACGTCAAAGCAGATGTTCCAACTCCGCGATGCTTGCTTTAATCCATAAATGTATTTAAGCAGCTTGCACACCTTCCCGCTGCTCCCACTGTCTACGAAGCCCTCTGGCTGAGTCATGTACACGCACTCTTCTAAATCACCATTAAGAAAGGCGGTCTTAACATCCATTTGCCAGATTTCGTAATCATGATAAGCAGCGATGGCAAGCATGATCCGGATGGATTTAAGCATAGCCACTGGAGAAAAGGTCTCGTCATAGTCCACACCTGGTCTTTGACGAAAACCCTTTGCTACAAGTCTAGCTTTGAAAGTCTCCACTTTCCCATCTACACCAAGTTTCTTCTTGAAGATCCACTTGCTCCCAATGGGTTTTACCCCTTCAGGAGCAACGTCCAAAGTCCATACTTTGTTGGTGTACATGGATTCCATCTCGGACCGCATAGCATCCAGCCATTTCACTGAGTCCCCACTCGTGATGGCCTGCTCGAAGCTAGTTGGGTCATCATCCTCCATGATGCAATCCTCGCTCCCACCGTCCATGAGAAAACCGTAGTATCTCTCAGGTTGGCGAGGAACCCTACTAGATCGGTGGAGAGGCTGGGGTTCGACGGGTACTACTGAATCCTCTGGTTCCACTAAATCTTCAGTTTGAGTTTGTGTTGCTGGAACCTCTTTCAGCTCTACGTCATCGCCACTAATTTCTTTTGTAAGAAATTCCTTTTCTAAAAAGGTGGCATGTTGAGCAACAAACACCTTTTGTTGTTCACTGTAGTAGAATAGATATCCATACGAATTGCTTAGATATCCTACAAACTTACAAAAAACTGATCGTGCCTCGAGTTTGTCCGGGTTTTGCTTTTTAACATAAGCCGGACAACCCCATATCTTAACTCTTTTAAGAGATGGTCTCTTTCCATTCCATATCTCATATGGAGTGGTAGGCACAGATTTAGTTGGAACTCTATTCAATAGGTATATGGCTGTCTCCAGCGCATATCCCCAGAAGGAAATAGGTAACTCAGCTGTGCTCATCATAGAGCGCACCATATCTAATAGGGTGCGGTTCCTCCGTTCTGATACACCGTTGTGCTGTGGTGTATATGGAGGAGTCAGCTGAGAGAGAATCCCATTCTCTTTTAGGAAGTCCAGGAATTCATTGCTTAAGTATTCTCCTCCTCGATCAGATCATAGGAGTTTAATACTTTTTCCGGTTTGGTTCTCAACTTCTTGTTTATATTCCCTAAATTTCTCAAAAGCTTCTGATTTGTGTTTCATCAGGAACACATACCCGAACCTAGA
The DNA here is from genome assembly GCA_030015575.1 of Agapanthus africanus. Classification (NCBI taxonomy): domain Eukaryota; kingdom Viridiplantae; phylum Streptophyta; class Magnoliopsida; order Asparagales; family Amaryllidaceae; genus Agapanthus; species Agapanthus africanus. Next base: position 176,241,190 of record CM057347.1, on the reverse strand, counting down.
GAGATCGTCAGTGAATGTAATGAAGTATGAAGAACCATCCCTGGCATGTGTAGACATGGGACCGCATACATCACTATGTATAAGTCCCAAGAGTTCGGTAACTCTTTCTCCGTGTCCCGTAAACGGAGTTTTGGTCATCTTGCCTTTGAGACATGACTGGCAAGTGTCATAAGATGAAAATTCAAACGGATTTAAATATCCATCTTTATTCAACTTAGCTAGTCATGTCGCATTGATGTGGCCCAGTCTACAATGCCACAAGAAGGATTCGTTGAGTTCAGAACTCTTCCTCTTGTGTGTGTTTGTTATGCTCAGAACTGTTGATTGATTTAGAACATAAATGTCATTGCACAACGTGCCTGATCCAACCAACTTTTGGTTACGGAAAATGTTCATAACATTGTCCTGTAATAAAAAATTATATCCCTCTTTACTTAATAAAGAAACTGATATAATGTTGCATATCAGGTTCGGCATGTAATAGCATTCGTTCAGAACCAATGTATTACCAGTTGGTAATACAAGGTGATATTCCCCGACAGTCTTAGCTGCAACAATTGCACCATTTCCAACTCTAATGTCTTTATCACCTTCTCCAAGTTCTCTACCTTTCCTAAGCCCATGTAACTGATTACATATATGGGATCCTGACCCGGTATCCAATACCCAGGACATAGAGCAAATGGAGAAACAGTTCTCTGTAACGAACACACCTGAAGAAAATGCATCAACATGTACTTTCTTCATTCGGGTGGCATGGGAATCCTGGTATTCCCCTATATCCTGTTCATTCCTATAACTCTTATAAGAAAGAACGGAACCAACGTTCCCCAGCACAGTATAACATGCGGGTTCGGTTAATACATCCATATTATTATCTTCATTAAGGCATGAAATGGTCGCTACCTGGAGAGAGAGAGAAGAAAACACTTTAGCGTATGCTCGTGCAAGATCAGATTGGTTATTATCTTATCTAATCAGGATGGCTCCCACTGCTTTTTATCGAATCTTCCTTCAAACCCTAAAAGGAAAGACTAGCCCGGATTAATTACACACTACAAGTTCGCCAATCTTTCAGCCTGGCCAGTGTCGGTACTTTGAGGGAGGTCCCCCGTGCTTTCGCACGAACCTAATTAATGTAAACCTCGTTTTCCCAGAGGCGTAACCCCGTTGACACCTTTCTAGACACCTACTTGATCAGCTAATTGCAATGTGTAATACTCTCCCAGGAGTAACTCTTACTCGCAGTAGGTATCGGGATCCAACTATCTCATAGAAGGTATGCAATCTCATTGCAAATTTCAACACTTGAAATTCCCGATAATGCTTTTGCCCCTAGCAACTTATGACCTTGGCTAAGGTCAACAAATCATAAGCGCTAGTCAAGTTCAACCCGTCATTTCCTGATTGAATCAAACCCACCCGTACGACCCTTGGGTAAGGTCAACAAAGTCGCACGACTACCCTAACTCAATCACATCACATGTTTTAGCAGATAAATACTAATTAGCTACCGTACACCACGCCTTGGCTAAGGTCAACAAACGCAGCACGAATACTAACTAGTCTCTATCTGAAATGACGGAGGGCTACGCAGGTTTTTTCTGAAAACCTATTGCGTAATGAACTTGATATCGTTGTAGAATCAAATGAAGTTTTTGAAATGGAGTGATTTTGAGGCTTTTCTACTAAAGGAGTCACTCCTGGTGAAGGGATCTCGGTCCTTTCCTCGTCGAATGAGGTGCGGGATATATCATATATATCGCTGTGCAAAGCAAAAACCCAAAATCAGTCAAAAGCAAACCGAGTGTGTAGCATCTGCCAGTTATTGCTAAAGGAGTCACTCCCGGTGAAGGGATCTCGGTCCTTTCCTCATCGAATAAGGTGCAGGGTATATCATATATACCGCTATGCAAAGCAAGAACTGTAGCTACCTGTTTTGTTTTAAAATTTGGTTCTACAACATCTTAGGTTTCTTTTCTTTCATTAATCACATTAATGAAGTCCCATCATTTAAATACCTAAACATCAGAGATAAATACGACGTACACTTATGCCATCTGCATTCGCCTCGATGTCCCCTAGTGCACCGTTAGGTTAGGTAACTAACGACAGAGCAGGGCAGGGCTAGCGCGGGTGCAAAACATAAGTAACGTCTATATAATATATCATATATACTATATACTGTATCTATCACAGAACATCACATGATCACATCACAGATATCGCAGCAGAAGAAACATATAAAATATTGGATATACTAGGACGTCCGTGTTTTCAATACGAGCCAGTATAAAACACGGATTCCACGGTCGTGATGAATAGCCAATCCCACACCCCTAGACCCCTACGAGAGCGGCAAGCAACCCTGCCAATTCTAGGATTAGGAGACCCGGACTCGACTCCTCGAGATGGTCTCCCACTGGACCCTAGAACCCGGTTACTTGTGCTCTTCTCCTTGGGTCTATCCTAGTGCAGAAAAGTAAATAATATACAAAGGGTGACAACTTCCGCTACCTGGAAGTGCCCCAAATAAAAGAATATTACATACAAGTTTTTACATGAATGAAAATGAAAAACACTCATCTCACATAAAAAAACCCCGGCTATTCAAACACGACGATCCAATATAACATATCCAGCAACACATAACATCACATGTCATCAACGTAAGTAAGTATGCATACCCCAATTGTCGTTGACGTATAGCAACGAAACCGGCGATATGAACATACTACACTTACGGTCACAGAAAAGAAAGTGTAAAACTACAACAATTGGAATCCGCAACTTCTTTAGATATCGCATGCCTAATCAAATGAAATACTTAGACATCACATGCCTAACAGATATAAATCCCGCATTTTAGTCTCATTATCGAAAACTCTTTTCAATATCATGTAGGACTAAACTGCTAGATTTATAACATTCATTCAGTTATCTCATAACTGTTTATGAATTCCAATTATTGTATCACATTCCAGATAAACAGAAAATGTTAAACTTTCCGATCGAACAGTCGAATACCCAAGTTTTTCCCGATACAGCTCAACACATGAAATAAGTCTAACAACATTCAGTTCGTGCTTCAGTACCAACGGTCTAGCCGTAGAAGGGTCAAGCCAACGCCTCACAAGTGGCACGCCGTACTGCCCCAAAACCGAAGGTTCAAAGGGCAGTTCAAGACGGTCACATAATCGAGTTAAGGTTTGTTGTCTTCTAGAGGGTCCATCGCGTTACTTGCACTACTTAGAACGTCGTTAAACTACGGAAAAATCCAACACTTGGAAATTTCCCGACAGGGGAAAAATTGGGTATTTTTATCCGGTCGAACTTTTTAACATATTCTAAAAATTATCCGGAAAGCCACACAGACAAAATTTGATAATCCGATCGAATATACGAATCCCCAAAACAACCCAGAATATTCAACTCTTGAATAAATATTAAAAATTCCCAGAAAATCCAGCACCTGAAAACATGAATTACTGTGCAAAAATAGATGCACAAAACGACAAACTAGCCGCGGAACCGCCGCATGAGCATGCTCATGCCGCGGATCCGCGGTGACTTTAAGGAATCATGGCATCGAATTTTACAGTAATTCTAATATGAGCCTGCTGAATTTTTTAGCAATTTTTAATTTGGAAAAACTCCAGATTTTAGAAAAAGTCCAGAGAACATGTTTGGTTTAGGGTTTCGGGTTCGTTCGGGTTTCAAACTCCGTCTAGACTTCGCCTAAGGCTCTAGCTAGGCTCTGATACCACTGTAGGGTTCTTAGGCACACTATAGAGGTCTCACAAGGCATCGAACATGCCAATTTAAAATTTTATGGGTGCCGAGAAACCCTAACACGGATCGTAGACTAGATGTTTAGGCGAAATAAGAATCTAGTTAACTACTTAACTAGAAGTTAGATGCTACAACCTTTGTAGATCCGGTTCCCCACTTCCTTAGCTCCACGTGGGTGTGCTCTCGCTGTCCATCATGAATCCTAGACTCATTCGTCGGCTTCATCGGAAAAACGGGCGAGCAAGGTCGTCGGCTTCGTGTCAAAGACGATCTACGTCGAGGTTGCACAAGTTCAAGCTCCGACTTCACCAAGTTGTGAAACTTGTGAAGAAAACACCCAAAACCACTTGGCAAGAGGTAGAGGATGAAGAAATAGAAGGTGGGTTCACTTTAGATTTGGATTTCTCTCACTAAAACTCAAGTTGCCATTGATGGCATCAAGGTTTCTATCTTGAAGAAGAAGGAAGAAGATGAAGCTAGAATTATGATAAGTTGTTTTAAAATGAAAAGAAAAATGCATACTTATCATAATCTAACAAGGGTTAAGTGTAGAGAATAAACCATGGTAAGTGGATAGGTTAGGGTTAAGCATGAAGACAAGAATGGTTAGCAAAGTCAAAGCTTCATGAAGCTTCAATATGAAACAAAAATTGCCACCATTTTCATCTTAAAGTTTATCCAAATAAATGAATAAACAAATAAATGAATAAATGCATAATCAAAACCCTAATCTCAAGTTAACTATGGTTTAATTCTATACACTTAACCATATTGTAGGGTTCCTAGGCACTCTAGTGAAGTCTCACAAATGATCAAACACGCTAATTTCTAAAAATTACGGTGCCGAGAAAACCTAGAACGGATCGTTAACTAGATATTTAGGCGAAACGATGCAAATAAACAACTTTATCTAAAAGGAAAGGAGCTACAACCTTTGTAGATCCGGTCCACCACTTCGTATGCTCCACAATGATCTCCCTCCACTGTCCAAATCGAACTCACGACTCTAGCATTGGCATCATCGAAGAATGGGCGGGCTTGATCGTCGGTTCGATGCCGAAGATGATCTACGTCGAGGCATCGCTAGAACAAGCTCAAACTTCACCAAGTCGGGAAAACTTGTGAAGGAAACACCCTATACTACTTGGCAAGAGGTAGAGGATGAAGAAATAGGAAGTGGGTAGACTTTAGTTTTGGATTTCTCACTAGCTTTCATCACTTGTCATTGGAGTAGCAAGCTTTCTCCATGGAAGAAGAAGATGAAGAAGAAGAAGAAGATATGATAAGTTGAATAATAAAAAGAATAAGAATTAAATCTTATCATACTTTTAACCTTAGTTAAGTGTAGAGAAAAGACCATGGTTAATGGAATGGTTAGGGTTAAGGATAAGAACAAAAAGGAGACTAAGTCAAAGTTTCAAGAAACTTCAACAAAAAACAAAAAAAGCAACCATTCATTTCTCTTTATCTTTTTCTTTTGAAATAAATAAAATAAAAAGATAAATGAATAAGATGAAACCCTAATCACCAACTAAACCATGGTTTGATTCTTTACACTTAACCAAGTAAGCATGTATCATCAAACATGATACAATCATGTGCACAAAATATATCACATATACAATGTGCACAAACCAAGTGAGTAAATCCATTTAAAGTGAACCAATACTAGTTAATGCAAAGTAATATATCAAATATATAATTATACATTCAATTATTAAATCAACACTTGATCCAATGATCCGGTCATATCGCATATAACCGGCTAGTATCCAATGTATCGGCTTATCGAATCAATCCTTGATTCGATAACTAGGTTATGTCGCATATAACCATTCGATACACTCATCGCGAGAATAGAATACGGTATCACATACACGCATTATTCTCGGTCCCGCCCATATCTCATATGCGCTCCTATTTCGTTTCGCTTGAGCCAGGAAACCTCTGTGTAGGACTCTAAAGACTCGTCAATACGCCGGCAGCAGATGATGATCATATCAAACACCCACAAGCCGCAAGCGGTCTGCTAAACTTAACGGCCACCCGGGTATTGAGCGATCAGAAGATCGACGAGCAAGCCCGCTCACACTCCTGTGAATCCAACCAGTAACACTTATCGTATAGTCCGGTCTGTTCGTCTGATATGTCGCATATCTCGCCTAGGGGTGGTAAACGTCAGACCCCAATAGCTCGATAAGTCATGCCGACTTGAGGTCCATAACATTCGTGAAACTACTGATAACTCTTACCAGTATATCACTGCAACCCTGGCCAGGGATTTCCTGTTATGGCCAGTCGAGCATAGCACAACATCAACCCCCAATACCGGGAGAGACGAATCCCCTCCTATCGCTCATTGCCTCCATGTGAATCGGGACTGTACCCAAAAACCACCTGTTTGCACAACTCAGTAGAGCCGTGGTAGGGTGGAAATCAAAGCACAGTGGGAGACACACAAGACTCTATGACGATCTCGGGTCAACAGACTAAGCTGTACCAGTGTCACCAGAGAACTGCCATCTGACGTGAGGTATAATACCATCTGGGAGTTCTCGGCGAGTCCGTTCAGTGTACCCAGTCTCCACTGAGCACCCGCATACCATCTTCGATGTCAAACACCAATGGATATGGGATCATCCATCGCCCATCGCATGGGTCGAGAAGATATGCGCTAGTCTACTCTGGAATATCGATGCCCCGTCTCGATATTCCCACGACTAGGAACAATGAAGGATGTACTCATTGACTACCCAGGCCCCACTAGTATGATCTGCATCATAGTCCTGGAAGTCGAGTATACATCCTAAGGGCTTTATCAACATGTAATCAGAGAGACAGAAAGTATACATGTTAAGATAAAGTGCAACCAGATAGCGTACTATCATGTCGAGCAAGAAAGTCCTTCCTATATATGTCCCAGCATCCACTACAATATACATCCAATGTACAGTAATGGCCTCTAGGGCATACATATAACTAACAATCTCCCACTTGCACTAGGGCCATCTGTAGCAGTGGATGCAGTATCACATACTCAACCATCCCCTAAAAGTCTCTCTTTGGGAAAAAGGCCTTCATGAGTGGATCCGCCGTGTTGTCTGCTGAGTCTTCTCTCCTAACCTCGATCACCCTGGAGATCAACTATCTCCATGATCAGGTGATGCTGCGTCAGAATTTGTCTGGGTCACTGATGGGACCAGGGTTCCAGGGCCAAAGCCACACTTCCATTGTCATACAATGGCAGGAACCTAGTTCATCTTATGAACCAATATACACCCAAACTTCCTCTTTGGTAGTATCTTCAATAGCGATATTACCAGCCTTTATCATCTAGTTTGCCACGGTATCGAGCTTGGAACTCTTCCAACATACCGTCCCTTTACTTAGGGTAAAGACAGTGCCTGTGACTGACATTCAGTCGTCTTTATCACCCTGGAACACTTCCAGTGATTCTCCCCAGGATCAATTGATACCATCTCACTACAACTAGTGAGTATCCTAACATTCAATTAGATCTATCTCATAGATCCAAAGCTTAGGATTTAGCAGGTATCACTTTGATCCTATGTGGAGAATCATTGTGATAAACGGAGATTGATCGAGCGTAGCATAAGAAACTCCTTTCTTATCAAGAGTATGTTATCCACGTACTCTACGAGGATCACCACCATACTCCCTACTACCTTCTTGTTTATACAAGGTTCATGTACCATTTTGATGATGTCAACTTCTTTGACCACTTCATCAAAACAGATGTTCCAACTCCGCGATGCCTGCTTTATCCTATAAAGCATCTTGCACACGTTTCCGCTGCTCCCACTGTCTACGAAGCCCTCTGGCTGTGTACTTATAGACACTCTCTTCTAAACATCATTTAGAAAAGCTGTCATGACACCCAACCACCAGATATCGTAGTCATGGTATGTAGCCGTGGCAAGTAGGATCTGGATGGACTTAAGCATAGCTACTCAGAAAAGGTTTCATCATCATCCACACCTGGTCAATGATGTAGACCTTTAACAAGTCTAGCTTTGAAAGTCTCAACTCTTCCATGTACACCAAGTAATCTTCTCAAGATATACTTGCTCCTGATGGGGATTTAACCCTTCAGATATAGCAACCAAAGTCCATACTTTGTTGGTGTATATGGATTCCATCTCAGATCGCTAAGCATCCAGCCATTCTTACAGAGTCCTACTCCTGATGGCCAGCTCGAAACTAGTTGGGTCATCATCTCATGATGCAGTCCTTGCTCCCACTGTCATCGAGAAACCGAGGTATCTCTCAGGCGGATGAGGAACCCTACTAGATCGGCGGAGAGGTTGAGGTTCGTCGGGAACTATAGAATCTTATGGTTCAGTCAAATCATCAACTGCAGTTTTGTATAGCTGGAACCTTTCCAGTTCTACAGAACTGATCCTGCCTCGATCTTGTCCGGAATTTGCTTTAAACATAGGCCGGACAACCCCAAATCTTAACTCACTTAAGAGATAGGCTCTTCCCATACCATATCTCATATGGAATGGTAGGCAGTGATTTGATTCGAACCTAATTCAATAGGTATGCAGCTTCTCAAGTACATAATCCCAAAAGGAAATAGGTAACTCAGTAATACTCATCATAGAGCACACCATATCTAATATTGTGCAATTGCTCCGCCCTGATACACCGTTGTGCTGTGGTGTATTCAGAGGAGTAGCACTCAGAGAGAATCTCATTCTCCTTTAGAATAGTCCAGGAATTCTATGCACAAGTATTCTCCTCCCCGATCTTATCATAGGACATAATACTTATACCCGCATTTTGGTTCTCTACTTCCTACTTATATTCTGTGAATACCTCAAAAGGTTCGGACTTATATTTCAACAGAATATATGACTGAATCTTGAGAGATTATCAGAGAATATAATGAAGTATAAAGAACCAGTCCTGGCATGTGTAGACAGGAGACCTTACATATATCATCATGTATCAGTCCCAAGAGTTTACCAACTCTTCCTCTGTTTCCAGTAAACAGAGCTGGTGTCATTATATCTTTGTGACATGACTGGCAAGTTTCACAAGATGTAAATTCAAACTGATTTAAATATGCATCTAAATGTAACTTCAGCTAGTCGGGTCGCATTGATATGACCTAGTCTACAATGCCTCAAGAACGAATCGTTCATTTCTGAACTCTTCCTCTTGTGTGTGTTCTGTACACTAGGAACTGTAGTTTGATTTAGAACGTCAATGCTTTTAGATAATGTACCTGAACCGATCAACTTTTGATATAGGAAATGTTCAAAACATTATCCAACAATACAAAATTATATCCTTCTTTACTAATAAAGAGACTGATATGATTTTGTATTTCAGGTTTGGTATCTAATAGCATTTGTTCAGAATCAATGTACTGGTAATACAGGGTGACAGTGACCAACTTGGCTGCAACACTTGCCCCGGTTTCTGTCTCATGAAACTTATCACCCGTTCTCAGTTTTTCTACCTTCTTGTAGCCCTATGTAACATATTACATATCTGGGATCCTGATCCGGTATCATATACCCAGGATACAGAGGATGCTGAGAAACAGTTCTGTTTAACGAACACTCCCGAAGAAGATGCATCATATGCACTTTCTTCGTTTGGGCGGCATAGGAATTCTGGCATTCCCCTATTTCCTGCTCTGTCTTATAACAATTATAAGTTGGAGCGGGACCAACGTTCCCCAGCTCAGTATAACAAGCGGGTTCGGTCAATACATCCATATTATTATCTTGATTAAGGCGTGATATGGTCGCTACCAGGAGAGAGAGAGAAGAAAACACTCTGCATGCGCTCTTGCAAGATTAGATTGGTTATGTATTTTATCTAATCAGGATGGCTCCCACTGTTTTTATCAAATCATCCTTCAAACCCTAAAAGGAAAGACTAACCGGGATTAATTACACTCTACAAGTTCGCCAATCTTTCAGCCAGGCCAGTGTCGGTACTTTGAGGGAGGTTCCCCGTGCTTTCGCACGGACCTAATTACAGAAAACCTCGTTTTCCCAGAGGCGTAACCCCATTGACACCTTTCTAGACACCTACTTGATCGGCTAATTGCAAAGTGCAAAACTCTCCCATGAGTAACAATTACTCGCAGTGGGTATCGGGATCCAACTATCACATAGAAGGTATGCAATCTCATTGCAAATTTCAACACTTGAAACTCCCGATAAAGGTTTTTACCCCTAGCACCTATGACCTTAACTATAGTCAATAAATCATAAGTACTAGTCAAGTTCTACCCGTCATTTCATGATTAATTAGACCCACCCACATGACCCTTAACTAAGGTCAACAAAGTCACGCGAATGTCCTAACTAATCGCATCATATGCGGTGTAGGAAGACATCACTTAGCTACCGTACACTGTGCCTTGACTATGGTCAACAAACACAGCACGAATACTAAGTACTCTACTTCCTAAAATGACGGAGGGTTGCGAATGGTTTTTGTGAAAACCTTTAACGCTTTGAACTTGATCTCGTTGCGGAATCAAATGGTTTTTAAATGGAATGTTTTTGAGGCTTTTCTAGTTTCGCTAAAGGGGTCACTCCCGGTGAAGGGATCGTCGGCCCTTTCCTCGTCGAATGAGGTGCGGGATATATCATATATATCACTGTGCAAAGCAGAAACTATAGAAGCGATCAAATACAAACCGAGTGTGTAGCATCTGCCAGTTATTGCTAAAGGAGTCACTCCCGGTGAAGGGATCTCGGTCCTTTTCCTCACCGAATAAGGTGCAGGATGTTCTATAATGAACACCACAATGCAAAGCAAGAACTGTAGCTACCTGTTTTTATTTTGAAATTCGATTCCACAACATCAGTTAGGTTTATTTTCTTTCATTAATCTCATTAATGAATATCACATCATTTAATTCCACCTAAACATCACAGATAAATATAACGTACGCTTATGCTATCCGCATTCGCCTCGATGTCCCGTCTGTACCGTTAGGTTAGGTAACTAACGCCAGAGCGAGGCAGGGCTAGCGCGGGTGTAAAACATAAGCAACGTCTATATAATATATCATATATACTATATATAATACCTGTCACAGAACATCACATGATCACAGATAAATCACAGCAGAAGAAACATATGAAATATTGGATATACTAGGACGTCCGTGTTTTCAATACGAGCCAGTATAAAACACGGATTCCACGGTCGTGATGAATAGCCAATCCCACACCCCAAGACCCCTACGAGAGCGGCAAGCAACCCTACCAATTCTAGGGTTAGGAGACCCGGACTCGACTCCTCGAGTTGGTCTTCCACTGGACCCCAGAACCCGGTTACTTGTGCTCCCCTCCTTGGGTCTATCCTAGTGCAGAAAAGTAAATAATATACATCAACGGTGACAACTTCCGCAACCTGGAAGTGCCCCAATAAAAGAATATTACATACAAGTTTTTACATGAATGAAAATGAAAAACACTCATCTCACATAAAAACCCCCGGCTATTCAAATACGACGATCCAATATAACATATCCAGCAACACATAACAACACATGTCATCAACGTAAGTAAATATGCGCATCCCAATTGTCGTTGACATATAGCAACGAAACCGGCGATATCACATATTACACTTACGGTCACAGAAAAGAAAATGTAAAACTACAACCGTTGGAATCCGCAACCTCCTCAGACATCGCATGCCTGACCAAATGAATTACTTAGACATCGCATGCCTAACAATTATAAACCCCGCATTTTAGTCTCATTATCGAAAACTCTTTTCAATATCAAGTCGGGCAATTCAATAGGATTCCCGACATTCTGATCGAATGCTCGTCGCAAACTTTAGTAGGCGGCCACACCCCCGACGCCGTCGACGAAGTGCACCATGGCGGAACACCGCTACCGGGAGCACCCGAACGGATGCTTTCGACAATAGAGTTCTCCTACAGTCACTTGGTCGGGGGTATGGGGTGAGGCTGTCTATTAAGTTTACCCGGCGAGTATCCGCGTACGCTACGTGATTGCGACGGACTTTTGATCACATCAAAACTCCGTGGCAACCGATCAAGTGAGACTAAACTGCTACGTTTACAATATTCATTCCGTTATCTCATAACAATTTGTGAATTCCAATTATTGTATCACATTCCGGATAAATAGAAAATGCTAAACATTTCGATCGAACAATCGAACACCCAAGTTTTCCCGATACAGCTCAACACATGAAATAAGTCTAACAACATTCAGTTCGTGCCTCAGTACCAACGGTCCAGCCGTAGAAGGGTCAAGCCAACGCCTCACATGTGGCACGCCGTACTGCCCCAAACCTGAAGGTTCAAAGGGCAGTTCAAGACGGTCACATAATCGAGTTAAGGTTTGTTGTCTTCTAGAGGGTCCATCGAGTTACTTGCACTACTTAGAACGTCGTTAAACTACGGAAAAATCCAACAATTGGAAATTTCCCGGCAGGGGAAAAAGTGGGTATTTATATCCGGTCGAACCTTTTAACATATTCTAAGAATACCCGGAAAAGCACACCGACAAAAATTAGACAGTCCGATCGAATACACCGAGTCCCCAATACAACCCAGAAAATGCAACTCTGGAAAAAATTATTAAAATCCCCAGGAAATCCAGCACAGATAACTAAGAATTACTGTGTAACAGTGGATGCACAAAACAACAAAATGGCGGCGGATCCGCCGCACGAGCCATGCTCGTGCCGCGGATCCGCGGCTCTTTGATGGAATTACTCCATCGAAATTCACAGTAATTCTTAAATTAGCCTGATGATTTTTCTGGATATTTTTAATGTGGAAAAATCCTCGAAACAAGAAAATGTACAGAGAGCATATTCTTAGTCGGGGTTTTGGGTCGATCGGACTTCTGATTCCGTCGGGACTTCGCCTAAGGCTCTAGCTAGGCTCTGATACCACTGTAGGGTTCCTAGGCACTCTAGTGAAGTCTCACAAATGATTAAACACGCTAATTTCTAAAAATTACGGTGCCGAGAAAACCTAGAACGGATCGTTAACTAGATATTTAGGCGAAACGATGCAAATAAACAACTTTATCTAAAAGGAAAGGAGCTACAACCTTTGTAGATCCGGTCCACCACTTCGTATGCTCCGCAATGATCTCCCTCCGCTGTCCAAATCGAACTCACGACTCTAGCATTGGCATCATCAAAGAATGGGCGGGCTTGATCGTCGGTTCGATGCCGAAGATGATCTACGTCGAGGCATCGCTAGAACAAGCTCAAACTTCACCAAGTCGGGAAAACTTGTGAAGGAAACACCCTATACTACTTGGCAAGAGGTAGAGGATGAAGAAATAGGAAGTGGGTAGACTTTAGTTTTGGATTTCTCACTAGCTTTCATCACTTGCCATTGGAGTAGCAAGCTTTCTCCATGGAAGAAGAAGATGAAGAAGAAGAAGAAGATATGATAAGTTGAATAATAAAAAGAATAAGAATTAAATCTTATCATACTTTTAACCTTAGTTAAGTGTAGAGAAAAGACCATGGTTAATGGAATGGTTAGGGTTAAGGATAAGAACAAAAAGGAGACTAAGTCAAAGTTTCAAGAAACTTCAACAAAAAACAAAAAAAGCCACCATTCATTTCTCTTTATCTTTTTCTTTTGAAATAAATAAAATAAAAAGATAAATGAATAAGATGAAACCCTAATCACCAACTAAACCATGGTTTGATTCTTTACACTTAACCAAGTAAGCATGTATCATCAAACATGATACAATCATGTGCACAAAATATATCACATATACAATGTGCACAAACCAAGTGAGTAAATCCATTTAAAGTGAACCAATACTAGTTAATGCAAAGTAATATATCAAATATATAATTATACATTCAATCATTAAATCAACACTTGATCCAATGATCCGGTCATATCGCATATAACCGGCTAGTATCCAATGTATCGGCTTATCGAATCAATCCTTGATTCGATAACTAGGTTATGTCGCATATAACCATTCGATACATTCATCGCGAGAATAGAATACGGTATCACATACACGCATTATTCTCGGTCCCGCCCATATCTCATATGCGCTCCTATTTCGTTTCGCTTGTGCCAGGAAACCTCTGTGTAGGACTCTGAAGACTCGTCAATACGCCGGCAGCAGATGATGATCATATCAAACACCCACAAGCCGCAAGCGGTCTGCTAAACGTAACGGCCACCCGGGTATTGAGCGATCAGAAGATCGACGAGCAAGCCCGCTCACACTCCTGTGAATCCAACCAGTAACACTTATCGTATAGTCCGGTCTGTTCGTCTGATATGTCGCATATCTCGCCTAGGGGTGGTAAACGTCAGACCTCAATAGCTCGATAAGTCATGCCGACTTGAGGTCCATAACATTCGTGAAACTACTGATAACTCTTACCAGTATATCACTGCAACCCTGGCCAGGGATTTCCTGTTATGGCCAGTCGAGCATAGCACAACATCAACCCCCAATACCGGGAGAGACGAATCCCCTCCTATCGCTCATTGCCTCCATGTGAATCGGGACTGTACCCAAAAACAACCTGTTTGTACAACTCAGTAGAGCCGTGGTAGGGTGGAAATCAAAGCACAGTGGAAGACACACAAGACTCTATGACGATCTCGGGTCAACAGACTAAGCTGTACCAGTGTCACCAGAGAACTGCCATCTGACGTGAGGTATAATACCATCTGGGAGTTCTCGGCGAGTCCATTCAGTGTACCCAGTCTCCACTGAGCACCCGCATACCATCTTCGATGTCAAACACCAATGGATATGGGATCATCCATCGCCCATCGCATGGGTCGAGAAGATATGCGCTAGTCTACTCTGGAATATCGATGCCCCGTCTCGATATTCCCACGACTAGGAACAATGAAGGATGTACTCATTGACTACCCAGGCCCCACTAGTATGATCTGCATCATAGTCCTGGAAGTCGAGTATACATCCTAAGGGCTTTATCAACATGTAATCAGAGAGACAGAAAGTATACATGTTAAGATAAAGTGCAACCAGATAGCGTACTATCATGTCGAGCAAGAAAGTCCTTCCTATATATGTCCCAGCATCCACTACAATATACATCCAATGTACAGTAATGGCCTTTAGGGCATACATATAACTAACACATATGATCAAGTATCATCAAACATGATACAAATATGTGCACAAAAGTATATCGCATATACAATGTGTAAATCAAGTGAGAAAAATCCGTTTAAAATGAACCAATACTAGTTAATGCAAAGTAATATATCAAATATATAATTATACATTAAATCATTAAATCAACACTTGATTCAATGATCCGGTAATGTCGCACATAACCGACTAGTATTCAATGCATCGATTTATCGAATCAATGATTCGATAACTAGGTCATATCTCATACAACCAATCGAAACATTAATCGCGAGAATCAAATACGGTATCACATACACGCATTATTCTCGGTCCCGCACATATCTCATATGCACTCCTATTTCGTTTCGCTTGAGCCAGGAAACCTCTGTGTAGGACTCTAAAGACTCGTCAATACGCCGGTAGTAGATGATGATCATATCAAGCATCCACAAGCCGCAAGCGGTCTGCTAAACGTAACGGCCATCCGGGTATTGAGCGATCAGAAGATCGACGAGCTAGCCCGCTCACACTCCTGTGAATCCAACCAGTAACACTTACCGTACAGTCCGGTCTGTTCGTCTGATATGTCGCATATCAAGTCTAGGGGTGGTAAACGTCAGACCCCAATAACCGATAAGTCGTGCTGATGTGAGGCACATAATGGGTCGAGAAACTATTGGTAACACTTACCAGCAAATCTCTGATCAGCCCTGGCCAGGGACTTCCCTGTTACGGCCAATCGAGCACTGCGCAACATCAACCCCCATTACCGGGAGAGACGAAACCCCTCCTATCGCTCATTGCCTCCATGTGACTCGGGACTGTGCCCAAAGACCACCGTTTTGCACGCCCTCATGGACGTGGTAAGGTGGAGATCAAAGCACAGTGGGAATCACACAAGACTCTATGACGATCTCGGGTCTACAGACTAACCTGTACAAGTGTCACCTGAGAACTGCCATCTGACGTGAGGTATAATACCATCTGGGAGTTCTCGGCGAGTCCGTCCAGTGTACTCAGTCTCCACTGAGCACCCGTATACCATCTCTGATGTCAAACACCAATGGATATGGGATCATCCATCGCCCATCACATGGGTCGAGAAGCGTATACGCTAGTCTACACTGGTATATCGATGCCCCGTCTCGATACACCCACGACTAGGGACCTTGAAGGATGTACTTATGGACTACCATGTCCCCACTAGTATGATCTGCATCACAGTCCAGGTAGTCAAGTACACATCCTAAGGGCTTTACCAACATGTAACTATAAGGCAGTATAAAGAGACTAGTGTACATGTTAAGATAAAGAGCAACCAGATAGCATACTATCATGTCGAGCAAGAAAGTCATCTCTATATATGTCCAAGCATCCAATATAATATACATCATCTGTACAATACTGGCCTCTAGGGCATACATACAACTAACGCTAGATAATTCTTGAACTTCAATTTTATAAATCTTGAATTGAATTGTCTTTTCTCTTTTCTTTAATTTTCAATTCATCTAATTCGAAATTCGAACGGATCACACTTTCCCTGTGGACAATCCGCACTCGCTAACGCGCTACAATTGACACCGTTATTGATTGCGGTCAAAATATTTTTGGTTGTGATTTCTAACCGAGAATTCATTCAATCAAATGGCGCTGTTGCCGGGGATAGTGCGCTAATTCGTTCGTTTTTGAAATTTGAGTTGAAAAGTTTATTCCATCATAATTTTGAGATCAAAATTCGCAAAAATACTAAACAACTCGTTGTGATTTGTTGCGAGGAAATCTGGAGTCTGCTGTGCAATTGGAAAAATATTTGGAATATTCCAGAGAGCTCAGGGAGTAAACAAAGGCTTGCTGTAAAAATTTTGTGCAGTGTTCTTGTTGAATCGCGGCGGATCCGCGGTTTAAGGCGACAATTGCGGCGGTTCCGCGGCTTGGTAGATGAACTACTGTACCATTTTTCTCAGGTGACTTCTTGACTTTCTTATCTTCTTCTCAATCTGCTCCAATAACAAATTTGCTGCAGGTTTCTTTGCAAAAAAATCGCAGCGCCGCAAAAAGCAATAAAAATTGTGCGAGTTTTGATTCTTGGTTATTTGCATATTAATACGGAATTTAAGGGGCACGACCAAATTCAGATTAGGTGGGGATTTCATTACCCTTCCTAAGCCCCGAAAATCATAAACTTGCATCCGCATTACCCTCATTAACTAAAAAAGATCTAGACATGACTCTAAGGACCGTCGCGCTCACTTAGGACAAGAGAAGGCCGTGGGTAATCCATTGTTTATCCGCGTTTCTTTCGTGGGGTCTAAGGAAAGTGTGTCTAAGGCAAGTGGTTACTTAATTAGGCCCACTACTTACGTAGTGGAGAACTACCCACTTACCTGGCACTTACCTGGCCACAGGAGGGACAAAGAGACAGTAGAGGATTGATCCTGCGATTTGTCTTCTGGCAGTTAGGAGCGGTCTAGAGACTTGTCCTAGGTGACCATTAAACTTAGGGTTTTTCTTGTGCATTTGTTGTGATTTGCACCATTTTTTCAAAAAATCCGTATTTTTTTTTCAAACTAAAAACCACTTCATTCTTTTCCCTAATTATATTAACGCTGCCACTTGTGCTAAACCCTTTAGTGCAAGCTCGGCTGGACACGAGATTCTAGTGCCCGTCTTGTCCGCGTTTTCCCCTATCGACCCCAAAGTCGGTATTTCTACCTTTTTTTTTTCCCACCACCACCGCGATGGACGAATTTCCATCAAACTTTTACACCACTCTGCCACCACCCGCAGGTGTGCAGAATCCTCCACGCATTTCTCTTCAAGAGAGATGCTATCCTTCACGTGTTCCCCTTTCCACCTGTCTTTCTATAACACCTGCCAACGGGGAAAATTTTGAAATCAACCCCCAATTCATCGAACTGTTGCCCAAATTTCACGGTCTTGATTCTGAAGACGCATACGTTTTTATTTCCAAATTCAAAAACGTATGCGCAATGATTGGAACGTCACAACTGTCTATGGATGCTCTGCGTTTACGTTTTCTCCCATTCACTTTGTGCGACTTAGCCGAGAAGTGGCTTTATAATACAACCACACATTCTATTTCAAAATGGGATGAATTTGTAAAAGCATCCCTTAAGAAATTTTATCCCAATCACAAGACCAGCCGTGTTCGGAGCGAAATCTTCAAATTTACCCAACTTCCCAATGAACCATTTTGAAAATGCTTTGAACGGTTCAAGGATCTTCTTATCCAATGTCTTCATCACGTAATTTCTATATGGGATTTGTGTCGAATTATCTATGAGGGTATTGATCTCGCTACTAGACAGATGCTTGAAACCATATGTCAAAGCACATTCATGACCAAAGATGATGGTGAAGCTTGGAAATACCTAGAAGATTTAGCTCAAAACACATTACAATGGGAAAGTGTTAGGCCACCACCGCCTAGGGAAGATATCAATCAGCTCGATATTTCCGTCATAATGAGAGCCGAAATGGCCACAATACAAAGGAAACTCGACGCTATAGAAAACAAAATCTCTTCAGCCTCCCAAAACCAATACACACTTCCTAAAACTGTATGTGGCTGCTGTTCAAACCCATCACATTTGACGGAAGAATGTCCTTTGAATGTACCGTTTCAAGGTCACACTAATGCTGCATTTCTGCAAAGACTTGGAAACGATCCTTCTTCTTCCTCATATAATCAAGATTGGAATAATCACCTTGATTTTTCTTGGATCCAACACCAACCTCAATACACGGATCTAAACCAGAACACTTTCCAAAGGGTCCCTCCACAGCAACAGTAACCACCACAACCGAGTCAGCACCCCTTCCAACCACAAAATTTTCAAAACCCGGCCAACAACTTCGATCCTTTTTCTGACGGAACTAATAACACCTCTGCACTCGAACAAACCATGAATTTGTTTCTCACAAATTTCATGCAATTTACGAAAAAATTTCAGTCTTCCGTCGATAAAATCCAGAAAAACTCTGACTCCCAAAGTGAGAGTATTAAATCGATGGAAGAACAAATTGCATAATTAAAAGCCGAAATGAGTGCAAGAGAGAAAGGGAATCTTCCAGCTCAACCCCTTCCTGATCCTGGACCTTCACATTACACAAATGAGGATGCACTTACCACGTTGAGATCCGGAAGAGTGCTAGACAATCATGTGGGTAAACAGATTGATGTTGAGGAATCAAGTGAACCCCAGGCTTCCACTTCCACTTCTACTCACACTTCTACTTCTTACCCTATTTCGTCTAATTTACCGTCTTCTTCAGAGCCTATTCTCCGTTTTCCCAAATGCTCGAACCCTCCACCCACTTCATCCTTCCCACCCCCCAACCTTCTCCATAAATGTTGGACCCAACACTTATTGATAGAGCTCAATTTCCAAATAGGTTGAGGACCAACAAACCCAATGCCCAAATGGAGAAGCTTGTGGACATGTTTAAGCAAGTTAGCATCAACATCCCTCTCCTAGATGCTATCAACAAGTTCCGTCCTATGCGAAAACTCTTAAGAACTTGTACACTATGAAGAGGAAGACTCAAGTGCCCAAGAAGATATTCATGGCAAAGACCGTAAACACGGCTATCCCCCAACAATTACCAAGGAAACATAAGGACCCTGGTTGTCCTACTATTTCTATTTCTTTTGGGAAAAAACACATCAACCGTGCTCTACTTGACCTTGGCGCTAGTGTTAACTTGCTTCCATACTCGGTTTACGAGCAGTTAGGTATCGGAGTGTTAAAGCCCTCGAGCATAACTCTCCAGATGGCTGACCGATCAATCACCAAACCTAGGGGTGAACTGGAGGATATGTTAATAAAAATCGGGGAATTTGTATTCCCTGTGGACTTTATTGTAATTGATACACAGCCAGTAGCGAACCCACGGAATCAAATTCCAGTGATTTTAGGTCGCCCCTTTTTGGCCACTTACAATGCTATAATCAACTGTCGTAATGGCTCTATGACCCTATCCTTCGGGAATAGGTCAATTGAGCTGAACATTTACAAGTTGGGAAGTGTACCCTCTGAACCTACTGCTCAGGTCTGTTCTGTCGACTTAATGGATTTCGACAGCAGCGAATTTGACGATCCTCATCATACTGATCTAGACTCTTTTCATATGTTGTTGTTTGACCCAACTATGTATCATACACATACGGACTCTTCTACTGAGATGTCCGGGTCAACAACTAACACTGATTATGAACCGTTTTTAGAGTCTGAAGATCACCCCGCGCTTTGTGATGACATTATTCTTCGGGGTATTGATGGAACTTTTGACGAAATTTTCGCTGATGAACTCGCATTTTTGAATGACACGGGTGTTGAGATGAATCATCTCCCAAACAATGAAATTGAACCTCCACCCCTTCATATGGACTGTAAAAAGAATGTGAGTAATCCATCACATTCACTGCATCGTCTCTCCAATATGAGACGCACACACATTCTATTCCACCACGTACATTTTCCCCACTTCTTCTTCCACCAACCAGAGCACTACATTGATAAAATCTTCGAATGGTTAGCGTTGACCTTCGGTCTTTGCAAAGCTTGGCATCGACCACTGATGTTTGACCACCTCTTGTGATTTTCAAAGATTAACATTGTTTAATTCAAGTTTGGGGGGTATAATCTGGCTCTTGAAAAGAAAATTTTTACACAAAAATTGTGAGCCAAGAATAAGTTTGGGGGAGGATTTTCACTTAAATATTTTGCCCCCATTAATAAATTTCCTCTCAGGCTTACAGGTTTTTGAGGTTTAGCAGAAGGCAACAGTGAGGATACTATTGAAAACAAGTTTGGGGGAGCTTTGTGCTTATTTTCGCATCATTTGCATATCACCTTGCATAAGCACAAAACATTTTTTGAAAACCTATAAAAAAAAATTAAAAATAATTCGAAAATATAAAAAAAATATTTTTTACATAAATAAGATAATAAAAGATTAGATAGTGAAAAATTACATCCAAAAGATTGGAAAAATTTAAGAAAACCAAGAAAATTAGAAGTTTTCTTATACGAACTAGTAATAAGTAGTTATGAGCCATTGTCCCAAGGGTTAGTAAGTTGAAAGAAGTCACTAATCTGAGGATAAAAATAAGTCTGAAAAATAGTTCCTATTCTGGATGCCAAATATTTTGAACGTTGATACCCTACTATACGCACTTACACAAGCCTTGAAACTCGGGATAGTAGAGGATACCTTGAAATGCTCTTATCTAAAAGCCAAAGTATGAAAGAAATAAAAAATGAATAAAATATAAAATGGTGAGAAAAATGAACACTGGTTTTGTTATCGCCAAGGCAGCAATAAAAAAATATAGCGATGGTGCTTCATCACCTAGTGCTTTAGACCAACTGGTCTAGGAGTCACTGCTAAGCCTTAGGTGGTTCAAGACGAGGAAAATACACCTAATAAGCAAGCACATGAGTAATCGGTCGGTTAGTACCTCAAGAAGTATTAACGGTCGCATGAAAATGTGTAAGCAAAATCTAAATATTCATCAAATTAAAAAGTACTGAGGCAGATGGACAAGAGTATGATAGCTTGAATTGAATTCTCCGGGTATAGGGATGTTCTTTACACACACATAGGGTTATATGATCGATGTTTGGAAAAAAGATAGGAATGAAGAATAAAGACGTTGTTTTATTGAGGGATGATGTGATTTTTAATATCTTTTCATGACTATTAAGATAGGGCTCATGACAACCGAAAAGCTAGCATAGTTGGAAACTCTAATTTTCAAAACTTTTCTTTTACAATTCTTATCTTTATATGTAACTTTCACGGTCTTCCTTTTATTATTGGATTTTGTGGGTGCAATCCACTGAAAACCCTCAGGAGACAACACTCCTCCTACTAGGGACATCTAGAGGTTTAATGACTTGTTGCACATGCTCAGTGCAATCGTGTTGCCTACGAAAGTGTGCTAGTTAGTTTTTCTCTTTCTTTATTTTCTCCTTCTCTTTTTAATAAATCAGTTCGCTTGAGACGACCGAAAATAAGTTTTGGGGAATTTGATCAGTCGAAAATATTGCATTTTTAACACGTCAATTACCCTACTATTTGCACTCATCTACAGGTTTTCTGTATTAATATAACACATATTAGCAAAACAGCCGTAAAATACCAAATTACTTGTGTTATATTTTAAAACCGACATTTTGAGGGAAATTGAGTGTTTGTCATTGCATCGCATAATTTTTGTGTAGCGCAACACTTGTTTAGAGAATCTGAGCAGGAAATTGCAGGAAAAGAGATGAATTGTCAAAAGTGCTGATCAAAAATACGTCAAGTCCATGATTTGAGATCTGACAGTGATATAGAAGGAATTATGAGATTCAACATATCAGAAAGTATACCTAAAGCCAGAACCAAGCACCAGCAGAATTTTCATGCACCAAGTCTACCATTGGGCTGCAGATCCGCGGCCAAAAGGCCCTTGGCGCCGCGGATCCGCGGCCACCTAGTGGTGACGTCGGCAAATTTCAGTGTCAGCTTTCTCCTTTCAATTGGTACACTCATTCAAGCTATGGAAATTTCCAGAAATCTCCAGAAGCTTCAGTACGAACAGAAAGGGCTCCTTGTTCAAGTTAAACTTCCAAGCTTCCAATGCAAGCTTCTCAAATAACTACCTAAGCCTAGAAGCTTCTCCCTAACCTGCAAGCTTATGAAGGAAGCTAAGCCTAACTAACTACCTCTAGAAGCTTCTACCTAACTACCTAGCTTACAAGGGAAGCTAAACTAAACCTAGTTTTTAAAGGAAGCCAAAGCTATTGAAGGCTATAAAAGGGACCCTAAGGCTTCGCTTCTAAGGTTGTTCAATAATTGGTTCTCCAATTCCCCAACACAAGTTGAGTGACACAACTTGTAAACCCTAATCCCCAATTCAAAATCCAAAGCCAAAAATCAAGAACTCCAAGTACCAAATCAAGCATGAAGCCATCAATCCTTTAAAAAGAGACACCGGACTTCATCAGAGCAAGTGATGAGATCCGCGACTCAAGGAGACGAGCGAAGCCGAAATTGACGATCGAGTTCTTTCCTCTTGTAGATCTTGAGAGAATTGTAACAAAATTGTTGATAAATAAACGTGAAATTTCTATATCTTGCTTTCTTTATATTCTTGCATCATGATTCGATCTCAATTCTTGATTGTGTATCTTGTTATGATGTTTGAGTAAAACTCCACTCGTGGAGGAATCGAGACGATCAATAGATGATGATGTTACAAATCTTGAAACGATTCTTAAGTCCTATGATTTTTGTAAATTCTTGTAAATTGAAGAATCGACGACCTAGTTTTGAGCGATGCTTTCTTGATTGTGTTCGATCTTAATTAGGGATCCACGATCGATTCTTGAATTTACTAGAGGCTAGAATGTGAATGAAATCAACGAAAGGACAAAGGATAGATGTTGAAACCCTAGTTTCCGCAAGAAATCCCTAATTCTCGTTGATCATCATCGATCTAGTATCAAATCATCGATGGATAAGAATACGTAATCAATAGATTTCATCACATCTATATATTCGATCGATTCCTACGAGCCTCACTTCGATTCTTCATTATTGGATTTGGAAATCATCAATTCTTAATTCATGATTTTTAAATGTTTTCTTGATTTAGATTTAGATCTAGATAATTCTGGAACTTCAATTTTATAAATCTTGAATTAAATTGTCTTTTCTTTTTTCTTTAATTTTCAATTCATCTAATTCGAAATTCGAATGGATCACACTTTCCCTGTGGACGATCCGCACTCGCTAACGCGCTACAATTGACACCGTTATTGATTGCGTTCAAAATATTTTTGGTTATGATTTCTATACATTTTCTATACACGAACCGAGAATTCATTCAATCAATATCCTATCCTCAAAAGCCGACTAGCGAAAAAGGCTAAAATCAAGCTGTGAGGGGCGGCACCACGGTCCCCCTGCACAACATGAACTGACTCGACGGGAAAAAAAACCTGACTGTTTTCTCGCGGCAGTCCACAGACGCATAGCACGTAGCTAACCAATCCATGCCCAGGAGAACGTCAAAGACCAACATCTCTAGAAGGATCAAATCGACGGACGAATCTCTATCTCCTATCCGATTGGCACATGACTGAAACACGTGTTGCGCAACAAAAGAATCGCTAACAGGAGTAAACACAACAACGGCTGATCTAGCAAACACGAATCTCAGCCCAAACACGGCACAAAATGTGTAGAACAAACGAGTGTATAAATCCCGAATTAAACAAACATGTGCATCAGAAGAACATACGAATTAAGAATACCTGAAAATTCTACATTGGATCCCCGCGCGTCCCGATGAGGTGAAACAAAAGCTCGTGCCTGTCCTCTACCTGCAACAGGCTGTCCTCCTCCTCCGCCATCCTGTACACTCTGAACAAACCCTCCGCGATCACGACCTCTCTGATCATAAGTCTGACGCGGATCAACAACAGGCGCAAAAGGCGACTCTCCCTGAGGTGAAGGTGATAAGGTATCAAATGGTACTGATGCCCTCCTCTGGCGTACCAAGGTATAATTTCTGACGAGGTGATGGAAACTTCCGCACCGAAAACATCCATACGATGGGTGCTGACCCTCCTGGGGATAAGAGGTAAACAACTGTCCTCGTCCCAAGCCTTTGCTACTCCCGCGACCTGAACGAAATCTGCCGCGGCGTCTAAACATCTGTCTCTAGGATGATACACCTGTACGAGTCCTCCTCGGTCCTAAAACTTCCAAAGTGTCGGGAAGACGCTCCTCATCTAATAAGGCCGCGTCCACTGCAGCTGACACAATGCTGTGTGCTGATAGCAAGGAATAACTGGGTAACAGGGGTGGCAACCTCCTATCGCTGCGCTCGACTGGCCTCAACCAACGATCCCATCATCTGGTGCAAATCCTGCATCTCTGCCTCAAGCCTAGCGATACGATCTATCGAAGGCGAATCAATCTACTCCTGTACAGTGAGCGTACCGTCCTGGTCAATTCTCATCCCAAACGAGTCAACTCTGACCTCGGCTCTCGCTGCCTCTCTCTGAGCCCTCATAGTCATCAGCGACAATTGGCTAGAAATGGAAATAGGATTCGATAAGAACACGGAAATCGAATCACAAGGATATGAATAATCATGGAAGGAATTTCAAGCAATTAGTACTAAGGTCACTTAGGCGGAGTACCGTGTCGTAAGTATGCCGCGAACAAACACACGCTACATCACTCTGCTTAAGCTACCTACTCCATCATACCAAGGTCATCCTACACTTCGAAAGGTAAAACCTAGCGCTCTGATATCAACTTTGTCACGACCCGAAATTGGCACGTGACGGCCCTTAAACCACGTAACGTCCACAGGCGTAACGCAATCTAAGTAAACCAAAAACCAAGAAAATATAAACCATCAAAAGTAGTAAGTGATAAAAACATTGTAAAAAACTTTTGGGAATCTCAAATAAAAATTCTTTAATGTCCAAATTTACTTCCTTTAAAATTTGGCAGCACCTCCTTTGTAAAACAAGCCCCGAAAAGGGTACAACATAAAATATGAGTAAAGCATCCCCAACGGGAGCAAATCCACGCCCAAAGACGGAAACAACACCACAACAAATATACGACGCCGTAGCGAAGAAAATGGACGATATAAAGTGACAACAGCATAAAAGACATCCAAAGTCACAAAATAATATACAAAATCGTCCTCACAACTAGTCTTTAAGTCAATACATGAAGTAGTAGATGGAGAGTACTGGATACAACGAATATACAAATGAGCATCATCGGATAACCGCAATACCCACCTATAGCAAGACTGCACACAGTCAGCCGTAGCGGTATCCGCTGCAAAAGATGATACGATAAGAAGAAGAAGCCCTGCCGTGACCGCTCTGAGGGACTACCTGCAAAACACTGTGGTACAATGGGGGTGAGTTGCCAACTCGTGAATAGTAAATAACATATGCAGGTAATCGCAGGTATGCACGTACAGTGATAATCTATCATATGCAAGCTGATAGCAATAAATGGCAATATGTATATGCAACAATCATGAAAGGTACTCTATCAGGTACTACTAATACATGAAGCAATGCATATCAAATAAATGCTGAGTATGGGGTAAAACATGTCATTCTCACGGAATCCTCATCGTGGCAGGACCAGTGTCCATCAAGACAATCTAAATCGTAATACCAAAGGCACCGCATTCTCAGATCGGACATCATATCCTGTAAGTCTCATGGAACCTGAGTGTCCAACATCGACACCCGAAACATCATGAAAACATATGCCTGTATATATATGTGTGTGTGTGCGCGCGCGCGCGTGTGTCCCTCAACGATACATCAAATCATGGAACCTGAGTGTCCAATATCGACACTCGAAAACATCATGAAATACTCGTGTCCAACATCGACACGTAAATACTCATCTGTCAGGCGCCGTCACCACGACTGGCCCTGATGTCATGTCCGTACATAACTCCGGTCGGTATCCCCACGATAACTGCTGAGTCCAAGTACTATCACCGGTAGGTACTAGCCCTCCTTCCAGGCTCATCATCTATACCACGAAAATCACCTCTTGCCCCGGGGAACCATACCGGGTCCACCATGTACCCGCAGACGGTGCCTACCGCTCCTCGAATCGGGTTTCTAACACAAGTCTCAGAACCGAGAAATCTCATTGTGGACGCACTGAAATATCATATCAAGAGGAACCGGGTTTTTCAAACAATGCATAATTTCATGAACTACCACGGTCCTCAAATCCAGAAAACATCATGTGAAATCCATATATCAATGCGAAAATCCATGAATATCATATATGGAACATAAAACAGTAATATGAGCATATAAAGGAAAAACCGCTATTTAACTGCAACAAGTTATTAAATATATCATGTGGTTCCTAATTTCTCCAAAATCCAACGCAACATCATATAAGGGTGAACATGTAACTATAGCAAGATATGGGTATATACCTATCAATAATGATGAATACCATACAGGTATATGTGTAGCTATATCAAGGTATATGGGTGTACATGTAAGTATGTATGTATGATGTACATGTAGCTATATCTCATATGTGTATACACCTGTCAATAATGATACAATCTCATATGTGTATACACCTGTCAATAATGATACAATACCATATAGTTATATGTGTAACCATGTAGGTATAGCAAGATATCTGTATCTATATGTTAGCATGTATGTACGATGCATTTTATATGCGCAAATAGCATAAGAATCGATGTCTCCATGTCAATGACAATACAATATCACATAGGGGTATATGTAGCTCTAGCAAGGTAAGTGGGTGTACATGCGAGTATGTGTGCATGATGTACATGTAGCTGTAGCCAGGTAAGTGGGTGTATATATAAGTATATATGCATGATATACATGTAGCTGTAGCCAGGTAAGGGTATGTACCTATCAATAATGATGTAATACCATACAGGTATATGTGTAGCTATATCAAGGTATATGTATAGCATGTCGGTATACAGGTATGCTATATCTCATATGTGTAGGTGTAGTGCGTGTCATGGCAATTATCGACGGAGTGTGTAACATACAATCAGTGCTCGTGAAACATGAACCATCAATAATAGTGCAGTGTCCAATGGGTACATGTCCAGTCACAACAAGTAACAATATGCAATGAAGTTCATGCACAATCTTCATATGTGCGAGACTTATAATCAAGAATCATATCGTTTAATCTAGCCCAGACGCATAACGCCATGCGGGCGATTCCCATATAGATGTTAAATCTACTCACAGATGATCTTAGGCTAACTAAAGCCAAACACTAGCTTTCCCTTCTTCGCAGTGTCCGAAGTCCCCACCTATGAACCTAAAATCATATAACAATATAACAAGTTCACATTAGCAATCGACCAATAATACGTACAAACTACATTTGACCAACGCACCAACTCTAAACATACTCTCAAGTGTTCGTCTAGTAGCTAACGTGCATAGCGACACTACGAAACCAACCCAAGAGCAACAGTTACACAAGGTACACGTACCGTGTCGGATAACGTAACACGTGTAGTCGTAACACTAGAAACAAGCAAAGTGATCCCAGATTTTGTATACTGTAAAAATATAAAAATCAAACAGTACCAAACACTTCTAAACAACTGCAGACTGCTACCCTACAAAAACCAAGCCCTAACTCCTCTACATGGCCGAGGTCGCCGGAAATTCCCTAGATGTCGCCGGCCAAATCCGAGCCAATGGGGTTCGTGCTTCAGGTGAATACTTAGGATCACTGGTACAACACAACTATACTGCTATATTTTCCAGTACACACTCGAAGTCACAGCTGATCATAGATATCCTATAATGACACTAAAAATACGATTTGTGCTCGAAACTAAACTTAAAGTGTTCTAAACAAAAACTAATAAGTTACACAACACTATAACATCCTATTTAAGAGATAGAGATCATTACCTAACCACACAAGCTCAAAGATCCTAGCTTTCCAAGCTCAAGGGATCCTAGAGGCAAAACAAGACATGAGAAGTGATTTGGGTGAGATTTGATCAAGTTTTGTGAAGGTTTAGTGAAGGATTGGGTAAGGGTTCAGTTGAGGGAAGAGGAAGATGAAAGATAATGAGAAAGTGATAGAGTGAGATAGAATGAGAGTGAAATGAGTGAGTGAGGTGAGTTAGAGATGAGAGGTGAGTGTAGGGTAAGTGCACCTTGGATTAACTCTCTTTCACTCTCCACCATAAATGCAAGCCATGATTCTTCATTACTCACCTTGCCACCTCCCCTCAATCCAAAACACAAAAGAAAATATCTCTCCTCACACAAATATCAAGGGTTAAGGTCAACAAGACATGGATTAGCTTTAGGTTGTCATGGTCACTAAACTAGATTAACACTAACAAACCTTTACGTTAACATGCACAAGTGTGTGCAAGCCAAAACAATTAATAATAAAATATTAATTAATCGTTATAAAATGTGAGGAAACCAAATTTGGTAAACTTTTTATAGAAAATACGCATTATCGCTTAATTAACACTAATCGCATTCTAAGGTGTTACAGCAACCAAGCACATGATATAAAAAGTCGACTCCAATGAGTGCGACATCCCAACACCCAAATTCTAAGTCTTGCTTCTAAGTCCACATTATACCAATTCTAAGTTGATGAAGTTTTACTAGATACAAGAATATATGAATAACCAAGTGTGAGTACGATACAATAATAACTCACTTACCAAAGCAATCACCGAAAGGAATGTGTGCCCAAAGCCATTGATAATCCAAGCGGTAAAACCTACAAGAAACTGTGGAACAACGGGGATGAGTTGCCAACTCAGTGAATAAAAGTACATCACAAGTTAGAAATCGAAATGTACGACGATATCTAGGTCATAAGTATAGTACTATCATAATCTTTACTAATATAATAAGATATGCATATGTATTATAATGCAACCCTATCTATCATGCAATCCCAAGTAGAACATATCAATGCAAATGACCTATATCTAGGTATATGTAAGTCGATGCTATGCACCTCGCGGAATCGCAGGGAGGTGGAAGGTGTAAAAAACGATAATTTTAGCATCATAACATCGACTGTAAGCCTTGATTGTAATCTAAACCATATCTAGCAAAAGCAAAAGAAGTATAAACAAAGTACAGAAATTATACCTCAAGAAACCTGGTCCTTCTTCTCCTTATCTCGCTGTCATCCTCACCTGCACGAACTCCTCGAAGTGGTACGGATGCCGTCTCCTCATCGGCTTGCTCGAATCCTAGATGATCCACCCGAACGTTTGTGCACCAAGCTTTTTCTTCTAAACTAAAAAAACTAGATCAAGTAGTTTGCTAATCTAAATGATCTAGGTTGTGTAGATGGTGTAAATGGATTGAGGAGTCTAATTTAGCTCAAGGTTACTCAACACATGAGTGTTCTTGAGCTTGAGGGAAAAATGGAGATGGGAAAAACAAATGGTGTGAACTAAGTGTTAAATAATTATATGGTTTTCTCTCTCTTGTTCTAAACTAAACTCTACACTATTATCAATTAGAAAAACTAATTCAATAATAGATAATAGGTTCAATGGTCAAACAAATGACTCATGGGTCAATTGACCAACATGTGTCCATAAAACCCAAGTCCTTATTCATGCATAATACACATCATTTCTTAATTACCTAAAATGTATTAATTATTTAAAACTAAATGATTAATACAATTAGGTCATGCCATCTACAATTACATTTTGTACAAATTACGAAAACGCCCCTCGTCCGTACATACATACCTGTATTCGTATTCCGAAAAATACGAATACCGAAGACGAGAATCCATCAGTACAATACTAGGATCCGGCTTAAACCAAAGCCCACTAGTATTGTCCGTCCGACTCATTGTGCATGCATGAGTGTACGCACGTGATCGAACCATTTCGTAAAACCATACGATATCTACACCTTTTGCCTGATGCAGGGAAACGCTCTGTGTAGGACTCTAAAGACTCGACTCTACGATGGCAGTGGGTTTAACCACAGGCCGCAAGCGGTACTAGCTGTACGTAACGGTCCCCAGGTATTGTCGATAAGAAAGCCGATGAGCATAACTCATCCGAACTTCTACTGAGTCTATATGTGACAATCTCCGTGCAGTCCGGTCTGTCCGTCTAAGAGTATCGCATATCGGGCCTAGGGGGCGGTAAACGTCAGACCCCTAATTAGCGGTATAAGTCATGTCGGAGTACGGTCCAATACACCCTGAGAAACTACTGGAGTACCTACCAGTAAATCTCGCTTGCTCTGGCCAGGGACTACGTGTAATGGCGTTCCGAACACAGCGTGATATCAACCCCCAATACCGGGATAGACGAATCCTATCTAACCGCCACTGCCTCCAAGTGCTTCGGGACTGCACCCAACTACTACCTGTTTGCACGACTCAGTAGAGCCGTGGTAGGGTAGTAATCTAAGAACAGTGGGAACACACTTGAGGCGAAGCAGCAGTGTCAAGTCAACGGACTAAGCTGTACTCATGTCACCTGGGTACTGCTATCTGACGATAGGTATATAACCAACCAGCAGTTCCTAATGAGTCCGTCCAGTGTAACTCACAACTTAATGAGCACCTGCATACTATCTCCATTACGACGTACCGATGGCTGTGGGACAGACCATCTCCCATGCTGGGAAGAGAAGCGTATACACTAGTCTACTCTGGAGTATCGATACCCTGTATCGATATTCCAGCGACTAGGGACCTGTATAAGGATGTGCTTGTAGATTACCCAGCCCCACTAGTGTGACTGCCATCACAACACTGGTAATCAAGCATAGATCCTAAGGGCTCTACTAATATGCATAGGCGATATGTTAAAAGAAACATAGGTACATATTGAAGTAGAAACAAACCAAGTAGCATACTACTATTTTGAGCAAGAATGTTATTACAACTGTGAATATCCCAAGCCTCCATTAAGTAATATACAAACTAGTATGATACAGTAATGGCCTCTAGGGCATATACACTAACAGTATAAGCCCAAAGTGGCCGAAAATATATGTATATAAACCACTTCTTTAAAATAGCTGCGGAATAGATATGTCACGGCATAAAGCAGACATGATAGTATGGAATAAAATAAGTACCTTTACTTAGGATATACGTCCTGCTATTTTGATGGAAAATGTTAAGAGGTTTACAATATAAAGATCTCAGTGTCATATCAGACATTTCAAAATAATGAGTCTATAGCTCGTGTTTGAATTCCTTTTTATGTATATGAATGCCCGTATAAATATATGGAGGTACTGTCCACCGGATCAGTCCTGGTCGGCTATAATAACCATAATCTATTGTATATCTCATGATAACAACATATCCATATATATGTATGGATGTCCAGCATCGACACCCGAAATCAGAAATCTCTCGTGTCCATCACCGACACGTAAATGCTAATATCGTCGACAACATCTCAACAGATGATCGTCACCCGATATCCCTAGCCCCGGTCGGTATCCTCTGGATATCCTCCGTGCCCACATCGAACCCGGTCAGTATCTCCTGGATATCTGCCGTGCTCATCTCTATCTCCGGTATCGAGTATCCTCGCTAGGCTCCCCACCTCGAATGCGGCTATCCTGCCCCTCGGTCACGACTGTGTCCACCATGTATCCGACTGTATATCTCCCCCACTCAGTCCGGATAAGAAATAAGTCCGAAACCGTATAGCTCCCCCACTCGGTTCGGAATAAAACTGTAACGTTTTAGAAATCGTTTTGCGAATTTTTCGTTTTTAGGGTAAATTAGTCGGTGTTTTCCGTTTTAACCCGATTGTGATCAAACTTCTGTATAGACTTGACGGCACCTAGTTTAGCTAGAATGAAGCTAGTGCGCGGGCTTTGGGGGTCAATTGGAAGTTTTTGGTTCACATAGATTTTTTCCCTATTTATATATTATTTTAATGCTTTCTTTGTGCACCTTATTAGTGGTAATTACTTTTGGTTTGGGTTAATTACTTCTAATGTGAATCAATGCTAATCTAATCACTATATATTTTTGTTAATCCATGCATCAAACTATCTAGATATTTGTGGTTTAATTTGAAAATTTAAAGAAAAGAAAAGGTGGCATTTGCATTAATGAGCTTTAAATGTTTTTGCTAGAAGTTTCCACACTTTTCCACAAAACACCCCTCCCCCTCCTTCATATTTTTGGCCGGCCATTCCTTCATGCCTTCTCTTTTCTTTCATCACATTTCAACTCTTTTTAGTTCCAAAAATTCATCAAAAATCCTTAATTTATCCAACAAACTCAAAAACAAATCATTACCCATTAATCGTTAGCCCCAAACATGCTTGGATCTTCATGAAAAGTCTTGATTTTGGAGGCTAAAATTTGGAGTTGTTGTTTAATTTTGGATCTTTTGTGGAGGTATAAAACCTTAACCCTAATCTTTATTTGTTGTTTAATCTTTAAGTTAGCTTATTAGATGTGTAAATAAAGCTTTTAATTGCATGTTTAAAAATTCTAGAAATGGTTTTTGGTAATCAAGTTAAGGTTTTGTTTAGTGGATGGTTAAGTATGAAATTTTAATCAAATAAAAACTTAACCTGGTTGCTAGTTTGTTAAATGATATTTTTCCTAATTGTAAAATTAGCTAATTAGCAAACTAAGCTTTTACTAAACCCTAATTAAGTGAGATTAAAAGTATAGTTAGGGTTTGTATGGTTTAATCATGCTATATGGTGATGTTTGTGATTGCTAGTTTTGGTAAAAACTTGTAGTTTTGAGCTAAAATGATATATGTTGCTTACTGGATTTCGGTAAGTTTAGGCGTGAGTTCCTTTTGACGTTGCGACGTTATTTATATTAGATTCCACGTTTATTATTGTGTTTTGAATGCACGATCGGTACGATCAGGATCTAGGCTTGGTTGTTGTGTCGCTTTGCGTTCCTAGCTAGGATCGTGCCGATGTCGTTCGTGTCTTTGTGTAGCTTTTGCTCTTGAGTTGGTTTCGTAGTGTCGCTACGCGCGTTAGCCACTTGACGAACACTTGAGAGTATGTTTCAAGTTGGTGCGTCGGTCAAACGTAGTTGGTATGTGTTATTGATCGATTGATAATATATACTTGTTATATTGTTATATGCTTTCAGGATCGTAGGCGGGACTTCGGGCGCTGCGAACAGGGCAAAGAGAGTAGTTGGCTTTACTTAGCCAGGAACGTCGGTGAGTAGATTTAACATCTACAGGGGGATCGCCCGCATGGCGTTATGCGTATGGGCTAGATCAAATGACATGACTATTAGTTAGAAGTATACGGATATTTATTGTGCATGTATACCTTTGTTTCTTATCTCATTTCCTTGTGTATGGACTTAGTATTAATGAGACACAACACCATTATTGACGGTTCATGTTTCACGAGCACTAATTGTATGCTACACACACACCGTCAATAATTGCCATGACACGCACAACACCTATACATATGTGATATTGTATTATTGAGGGACGTTGAGATATGATCCCTATTTCCTTTTGTGCATATGACATATAGCATACTTGTATACGTACATGCTTACACATATGCCTTGACATGCTTACATGCTAGTTACCTGTATACCTATGGTATTGTACCATTAGTGATAAATATATACACATATGAGATATAGCTACATGTACATCTCGCATACATACTTACACATATACCTAGAGCGTATTACATCATTATGAATAGGTAGATACACATATCTTGCTATAACAACATGGTTACGCATACCTGGCTATAGCTACATGTTCACCTTTATTTGATGTTGTATGGACTTGGAGAAATTAGGAATCGCATGATATATATATATATATATATATATATATATATATATAAACTTGTTGCAGTTAAATAGCGGTTTTTCCTTTATATGCTCATATTACTGTTCCATGTTGCATATATTACATTCATGGATTTCATATGATGTTCTCTGATATTTTTACTCCTTAGTATATATAACAGTGGAATAGGACGCTGTTATATATGCATATATATATATATATATATATATATATATTAGCAGAATGGGACGCTAATATATATGTATTGATTCATGCAGTTATACTTATTCATTACTTGATGTTTTCTGGATTTGAGGACCGTGGTGGTTTCATGAAATTATACAAGTATTCTTATTCTTTACTTGATATTTGTATGCATCCACTCAGAGATTTGTTTTAAACCGATACGGGATCGAGAGTGTCGATGTTGGGGCACTTAAGAATCGGAGGACGTATATACCGATACGTGGAACACAAATATCGGGGTGAGACACTTGGGTTTCGAGGAACGTATAGATATTAGAAAACCGATACGTGGTTCACGGGTGTCGATATCGGACACTTACGATTCGAGGAATGTATGAATATCAGAAAGACCGATACGTGGATCACGGGTGTCGATATCGGACACTTACAATTCGAGGAACATATGGATATGAGTATTTATGTGTCGATGCTAGACACTTGTTTCATGATATTTTTGGGTGTCGATGTTGGACACTCACTTTATATGAAATTTACTCGATACTGGATATTGGATATATGAGATTTACTTGATATTGTACAGTCATGATATATGAGATTTAGTTGATATTATACAGTCATGATATATAATATTTACTTGATACTGTACATTCAGGATATATGAGGTTTACTTGATATTGTACATTCAGAATATATGAGACTTACAGGATATGAGGGCTAATTTGGGGGCTGATTTGAGGAAATTTGGGATTTAAATTGTCCTGTTGGACTTTGGTCCTACCACGAGGTCAGGATTCCGTGGGAATGACATGTTTTATCCCATACTCCGCATTTATTGTGTTTGCATTGCTTCATGTATTCGTAGTACCTGATAGAATACCTTTCATGATTGTTGCATTTACATACTACTATTTTATATGCATTATTTCATGTATTAGTAGTACCTGATAGAGTACCTTACGTGACTGTTGCATACATATTGCCATTTATTGCTTCATGTATTAGTAGTACCTGATAGAGTACCTTACATGACTGTTGCATACATATTGGCTTTTATTGCTACCAGCTTGCATGCATTAGTTTCGCGCTGTACGTGCATACTTGCGATTATCTGCATATGTTATTTACTATTCACGAGTTGGAAACTCACCCCCGTTGTGCCACAGGGTTTGCAGGTGGTTCCTCAGAGTAGTCGCGGCAGGGCTTCTACCTATCATATCATCTTTTGCAGCGGATACCGCTTCGGCTGACTGCGTGCAGTTTTGCCATAGGTGGGTTTTGCGGTTATCCGATGTTGCTTATTGTATATTCGTTGTATCCTGTACTCTCCATCTACCACTTTCATGTATGACTTAGAGACTTGATATGAGGATGATATTATATGTTATTTTGTGACTTAGAGGTCTTTTATCCAGTTTTACTTATATCGTCTTTTATTTCTTCGCTACGGCGTCGTATATCTGTTGTGGTGGATGTTTTCCGCCTTTGGGCGAGGATTTGCTCTTGGTTGGGGATGCTTTACTTATATTTATATTGTACCCATTTTTGGGCTTAGTTTTTACAAAGGAGGTGCTGCCAAAATTTTTAAGAAAGTAAAGTTGGACTTTAAAGAATTTGGTTTGAGATTTCCAAAGTTTTGAAATTGCTATTATCACTTACTACTTTTGATGGTTTAGATTGCTGGGTTTTCGACTTACTTAAATTGCGTTACGCCTGTAGACGTTGCGTAGTTTAAGGGTCGTCACGTGCCAATTTCAGGTCGTGACAAAGTTGGTATCAGAGCGCTAGGTTTTACCTTTCGGAGTGTAGGATGACCTTGGTATGATAGAGTAGGTAGCTTAAGCAGAGTAACGTAATGTGTGTACGTCCGCGACATACTCACGATCACGGTACTCCACCTAAAGTGACCTAAGTACTAATTGCTTGAAATTCCTTCCTTGATGATACATATCCTTATGATTTGATTTGCTTGTTCATATTGAATCCTATTTCCATTTATAGCCTTTGCTGCCGATGACCATGAGGACTCAGAGTGATGCAGCGAGAGCCGAGATCAGAGTTGACTCGTGTGGGATGAGGACTGACCAGGATGGCACGCTCATTGTACAGGAGCATATGGATCCGCCTTCGATAGATCGTATCGCTAGGCTTGAGGTAGAGATGCAGGACTTATGCCAGACGATGAGGTCTTTGGTTGAGGACAGTTGAGCGCAGCGACAGGAGGTTGCCACTGTTGGATATATATGCCCTAGAGGCCAACATTGTATAGGATGCTTGGGATATGTATGTACAAGACAGTCTTGCTTGATATGATAGTACGCTATTTGGTTTGTTTTTATCTTAACGTATGATATATTTTACTTGGTGTTTATATATATATATATATGTTGATAAAGCCCATAGGGTGTTTGTCTGACTACCGGCGTTGTGATGGCAGTCATACTAGTGGGAGCTCGATAGTCAATAGGCACACCCTTAGATGTCCCTGGTCGTAGGAGCATCGAGACTGGGCATTGATACTCCGGAGTAGACTAGTGTATACATATCTAGACCCTGAGGAGGGGCGATGGATTGGTCCCGCAGCCATTGGTGGAGTGCACCTAAGATTGTATACAGATGCTCACTGGATGTGAGTACACCGGACAGGACTCGCCGAGAACTGACTGGATGGTATTATACCTAAAGTCAGATAGCAGTTCTCAGGTGACATGTGTGCAGATAGTCCGTTGACTTAAAGTCATCATTTGTCTCGTGTGAGTTCCCACTGTGCTTTGATTATTACCCTACCACGGCTCAAAGGAATCGTGCAAACAGGTTTTAGTTGGGCACAGTCCCGAGCCATGTGGAGGCAGTGAGTGACTGTTAGGGATTTGTCTCTCCCGGTATAGGGAGTTGATATCGCACGGTGATCGGTTGGTCATTACCATAAGTCCCTGGCCAGGGCTGATTGAGAATTACTGATGGACTGATCAGTAGATTCTCGGATGGTCTCGAGCCATACCGACACGACTTGTACGGTTATTAGGGGTCTGACGTCCACCACCTCCCTACACCATACATGCGATACTCTTAGACGAACAGACCGTACTGCGCGGATATTGTCACGGACAGGCTCAGTAGGATTTCGGATGGGTTACCTCATCGGCTTTCTTATCGACAACTACCTGGGGACCGTTACGTACAGCTAGTGCCGCTTGCGATCTGTGGTTAAACCCACTGCCAGCGTAGTAGTCGAGTCTTTAGAGTCCCACATTTCCCAAACCCAGGCGAAAAGATATAGAGGTCGTATGGTTTTACGACAAAGGTTCGGACGGATACATGTTTAAACGCACGTACGACATTCGGACAGTTTTTACTAGCCGGCTTTGGTTTAAGCCAGATTCTGGTATCGGGTTATTGGATTTATACAGTCTAAAGTTTTTCCGTGTTTTCACGGATGCTAGGGGCGTTCTCGTAATTTCCGAGAAGCTTCTAGAAGGATGTGACATGAGGGGTTGAGGTGGCATTTTCCTTAATTGTTTTAGTGACTCATTCATATGATTCATCATATCATTAAATGCATCATTAATGCATCATTAATGATCTAATGACTCACACGATGAATCACTCTCCTTGAATAAATGAAGCATGGTGAATAATCATTTAATTGATATTATTTGATAATTCATTATGTATCATATATTCAAGTGAGAAGCTTTTTATTCTTATTATCATCTCCACCTTCTCTCTCCTCAAGCTCTCTCTCCTTCACCAAACCCTAATCCTACCACTCATGAGTTGAGTACAAGGATTAGGAAAGACTAAACACTCCATAACCAATCTCTACATCATCTTAGTTCCTTTATTAGCAACTAGAGAAACTAAGTAACCTCAAGTTTAGAGGTTATAGCTTGGATTAGGGTTCTCGGGTGGATCGTCTATCACGGAAAGGAAGCCGAGGAGGACGTGGAGATCCAAGGAGGCCATAGTGATCGTAAAGACGAAGGACTAGAATCGTTTGGTATAATCTTTTAACATAGTAGCTTAGAACTCTATGCCTTTTGTTAATTATCGTTTAGTAAAGATCTTCGGTTAGTCGATGTTCGCTTAATAAACAAGATCATTTTTCATATTTCCGCCTCCCCGCAACTCGTGGGGTGTTGCACATCGACTTACAGTGGTATCAGAGCCTCACTAAGTAATAATTAACACACTTGCAAAGTTGTATGAATTTCGAACGGAAAACAAATCGGAAAAAACCCCAATATCCTATAGTTTCTGTCGATTTTAAAATGAGGTCCAAAAATTTTTCAGGGGCCTCGAGAATGACCCACAAGAAAATATAAGAACGCACAAGAAAAATGGGCTCCTGAATCGGCCAAAGAGCCGCGGAACCGCGGCCGATCCCACCGATCCGCCGCGAATCCGCGGCCGAGTTGGGGCCGATTCAGCCCAGTTTTCTTCTGTGCATCTACTGTGATATTTGGTAATTTCTGGTATTTTTTAATTTTTGCTCGGATTTCAGATTTACAGAGAAGTATTGGAGCAAAATTAAATGTGTTTTATCGATCGAAATTTTACGATGTTTGCTTGTTTGATTATATCTGTGAAATGTATTATGTGTTCGTAAACTCCCCTAACTGCTAGTATGCGGTTGGCAGGGGGTTGCACATATCTATGATGTTATATATAACTGTCTGTGTATATAAACTGTATTGGACTGTTGTGGTGATTAGCCGGGTTTTGTGATGGGTTATTGTATTAATTCATTCGATGTAATTGTAATAAGTTGTAATATTATTTTGCGGGGCACATCCAGGTTGCGGTTGTAGCCACCGTTGTATTATTCTTTTTACTGTTTTTGCTCCTAGGATTGACCCAAGATGGGGTACACAAACTACCGAGTATTTTGAAGTGTTGAGGTAGACCGCTTCACTTCTGGTACTTGGCGGGTAGTTTGCCGTACCCGTAGAGGTCTGGGGTGGGGTAAATGGCTATTCATCACAACTGTGTAATCCGTATTTCGTTGCAGGCTCAAAAGAAACGCGGATTGCTTGCAAATCCAATATTGTTTATCTGCGATCTGGAATGCCTATTACTGCGTCTGACGAATGTACAATATCTATAAATGATAGCTATTTAGACGTCACTTATGTTTTACTCCCGCGCTAGCCCAGCCTCCGCTCTGTCGTTAGTTAAGTAACCTAATGGGTGATGACGGGACCCAGTGGCGAATGCGGATGGCATAAGAGGACGTTGTATTTTCGTTGTTATCTGTAATGATTGGTTAATTGATGGGACGCATTATTATTAATGCAAAGAAAATAAAACCTAAACTGAATCGTTGGAACAATTTTAAAACCACTCGGTTTTCTTGAAAAAGCAAATTTTAAATGCGGAGCTTAAACCACTCCTTTTAAATAAAAGCTATCTCTGTTCCTTCGATCATATCAAGTTCATTACGTTAACGGTTTTTTGCCGAAAAACCAGCCGTAACCCTTCGTCGTTTCAGATAGACAGCACATCGTATTCATGCTATGCTTGTTGGCCTACGTCAAGGCATAGTGTATGGTAGCAGTGTGTTGCTTATTTGTTGCATAGATAGATGCATTAGTTTAGGACAGACGTACAGCCTTGTTGGCCTATGTCAAGGGCTTATACGATGTACCTAAATTGATCAGGACAACGACGGGTAGAACTTGACTTGCGTCTTATGATTTTTTGGCCTACGTCAAGGTCATAAGAGCTTGGGGTAAAAATCATATCGGGAGTTTCAAACATAAAGAAAACTTGCAGATTTAGCATACCTTCTGAAGTGTGGTGACTAGAGTGTCTTCCATCTAGGGCATCATGCATTGATAGTTGGATCCCGATCACACTGATGAGTAGGATTACTCTCGGGAATTTTTCTCGCTTAACAATCAATGCTATAAACCAAGTAGGTGACTAGAAAGGTGTTAGAGGGGCTACGCCTCCAGGAAAAAGAGCTTATTTAATTAAGGAACTTCGCGAAAGCGTTGGAAAACCTCCCTCGAAGTAGCAATACTAGCCTGGCTGAAAGGTTAAGCAAGTATTGTAACGTGTGATTAAATCCTGACTAGTTCTTCTTTTAGGTTTTGAAGAAGGATTTGAGGTTACAGTGAGAGCTATCCTGTTTAGATAAATTAATAAACCAATCTAAACTTGCAAGAAGCATATGCTGAGTGTTTTCTTTTCTCTCTCTCTGGCAGCTACCATGACTGGACTAAAACTATTACTTGAAAAAAATATACTGACCGGGAAGAACTATAAAGATTGGCTAAGAAACGTCAATATTGCACTGACTTATGACAACGTAGCATATGTTACCACCGCTGTTCCTCCCCTTATCCCTGGACCAGATTCCTCAGTTGTGGACAGGGAAGTCCGCAAAACCTGGGATCTAGATTGTGAGCGAGCTAAGTGTATCGTGCTGGCGTCCATGAACAATGAACTCCAGAAACAGCACAAGAGTATGGATATTGTATCCATCTTTCTCCATGTCAAAGAATTGTATGGGGAGCACTCCCGTATCGCGAGGTACGAAACCTCAAGGAAACTATTCCAGATGAGGTTAGCTCCAAGATTGCCTGTAGGAGAGCACGTCCTCAAAATGATCATCCTCATTGAGGAACTCGCAAACCTGGGATGCGTGCTAGAGAACGATTTGTATATCGACTTAATTTTGCAGTCCCTTCCCCACACCTTCTTTTAGTTCGTGCTGAACTTCAACATGCACGAAATGGAAGCTGATCTTCCAAAGCTCCTCAATATGTTGAGGGTAGCAGAGACCTACTTGAAAAAGGAGAAGACCCCCGTTCTGTATGTTGGCCAATCATCTTCTTCTAAATCTAAAGCGAAAGCTAAAAGGAAGAAGAAGATGAAAGCCACCAAACCGAAAGGTGGGGTCAAGAAGGTGCACGGAACGAACAAGGCAGGAAGGGTAAAGACAGAAAAGAATGAATTCTTCTATTGTCACAAGCAAGGGCACTGGAAGAAGGATTGTCAGGCCTTCAAAGCCAAGGACATGAAGCAAGTAGTTGCTTCTACTTCAGGTATGTTTGTAATCGAAAATTGTTTTTCAGTTAACTCTACATCATGGGTATTTGATACCGGTTCTGGTTCTCATATCTGTAATTCATTGCAGGATCTGAGAAATAGTAGAGTGCTGGGAACATGTGATATGACTCTCCGGATGGGCAATGGAATGCATGTAGATGCAATTGCAATAGGGGAATATCACCTAGGGTTGACTAGTGGACACATTTTGGTGTTGTACAGCTGTTTTTGTATTCCCAGTATATTGTGTAATATTATATCAGTATCTTTGTTATCGAATGAAGGATATAGTTTTGCGCTTGAAAGAAATGTTATGAACATTCACCTAAATCAAGAACTGATTGGGTATGGCACACTGGAAAACGGCATATACATACTTAATCAACCTCAAATTTTCAATATTCAAAACACGCGTAAAAGAAAGGCTCCAGATTCGAATCAAGCCTTCCTATGGCATTGTAGACTTGGTCATATAAATGAAACAAGGTTGACTAAGTTACATAAAGATGGATATTTAGATCCTTTTGAATATTCATCATATGCAACTTGTTAATCATGTATCAAAGGAAAAATGACCAAATCTCCGTTCACCGGACACGGAGAAAGAGCCACTGAACTCTTGGGACTTGTACACAGTGATGTATGTGGTCCGATGTCTACGCATGCACGAAGTAGTCACTCCTACTTCATCACTTTTACTGATGACTTCTCTAGGAATTGACATGTGTTCTTAATGAAGCATAAATCCGAGGCTTCTGAGAAGTTTAAGGAGTATAAAAATGAAGTAGAGAAACAAACTGGTAAAAGCATCAAGACACTTCGATCTGATCGAGGTGGAGAATACTTAAGTACCAGTTTCCTTGAATGCTTAAAAGAGAATGGAATTCTCTCTCAGCTTACTTCGCCTTATACACCTCAACATAATGGTGTATCAGAAAGGAGGAATCACACTCTGTTAGACATGGTGCGTTCAATGATGAGTAGTGCTGAGTTGCCACTTTCCTTCTGGGGATTTGCTCTAGAATCAGCAGCATACCTATCAAATAGAGTTCCGACTAAGTCTGTGCTTACCACTCCATATGAAATGTGGAGCGGAAAGAGACCATATCTCAAGTATATCAAGATATGGGGATGTCCGGTATATGTTAAAAAGCATAAACCGGACAAGCTCGAGGCACAATCGGTTTTATGCAAGTTTGTAGGATACCCCAAGCATTCAAGGGGGTATATGGTCTACCACAATGAAGAACAAAAGGTGTTTGTCGCTCGTCACATTGTCTTCTTAGAAAGCGAATTTCTTGCAAAACAAATTAGTGGGAGCGCGGTAGAGTTGGAAGAAATTCCAGAACCTCAAACTGCTACTGAGGACTTAGTAGAACCTCAGATTTCAATAGAACATGACGAACCAACGCCACTCCGCAGATCTAGCAGGCTTTCTCATCCTCCTGAAAGATACTATAGTTTTCTTCTAGATGGGGATCGAGAGGATTGCATCATCGATGATGATGAGCCTACTAGTTTTCAGCAGGCTATTACGAGTAGTGACTCTGTAAAATGGCTGGATGCTATGAGATTCGAAATGGAATCCATGTACACCAATAAAGTATGGACTTTAGAAGTTGCTCCTCCTGGAGTAAAACTAGTTGGATGCAAATGGATCTTCAAAAAGAAGATTGGTGCATTTGGACAAGTGGAAACCTACAAAGCTAGACTCGTAGCAAAAGGTTTTCGTCAAAGACCAGGATTGGACTATGATGAAACCTTTTCACCTGTAGCTATGCTTAAATCCATTCGGATCCTGCTTGCGATTGCTGCCTTCCATGACTATGAAATCTGGCAGATGGACGTAAAAACAACTTTTCTAAATGGACATTTAGAAGAGAGTGTTTACATGGATCAACCAGAAAGTTTCTTAGACAGTGGGAGCAGCGGAAGAGTCTGCAAGTTGCTTAAATCCATTTATGGATTAAAGCAAGCATCGCGGAGTTGGAATATCTGCTTTGACGAGACAGTCAAAGAATTTGACTTTATCAAAAATGTAGATGAACCATGTATTTATAGGAAGATTGTAGAAGGAGCAGTAGTCTTCCTC
This sequence comes from Agapanthus africanus, assembly GCA_030015575.1. Taxonomy (NCBI): domain Eukaryota; kingdom Viridiplantae; phylum Streptophyta; class Magnoliopsida; order Asparagales; family Amaryllidaceae; genus Agapanthus; species Agapanthus africanus. The sequence continues at coordinate 176,197,503 of CM057347.1, read as the reverse complement.
GTTTTATACATCAACGACATACTACTGATAGGGAATGATATCCCTATGCTACAATCAGTAAAGCTCTTCATGTCACAGAAATTCTCTATGAAAGACTTGGGAGATGCATCATACATTCTGGGCATTAAGATCTATCGTGATAGATCTAATAGAATGTTGGGACTTTCACAGTCCAGGTATATAGACACTATACTAAAGAGATTTAGTATGGAAGATTCCAAGCGCTGCAATATGCCCGCTTGTCACGGAATCACCCTCTCCAAAGAGATGTCTCCAAAGACTGATGAAGAGAGGGCTCGCATAAGCATTATACCCTACGCTTCGGCGGTAGGATCAATAATGTATGCGATGTTATGTACCAGACCGGATGTAGCTTACGCACTTAGTGTGGTAAGCAGGTATCAGTCTGACCCAGGTGAGAAATATTGGATAGCGGTGAAGAACATTCTCAAGTACCTGAGAAGGACTAAGGAGATGTTCTTAACTTACGGTAATAAAGACCTCCAGGTATAGGCTTTTACCGACTCCAGCTTCCAAAGTGACAAAGATGATTCTAAATCAATTTCGGGTTTTGTGTTTACCCTCAATGGAGGGGCGATATGTTGGAGGAGTTCCAAACAGGATACCGTCGCAGACTCAACTATGGAGGCTGAGTATATAGCTGTTAGTGAAGCCGCAAAAGAGGCTGTCTGGATGAGGAAGTTCATTTTTGAACTTCAGGTGGTTCCGTCCATTGCCAATCCAATACCTTTGTATTGCGATAACAATGGCGCTGTAGCTTTAGCGAAGGAACCAAGGTCCCATTAGAAATCTAGGCATATGTTAAGGCGGTTTCACCTGATCAGGGAGATCGTGGATCGTCGGGAGATCGAGATACGGAGAGTGGACACAAAAGACAACACGGCAGATCCATTCACCAAGGCCATCCCTCAAGTGCAGTTCGAGAGGCTGTTTAAGATGTTGGGCATGCGGTACGCCAGCAACTGGATCTGGTAGAGATAGTGGGTACTCATTGCACCAATTATAGGCCTTAGTGCAAGTGGGAGATTGTTGGATATATATGCCCTAGAGGCCTACATTGTATAGGATGCTTGGGATATGTATGTACATGACAGTCTTGCTTGATATGATAGTACGCTATTTGGTTTGTCTTTATCCTAACGTATGATATATTTTACTTGGTGTTTATATATATATATATATATATATATATATATATATGTTGATAAAGCCCATAGGGTGTTTGTCTGACTACCGGCGTTGTGATGGCAGTCGTACTAGTGGGAGCTGGATAGTCAATAGGCACACCCTTAGATGTCCCTGGTCGTAGGAGTATCGAGACTGGGCATTGAAACTCCGGAGTAGACTAGTGTATACATATCTAGACCCTGAGGAGGGGCGATGGATTGGTCCCCCAGCCATTGGTGGAGTGCACCTAAGATTGTATACAATTGCTCACTGGATGTGAGTACACCGGACAGGACTCGCCGAGAACTGACTGGATGGTATTATACCTAACGTCAGATAGCAGTTCTCAGGTGACATGTGTGCAGATAGTCCGTTGACTTAAAGTCATCATTTGTCTCGTGTGAGTTCTCACTGTGCTTTGATTATTACCCTACCACGGCTCAATGGAGTCGTACAAACAGATATTAGTTGGGCACAGTCCCGAGCCATGTGGAGGCAGTGAGTGACTGTTAGAGATTCGTCTCTTCCGGTATAGGGAGTTGATATCGCACGGTGATCGGTTGGTTATTACCATAAGTCCTTGGCCAGGGCTGATTGAGAATTACTGATGGACTGATCAGTAGATTCTCGGATGGTCTTGAGCCATACCGACACGACTTGTACGGTTATTAGGGGTCTGACGTCCACCACCTCCCTAGACCATACATGCGATACTCTTAGACGAACAGACCGGACTGCGCGGATATTGTCACGGACAGGCTCAGTAGGATTTCGGATGGGTTACCTCATCGGCTTTCTTATCGACAACTACCTGGGGACCGTTACGTACAGCTAGTGCCGCTTACGATATGTGGTTAAACCCACTGCAGCGTAGTAGTCGAGTCTTTAGAGTCCCACACAGAGATTTCCCAAACCCAGGCGAAAAGATATAGAGGTCGTATGGTTTTACGACAAAGGTTCGGACGCATAGGTGTTTAAACACACGTACGACATTCGGACAGTTTTTACTAGCCGGCTTTGGTTTAAGCCAGATTCTGGTATCGGGTTATTGGATTTATACAGTCTAAAGTTTTTTCGTGTTTTCACGGGTGCGAGGGGCATTCTCGTAATTTCCAAGAAGCTTCTAGAAGGATGTGACATGAGTGGTTGAGGTGGCATTTTCATTAATTGTTTTAGTGACTCATTCATATGATTCATCATATCATTAAATGCATCATTAATGATCTAATGACTCACATGATGAATCACTCTCCTTGAATAAATGAAGCATGGTGAATAATCATTTAATTGATATTATTTGATAATTCATTATGTATCATATATTCAAGTGAGAAGCTTTTTATTCTCATTATCATCTCCACCTTCTCTCTCCTCAAGCTCTCTCTCCTTCACCAAACCCTAATCCTACCACTCATGAGTTGAGAACAAGGATTAGGAAAGACTAAACACTCCATAACCAATCTCTACATCATCTTAGTTCCTTTATTAGCAACTAGAGAAAATAAGTAACCTCAAGTTTAGAGGTTATAGCTTAGATTAGGGTTCTCGAGTGGATCGTCTATAATGGAAAGGAAGCCGAGGAGGACGTGGAGATCCAAGGAGGCCATAGAGATCGTAAAGACGAAGGACTAAAATCGTTTGGTATAATCTTTTAACATAGTAGCTTCGAACTCTATGCCTTTTGTTAATTATCTTTTAGCAAAGATCTTCGGTTAGTCGATGTTCGCTTAATAAACAAGATCGTTTTTCATATTTCCGCCTCCCCGCAACTCGTGGGGTGTTGTACATTGACTTACTGTTAGTGTATATGCCCTAGAGGCCATTACTGTATCATACTAGTTTGTATATTACTTAATGGAAGCTTGGGATATTCACAGTTGTATATACAATCTTGCTCAAAATAGTAGTATGCTACTTGGTTTGTTTCTACTTCAATGTGTACATGTGTTTATTTTATTATATCACCTATACACATTAGTGGAGCCCTTAGGATCTTTGCTTGATTACCAGCGTTGTGATGGCAGTCACACTAGTGGGGGCTGGGTAATCTATAAGCACATCCTTATACAGGTCCCTAGTCGCAGGACTATCGAGACAGGGCATCGATACTCCGGAGTAGACTAGCGTATGCGCTTCTCATCCCAGCAGGGGAGACGGTCTGTCCCACAGCCGTCAGTACGTCGTACTTGAGATAGTATGCGGGTGCTCGTTAGGTAACGAGTACACTGGACAGGACTCGTCGGGAACTGACCGGTTGGTATTATACCTATCGTCAGTTATCAGTTCCCATGTGACATGAGTACAACTTAGTCCGCTGACTTGACACTGTCACTTCGCCTCGAGTGTGTTCCCACTGTACTTTGATTACTACCCTACCACGGCTCAAAGGAGTCGTGCAAACAGGTAGTAGTTGGGTGCAGTCCCGAAGCACTTGGTGGCAGTGACGGTTAGACAGGATTCGTCTCTCCCGGTATTGGGGGTTGACATCGCGCTGTGTCTAGGAGAGCCATTACACGAGTAGTCCCTGACCAGGGAAAGCGAGATATACCGGTAGGCTTCCAGTATTATCTCAGGGTGTTTTGGGCTTCACTCCGACACGACTTGTACCGCTATTAGGGGACTGACGTTTACCGCCCCCCTAGGCCCGCCATGCGATGTATCAGACGAACAGACCGGACTGTACGGAGACTGTCACATTCAGGCTCAGTAGGAGTTCAGATGGGTTTCACCTCGTCAGTCTTCTTGTCGGCATCTACTTGGGGACCGTTACGCACAGCTAGTGCCGCTTGCTGTCTGTGGTTAAACCCACTGCCAGCGTAGTGTCGAGTCTTTAGAGCCCCACACAGAAAGCTATTCGCCTTTAGGCAAAAGAGTAGAGGTCGCATGGTTTTGCGACAGGTCGCATGGTTTTGCGACAGGGTTCGGTCACATCTATGCACTTGTGCACGTAAAGTGTGTTAGTTATATGTATGCCCTAGAGGCCATTACTGTACATAGGATGTATATTGTAGTGGATGCTGGGACATATATAGGAAGGACTTTCTTGCTCGACATGATAGTATGCTATCTGGTTACTCTTTACCTTAACGTGTATACTGATTGTCTCTCTGTTACATGTTGGTAAAGCCCTTAGGATCTGTACTTGACTGCCTCGACTATGATGCGGATCATACTAGTGGGGACATGGTAGTCCATAAGTACATCCTTCAAAGTCCCTAGTCGTGGGTGTATCGAGACGGGGCATCGATATACCAGAGTAGACTAGCGTATACCTTCTCGACCCATACAGATGGGCGATGGATGATCCCATATCCATTGGTGTTTGACATCAGAGATGATATACGGGTGCTCAGTAGAGACTGGGTACACTGGACGGACTCGCCGAGAACTCCCAGATGGTATTATACCTCACGTCAGATGGCAGTTCTCTGGTGACACTGGTACAGAGTAGTCTGTTGACCCGAGATCGTCATAGAGTCTTGTGTGGTTCCCACTGTGCTTTGATTTCCATCTTACCACGTCCAAGAGGGCGTGCAAAACGGTGGATTTTGGGTACAGTCCCGAGTCACATGGAGGCAATGAGCGATAGGAGGGGATTCGTCTCTCCCGGTATAGGGGGTTGATGTTGCGCTGTGTTCGATTGGCTATAACAGGAAATCCCTGGCCAGGGTTGCTGAGATTTACTGGTAAGTGTTACCAGTAGTTTCTCGAACAGTTATAGACCTCATATCGACACGACTTATCGAGCTATTGGGGTCTGACGTTTACCACCCCTAGGCGGGATATGCGACATATCAGACGATCAGACCGGACTGTACGGTAGTGTTACTGGTCGGATTCACTGGAGTGTGAGCGGGCTTGCTCGTCGATCTTCAGATCGCTCAATACCCGGGTGGCCGTTACGTTTAGCAGACCGCTTGCGGCTTGTGGGTGTTTGATATGATCATCGCCTGCTGCCGGCGTATTGACGAGTCTTTAGAGTCCTACACAGAGGTTTCCTGGCTCAAGCGAAACGAAATAGGAGCGCATATGAGATATGTGCGGGACCGAGAATAATACGAGTATGTGATACTGTATTCGATTCTCGCGATGTGACATTGATCGGTTATATGCGATATAGCCGGGTTATCGGATCAAGTGTTGATTCGATAAGATGTTACTAATGATACCAGTCGGTTGTGTGCGCATGACCGGATCATTGAATCAAGTGTTGATTTAATGATTTAATGTATAATTATATATTTGATATATTACTTTTCATTAACTAGTATCGGTTCACTTTAGACGGATTTTCTCACTTGGTTCGTGCGCATTGCATATGCGATATGTTTTTGTGCACTTGTATGTATCATGTTTGATGATGCATGCTAACTTGAGTTTGTGTAAAGATTAAACCATGGTTATTCAAATGGTTAGGGTTTTGTTTTTCATATCTATTTATTTATTTATTTATTTATTTTCTTTTTGGAAAAGGAAATGAGGATAATGGTGGCTTGTTTTGGATTGTAGTTGAAGATTCATGAACCTTTGACTTTGTCCACCATTCTTATCTCATGCTTAACCTAACCATTTGTTTTAACCCTAGTTCAATCTCTACACTTTACCATGGTTTAGTTATGATAAGTTTTGATTATTCTTTTAACTTATCATAAGCTTCTTCTTCTTCTTCCTTGACTTCAAGAAGAAAAGCTTCACCTCCATCAATGGTGAATTGAGCAAACAAGTGAGAAATCCAATTCTAAAGTTAACCCAACTCCTATTTCTTCATCCTCTACCTCTTTCCAAGTAGTAGAGTGTGTTTACTTCACAAGTTTCTTGACTTGGTGAAGTTGTGAGCTTGATCTAGCGATACCTCGACGTAGATCATCTTCGGCATGGACATCGACGACCTAGCTTGCCCATTCTCCGACGAAGCCGATCCTAGAGCCCGGATTTGACTTGGACAGCGGAGAGGACCTCGTTGCGGAGCTATGGAGGTGGAGCACCGGATCTACAAAGGTTGTATTTCCGTTTTCTCATTAGTTAAGTGTTAACTAGTTCTTGTTCGCCTAGACATCTAGCAAACGATCCGTAGTTTAGGGTTTGTAGGCACCATAATTTTTGAAATTGCCATGGTTGATGGCTTGGGAGACCTCACTAGAGTGCCTAGGAACCCTACACAGTGTCCGGACAGTTAACACTAGGGGGCTTTGGTTTAAGCCAGATCCTAGTGTACGTTTTGGGATTGGTTTTATCTCGTTTGTATTCGTGTTCCTCGGAACGCGGATGCGGGTGTTTATGCACAGTTGACAGAGAGACAGAGGCAGAGTATTCTCATTGGGGTTGTTGACTGTTGACAGTTGACCATTGACCATTGACTTTTGCTTAACCCTAATGAGAATAAGTTATATGATTAGCATTAATATTAATTAAGTATTATTGTGACATGGTTGTTGAGGGGTTGACTTTGTTGATTTGTTGACTTTGTTGACCGGTTGACTAGGTTGGACTAGTTGACCATCATCATGACAATGGCTATCATTCCATGGCAAAGACTTTTGCTTGCTTGTTTATTTATGCAAAATGAGTGCATGAAATGATATAGCCATTTTGACTTAAACCATTTACACAATACTTGATTACTATTTTTGTTATGATGGCTTTTGGATTATGAGAGGTGAGAATGAGAAGAATATGGTTCATTCTATCATTTGCTTTCTCTCTCTTGAGCTCTCTCATTCTCAAGCTCTCCCTCTTCCTCTTGCTCTGTCTACCTCAAGGCAAACCATTCTCATGTGTTGAGACTCATTGCCTTAGAGACAAAAGGCACCAAAACATTCCTCTACTCATTCTAGTTCACAAGGCCTAGCAAGCCAAGTGATCTAGTTTCTTCAAAGTTCGAAGAAGAAGCCAAAGGTAGAAGCTTTCGGGTGGATCCATCTTCGGCGCAAGGAGACGACGAGGTGAGGCCGATCCGTACACCAGTAGGAGTCAAAGACGAAGGAGTTCAAGAAAGGTATAGCCCCCTAACCGAGTAGGTAAACTCTTGTTAGGTTGATAATTAGGAGTTTAACAAAGATCCGTTTGAGTCCATGTTACCACCCTCTTGAAAATCGTTTTTCACCAATTCCGCAACCCCGTAAGTACCGGGGAAGGGTAGCATGGACTTACAGTGGTATCAGAGCCTGGTTAAACTCTATCTAACATGTTAGCATAGTAGCTAGAAATTCGATCGGAGAAAAAGTCCCGAAATGAACCCGGAATTCATGCTTGCTGTCGAATTTTTCCACTGTTCCAAAAATGATAAATCATACTTTAAAATTCGGCTCAGGATTTTTATAGCAAACTGCAAAAATTTCATCCACTGATCCGATCAAAGCGCCGCGGAAACGCGGCGGGAGCGTGCTCCCGCCGTAATTCCGCGGCCGAGTTGACTCGGCTGTGGGAAATTTTGGTTGCAGTTTATTCAGTCGGGTATTTTAGGAATTTTGGTATATGTTTTTTCAGCCCAGATTTTCCAGAAAGAAAATTTTGTTTTTGGGGCTTTAAAAACCGTATTTCGATCGAGTTTCTAAAGACTTAAGCTGATGGGTTTTTATCTGTGATGTGATATTTGTATTGAACGTCTGCTAATCACTATATATCGATTAGTAGGGGTTATACAAATCTGTGATCTGTAATGTTATTGGTTTGTGTATATGAATTCATTGGATTGTCGCGGGTGAATAGCCGGGGGTTGTGCGACGAGAGTTTTCTTTTCTTTCAATTGATGTAACTTTGTAAATTGATGTAATAATTATTTGTATGGCCGCACAACCGGGTCGGGGTTGTAGCCGCCATTGTATAATTTCTTTTTACTGTTTTTGCTCCTAGGATAGACCCATAGAGGGGGTTGTAACGCCTTGAAAAGTCGTTTTGGTGTTTTCCCGAAAATCGGTGAAAATTCGGTATTTTTCCATAAAACGTCTTTTTTGTTATTTTGCAGTTTAGGACTAATTATACCTAATTTGGATAGGTAATTGCTAGTTTTTAGTAGCAAATGAGTTACTTATGAAATTCTGGTCGTTTAAAAATTTTCCCTAATTTTTCAATTTTTTTATATTATTTTAAGCCGGTAAGAAAATACATTAAATTAGCGATAAATACAAATTTAAATGGGCTAAATTTAAGCTTTAAAATCATGTTAATTAAAATCTAGTTGTAACATAAATTTTTAGTATTTTATTTCAAGTTTTAACTAATTTTTATTATGGAAAACGAAATTTATTGAATTTAAGCTAAAACTTGCAATTTTGGACTTGTAGGGAGTCTTTTTGCATAAAATTTCTTTTGTAAAACCCTATTCACCCTTCCCTCACCCCTAGGCCGGCCCCACCTCAGCAGCAAGCACACAAAAAAATTTGCCCATCTAATTTGAACAAAATGATATGATAAGGGTTTTAAAGGGGTAAATTTGGAATTATGTGTGCTTTGATTTGAGTGGGTTGACTTGGGCTTTTCCCCACAACACCCACACCATCCCCACTCCTCCATTTCAGCTGAGAATTCCTGCATTCTACAGCAGCCCCCTCCCTCTTCTTGTCTATCTCTTTTCATCATCAAATTTCATCAAATTCCACCTCAAAATCCTTATAAATCCACAATTTCCTTCACAATTTCAAAGCAAAACCTTATTCCCTCTCTTCTCTAACCTAATTGGTTCAAATCTTGGAGAAAGATGGCATCTTTGGAGGCATATTGTTCTTGCTAGATCTCTAGTTGAGGTATAATTTCAATCCTTGGCTAATTTGTAGTTTAAAGTGTGTTAATTTGAACTTGAAAGTGTTAATTTTAGTGCTAATTTCTAATCTAGTTTTTTTAGTTCATGGCTTGAATTTTAATTAGGGTTTAGAAAACCATTATTAGGTTAATTAATTTATTTTGCTATCTAGTGTTTTGCTAACCTAAATCTAAGAGGTGAACTTGCTATTGGGTTTCAAATTAGTGTTAGTTTAAGTTTTTCTAGTATGGTTTTTTAATTGCAATTGCTATTGATAAAAATCAAGAAAGGGTTGGTTGTGGAATATAGGTTTTGAAGCATAGTTAATGTGTTGAAATTTTGTGTAGTGGCTATCTAATGGTGTGACTTGGGTGATTATGCAAGGTTGTAGTCCTTTTTATCGCAAAACGGCGATGTTGCGCCGATTTTTGGAATGTTTGTGCTTACTAGTTTTGTTATGAAATTATGTGATGAATTATTTTTGATATCTTGATGATTGTATTGGCTTATCCTATGACATTTAGGATGCGTGAGTATGGATTTTTGAGTGATCGGGTTTTAGCTTTGCCGGGCGACCAAATCGACGATTTTAGTTAGTTTTTGCGATTTTCGCGTGTGTTCCGTGCACCTTGTGCACATTGTACCTAGCTTGTGAACGTTAGTATTTTCGTTTGGGATTTGCGTCATTCTTGATATGTAACCTATGTTTGGTATTGATGTAAATTCTAGGTTCGGTCGCGAAGACGTCAGACGCGGCACGAAAGGGGAAAGCGGTGATTGGACGTGGCTAGCTAGGGATTCCGGTGAGTTGATTTAACATCTACGGGGGACTATCGTTTGGATGGCGCAAGTCTCCCGATAGTTTAAGTAGTTAAGTTTTTAGTGATATTAGTAACTACATCCATGCCTTATTTGACCCACATATGTGAACCCATTATATAGGAACCTGCACCATTTCCAGGGTTTTTATATGCAGCACGAGCACTATTCATGCTTACACACACGCCCTGGTAATTGCCATGCCACCACACTAGATAACCTATAATTTGAAACCTTTTACTATAATTGATGCTTTAACCTGTGCTATTGCTTTTAATTCCTTAAAATGAAATCATAAGATTGCTAATCATGTGCATGTACCTCATTATGTTATTTGTTCATGCCTAGTCTATCAATCATACATCGCAACTTGATTATTGATACCATATGCATTCATTATCATTGGCATATGCATTTATGAAGATTTATTGAGATTTTATGATATTTCTGGATTTCGGGGGAAAGCCGCAAAATTTCTAAACTTACTATATTTTTAAATATGTAATTTGCGGTTTTCTAGTGATGTAAGTGTCGTCCACCATGAGTTTGCTGTGGTTTTCGAGACCCGTTTCGAGGAGTTGGATGAACCATCTCGGGTACATGGTGGGCCCGGTAAGGTACCCCGGGGCAAGAAGCTCGTGGTGCTGACGATGAGCCTGGCAGGGGATGGATTACCTACCGGTGACTGTTTGGGACGGCGGATATCCAGAGGATACCGACCGTGGCCGCGAGATGATGAGATATTGATATTGAGATGGGTCAGCCGGATGGCTGAGGCCAGAGATACTATGACATGGATATATGAGATTTGTGATAGTTTTGAGGTGTCGTTGCTGGACACAGGTTCTTGTTGATTCTATTGGTATTGTGCTGGTATTTCAAAAGAGATTCCTAAAGGAAAAACATGATTTCTTATACTTACACATTCAGATCACGAGTTGATTCAAATTGCATTCATACCTGCTAGTATATTCATATTGCATACATACCTGCTATTATGTCCTGCCATACCTGTATTATAGATGCTAGGATGCTTGTGTGCATACTTGCAATAGCCTCTATAGATGTTATTTATTACTCACGAGTTGGCAACTCACCCCCGTTGTGCCACAGTCTTTTGCAGGTCCGCTCCGTCAGCACAGTAGCGGCGGGCGCACCGCTTCTTTTGCCTCTTTTGCCAGGACTTGAGGGTTTTGCTCGTAGGTGGGTTGTATTATTATTTTTGTACCATCTTGTATATTCTTTGTATCTAGAGTACTCCATCTACTGTATCTACCAGTATTGTTGTATATTGACCTAGAGATGAGACTGTAAGATTTGTGGACTTTTTATGCTGTATTTTGGGGTCGAGCTCACTTGAGTCGATATGCGGTTTTTCTTATGCTTCTTTATGATTATTTTGCATGTTGTTGTTTTATATTGCGTGGGATTTGTGACCGCCTTGTGGCGAAGAGCTAGCTCCCGCTTGGGAAAGCCTTATTTGTTGGATTTATATATATTCTTGTTGTACCCATTTTGGGGGCCAGTATTTACAAAGGAGACTCTGCCGAAATTTTCGGAAAAACTGATATTGTTTTTAAAAAGGTTTTATACGACTTATTGGATAAACTCGCTTTCAATTGATTGGGTTTTCTTCACTCTTTTGCTTATTTGGTTTTGGTTTCTGGGCTTTGGCTTACTTATTTTACGGACGTCTTGAGACGTTTCGTAAACTTAAGTGCCAGTCATGTTCCGTACCCTGCGGGTCGTGAAAAAGTTGGTATCAGAGCGATGGGTTTTACCTTTTTGAGTGTAGGATGACCCTTGGTAGATGGAGTAAGTGACTTAAGTAGGGTAACGTAGCGTGTGTATGTCCGCGGCATACTTGCGATACGGTACTCCGCCTAAGTGACTTTAGGATATACTTGCTTGAAATTCCTTCTTCAATTCCGTGTATCCTATGATTCTATTGCACTGTTCTTATTATCCTTTTTTCCTGTACCAGCCACTATGCCGCCGAAGGCTACGAGGGCACAGAGGGCTGCCGCCCGAGACGAGATTCGAGCTGGCTCGTCCGAGACTAGGACTGAGCAGGGTGGTATGCCTACGCCGCAGGGACAGACTGATCCACTTTCCCCAGGCCGTATGGATAGGCTTGAGACTGGTATGGAGGAGTTGCGACAGATGATGGGGAGTATGCAGGAGCTACGTCAGATGGTAGGATCCCTAGTTGCAGCCAGTCGTACACCGAGGCCGGATGACGCACCTACTACATCCGAGACTACTATGATACCTGCTCCTACTACTACCGCCGTGACCATCCCGGTTTCACTACAGGATTTCATAAGGCTGAGACCTCCAGTATTCACCGGCACCGAGGCAGCGGAGGACCCACAGACGTTCCTTGACAGTTTAGCCAGGATCTGCCGTTCGCTGAGATGTTCGGAGGATCGATGGGTGGAGCTTGCGAGTTTCCGTCTAGAGGGTCTCGCGCAGACATGGTGGGAGTCGGTCTTGAGAGGTCGAGCTGCAGGTCTACCGCCTATGACTTGGGCCGAGTTTACAGCGGTCTTTCTAGCCCGTTTCCTCCCAGAGAGCATTCGTGACGCCAGAGCTCGTAGCTTCGAGGCCTTGGTCAAGGCACCTGGGATGACGGTGTCTGAGTATGACATCCAGTTTACACAGTTGTCCCGATATGCTCCGTAGTTGGTGGATACCGAAGAGAAGATAGTGAAGAGGTTCGTACAGGGACTTGATGCCCAGCTATATCTTGCCATTGGTGCCCAGCACTACGACACTTATTCAGCTGCTATGGATACGGCATTACGGATGGAGGCACGCATATCACAGACTTCGGCCATTTCTGGGCCGAAGAGGATTCGCACCGAGGTGCCGTCTCAGAGGCAGCGTGCCAGATTCCTTCCGAGGGATGGGCCCGGCAGGGGATTTGGACGGGGTCAGTTATATGGTTCATATCCCCAGGGACAGCAGCCGTCGCCAGGGTGTTTTGGGTGCGGGAGTCCGCACCATCTTGTCAGATACTGTCCGGCGAGACGACAGGGAGCGGCGACCGTTCCGCATGTGACCCTACCACCATCACCACCCCCTCCTAAGAGAGCCCTACTTCCTACCACAGGCGATGCTCCATGCCAGTTAGGTGCACCCAGAGGCCGTGGACGCGGCTGTCCTATTCAGAGAGGACTAGGAGGCAGAGGCCGAGGTCGAGGTCAGCCCGCTATCGGTGGAGGACAGGCCTGAGTATTTGCTTTGACACCGCAGGATGCGCAGGCATCCAATGCCGTTGTGACAGGTACCTTGCCAGTTTGCTCTTTCGACGCACGGGTATTATTCGACCCAGGTTCCACACATTCGTACGTCTCTACACACTTTGCACCGATGTTGGGCCTTGAGTCGTCGTCGTTAGATCATCCGCTTGTTGTTGTTACTCCGGTAGGCGAGCCGTTTGTCGCTTGTTTTGTATTTCGATTGTGTTCCGTTCGTATCGGGGAGAGGGATTCATCGGTTGATTTGATTCTCCTCGATATGTTGGACTTTGATGTGCTTCTGAGCATGGATTGGCTAGCCACTTGTTATGCTTCGGTTGACGGCCGTGAGAAGGCAGTCAGATTTAGCTTTCCGGGAGAGCCAGTCCTTGTTATTCAGGGAGACCGCAGCGTCACCCTTCCCAGCTTGATTTCGTTTCTTCGCGCTGGTCAGCTCTTGCGGAAGGGATGTCAGGGATTCTTAGCGTATATTTATGATACTCGAGCTGCAGAGGTTCCGTTGGACTGGGTCCCGGTTGTTTGTGAGTTCCCTGATGTTTTCCCTGATGAGCTACCTGGGCTACCACCTGAGCGCGACGTTGAGTTCTGCATCGATTTGATTCCTGGCTCGGGGCCTATTTCTATACCGCCTTATCGGATGGCCCCGGCAGAGCTTCGAGAGCTGAAGGATCAGTTGCAGGATTTGTTAGATAAGGGGCTTATTCAACCTAGTGTTTCTCCGTGGGGTGCTCCGGTCCTGTTTGTCAAGAAGAAGGATGGAAGTTTGCGCTTATGTATCGACTACCGCCAGCTGAACAAGGTTACCGTGCGGAACAGATATCCGTTGCCACGCATTGATGATTTGTTCGACCAGCTTCAGGGTGCGGGGTATTTTTCGAGGATCGACTTGCGATAAGGATACCATCAGCTACGAGTTCGACAGGAGGATATACCGAGGACAGCTTTCTGCACGCGCTACGGCCATTATGAGTTTTTGGTGATGTCGTTCGGACTCACCAACGCCCCAGCAGCATTCATGGATTTGATGAACCGTACATTCAGGCCGTATCTTGACTTGTTCATCATCGTGTTTATCGACGATATCTTGGTGTACTCCCGGAGCAGGGAGGAGCACGAGCAGCACTTGCGGATTACGTTACAGACTCTGAGGGAGCACCAGCTGTTCGCAAAGTTCTCCAAGTGTGCATTCTGGCTGGACAGCGTCGGATTCTTGGGTCACGTGATTACGAGAGACGGCATATGTGTGGACCCGAAGAAGATTGAGGCTGTTCAGCAGTGGCCCCGACCTACATCGGTTACTGAGATCCGTAGTTTTCTAGGCCTGGCGGGCTACTACAGGCGTTTTGTTAAGGACTTCTCCCGTATAGCTGCACCTTTGACCGGTTTGACCCGGAAGGGAGTTCCTTTCGTTTGGACAGAGGAGTGCGAGAGCAGTTTTCAGCAGCTACGGACTTGTTTGACTACGGCGCCGGTATTATCTTTGCCTTCGGGATCAGGCGGATTTGTGGTCTACTGTGATGCTTCGCGAGTAGGGTTAGGATGCGTATTGATGCAGCATGGCCGGGTGATCGCATATGCTTCTCGGCAGTTAAAGAAGCATGAACAGAACTACCCCACTCACGATTTGGAGATGGCTGCAGTGGTTTTTGCACTGAAGATTTGGCGACATTACCTATATGGCGAGTCGTGCCAAATATTCACAGACCACAAGAGCTTAAAATACATATTTCAGCAGCGAGACCTGAACCTCAGACAGCGTCGTTGGATGGAGTTGGTGAAAGACTACGACTGCGAGATCTTAAATCACCTAGGCAAGGCGAATGTTGTGGCAGATGCTTTGAGCAGGAGGCCCAGGGGTAGTCTATCCTATTTGCGCGCAGTGCAGAGGCAGTCGTCAGCAGATTGACAGATTTTATGCGACAGCCGAGTTGAGTTCGAGTTCACTCAGACAGGGGGACAGCTCGCGCATGTTCGTGCACGCCCACAGTTGCTTGACCGTATATATGAGGCGCAGCGCAGAGACGACCGTTGCTCAGAGATCATGGCACAGATAGGACAGGGCAGATTTTCCGAGTTCATGATTGATGATCAGGGGATTTTACGATATGGATCTAGAATGTGAGTACCAGATGCTGATGGATTGCGGCGCGACATTCTTGATGAGGCACACCGATCAGTGTATAGTGTCCACCCCGATTCCACCAAGATGTACCATGATATGAGAGAGACCTACTGGTGGGACGGGATGAAGAGGGACATTGCGGAGTTTGTATCCAGATGCCTGACTTGTCAGCAAGTCAAGGCCGAGCACCAGAGGCCCGCAGGAGAGCTACAGCCGTTACCCATTCCAGAGTGGAAATAGGAGCAGATTTCGATGGATTTCGTTGTGGGTCTACCCAGGACCAGTCGAGGGTACGACTCCATCTGGGTGATCGTAGATCGATTGACGAAAGCGGCTCATTTCCTGCCAGTGAAGACCACTTTCAGCTTCGCTCAGTATGCCCAGCTTTACATCGACGAGATCGTGCGGTTGCATGGTGTACCGACTTGTATCGTGTCCGACAGAGACACCCAGTTTACCGGCCGACTTTGGCAGAGACTTCAGGAGGCAATGGGCACCCGTTTGAGTTTTAGCACAGCATTTCATCCGCAGACCGACGGCCAGTCGGAGCGGACTATACAGACTCTCGAGGACATGCTCAGAGCGTGTGTTTTAGACTTCGGCGGTAGCTGGGATCGTCATTTACCGTTAGTGGAGTTCTCCTACAACAACAGCTTCCAGGATACTATTCAGATGGCACCTTTCGAGGCATTGTATGGGAGGAGATGCAGATCGCCCGTCTGTTGGACAGAGCTCAGCGAGAGCAGTATTTTGGGGCCGCAGCTTGTTGAGAAGACGACAGCGAAGATACAGTTGATCCGAGACCGGATGAGAGGGGCTCAGAGCAGGCAGAAATTGTATGCAGACAGGCGCCGTCGCAGATTAGAGTTCGCAGTTGGCGATCATGTTTTTCTGAGGGTCTCTCCGATGAAGGGCGTGATGCGATTTGGGCGAAAAGGAAAGCTTAGTCCCAGATTTGTGGGTCCCTTCGAGATTCTTGAGCGTGTCGGCGCAGTTGCATATCGTTTGGCTCTTCCACCCAGCTTTCCCGATGTTCACCCCGTCTTCCATGTTTCGATGCTCCGCAAGTACCTTCACGACCCTTCGCATGCGATTCAGCACCCGACAGTCCAGCTATAGCGCGACCTTTCTTTTGCAGAGCAGCCGGTGGCTATCCTGGATCGGCAGGTGAAGAAGTTGAGATCGAAAGTTATACCGACCGTCAAGGTCCTTTGGCGTGGCCCGAGCAGCGAGGAGGTCACCTGGGAGACCGAGGGCGAGATGAGGAAGAAATATCCCCATCTCTTTGAAGGTACGCGTAGTTATATTTTTAAATTCGGGGACCGAATTTCTTTAAGGGGGGAAGATTGTAACACCTTGAAAAGTCGTTTTGGTGTTTTCCTGAAAATCGGTGAAAATTCGGTATTTTTCCGTAAAACGTCTTTTTTATTATTTTGCAGTTTAGGAGTAATTACCTAATTTGGATAGGTAATTGCTAGTTTTTAGTAGCAAATGAGCTACTTATGAAATTCTGGTCGTTTAAAAATTTTCCCTAATTTTTCAATTTTTTAATATTATTTTAAGCCGGTAAGAAAATACATTAAATTAGCGATAAATACAAATCTAAATGGGCTAAATTTAAGCTTTAAAATCATGTTAATTAAAATCAAGTTGTAACACAAATTTTTAGCATTTTATATCAAGTTTTAACTAATTTTTATTATGGAAAACGAAATTTATTGAATTTAAGCTAAAATTTGCAATTTTGGACTTGTAGGGGGTCTTTTTGCATAAAATTTCTTCTGTAAAATCCCATTCACCCTTCCCTCACCCCTAGGCCGTCCCCACCTCAGCAGCAAGCACACAAAAAAATTTCCCCATCTAATTTGAACAAAATGATATGATAAGGGTTTTAAAGGGGTAAATTTGGAATTATGTGTGCTTTGATTTGAGTGGGTTGACTTGGGCTTTTATCCACAACACCCACACCATCCCCACTCCTCCATTTCAGCTGAGAATTCCTGCATTTTGCAGCAGCCCCCTCCCTCTTCTTGTCTATCTCTTTTCATCATCAAATTTCATCAAATTCCACCTCAAAATCCTTATAAATCCACAATTTCCTTCACAATTTCAATGCAAAACCTTATTCCCTCTCTTCTCTAACCTAATTGGTTCAAATCTTGGAGAAAGATGGCATCTTTGGAGGCATATTGTTCTTGCTAGATCTCTAGTTGAGGTATAATTTCAATCCTTGGCAAATTTGTAGTTTAAAGTGTGTTAATTAGAACTTGAAAGTGTTAATTTTAGTGCTAATTTCTAATCTAGTTTTTTTAGTTCGTGGCTTGAATTTTAATTAGGGTTTAGAAAACCATTATTAGGTTAATTAATTTATTTTGCTATCTAGTGTTTTGCTAACCTAAATCTAAGAGGTGAACTTGCTATTGGGTTTCAAATTAGTGTTAGTTTAAGTTTTTCTAGTATGGTTTTTTAATTGCAATTGCTATTGATAAAAATCAAGAAAGGGTTGGTTGTGGAATATAGGTTTTGAAGCATAGTTAATGTGTTGAAATTTTGTGTAGTGGCTATCTAATGGTGTGACTTGGGTGATTATGCTAGGTTGTAGTCCTTTTTATCGCAAAACGGCGATGTTACGCCGATTTTTGGAATGTTTGTGCTTACTAGTTTTGTCATGAAATTATGTGATGAATTATTTTTGATATCTTGATGATTGTATTGGCTTATCCTATGACATTTAGGATGTGTGAGTGCGGATTTTTGAGTGATCGGGTTTTAGCTTTGCCGGGCGACCAAATCGACGATTTTAGTTAGTTTTTGCGATTTTCGCGTGTGTTCCGCGCACCTTATGCACGTTGTACCTAGCTTGTGAACGTTAGTATTTTCGTTTGGGATTTGCGTCGTTCTTGATATGTAACCTATGTTTGGTATTGATGTAAATTCCAGGTTCGGTCGCGGAGACGTCAGACGCGGCACGAAAGAGGAAAGCGGTGATTGGATGTGGCTAGCTAGGAATTCCGGTGAGTAGATTTAACATCTACGGGGGACTATCGTTTGGATGGCGCAAGTCTACCGATAGTTTAAGTAGTTAAGTTTTTAGTGATATTAGTAACTACATCCATGCCTTATTTGACCCACATATGTGAACCCATTATATAGGACACCTGCACCATTACCAGGGTTTTTATATGCAGCACGAGCACTATTCATGCTTACACACACGCCGTGGTAATTGCCATGCCACCACACTAGATAACCTATAATTTGAAACCTTTTACTATAATTGATGCTTTAACCTGTGCTATTGCCTTTAATTTCTTAAAATGAAATCATAAAATTGCTAATCATGTGCATGTACCTCATCATGTTATTTGTTCATGCCTAGTCTATCAATCATACATCAAAACTTGATTATTGATACCATATGCATTCATTATCATTGGCATATGCATTTATGAGGATTTCTTGAGATTTTGTGATATTTCTGGATTTCGGGGGAAAGCCGCAAAATTTCTAAACTTACTATATTTTTAAATATGTAATTTGCGGTTTTCTAGTGATGTAAGTGTCGTCCACCAAGATTTTGCTGTGGTTTTCGAGACCCGTTTCGAGGAGTTGGATGAACCGTCTCGGGTACATGGTGGGTCCGGTAAGGTACCCCGGGGCAAGAAGCTCATGGTGCTGACGATGAGCCTGGCAGGGGACGGATTACCTACCGGTGACTGTTTGGGACGGCGGATATCCAGAGGATACCGACCGTGGCCGCGAGATGATGAGATATTGATATTGAGATGGGTCAGCCGGATGGCTGAGGCCTGAGATACTATGACATGGATATATGAGATTTGTGATAGTTTTGAGGTGTCGTTGCTGGACACAGGTTCTTGTTGATTCTATTGGTATTGTGCCGGTATTTCAAAAGAGATTCCTAAAGGAAAAACATGATTTCTTATACTTACACATTCAGATCACGAGTTGATTCATATTGCATTCATACCTGCTAGTATATTCATATTGCATACATACCTGCTATTATGTCCTGCCATACCTGTATTATAGATGCTAGGATGCTTGTGTGCATACTTGCAATAGCCTCTATAGATGTTATTTATTACTCACGAGTTGGCAACTCACCCCCGTTGTGCCACAGTCTTTTGCAGGTCCGCTCCGTCAGCACAGTAGCGGCGGGCGCACCGCTTCTTTTGCCACTTTTGCCAGGACTCGAGGGTTTTGCTCGTAGGTGGGTTGTATTATTATTTTTGTACCATCTTGTATATTCTTTGTATCTAGAGTACTCCATCTACTGTATCTACCGGTATTGTTGTATATTGACCTAAAGATGAGACTGTGAGATTTGTGGACTTTTTATGCTGTATTTTGGGGTCGAGCTCACTTGAGTCGACATGCGGTTTTTCTTTTGCTTCTTTATGATTATTTTGCATGTTGTTGTTTTATATTGCGTGGGATTTGTGACCACCTTGTGGCGAAGAGCTAGCTCCCGCTTGGGGAAGCCTTATTTGTTGGATTTATATATATTCTTGTTGTACCCATTTTGGGGGCCAGTATTTACAAAGAAGACTCTGCCGAAATTTTCGGAAAAATTGATATTGTTTTTAAAAAGGTTTTATATGACTTATTTGATAAACTCGCTTTCAATTGATTGGGTTTTCTTCACTCTTTTGCTTATTTGGTTTTGGTTTCTGGGCTTTGGCTTACTTATTTTACGGACGTCTTGAGACGTTTCGTAAACTTAAGTGCCAGTCACGTTCCGTACCCTGCGGGTCGTGACAGGGGTGCACAAACTACCGGGTATGCCGAAGTGCCGAGTGGCCTACTCACGGAGTTGAGGGAGGTTGCTTCGCTTCGGGTACTTGGCGGGTAGTTTGCCGCACCCGCACCCGTAGGGGTCTTGGGTGGGGTATTGGCTATTCACCACGACCGTGTAATCTGCTTTTCGTTACAGGCTCGTAAGAATTGCTGGTTCCTAGTATATCCAATGTGTTCATCTGTATTCTGAAATGGCTATCATTGCAATATATCTATATATGATATTATTTAGGCGTTGCTTATGTTTTACAGCCGCGCTAGCCCAGCCCCCGCTCTGTCGTTAGTTAAGTAACCTAACGGGTAATGACGGGGCCCCGTGGCGAATGCGAATGGCATAAGCGTACGTCATATTTTGGTTATTTTCTTCAATGGTAGGATTAAATGATGAGACACATTAAAAGAACTAATGCAAGAATATCACGCATTAAAAGAACTAATGCAAGAAAATAAACCAAGTAAAAGTCGTTGGAAAACTTTCGAAAAACCACTCGGTTCTTTTCAAAACCAACCTTTAAATGCGGAGCTTGAGCCACTCCTTTTAAAAGCTATCTCGTTCCATCGATTATATCAAGTTCACTACATTCACGGTTTCGCCAAAACCATCTGTAGCCCTCCATCATTTCAGTTAAATATTCGGTAGTATTCAAGCTATGTATTTTGACCTCACGCTAAGGCATAGTGATTGGTAGCTGCTGGATATTTATCTGTTGCATAGATAGAATGCGTTGGTTTGAGACAGTCGTACTGCCATTTTGGCCTACGTCAAGGGTAGGTACGGGTGGGTTCAAATTAACCTGGATAATGATGGGAAGAACTTGACATGTGACTTATGACATTTTGACCTCACGCCAAGGTCATAAGAGCATGGGGCAAAAATCCACATCGGGAGTTTCATAAGTACTGAAACTTGCTAGCGCTGCATAGCATTTGGAGTGTGATAATTCTGGTAGGATTCCTTCAGTTTTGTCACGCGGTGATATTTGGATCCCGATCCTACTGTGAGTATATGCTACTCCTCGGGAAATTTCTCACTTAACGATCAATGCTATAAACCAAATAGTGTCTAGAAAGGTGTTAGCGGGGCTACGCCCACAGGGAAAAGAGGTTATTTAATTAAGGAACTTCGCGAAAGCGTTGGAAAACCTCTCTCGAAGTACCGACACTGGCCTGGCTGAACGGTTAAGCAAGTATTGTACGGTGAGATTGATCCTGACTAATTCTTCCTTTTTGGTTTGAGGAGGAATTCGAGAGACAGTGGAAGCCATCCTGTTTAGACAAACTAAAAACCACTCTAAACTTGCAAGAGCATCATGCTGAGTGTTTCTTCTCTCTCCTAATTGCAGCGACCAATCGACATGACTGGACTTAAGTTACTTCTAGATAAAAACATACTGACAGGGCCAAACTACAAAGATTGGCTCAGGAATGTCAAGATGGCAATCACTTACGACAAGCTGGGGTATCTTCTTACCACCAAAGCTCCCCCTGTCCCAGGTCCCAAAACCAGCGTCGCGGATAAGGAAATCCATAAGACCTGGGAACTAGACTGCGCGAAGGCCAAGTGCCTTGTGCTTGCCTCTATGGACAACGAACATCAGAGGAGGCACGAGAATATGGACCTCGAATCCATATTTCTTCATACAAAAGAACTGTATGGAGAGCAATCTCGTATCGCAAGATACGAAGTGTCGAAGAAGTTATTTTCGGCAAGATTGGCCGTCGGATCATCGGTAGCGGAACACGTGCTTAAGATGATTGGCTACATTAAGGAGCTCGCGGACCTTGGGACCACGTTGGAGAATGAGCTCTATACGGACTTGATTCTCCAGTCCCTTCCTTCCACTTACGCCCAGTTTATACTGAACTTCAACTTACAAGAAAAGGAAGTTGAACTTTCATAACTCCTCAACATGCTGAGGAGCGCAGAGGGCACCCTACAGAAAGGTAGGGAAACATCCACTTTGTATGTAGGAGGATCTTCTTCTTCTAGGTCCAAGGCGAAAGCCAAGGGAAAGAAGAAGAAAGCCCCCGCCAAACCAAGGGGCGGTGTTAGTAAAGTGGATACGAAGGGAAAGGCAAAAGCAACCAAGAAAGTGGGGAAGCTCATGGATAAGGAAGAATGCTTCTATTGTCATAAGAGTAGACACTGGAAGAAAGATTGCAGGGCTTGGAAGGCCAGAACACAGGATCTGAAGCAGGTTGCGGCTTCAGCTTCAGGTGTGTATGTTATTGAAAAATGTCTTTCAATAAACTCTACTTCCTGGGTATTGGATACCGGATCAGGATCTCATATCTGTAATTCTTTGCAAGCATTGAGAAACCATAGGGTTTTGAAGGCAGGTGACATGACCCTCAAAGTTGCAAACGCAGCTAGCATGGATGCTAAGGCTGTGGGGGACTATCACCTGGGAATGTAAGATGGACATGTTTTGGTTTTGCGTAATTGCTATTTTGTACCCAACGCAACTTGTAATATCATTTCTGCATCTTTGGTTTCTAAAGAAGGTTATGAATTTGCGTTTGTAAGCAATGTTGTAAACATTCACCTTAATCAAGTTCTGATTGGGTCAGGTACATTGAGCAATGGTATATACGTATTAAACCAACCACAGATTTTCAATGTCCAGAATACACACAAAAGAAAGTCTCCAGAAATCAATCAGACTTTCTTATGGCATTGTAGACTGGGTCACATCAATGAGAGAAGATTGAATAAGTTACATATAGAAGGATATTTGAATCCGTTCGAATATCAATCGTATGCCACTTGTCAATCCTGTCTCAAAGGAAAGATGACAAAGACTCCGTTCACTGGACACGGAGTAAGAGCGAGCGAGCTCTTGGGACTCGTACACAGCGACGTGTGCGGTCCAATGTCTACACATGCGCGAAGCGGTTTTTCTTACTTCATTACTTTTACGGATGATTTTTCAAGATTCGGACATGTCTTCTTAATGAAACATAAGTCCGAAGCCTTTGGAAAATTCCAGGAATATAAGAATGAGGTAGAAAAACAAACCGGCAAAAGTATCAAGATTCTAAGATCGGATCGAGGTGGTGAGTACTTGAGTACCGAGTTCCTGGACTATTTAAAAGAGAATGGAATTCTCTCTCAGCTTACTCCTCCATACACTCCACAACATAATGGTGTATCGGAGAGACGGAACCGAACCCTATTGGATATGGTACGGTCTATGATGAGTAACGCTGAGTTACCGCGATCATTCTGGGGATATGCGCTAGAATCAGCCGCATACTTTTTGAACCGAGTTCCCATTAAGACTGTGCCTACCACGCCATATGAGTTATGGAGTGCGAAGAAACCCTATCTTCAATATCTGAAGATCTGGGGATGTCCAGCTTTTGTCAAAAAGCAGAATGCGGACAAACTCGAGGAACGCTCAGTACTGTGCAAGTTTGTGGGATACCCAAAGAACACCAGGGGGTATCTTTTCTACCACGCAGAGGAACAAAAAGTCCTTGTTTCTCGTAATGCCCACTTTCTAGAACACCAGTTCTTGGAAAAGGAAATTAGTGGGAGCGCAGTAGAACTGGAAGAAATTCCAGAACCACGGACTATTACTGAAAGCTTAGTAGAACCAGAGGGTTCAAAAGAACAGGACATTCCTACGCCGCTCCGCAGGAGTAGTAGGCAGTCGCATCCGCCCGAGAGATACTACGGTTTTCTCATAGACGGGGATAGAGAGGATTGCATCATAGATTATGATGAGCCTACTAGGTTCCAGCAGGCCGTTCAGAGCATTGTCTCGGTAAAATTGCTGGATGCAATGCGGACCGAAATGGAGTCCATGTACACCAACAAAGTATGGACGTTGGACATTGCTCCAGACGGGGTAAAACCCGTAGGATGCAAGTGGATCTTCAAAAGGAAGATTGGTGTAGATGGACAGGTTGAGACCTATAAAGCTAGACTTGTTGAAAAGGGTTTTCGTCAAAGACCTGGTTTGGACTATGACGAAACCTTTTCTCCAGTAGATATGCTAAAATCCATTCGGATCCTTCTTGCCATTGCTGCCTTCCACGATTATGAGATTTGGCAGATGGACGTAAAGACCGCTTTTCTAAATGGAAATTTATAGGAGTGTGTCTATATGGACCAGCCAGAGGGTTTCATTCAGAGTGGAAGCAGCGGAAAGGTGTGCAAGTTGCTTAAGTCCATCTATGGACTAAAGCAGGCATCGCGGAGTTGGAACATCTGTTTTGATGAGACAGTCAAAGAATTCGGTTTTATCAAAAATCCAGATGAACCATGCATCTATAGTAGATTTGTAGCAAGAACTGTCGTATTCCTCGTTTTATACGTGGATTACATTCTTCTGATAGGAAATGACATTCCTATGCTACAATCTGTCAAAGGGTTCTTGTCACACAGGTTCTCCATGAAAGACCTGGGTGATGCCTCATACATCCTGGGGATCCGGATCCATCGTGATAGATCCAAGAGGATATTAGGACTTTCGCATTCCAGGTACATCGACACCATACTGAAAAGATTCAGTATGGAAGATTCCAAGCGCGGTAACCTACCGGCTTGTCACGGGATCACCCTCTCTAAAGAGATGTCTCCCAAGACTGATTTGGAGAGGGATCGCATGTCTATTATACCCTACGCTTCTGCGGTAGGCTCTATAATGTATGCGATGTTGTGTACCAGACCGGATGTAGCTTATGCACTGAGTGTGGTAAGCCGGTATCAGTCAAACCCTGGGGAGAAGCACTGGATAGCGGTAAAGAACATTCTCAAGTACCTGAGAAAGACTAAGGAGATGTTCTTGGTGTATGGCGGAAAAAACCTCCAGATCGAGGCCTTTCCTGACTCCAGCTTCCAAAGTGACAAGGATGATTCCAAGTCCATGTCGGGTTTTGTCTTTACCCTCAATGGAGGGGCGGTGTGTTGGAAGAGTTCCAAACAAGAAACCGTTGCTGACTCGACTATGGAAGCGGAATACATCGCTGCATCTGATGCCGCAAAAGAAGCCGTCTGGATGAGGAAGTTCTTGAAAGAACTTCAGGTGGTTCCGTCCATTGTTGATCCAATACCTCTGTATAGCGACAACAACGGGGCTATAGCTTTAGCGAAGGAACCCAGGTCCCATCAGAAATCCACACACATCTTGAGGCGGTATCACCTGATCAGGGAGATCGTATATCGCCAGGAGATTGAGGTTCGGAGGGTTGCTTCAGAAGATAACACTGCAGATCCATTCACCAAGGCCTTGCCCCAGACTTAGTTCGAGCGGCTGATCGAGATGATAGGTCTTCGATACGCCAGTACATGGCCTTAGTGCAAGTGGGAGTGTTGAGGGGTTGACTTTGTTGACTTGTTAACTTTGTTGACCGGTTGACTAGGTTGGACTAGTTGACCATCATCATGACAATGGCTATCATTCCATGGCAAAGACTTTTGCTTGCTTGTTTATTTATGCAAAATGAGTGCATGAAATGATATAGCCATTTTGACTTAAACCATTTACACAATATTTGATTACTATTTTTGTTATGATGGCTTTTGGATTATGAGAGGTGAGAATGAGAAGAGTATGGTTCATTCTATCATTTGCTTTCTCTCTCTTGTGCTCTCTCATTCTCTAGCTCTCCCTCTTCTTCTTGCTCTCTTTACCTCAAGGCAAACCATTCTCATGTGTTGAGACTCATTGCCTTAGAGACAAAAGACACCAAAACATTCCTCTACTCATTCTAGTTCACAAGGCCTAGCAAGCCAAGTGATCTAGTTTCTTCAAAGTTCAAAGAAGAAGCCAAAGGTAGAAGCTTTCAGATGGATCCATCTTCGGTGCAAGGAGACGACGAGGTGAGGCCGATCCGTACACCGGAAGAAGTCAAAGACAAAGGAGTTCAAGAAAGGTATAGCCCCCTAACCGAGTAGGTAAACTCTTGTTAGGTTGTTAGTTAGGAGTTTAACAAAGATCCGTTTGAGTCCATGTTACCACCCTCTTGAAAATCGTTTTTCACCAATTCCGCAACCCCGTAAGAACCGAGGAAGGGTAGCATGGACTTACACTTACAGTGCACCCCTATTACCCAGTTGTTCCTTGCGATCAGCACTCAGCATCGTGTTACTCACACAGCACCTGTGGACGCAGCCCTATTTGACGATGAGCGTCTTTCCAAGACTTTGGGAGTTCGGGGATAGGGGAGGGCTCATGCAGGTGTACCAGCCCAGAGACAGAGGTTCAGTCGCCGTGACAGGTTTCGTGCACGTCGCAGGAGTAGCAGAGGCTTGGGTCGAGGAGAGTCATGTTAGCTAGATCGGCCTTTTGTGGTGTTAACTTCTGTCAGCGATTCTTTTGTTGCGCGACACGTATATCGGTCGTGTGCCAGTCGGATAGGAGATAGAGATTCGTCCATCGCTTTGATCTTTCTAGAGATGTTGGATTTGACGTTCTCCTGGGTACGGACTGGTTAGCTGTGTGCTAGGCGTCTGTGGACTGCTATGAGGAAACAGTCAGGATTTGTTTCCCGGCGAGTCAGTTCTTATTGTACAGGGGGACAGTGGTGCCGCCCATCACAGCTTGAATTCAGCCTTTTTCGTTAGTCGGCTTTTGAGGAGAGTATGTCGAGGATTCTTGTCTTCCATTAGTGATACCGAAGCCACTGGTGGGTTTGTTGGACCGGGTTCCTATCGTGCGAGGGTTTTCCGACGTTGTTCCAGATGAGCCGGCGAAGCTTAGGGAGCTTAAGGATCTGCTGCAGAGTTGCTAGATAGGTGGGACTTATATGTCCTAGTGTTTCGCTTTGGGGAGCTCCTATTCTGTTCGTCAGGGAGAAAGACGACAGTTTGAGGTTCTGTGTTGATGGATCGTCAATTGAACTGGGTTACGGTGCGGATAGGTATCCTTTACCTCGCATTGATTATTTGTTCGACTTGCTCCAGAGGGCGAGAAATTTTCTACGTTTGTTTGGGATCAGGTCATCATTGGTTGCGGGTTCGGAGTGATGACATTCCGAAGACTGCTTTTGTGCGTGCTACAGGCAATATGTGTTTTGGTGGTGACGTTGGACTCACCAATGCCCTAGCAGGATTCGTGGATGTGATGAACCAGATTTCTTCAGGCCGTTCCTCGACCAGTTTATTGTTGTGTTAGTAATGACATTCTGGTCTTTTCCAATGTGTCGTGAGGAACTTGAGCAGCACTTGAGGAATTGCTTGCAGACATGGGGAGAGTACCAGCTATTTGCTAAATTCTCGAAGTGTTCCTTCAGGCTTGATTGTGTTGACTTCCTAAGGTCATGTTGTTACAAGAGACGGTTTTCGTACGGACCCGAGGATGATCGAGGTCGTACAGCTTTGGCCCAGACTTGTAGCAGGGACAGAAGTCCGCAGCTTTTTAGGCTTAGCTGGTTTTTACCGCTGTTTCGTGCAGGACAGCTTGTGTAGCGCTGCACCGTTGACTGGGTTGACCAGGAAGGAAGTTCCTTTTCTTTGGACTGAGGCATGCGTGCGGAGTTTTCGGAAGTTGAAGACTCGGTTGATAACTTCACCAGTTCTTTATTTGCTTTCTGGTTCGGGCGACTTAGTGATTTAACTGTGATGTTTCGCGAGTGGGGCTCGATTATGTACTGAAGTAGCACGATAGAGTTATCGCTCATGCTTCCCGACAGTTGGAGGAAGTACGAGCAGGATATCCCACTCATGATCTGGAAATGGCCGCGGTGGTCGTGCGTTGAAGATCTGAGGACACTACTTGTGCGGAGAGTCGTGTAAGATTTTCACGGACCACCAGAGCATAATGTACATCTTCCTGCAGCGGATTTTGATTGTTGAGACAGCGCCGTTGGATGGAGCTTGTGAAGGATTGTGATTTGTGAGATCCTTTATTACCCATGGCAAGATGATTGTGGTAGCTGATGCTCGAGTCGTAGGCCCGGGGTTAGCTTGTCCCAGTTGTGCATGATTCTGAGACAGTCTTCTGCAGATTTTCAGTTCTTGTGCGATCGTTGAGTATAGCTTAAGTTCGCCTCTACTGAGGGGACAGCTTGCTCATGTCCACGCCCGTCCCTTTTTACTTAATCATTTTCATGAGGCACAGCCCACCGATGCTCATTGTCTGTGATACTTGAGCATGTTTGGCAGGGTAAAGATTCGGAGTCCTTGATTTGTGACTAGGGTGTGCTACGTTTAGGGACGCGTTGCGTGTACCTGTTACTGATGGGTAGAGACAGAAAATCCTAAAGCAGGCATATCAGTCAGCTTTCAGTGTTCATCCAAGTGCCACCAAGATGTAACGTGACTTGAGAGTTAGTTACGGGTAGGCAGGGATGAAGAGTGAAGTTTTGGATTTCCTTTCGAGGTGTCTGACTTGTTGGTGAGCTAGGGTTGAGCATTTGGAGACCGGCTGGAGAGTTTCAACCTTTAACCATTCCAGAGTGGGAATGGGAGCAGATCTCTATGAATTTCGTTATGGTGTCTACCCAGGATTAGATAGGGTGTGACTCCATTTAGGTGTTTTTTGTCCGGTTATGCTCAGTTTGCTTAGTTGTTCTTCGGTAAGTTTGTGCGTTTACACGGAGTTTCTTCATGTGTTGTATCCAATAGAGGCACCCAGTTCGCTTGCCGTCTTCGGCAGAAGCTTCAGGAAGCCTTGGGTACCGGTTGAGCTTTAGCTCCGCTTTTCCATCTGTGGTACGATGGTTTGTGAGAGCGGACTATACAAACTCTGGAGGATACAGTTGTGCGTACATACTATTTGTTTGTTAGCAGTTGGGATCGTCACTTGCCATTGATAGGGTTCTCCTTCGATAGCTGTTATTAGGAGACATTCCAATTGGCAAACCTTCTTGCCTTGTATGGTTGGTCGTGTCGATTGCCGGTCTGTTTTTCTGACTCTGCGAGAGTAGGATTTTTGGACCCCAGCTAGTCATGAGACTATGGAGAAGATCCAGTTGATTCAGGTCAGGATGAGAGCAGCCCAGTGTAGACAGAAGTCTTATGTCGACCGTAGATGTCGCAGACATGAGTTTGCAGTGGGAGATCATGTATTCCTACGGATTTTTCCGATGAAATGGCGTGTTGAGTTTTGGGAAGCTTGATCCCAGAATTGTTGGTCCTTTGAGATCCTCGAGCGAGTTAGTTCCGTTGCCTATATTTTTGCACTTCCGCCCAGATTTTTGAGTATTCACCCCGTATTCCTTGTGTCGACACTTCGCAAATACCTTCATGACCTTTCTCACATGATTCAGCACCAGACCATTCTTTTGGACGCAATCTTTCGTTCACCAGCAGCCGATAGTTTTAGTGGATCGGCAAGTGGAGGGACTTCGGTCAAGGGTCTTGCTATATGTGAAGGTTCTTTTGCGTAGCCGTATAGTGAGGTGATCACTTTGGAGGCTGCGAGCGAGATTTGGGAGTTTTGTACCCATCTTTTTGAAGCTACGCGTAGATGAATTTTAAATTTATGGACCGAATTTCTTTAGGGGGGAAGATTGTAACGTTTTATAAATCGTTTTGTGAATTTTCCATTTTTAGGGTAAATTAGTCGGTGTTTTCCGTCTTAACCCGATTGTGATCAAACTTCTGTATAGACTTGACGGCACCTAATTTAGCTAGAATGAAGCTAGTGCGCGGGCTTTGGGGCTCAATTGGATGTTTTGGTTCACATAGATTTTTTTCCCTAATTAAATATTATTTTAATTCATTATTTGTGCACCTTATTAGTGGTAATTAATTTTGGTTTGGGTTAATTACTTCTAATGTGAATCAATGCTAATCTAATCACTAGATATTTTTGTTAATCCATCCATCAAAATATCTAGATATTTGTGGTTTAATTTGAAAATTTAAAGAAAAGAAAAGAAAAGGTGGCATTTGCATTAATGAGCTTTAAATGTGTTTGCTAGAAGTTTCCACACTTTTCCACAAAACACCCCCCTCCTTCATATTTTTGGCCGGCCATTCCTTGCTACCCTCTCTTTTCTTTCATCCCATTTCAACTCTTTTTAGCTCCAAAAATTCATCAAAAATCCTTAATTTATCCAACAAACTCGAAAACAAATCATTACTCATTAATCGTTAGCCCTAAACATGCTTGGATCTTCATGAAAAGTCTTGATTTTGGAGGCTAAAATTTGGAGTTGTTGTTTGATTTTGGATCTTTTGTGGAGGTATAAAATCTTAACCCTAATCTTTATGTGTTGTTTAATCTTTAAGTTAGCTTATTAGATGTGTAAATAAAGCTTTTAATTGCATGTTTAAAAATTCTAGAAATGGTTTTTGATAATCAAGTTAAGGTTTTTTTAGTGGATGGTTAAGTATGAAGTTTTAATCAAATGAAAACTTAACCTAGTTGCTAGTTTGTTAAATGATATTTTTCCTAATTGTAAAATTAGCTAATTAGCAAACTAAGCTTTTACTAAACCCTAATTAAGTGAGATTAAAAGTATAGTTAGGGTTTGTATGGTTTAATCATGCTATATGGTGATGTTTGTGATTGCTAGTTTCGGTAAAAACTTGTAGTTTTGAGCTAAAATGATATATGTTGCTTACTAGATTTCGGTAAGTTTAGGCGTGGGTTCCTTTTGACGTTGCGACGTTATTTATATTAGATTCCACGTTTATTATTGTGTTTTGAATGCGCGATCGGTACGATCAGGATCTAGGCTTGGTAGTTGTGTCGCTTTGCGTTCCTAGCTGTTATCGTGCCGATGTCGTTCGGTCTTTGTGTAGCTTTTGCTCTTGAGTTGGTTTCGTAGTGTCGCTACACGCGTTAGCCACTTGACAAACACTTGAGAGTATGTTTGGAGTTGGTGCGTCGGTCAAACGTAGTTGGTACGTGTTATTGATCGATTGTTAATATATACTTGTTATATTGTTATATGCTTTCAGGATCGCAGGCGGGGAATTCGGGCGCTGCGAACAGGGCAAAGCGAGTAGTTGGCTTTACTTAGCCAGGAATATTGGTGAGTAGATTTAACATCTACAGGCGGATCGCCAGCATGGCGTTATGCGTCTGGGCTAGATCAAATGACATGACTATTGGTTAGAAGTATATGGATATTGATTGTGCATGTATACCTTTGTTGCTTATCTCATTTCCTTATGCATAGACTTAGTATTAATGAGACACAACACCATTATTGATGGTTCATGTTTCACGAGCACTAATTGTATGCTACACGCACACCGTCAATAATTGCCATGATACGCACAACACCTTTAAATATGTGATATTGTATTGTTGAGGGACATTGAGACATGATCCCTATTTCCTTTTGAGCATATGACATATAGCATACATGTATACCTACATGCTTACACATATGTCTTGACATGCTTACATGCTAGTTACCCATATACCTATATGGTATTGTACCATTAGTGATAAGTATATACACATATGAGATATAGCTACATGTACATCTCACATACATACTTATACATAGACCTGGAGGGTATTACATCATTATGGATAGGTAGATACACATATCTTTCTTTACCAACATGGTTACGCATACCTGGCTATAGCTACACGTTCACTTTTATTTGATATTGTATGGACTTGGAGAAATTAGGAACCGCATGATATATATATATTAACTTGTTACAGTTAAGTAGCGGTTTTTCCTTTATATGCTCATATTTCTGTTTCATGATGCATATATTACATTCATGGATTTCATATGATATTCTCTGATATTTTTACTCCTAAGTATATATAACAGTGGAATGGGACGCTGTTATATATGCATATATATATTAGTGGAATGGGACGCTAATATATATGTATTGATTCATGCAGTTATACTTATTCATTACTTGATGTTTTCTGGATTTGAGGACCGTGGTGGTTTCATGAAATTATACAAGTATTCTTATTCTTTACTTGATATTTGTATGCATCCACTCAGAGATTTATTTTAAACCGATACGGGATCGAGAGTGTCGATGTTGGGGCACTTAAGATTCGAAGGACGTATATACCGATACGTGGAACACAATTGTCGAGGTGAGACACTTGGGTTTCGAGGAACGTATAGATATCAGAAAACCGATACGTGGATCACGGGTGTCGATACCGGACACTTACGATTCGAGGAACGTATGAATATGAGAAAGACCAATACGTGAATCACGGGTGTCGATACTGTTAGTTATATGTATGCCCTAGAGGTCATTACTATACATAGGATGTATATTGTAGTGGATGCTGGGACATATATAGGTAGGACTTTTTTGCTCGACATGATAGTACTCTATCTGGTTGCTCTTTATCTTAACATGTATACATTCTGTCTTTCTGTTACATGTTGGTAAAGCCCTTAGGATGTGTACTTGACTACCTGGACTATGATGTGGATCATACTAGTAGGGACATGGTAGTCCATAAGTACATCCTTCAAGGTCCCTAGTCGTGGGTGTATCGAGACAGGGCATCGATGCACCAGAGTAGACTAGCGTATATGCATCTTGACCCATATGATGGACGATGGATGATCCCATAATCCATCGGTGTTTGACATCAAGGATGGTGTACGGGTGCTCAGTGGAGACTGGGTACACTGGACGGACTCGCCGAGAACTCCGAGATGGTATTATACCTTACGTCAGATGGCAGTTCTCTGGTGACACTGGTACAGGTTAGTCTGTAGACCCCAGATCATCATAGAGTCTTGTGTGATTCCCCCTGTGCTTTGATTTCCACCTTACCACGTCCAAGAGGGCGTGCAAAGCGGTGGTTTTTGGGTACAGTCCCGAATCATATGGAGGCAATGAGCGATAGGAGGGGATTCGTCTCTCCCGGTATAGGTAGTTGATGTTGTGCTGTGTTCGATTGGCTATAACCGGAAATCCCTGGCCAGGGTTGCTGAGATTTACTGGAAAGTGTTACCAGTAGTTTCTCGAACTGTTATAGACCTCATATCGACACGACTTATCGAGCTATTGGGGTCTGACGTGTACCACCCCTAGGCGAGATATGCGACATATAAGACGACGAGACCGGACTGTACGGTAAGTGTTACTGGTTGGATTCACAGGAGTGTGAGCAGGCTTGCTCGTTGATCTTCTGATCGCTCAATACCCGGGTGGCCGTTACGTTTGGCAGACCGCTTGCGGCTTGTGGGTGTTTGATATGATCATCACCTACTGCCGGCGTATTGACGAGTCTTTAGAGTCCTACACAGAGGTTTCCTTGCTCAAGCGAAACGAAATAGGAGCGCATATGAGATATGTGCGAGACCGAGAATAATACCAGTATGTGATACTGAATTCTATTCTCGCGATTTGTATCATCGGACGGTTATATAAGATATAGCCGGGTTACCGAATCAAGTGTTGATTCGATACATTGATACACTTAATATTAGTCGGTTATATGCGGTTTGACCGGATCATTAAATCAAGTGTTGATTTAATGATTTAATATATAATTATATATTTGATATATTACTTTACATTAATTAGTATATTTTCACTTAAGATTGATTTTCTCACTTGATGTGCACAAGTAGTATATGTGATATATTTTTGTACACTTGATTGTATCATGTTTGATGATACATGCAAACTTGGGTGTATGTTTGCTTTAAACCATCTTTAGGTTAATGGTTAGGTTTTAATTTGTTTTATTTATTTTCTTTATTCATTTTTGCCAAGAAATAAAATGGTGGCTTGTTTTGTTTTACTCTTGAAGCTTCATGAAGCTTTGAAAGTCTTAACCATTTTGTTTCTTTCCTTAACCTAACCATTTACCTAAACACTAGTTTATTCTCTACAAAGGTTAATTTCACCCATGGTTGCAATATGATAACTTCACTTGAATTTTCTTTTCATAATAATTCATTCTTTTCTTTCTTCTTCATCTTCTTCATGAAAAGAAGAAAGCTTGCTAGAAAATTTCAAGTGTTGAAATCAAGTGAGAAATCCAATTCTAAAGTGAACCCACTTCCTATTTCTTCATCCTCTACCACTTGCCATGATGTATAGGGTGTTTTCTTCACAAGGTTCATGACCAAGTGAAGATGGAGCTTGAGTTAGTGTCGCCTCGACGTAGATCATCTTCGGCATCGAAGTCAACGACCTAGCCCGATTATTTCTCCGACGAAACCATCGCTAGAGTCCAGGATTCCGATGATCACAGCGGAGGGACGTCAACACGGAGCTAAAGAAGTGGTGGAGCGGATCTACAAAGGTTGTAGTCCCTTTCACTTAGCAATAAAGTTGTTTACTTGCACGTATTTCGCCTAATCTCTAGTTAACGATCTTGCATAGAGTTGTTAAGCACATAAAAATTTGAATTTGGCATAGTAGATGCCTTATGGAACCTCTTGAGTGTGCCTAGTAACCCTACAGTGGTATCAGAGCCTAGTTAGAGCTTTAGGTGAAGTGTAGACGATGTTAGAAATCCGATCGAACCCCGAAACCCTAACTCAAACCCTTCTCTGTACATTTTCTGAAAATGTGGATTTTTCCAAATTAAAAATATAAAAAAAAATACAGCAGGGTATTATAGGAGTTACTGTGAAGCACGTGAGCCCAAGTCAACCAAAGCGCCGTGGAACCACGGCCCCACCCTAGCATGGGCGGCGGTTCCGCGGCCATAATGGTGATTCTTGGCACGTGATTTGCACAGTAATGCCCATATGAATTTCCTATGTTTTCTGGGAATTTTTAAAATATACTCAACAGTTGAGTTTTCTGGGATTGTTTTGGGAACTCGATGATTCGATCGGATTGTTTAACTTTCTCTATGTGTTTTTCCGGGTAATTTTAGAACATGTTAAAAAGTTCGACCGGATATAAATACCCACTTTTTTCCCTGCCGGGAAATTTCCAAGTGTTGGATTTTTCCGTGGTTTAAGGACGTTCTATAGTGCAAGTAACGCGATGGATCCTCTAGAAGACAACAAACCTTAACTCGATTATGTGACCGTCTTGAACTGCCCTTTGAACCTTAGGGTTTGGGGCAGTACGGCGTGCCACATGTGAGGCGTTGGCTTGACCCTTCTACGGCTGGACCGTTGGTACTGTGGCATGAAGTGGATGTTTTTAAACTTATTTCAAGAGTTGGGCTGTTTCGGGAAATATTGGGTGTTTGATTGTTCGATCGGAAAGTTTAACATTTTCTATTTATCTAGAATGTGATACAATATATGGAATCCACAAGTAGTTATGAGATAACTAATTTGGATGTTATAAACATAGCAGTTTAGTCTCACTTGATCGGTTGCCACGGAATTTTGATGTGATCAAATGTCCGTTGCAATCACGTAGCGTACGCGGATACTCGCCGGATAAGCTTAATAGACAGCTACACCCCTTAGCCCCGACCAAGTGACTGTAGGAGAACCCGTCGCCGAAAGCATCCGTTCGGGTGCTCGCGGTAGCGGTGTTCCGCCTTTGTGCACTTCGTCGACGGTATCGGGGGTGCGGCCGCCTACTAAAGTTTGCGACGAGCATTCGATCAGGATATCGGGAATCCTGTTGAATTGCCCGACTTAATATTGAAAAGAGTTTTCGATAAAGAGACTAAAATGCGGGGTTTATAATAGTTAGGCATGCGATGTCTAAAGAATTCATTTGGTTAGGCATGCGATGTCTAAAGAGTTTGCGGATTCCAACTATTGTAGTTTTACACTTTCTTTTCTGTGACCGTAAGTGTAATATGTGATATCGCCGGTTTCGTTGCTATATGTCAACGACAATTGGGATGGGCATATTTACTTACGTTGATGACATGTGATGTTATGTGTTGCTGGATATGTTATATTGGATCGTCTTGTTTGAATAGCCGGGGGGTTTTATGTGAGATGAGTGTTTTTCATTTTCATTCATGTAAAAACTTGTATGTAATATTCTTTTATTGGGGCACTTCCAGGTTGCGGAAGTTGACACCGTTGTTGTATATTATTTACTTTTCCGCATTAGGATAGACCCAAGGAGGGGAGCACAAGTAACCGGGTTCTAGGGTCCAGTGGGAGACCATCTCGAGGAGTCGAGTCCGGGTCTCCTAACCCTAGAATTGGTAGGGTTGCTTGCCGCTCTCGTAGGGGTCTAGGGTGTGGGATTGGCTATTCATCGCGACCGTGGAATCCGTGTTTTATACTGGCTCGTATTGAAAACACGGACGTCCTAGTATATCCAATATTTCATGTATTTCTTCTGCTGCGTTATCTGTGATGTGATCATGTAATATGTTCTGATAGATATTATATATAGTATATATGATATATTATATAGACGTTACTTATGTTTTACACCGCGCTAGCCCTGCCCCGCTCTGCCGTTAGTTACCTAACCTAACGTTGCACGAGGGGACATCGAGGCGAATGCGGATGGCATAAGCGTATGTCGTATTTATCTTTGATGTTTAGGTGACTTAAATGATGGGACTTCATTAATGAGATTAATGAAACAAAAGAAACCTAAAGATGTTGTGGAATCGAATTTTCAAAAACAGGTAGCTACAGTTCTTGCTTTGCATCGTGGTGTTTCTTGTACAACATCCTGCACCTTATTCGATTGGGAAAGAGCCGAGATCCATTCATCGGAAGTGACCCCTTTAGCAAAAACCGGAAGATGCTACAACCCTCGGTTTGTCTTTTGATTGCTTCTATAGTTTTTGCTTTGCACAGTGATGTATATGATATATCCTGCACCTCATTCGACGAGGAAAGAGCCGACGATCCCTTCACCGGAAGTGACCTCTTTAGCGAAACTAACAAAAGCCTCAAAAACACTCCATTTTAAAATCATTTGATTCTACAACGATATCAAGTTCATTACGCAATAGGTTTTCAGAAAAACCTGTCGTAGCCCTCCGTCATTTCAGATAAGTCCTACTTAGTATTCGTGCTACGTTTGTTGACCTCCGTCAAGGCGTAGTGTGCGGTAGCTAACTAGTATTTATCTGCTTATGCATATGATGCAGATTGGATTAGGGTAGTCGTGCGACCTTGTTGATCTCCATCAAGGGTCGTGCGGGGGGTTTGATTCAATCAAGAAATGACGGGTTGAACTTGACTAGTATCCTATGGTTTGTTGACCTCCGTCAAGGTCATAGGGTGCTAGGGGAAAAATTATCGGGAATTTCAAGTGTTGAAATTTGCAATGAGATTGCATACTTTCTATGAGATAGTTGGATCCCGATACCCGCTGCGAGTAAGAGTTACTGCTGGGAGAGTTTTACACATTACAATTAGCCGATCAAGTAGGTGTCTAGAAAGGTGTTAACGGGGTTACGCCTCTGGGAAAACGAGGTTTACTTTAATTAGGTCCGTGCGAGAGCACAGGGAACGTCCCTCAAAGTACCGACACTGGCCTGGCTGAAAGATTGGCGAACTTGTAGCGTGTAATTAATCCCGGCTAGTCTTTCCTTTTAGGGTTTGAAGGAAGATTTGATTAAAACGGTGGGAGCCATCCTGATTAGATAAAATAATTACCAATCTGATCTTGCAAGAGCATACGCTGAGCGTTTTCTTCTCTCTCTCTCCAGGTAGCGACCATATCACGCCTTAATCAAGATAATAATACGGATATATTGACCGAACCCGCTTGTTATACTGAGCTGGGGAACGTTGGTCCCGCTCCAACTTATAATTGTTATAAGACAGAGCAGGAAATTGGGGAATATCAGATTTCCCGTGCCGCCCAAGCGAAAAAAGTGCATACGATGCATCTCCTTCGAGTGTGTTCATAATAAAGAACTGTTTCTCAGTGTCCTTTACATCCTGGGTATGTGATACCGGATCAGGATCCCGCATATGTAATCTGTTACATGGGCTAAAGATAGGTAGAGAACTGAGAACGGGTGATAAGTTTCATGAGACAGAAAATGGTGCAAGCGTTGCAGCCAAGTCTGTTGGTCACTGTCACCCTGTATTACTAATACATTGATTCTGAACGAATGTTATTAGATACCGAACCTGATACACAAAATCATATCAGTCTCTTTATTAGTAAAGAAATGATAAAATTTTGTATTGTTGATAATGTTTTGAACATATCCTATATCAAAAGTTGATCGGTTCAGGCACGCTATCTAAAAGCATTGACGTTCTAAATCAAACTACAGTTCTTAGTATACAGAACACACACAAGAGGAAGAGTTCAGAAATGAACGGATCCTTCTTGAGGCATTGTAAACTAGGTCATATCAATATGACCCGACTAGCTAAGTTACACTTAGATGCATATTTAAATCTGTTTGAATTTACATCTGGTGAAACTTGCCGGCCATGTCACAAAGATAAGATGACCACAGCTCTGTTTATTTGAAACAGAGAAAGAGCTAGTGAACTTTTGGAATTGATACATGCTGATGTATGAAAGGTCCCCTGTCAACACATGCCAAGACTGGTTCTTTGTACTTCATTATATTCTCTGATGATCTCTCAAGATTAAGACATATGTTTATGTTGAAACTCAAGTCCGAACCTTTTGAGATATTCACAGAATATAAGTTAGAATTAGAGAACCAAAATACGGGTATAAGTATTATGTCCTTTGATTTGATCAGGGAGGAGAATACTTGAGCACGGAATTCCTGGATTATTCTAAAGGAGAATGAGATTCTCTCTCAGCATTACTCCTCCGTATACACCACAGCACGTTAGTATATCGGGGCGGAGCAATCACACCCTATATGATAAGGTGTGCTCTATGATGAGTACTACTGAGTTTCCTGTTTCCTTTGGGGGTTGTTCACTTGAGAAGCTGCATACCTATTGAATAGGGTTTCAATCAAATCAGATGCCTACCACTTCATATGTGATATGGAAAGGGAAGAGCCCATATCTTAAGTTAGTTAAGATTTGGGGTTGTCCGGCCTATGTCTAAAAGCAAAATCCGGACAAGCTCGAGGCAAGGTATGTTATGTAGAACTGGAAAGATTCCATCTATACAACTGCAGCTGATGATTTGATAGAACCAAAGGATTCGATAGTCTCCGAAGAACCTCAGCCTCTCCGCCGATCTAGAAGGGTTCCTCATCCGCCTAAGAGATACTTCGGTTTCTCGATGATAGTGGGAGCGAGGATTGCATCATGAGATGATAACCCAACTAGTTTCGAGCATGCCATCAAGAGTGGGGACTCTGTAAGAATGGCTGGATGCTTAGCGGTCTGAGATGGAATCCATGTACACCAACAAAGTATGGACTTTGGTTGCTTTATCTGAAGGGTTAAATCCCCATCAGGAGCAAGTATATCTTGAGAAGATTACTTGGTGTACATGGAAAAGTTGAGACTTTCAAAGCTAGACTTGTTAAAGGTTTGCATCATTGACCAGATATGGATTATGGTGAAACCTTTTCTATGTGGCTATGCTTAAGTCCATCCAGATCCTACTTTCCACGGCTACATACCGTAACTACGATATCTGGTGTTTGGGTGTCATGACAGCTTTTCTAAATCATGTTTTAGAAGAGAGTGTCTATAAGTACACAGTCAGAGGGCTTCGTAGACAATGGGAGCAGCGGAAACGTGTACAAGTTGCTTTATAAGATAAAGCAGGCATCGCAGAGTTGGAACATCTGTTTTGATGTGGTAGTCAAAGAGTTTGACTTCATCAAAATTGTAGATGAACCTTGTATATACAAAAAGGTAGTAGGCAGTATGGTAATGATCCTCGTAGAGTACGTGGATGACATACTCTTGATAGGGAAGGAGTTTCCTATGCTACGCTCGGTCAATCTCCGCTTATCACAATGATTCTCCATATAGGATCAAAGTGATACCTACTAAATCCTAGGTTTTGGATCTATGAGATAGATCTAATTGGATGTTAGGATACTCACTAATTGTAGTGAGATGGTATCAATCGATCCTGGGGAGAATCACTGGAAAAGTTCCAGGGTGATAAAGATGACTGAATGTTAGTCACAAGCATTGTCTATACCCTCAGTGGAGGGACGGTATGTTGGAAGAGTTCCAAGCTAGACGCCGTGGCTTACTAGGCGATAAAGGCTGGATACATCGCTATTAAAGATGCTACCAAAGAGGCTGTCCGGGTGTATATTAGTTCATGAGATGAACTTAGTTCCTCCCATTGTGTGACAATGGAGTTGTGGCTTATGCCAAGGAACGTACGTCCCATCAGTGATCCAGACATATTCTAAGGCAGTGTCACCTGATCATGGAGATGGTTGATCTCCAGGGTGATCGAGGTAAGGAGAGTAGACTCAGAGGACAACACGGCGGATCCACTCACAAAGGCATTTTCCCAGAGAGAGACTTTTATGGGATGGTTGAGTATGAGATACTACAACCACTGCTATCAGATGGCCCTATTGCAAGTAGGAGATTGTTAGTTATATGTATGCCCTAGAGGCCATTACTATACATAGGATGTATATTGTAGTGGATGCTGGAACATATATAGGTAGGACTTTCTTGCTCGACATGATAGTACGCTATCTGGTTGCTCTTTATCTTAACATGTATACATTCTGTCTCTCTGTTACATGTTGGTAAAGCCCTTAGGATGTGTACTTGACTACCTGGACTATGATGTGGATCACACTAGTGGGGACATGGTAGTCCATAAGTACATCCTTCAAGGTCCCTAGTCGTGGGTGTATCGAGACAGGGCATCGATGCACCAGAGTAGACTAGCGTATACGCATCTTGACCCATATGATGGGCGATGGATGATCCCATAATCCATCGGTGTTTGACATCAAGGATGGTGTACGGGTGCTCAGTGGAGACTGGGTACACTAGACGGACTCGCCGAGAACTCCGAGATGGTA
Source organism: Agapanthus africanus (assembly GCA_030015575.1). Taxonomy (NCBI): domain Eukaryota; kingdom Viridiplantae; phylum Streptophyta; class Magnoliopsida; order Asparagales; family Amaryllidaceae; genus Agapanthus; species Agapanthus africanus. The sequence goes on along the minus strand of CM057347.1, from coordinate 176,156,829 downwards.
TTATACCTTACGTCAGATGGCAGTTCTCTGGTGATACTGGTACAGGTTAGTCTGTAGACCCGAGATCGTCATAGAGTCTTGTGTGATTCCCACTGTGCTTTGATTTCCACCTTACCATGTCCAAGAGGGCGTGCAAAACAGTGGTTTTTAGGTACAGTCCCGAATCACATGAAGGCAATGAGCGATAGGAGGGGATTCGTCTCTCCCGGTATAGGGAGTTGATGTTATGCTGTATTCGATTGGCTATAACCGGAAATCCCTTGCCAGGGTTGCTAAGATTTACTGGTAAGTGTTACCAGTAGTTTCTCGAACTGTTATAGACCTCATATCGACATGACTTATCGAGCTATTGGGGTCTGACGTTTACCACCCCTAGGCGAGATATGCGACATATCAGACGACGAGACCGGACTCTACGGTAAGTGTTACTAGTTGGATTCACAGGAGTGTGAGCGGGCTTGCTCATTGATCTTCTAATCGCTCAATACCCGGGTGGACATTACGTTTGGAAGACCGCTTGCGACTGGTAGGTGTTTGATATGATCATCACCTACTGCCGGCATATTGACGAGTCTTTAGAGTCCTACACAGAGGTTTCCTTGCTCCAGCGAAACGGAATAGGAGCGCATATGAGATATGTGCGGGACCGAGAATAATACCAGTATGTGATACTAAATTCTATTCTCGCGATTTGTATCATCGGTCGGTTATATAAGATATAGCCGGGTTACCGAATCTAGTGTTGATTCGATACATTGATACACTTAATATTAGTCGGTTATATGCAGTATGACCGGATCATTAAATCAAGTGTTGATTTAATGATTTAATGTATAATTATATATTTGATATATTACTTTACATTAACTAGTATATTTTCACTTAAGATTGATTTTCTCACTTGATGTGCACAAGTAGTATATGTGATATATTTTTGTGCACTTGATTGTATCATGTTTGATGCTACATGCAAACTTGGGTGTATGTTTGCTTTAAACCATCTTTAGGTTAATGGTTAGGTTTTAATTTGTTTTATTTATTTATTTTATTCATTTTTGGTAAGAAATAAAATGGTGGATTGTTTTGTTTTACTCTTGAAGCTTCATGAAGCTTTGAAAGTCTTAACCATTTTGTTTCTTTCCTTAACCTAACCATTTACCTAAACACTAGTTTATTCTCTACAAAGGTTAATTTCACCCATGGTTGCAATATGATAACTTCACTTGAATTTTCTTTTCACAATAATTCATTCTTTTCTTTCTTCTTCATCTTCTTCATGAAAAGAAGAAAGCTTGCTAGAAAATTTCAAGTGTTGAAATCAAGTGAGAAATCCAATTCTAAAGTGAGCCCACTTCCTATTTCTTCATCCTCTACCACTTGCCATGTTGTATAGGGTGTTTTCTTCACAAGGTTCATGACCAAGTGAAGATGGAGCTTGAGTTAGAGTCGCCTCGACGTAGATCATCTTCGCCATTGACTTCGCCATTGAAGTCAACGACCTAGCCCGATTATTTCTCCGACGAAACCACCGCTAGAGTCCGGGATTCCGATGATCGCAGCGGTGGGACGTCAACACGGAGCTAAAGAAGTGGTGGAGCCGATCTACAAAGGTTGTAGTCCCTTTCACTTAGCAATAAAGTTATTTACTTGCACATGTTTCGCCTAATCTCTAGTTAACGATCTTGCTTAGAGTTGTTAGGCACATAAAAATTTGAATTTGGTATGGTAGATGCCTTATGGAACCTCTTGAGTGTGCCTAGTAACCCTACAGATACCGGACACTTACGATTCGAGGAACGTATGGATATGAGTATTTATGTGTGGATGCTAGACACTTGTTTCATGATTTTTTTGGGTGTCGATGTTGGACACTCACTTTATATGAAACTTACTCGATACTGGATATTGGATATATGAGATTTACTTAATATTTTACATTCAGGATATATGAGATTTACTTGATATTGTACAGTCATGATATATTAGATTTACTTGATACTGTGCATTCAGGATATATGAGGTTTACTTGATATTGTACATTCAGGATATATGAGACTTACAAAATAGGAGGGCCAATTTAGGGGCCGATTTGAGGAAATTTGGGATTTAGATTGTCCTGATGGACTTTGGTCCTACCACGATGTCAGGATTCCCTGGGAATGACATGTTTTATCCCATACTCCGCATTTATTGTATTTGCATTGCTTCATGTATTCGTAGTACCTGATAGAGTACCTTTCATGACTGTTGGATTTACATACTGCTATTTTATATGCATTGCTTCATGTATTAGTAGTACCTGATAGAGTACCTTACGTGACTGTTGCATGCATATTGCCATTTATTGCTTCATGTATTAGTAGTACCTGATAGAGTAGCTTACATGACTGTTGCATACAAATTGGCTTTTATTGCTACCAGCTTGCATGCATTAGTTTCGCGCTGTACGTGCATACTTGCGATTACCTGCATATGTTATTTACTATTTACAAGTTAGCAATGCACCCCCGTTGTGCACCAGGGTTTGCAGGTGGTTCCTCAGAGTAGTCGAGGCAGGGCTTCTACCTATTATATCATCTTTTGAAGCGGATACCGCTTCGGCTGACTGCGTGCAGTTTTGCCATAAGTGGGTTTTGCGGTTATCCGATGTTGCTTATTGTATATTCGTTGTATCCTGTACTCTCCATCTACCACTTTTATGTATGACTTAGAGACTTGATGTGAGGACGATATTATATGTTATTTTGTGACTTGGAGGTCTTTTATACAGTTTTACTTATATCGTCTTTTATTTCTACGCCACGGCGTCGTATATATGTTGTGGTGGTTGTTTTCCGCCTTTGGGCGTGGATTTGCTCCCGGTTGGGGATGCTTTACTTATATTTATGTTATACCCATTTTTGGGGTTAGTTTTTACAAAGGAGGTGCTGCCAAAATTTTTAAGAAAATAAAGTTGGACTTTAAAGAATCTGGTTTGAGATTTAAAAAGTTTTGAAAATGCTATAATCACTTACTATTTTTGATGGTTTAGATCGCTGGGTTTTCGGCTTACTTAAATTGCGTTACTTCTGTAGACGTTGCGTAGTTTAAGGGCTGTCACGTGCCAATTTCGGGTCGTGACAAAAACCATCATAAAACATCTAACTCATGGTGGACGTCAATTCATCATATCCAGAAATATCAAGTAAAGAATAAGAATACTTACATAGATCATTCTGATGATGTATTATATATATACATATATAACAGCGTCCCATACCACTGATATATATCATCAGGAGTAAAACATCCGGAAAATCCATAAAAAAAACAAATATAACATCTATAGTACTGATAGTTGCAATACGCAACAAGAAATAAAGGAAGACAACGTAAATAAATCATACAGGCATAACGATATCAACTCTACTATGTCATGGCACTACTAATAATGTGTGGTGTTGTAGGGATTCTATAGCACCACACTAGGTTTAGGGATGCATCACACATGCTATAACAAAAAAAAATTAGAGGGTGCCAAACAATTCCAAATATGAATCGAACTACAAAAAATAGAGTAACAACTAGCTAGTTTCATTTACTACAAGTGTCTAACACTATGTGGGAGAGAATACAACCTTTGTAGACCTCCTCCTAGACTCCTTGGATCGTGATCAGTCGAAAATAGTGCATTCTAAACACGTTAATTTCCCTACTCTTATCATTCATATATAGGTGTTTATTGTAATTATAACACAGATTACGATTTCATCTGGAACATACCAAATTACCTGTGTTATAGTTATAATCGACATTCTAAAGGGAAATTACGTGTTTATTACAAATTATGTTGATCTGTATATATCAATTCTTGTCTCGAGATTGTATGCAGGAAGTTCTCCAGGTAAAAGAGCCGGAACTGCTAAAAATGCTGAGAAAATACATCAAGTCCATGACTTGGAATTTGGCAATGATTCAGAAAGTATAAAAATATTCCAAGCATCCCATGAAGACCCAAAATCCAGCACCAAACCAACCAGAGAAAACCATGCATCAACCCACCTATATAGCCGCAGATCCGCGGCCAAGTTGGCCTATCCGCCGCGGATCCACGGCCTGTTGGACACATCAGCATTTCAATTTTCTCCACGTGGTTTCTTGTAACGGCCAAGCTTCTAGAAGACTCTCTAAATAGCACGTGGTTTTATCCAGAAGGCTCGGCCTAACAACCTTATCCTAGAATATACCTTATTCTAGAATATTCCCTCCAACAAACTTCTTCTAGAAGACTCTCCCTAACAACCTAGCTTTGGAGGGAAGATTCAAATGAGGTGGTTATAAAAAGAGATCTAGATCTAGGGTTTGAAGGTTATTGAATTTGGCGGGAAATAAAAGTTGTTAAATAATTTGAGTGGTAAAAATCGAGTGAGATCCAAATCAATTCCAAAACAAATTGAGTGACACAATTTGATCCCAATCAAGATTCATCGAGTACCAAATTGAGCAAGCATCCAACGATCCTTTTGAAGCGATGCCGATCTTCATCCGAGGAAGAGATCCACAACGATCCGCGACTCAAGAAGACGATGCGAATCTAGTTCGATGATTTTAGTTCCTCCTCAATTCTTGTAGTCTTTGAGTGTGTTGTTACGAAACATCGAATAATAAAAGGTAAAGATCTTGATTCTTGTTTTCTATTCATTCTCGCATTATGATATTTCTTCATTCTTGATTTTTTTATAATGATGCGTGAATAAAACTCCGCTTGCATCGGAATCAAAAGAATAGATAGAATGATGTTGATGAATTCTTGAACGATTCTTAAGTCTTAGGAGTTTTGTAAACCCTAGGTAATTGAATCAATGATGACCTAGTTTTGAGCGAGATGATTTCTTGAACGTTTTCGCTCTAAAATAGAGATCAACAATTGATGATTGAATTTCCTAGATGCTAGTTAACGAAAGGACAGGGGATGAGGATGAAGAAACCCTAGTTTCTTCAATAGATCCCTAAGCCTCGTTGATTGACATCGATCTAGCATCAAATCTTCAATAGATAAGAATTTGAAATTCTAAGCATCAATTATCACTATCGATTCGATTGATTCCGACAAGCCTCTTTACAAATCTTGATAATTAATTCGATTTGGACATCTTCTTGATCTTTAGTATTTCGTGATTCTACATCTATTTTCTTGATGTTTCTTGAAATCAAATATTACAAATCTTGAATCAATTTTCTTGCAATTTATTTTATCTTTTCATTTCAATTCATCTAAAACAAAATCGATCAAAACACACATCTCAGTGGACGATCCGTATTCATTAACGCGCTACACCGACACCGTTAATTGATTGCGGTACAAATATTTTTGATTGTGATTACTTTTCATTTCATACAAATTCACGACAAAGATACGAACAATCAAATGGCGCCGTTGCCAGGGATGTGTGCTATTTTGTTCGTTTTTGTTATTTGAGTTGAAAAATTATTATTCCATCAGAAAAATTATTATTCCGTCAAAAAAAATTTTAGATCAAAGTTCGCAACAAGCACTTAACGATTTGTCGTGATTTTTGCAAGGGAATCTGGAATCATCAGAGCGAAGGGAAAAATATTCAGATCATTTCAGGAAGTCCAGTGGAGTAAAAGGAGCATCTGTACAAAATTTTGTGCATAGATCTCATCAACTCACCGCGGAACCGCGACCATAGCAAGAATTTCGCTGCGGATCCACGGTGATATTGAAGCTTCAGAATTTCATTTATTTGTGGTAACTTCTATACTTTCTTATCTCCTCCCTGCTCTGTCCATTAACCAATTTCTATTGGTTTCTTTGCAAACATTCGCAGCGCCGAAAAAAGAAAAATTGTTGCGTGTTTGATCTTGATTGTTTGCATATTTTAATACGGAAATTAAGGGGTAAAGACCAAATTCAGATTAGGTGGGGATTTCATTACCCTTCCTAAGCCCCGGAAATCACAAAACTTTCATCCGCATCACCCTCATTAATTAAAAAAATATCTAGACAAGAATCTAAGGACCGTCGTGCTCAATTAGGACATAAGGAGGTCGTGGGTAATCTATTGTTTATCCGCATTTTTTTGTGGTGTCTAAGGCAAGTAGTTACTTAATTAGGCCCGCTACTTACGTAGCGGATAACCTCCCACTTACCTGGCACTTACCTGGCCACACGAGGGATAAAGAGGCAGTAGAGGATTTATCCTGCGATTTGTCTTCTGGAAGTCTAGGAGTGGTCTAGTGACTTAACCTTGTAAGTCCACGGTAGCGCCCCGGCCGTCTAACAGACGCCAAATGCGGAACAAAATCTTTTTAGAAACTGGCGCTATCGCGTACCGTAACCCGGATCTGCCATTAAAGCTAAACTAACAAACTAAAAAGTGGGTAGAAACATTATACCGAATGATCTGAGTCCTTCTGTCTTCAACCATCATCCCGCGGTTTGTTGCGGCTGCTCCGATCTTCTCATCCAGGTGGCACCACGTCGACGGATCTTTAAACGGGCTCCCGCCTCTGAACCAAGGCAACTTGATCGTCAAGTTTGCTAAAAGAGATGACCAAGATGATGTAGAGAATGAGTAGAACAGTTTGTCTCGTTACGTCCAAGGCTATGGACGAATGGTTAATGAAGTTGCCAATTGGAATCGGGTAAACGGAAATTGGGCTATGAAATTTCCATACACTAAATTTCTTGTATCTTTTTCTCAAAAATGAATCACACATAACCCTTGAAGAAGGGGCTGGCCACTTATAGCAAGGAGAGGGTGAGTGTAGGAGCTTCAAGTGGTGACCATAACAATAATGAAGAGGATGAGTCATTATACACCTTGTATGAATACATTAAATAATAACCAATGAACTTAAATCTAGTCACAAAAGCATTCAATGCAATAATCAATGCACTAATGACTCACCAAGATGCATGAACCTAGTCACCACCTTCTAGAAGCTTCTACACTCATCCAAAGAAAAGATAAATCCGCATTTAACCGAATGCCAAATACGGCAGATAGAAAACTGGAAACTGGCAACTTCCAAAAGTGATCCTGAAACGAATTTCAGGATAACCCCGTATCAGTATAAACATATCCTCATTTGTATTACAATCGAATACAAATGTATCTGAGACAAAGATATTATATCTACACAGTATAATACTCGGATCCGGCTTAAACCAAAGCCGACCAGTATTATCTGCCCGAAAAATGACAAGTGCAAAAACGCACGTGCATTTTCCGAACCCTGCCATAAAACTATACGGCCTCTACAACGTTTCGCCCGAACTTGGGAAAGTGTCTGTGTGGGACTCTAATGACTCATCAAAACACTGGCACTGGGTATAACCTCTAGAACGTCAGAGGTACAAGCTGTACGTAACGGTTTGCCTATGTATTGATTGGAAGGGAAGCTGAAGAGCGAACTCATCTATAAACCCTACTGAGCCTAACAGTGACAATGTATATACAGTCCGGTCCGTTCATCTAAAGAGTATCGCATATCGAGTCTAGGGGTGGATAAAGTCAGACCCTTAATAACGCGATAATTCGTGTCGGTATGAAGCCCATCACCATCTGAGAAACTACTGATCCAAATCAGTAATTCTCCACTACCTTGGCCAAGGATTTCAAGTGATGGCCACCCGTGCACTGTGCGACATCAACCCCCAATACCGGGAGAGACGAATCCCCGACGATCCGCTCACTGCCCCCATGTGGCTCTAGACTGTACCCAAAAAATACCTGTTTGCACAACTCCTTTGAGCGTGGTAGGGTAGGAATCAAAGCACAGTGGGAACTCACACGAGACAAATGACGATCTCAGGTCGACAAACTAACCTGTACACATGTCACCAGGAAACTGCTATCTGACGATATGTATAATACCAACTAGCATGTTCCCGGCGAGTCCTGTCCGGTGTACTCATAACCTAATGAGCACCTGTATACATCTTAGGTGAACCAACTGACACCAGTGGCTTGTGAGACCGGCCACCGCCCCTCGTCGGGGTTTCGACTGTATACACTAGTCTACTCTGGAGTATCGATGCCCTGTCTCGAAACTCCCACGACTAGGGACACTTTTAAGGATGTGCTTACAGACCCCAGCTCCCACGTATATGATCGCCATCATACTGCTGGTAGTCAAGCAAGAATCCTATGGGCTCTATCATCATGCAATAGTGAACTAAAGGATGTATACGATGATAAAGACAAACCAGATAGCATACTATCATCTCGAGCAAGACTGTCATATCGGTATAGTTCTTGTCTTAATCATTGCAATCACGTACCTGCGATCCAATAATTGACTTTGAGGGCACTATCTCCAACAATCTCCCACTTGCACTTAAGGCTAATTATTGCGATGTCGCATACTCACAGCCCGTGTGATACCGAACACCCAACTCCTCTACTAATCAGTTTCACAAAGCTAGTTTGTAAAACTCTTGTGTTCGAGAAAGAGCCTTAGTGAGTGGATCCGCCGTGAAGTTTCTTTCTATGTCTCTCTTAATCTCAAGTTCGCGGAGAAAACCATCTCCCGAAATGAGTAATACCTGTCTTAGAATATGTCTGAATATCTGATGGGACCTAGTTCATAAATGAACTCCAAATCCAGACTTCTTAGACTTTATTGATAACTGAACCTAATCAGTATCGCGCACCATACCTCCCACAGTATCCTCTTGGACCACCTGTCCATAATACTGTCCCTTATCATAGGGAAAACTATTACTCTGACAATCACTCTGTCATCCATGTCACCTTGGAAGCCTGGAATGATTACCGTCTCCCGAAGGAGGCTGCCATCATCAAATCCGTAGAACATGCACTTATGTTCTAAAACAGCTTCCTCATGTTTCTTCAGGATTGGATTAATATAAACTTATCGCATCTAGTGCAAAAACAACATCTGGTATGGTACTTGACATTTCATGATTGACTCAATTGCCTAAGCAAGTGATCTGCCAATTATGCACATCTCTCTCTCCTTTAGTCTCTAAGACACCTTTAGAGAGGGTGACTCCATCACCTGCAGGTACACCACCATGCCAGGAGTCAACTTTTCTAAAATACTATTAGAATACTGTCAAAATACCCACATTGGGAAACTACCCAAATCTAGATCTAAAACCATAGATCTAGTAACCAAAATGTCTGTTATTATATCCATATCCTGTCTGGAGAAACAACTGTGTGACGACCACAGTACAACCGATAGTAGTATAGGAATTTTACTTCCTACTCTGTGTATGTCATCCAAATACCAGGACATCACACCCTACTACCCTCTTAACAGATCCATCCCCTATTCTGATGAAGTCAAACCCATGACTGTCTCATCAAAAATAGATGAGCAATCTCTGCTTTATCTGCTCATGTCTATAAATAGACATAAGCTACTTGCCCACTATGCTTCCGCTGCTCCCACTGACTACGACAACCCTCTGGCAGAATAATATATACGTACACTTCTAAAGCTAGTTTAGAACGACGTTATACTTATCCTCTTGCCGGGTTTCATTGTCTGGAACAACAGTAGTGTCAAGTCTGGGTAAACAAGAACCTCCCTGTCACCGTCCTTGAGGCTACCGGAGTACCTCTTGGGTGTCTGAGGTTACCCACCATATCTGCGGAGTGGCTATTGGAATGTCAAACCTGATTGAATATATAGGTCCTATTAAATTTTCCGTAATCGTTTGCGGTTCTGGAATCACTTCTAGTTCTACCATACTCCCACTACTGTTTTCTGAAAAAATCCATTTTAATAAAACCGTGGCGAGTCAAGAACAATATCACTATTGATCTTCCAGATGGTAGAAATGTCAACCCTCGTCAAAACAAGGGTCAACCCACAAACTGCCATTACAGAAACGTGCCTTAAGTTATCCAGTGTCTGGTTTTAAGCATAAGCTGGACAACTCCCCTTACCTTAACATCGTTAAGATATGAACCATTCTATATCCAATATAGAAACCGAGGCACTAATTTAATTGGAACCAGATTCAAATCATGCAGCTGTCTCCAGTGCATAACAACTTAATGGAAAAAGGCTAATCAGCATTACTCAACTTAGGAATCCATCCAATTACGAGTAACCTGAAAGAAAAACAAGTTTCAAAACCATTACTATCATCTGAATACAAATCACAAGAATCTACATCTTCGATCTTTTTGAAGAATCCTTATACTTGCGACATCTGGTTCTCTACTTTATTCTTATACCCACAACTTCTCAAAACTTAGACATTGTATTTTTACGAAACACTTGTCTAAAAACCAGAGAAGTCATAAGTAAACAGAACATAGTACGATGACCTACCCCTTTGTCCTGATGGACACCGGATAACATACAATACTCTGTATAAGTCCGTTGAGTTCAAATAACTCAATACCTGTGCATCGTAGGTTGAAAACTGTACCCAGGCGACTTCCTCAAATATCACCAATTACAACGAATTCTGATATAATGAGGACGATCACCTAATTTCCAACAACTTACTCCCACTGATCATCTGTAATACCATACAGATATGAGAATGAAACCTGGTAAATACATACCCTGGAGTAAGTATGTAATCGGGAAATCAATTTTCTTTTAACAATGCGCAGTGTAACTAAAACATTAAAATGTCTCGTACGGGTATCCTGGTATTAGTTGTAATGCCTCTTCTATAATCCAATTCATGACTGTAACCGTATATTTCTTTGCCATCTCTCCAAATCCCTTTATTTGTCTTTAGTCATTTCCTTCTGTACACCCCTTTTAGGCTAAGTGGTTTTCTTCCTTCCCTACCGTTCGGCACCAGCCTATGGTTTGGAAGAAGACTATCCAGTAAGCATAATAGGTGTACCCTCCTAATCCTAGGAGTACTCGCAACTTGAGAGAAGATGATGATAAAAGACTACTGAATAAAACCTTATTTTATTTCTCCCGAACTGGGGAAAAAATCAAAGGTGAAATAGGAGTGGCGATGAATTACGCGGTTTGGTCGTGAATGATAACAGTCGCAATTTACTTTGGCCTCTTTCTAATCCCTTTATCTTGTCTTTACATATTACCTTCTGCACACCCTACTTAGGCTAATTGGTTTTCTTCATTCCCTACCTTTCGGCACCTGCCTATGGTTTGGAATAAGACTATTCAGTAAGTGTAATAGGTGTACTCTCCTAAACCAAGGAGCCCTCACAACTTGAGAGAAGGTGATAACAAAAGGCAACTGAATAAACCAATTCTATTTCTCCTGAACCTGGATCCATCCTCGAAGTAGTACCTTCGAGTTCGTATATAACCATATGATGGATCTATCCAATGGAAGTGGATATCCATGGTAATACGGGGTGTTCTGAGAAATGCAAAGGGTAAAAGAAGGAGCGGCAATGACTTATGCAACTTGGACAATTCAAAAGCCAATATTTTAAGAAGGTTCGGTCAACTTGGTCACTGAGTCATAGTCTAAGGTCGGTCAAAGGTCGCTGCCAAAGAGAGAGAGAAAAGAAACACTCTGCGTGCACTCTAACCTAGATCAGAATGGTTATCACTCTATCTAATCAGGAAACCTCCCACTGTAATCTCAAATTCTCCTCCAAACCTGAAAGAAGAATTAGTCGGGATCACCCGAAGAGTAAACCAACTCATCAGTGGGAATCGGGATCCAACTATCATCGCATGATAACTTGATGGAAGCCACTCAAGTTATCACACTCCAGAAGGTATGCGCATGCCCGGCAAGTTTCCTGTATGTTTGAAACTCCCGATGTGATTTTTGCCCCATGCTCTTATGACCTTGGCGTTGGTCAATATATCGTAAGTCACATGCCAAGTTCTACCCGTCATTGTCCAGGTCAATTTGAACCCACCCGCACATGCCCTTGACGTTGGCCAAAATGGCAGAACGACTGTCCCAAACCAACTCATCTATCTATGCAACAGATGAATACCCAGCAGCTACCAAACACTATGCCTTGGCGTTGGTCAAAATACATAGCTTGAATACTACTGACCATCCATAAGAAATGACGGAGGGCTACGACTGGTTTTTGGCGAAAAACCTTTACGTAATGAACTTGATCTCGTTGAAGGAAACTGATAGCTTTTTATAAAAATATAGTGGCGAAAACGTTTTGCTAAAGAGGTCACTCCCGGTGAAGGGATCTCGGCTCTTTCCTCGTGGAATGAGGTGCAGGATATTCCAACTGAATACCGCGATGCAAAGCAACTTGTAATCGACTATATTGAAGTTATTACCCTGACGTAAACTTCTGCCCAAGGGGTCATTCCCGGTGAAGGGATCTCGGCCCTTGCCTCGTCAAATGAGGTGCGGGATATTCTGACTGAATATCGCTATGCAAAACAAAAGGGAACATCTTTGAAATAACACTTTTTAAAATTTGTTCCAACAACATCAAATATAGGTTTGTTTTATCCTTGCATTGATCAGAATCAATACAGTCCCATCAACCAATCACACCAGAAAAGAACGAAAATAAAATGTACGTATATGCCATCCGCATTCGCCACTGGGTCCCGTCATCACCCGTTAGGTTACTTAACTAACGACAGAGCGAGGGCTGGACTAGCGCGGGTGTAAAACATATACAACATCTAATAGTATATATACCAATATATAATAATCACTCCAGGTGTGATAATATGCAACATTACAGAAAAGTAATAAGCATCACAGAACAATACAGATAATCTGGGATCCCCGGGTTTCACAGAGCCGCTACTGAAACCCGACGTTCCCCTGGTCGTGTGGATAGCCTGTGCAATGAAACTTAGACCCCTACGGGTGCGGCAAGTTACCCGCCAAAACCTGAAGCGAGGTAGTCCCCACAGCATAGTGAATTGAACACCCGGTACTTCACGGAATCCGGTAAATTGAGCACCCCTCCTTGGGCCAACCTGTACCACCTACTAGTGCGGTGAATAGTCTGCCAATTCTAGAGTGAGGTCCCTCTGCCTCTCTAAGCCATGAGATACGGACCCGTTGCCCTCCAGAACCCGGCTATCCGTGCACTCCTTCGCGGGGTAAACCTAGTACAGAAATAAAAATATGTACAACGGGTACATTGACCTCAACCTGGTCGTGCCCCAAAAGAATATTATACAACAGGAAGTGACGGCAGTCCATATGTTGGACGCTCGCCCCGCAATATCAAATGTACAAATAAATCCGAACTGCACTATCATTGCACCCTGCTATCCACCACGACATATCCGCAACATCATAGCACAACACAGAACATCAACGCGAATGTCACGTTCGCAAACCCGTCTAAAAGAACTATAGCAATCAGACGCGATTTACCGATCAAATGACATTCCCGGTCGGAGATATAATGTAAATACTGCATACTAACAAATTTAAAATTTCGATCGACTAAATTTCCTGAAGTGGGCCCCACAAATATCTGGTGTACAGTAACAAAATCTGGGCCCAAAAGAAGTATACAAAAATCCATAATTTCCACAGAAAAGCCTACTAAAGAATTTTGAAGCACTGTTCCCACAGTACTGCCGCGGATCCGCGGCGGTCACGTGGGATCAAGAGCTCAAAATTCATCAGTATTCTTAGAAAACCCTGCTTAGTCTTCGGTGATATGTAAAATTATTTTTAAACTGTTTTAAAAATCGACAGAAACTCAGATCATAGAAATTGCAATTTTTGGAAATTCGGTTCGATCGATATTTTAAACGCGTTAGCACAAGTTAGCAAAGCTTAATGGTGAGTCTCTGATACCACTGTAAGTCCACGGTAGCGCCCCGGCCGTCTAACAGACGCCAAATGCGGAACAAAAACTTTTTAGAAATTGGTGCTATCGCGTACCGTAACCCGGATCTGCCATTAAAGCTAAACTAACAAACTACAAAGTGGGTAGAAATGTTATACCGAATGATATGAGTCCTTCGGTCTTCAACCATCATCCCACGCTTTGTGGCGGCTGCTCCGATCTCCTCGATCTCCAGTCTTCTCGTCCAGGTGGCACCACGTCGACGGATCTATAAACGGGCTCCCGCCTCTGAACCGAGGCAACTCAATCGTCAAGTTTGCTAAAAGAGATGACCAAGATGATGTAGAGAATGAGTAGAATAGTTTTTCTCGTTACGTCCAAGGCTATGGAAGAATGGTTAATGAAGTTGCTAATTGGAATCGGGTAAACGGAAATTGGGCTACGAAATTTCCATACACTAAATTTCTTGTATCTTTTTCTCAAAAATGAATCACACATAACCCTTGAAGAAGGGGCCGGCCACTTATAGCAAGGAGAGGGTGAGTGTAGGAGCTTCAAGTGGTGACCATAACAATAATGAAGAGGATGAGTCATTATACACCTTGTATGAATACATTAAATGATAACCAATGAACTTAAACCTAGTCACAAAAGCATTTAATGGAATAATCAATGCACTAATGACTCACCAAGATGCATGAACCTAGTCACCACCTTCTAGAAGCTTCTACACTCATCCAAAGAAAAGATAAATCCGCATTTAACCGAATGTCAAATACGGCAGATAGAAAACTGGAAACTGGAAACTTCCAAAAGTGATCCTGAAACGAATTTCAGGATAACCCCGTATCAGTAAAAACATACCCGCATTTGTATTACGACCGAATACAAATGTATCTGAGACAAAGATATTATATCTACACAGTATAATACTCAGATCCGGCTTAAACCAAAGCCGACCAGTATTATCTGCCTGAAAAACGACACGTGCGAAAACGCACGTGCATTTTCCGAACCGTGCCATAAAACTATATGGCCTCTACAACGTTTCGCCCGAACTTGGGAAAGTGTCTGTAGGGGACTCTAATGACTCATCAAAACACTGGCACTGGGTATAACCTCTAGCACGTCAGAAGTACAAGCTGTACGTAACGGTTTGCCTATGTATTGATTGGAAGGGAAGCTGACGAGCGAACTCATCTATAAACACTACTGAGCCTAACAGTGACAATGTATATACAGTCCGGTCCGTTCGTCTAAAGAGTATCGCATATCGAGTCTAAGGGGGTGGATAAAGTCAGACCCCTAATAACGCGATAATTCGTGTTGGTATGAAGCCCATCACCATCTGAGAAACTACTGATCCAAATCAGTAATTCTCCACTACCTTGGCCAAGGATTTCAAGTGATGGCCACCCATGCACTGTGCGACATCAACCCCCAATACCGGGAGAGACGAATCCCCGACGATCCGCTCACTGCCTCCATGTGGCTCGGGACTGTACCCAAAAAATACCTGTTTGCACAGCTCCTTTGAGCGTGGTAAGGTAGGAATCAAAGCACAGTGGGAACTCACACGAGACAAATGACGATCTCAGGTCGAAAAACTAACCTGTACACATGTCACCAGGGAACTGCTATCTGACGATATGTATAATACCAACTAGCATGTTCCCGGCGAGTCCTGTCCGGTGTACTCATAACCTAATGAGCACCTGTATACATCTTAGGTGAACCAACTGACACCAGTGGTTTGTGAGACCGGCCACCGCCCCTTGTCGGGGTCTCGACTGTATACACTAGTCTACTCTGGAGTATCGATGCCTTGTCTCGAAACTCCCACGACTAGGGACACTTTTAAGGATGTGCTTACAGACCCCAGCTCCCACGTATATGATCGCCATCATACTGCTGGTAGTCAAGCAAGAATCCTATAGGCTCTATCATCATGCAATAGTGAACTAAAGCATGTATACGATGATAAAGACAAACCAGATAGCATACTATCATCTCGAGCAAGACTGTCATATCGGTATAGGTCCTGCCTTAATCATTGCAATCACGTACCTGCGATGCAATAATTGACTTTGTGGGCACTATCTCTAACAGACCTAGGTGACCATTAGATTTAGGGTTGCTTGTGCATTTTTGTGTGAATTTTCATAAATCCGTCATTTTTTGAAAACAAACCAATTATTTTCTCCCCTTTTACCCTTTCCTCCTTCTTCTCTTCTTATAATTGGTGACCCAAACAGAAGAACTCTTGCCGAGCTTTGCTGTCCACAACCAGATATTTCTTGTTTTCGTAATCCTTTCGGTATACCGTCCGACTCTCCCATGTCCTTAAGAGATCGGATAGAACAAGCGGGTAGAAACAGTTGGCGACCTCTGTCCATGTCCTATCAACAGTATCCTAATTCTACATCCGTTTCAGTTGATACTCCGAGTGAGAATGCCCCTTGACGCATGTTCATTGCTGAGCATATAGCTAGGGCTAGAGGCCAAAGTTTCAATCCGGACCAATATCAACCATATCCTAATTCTACATCTGTTTCTATTGATACTCCGAGTGAGGATGCCCCTAGACGCATGTCCATTGCTGAGCATATAGCTAGGTATAAAGGCCAAAGTTTCAACCCGGACCAATATCAACCATCACCTCCACTTTCCAAAGAAGAGTTTGATAGGCGGTTTGTGGCATGTATGATGTCCAATAGGCAACCGACCAACCCATATCAATATTCTTCTTATCATAATGTTGATCCGACTTCTACCCAATTTTTGCAACCATTCTATTCCTACCAATCCAATCCGACTTTGTCATCTTTTATAGACAGTTCTTCTGATCAGTCATTTGGGAGTTTTAATTGTCCACAAGAATTTCAATCTTATACGGAAATCACTTATCGACCCAAGTCTAGTCTTGAGAAGACATTACAAAAATATTTGGAAATGTCAAACCAAATGAGGAAGGAAATGACAGAGTGGATGCAAGCAAATAATTTCAAACCTGCCTAAAAATTTTCAGTATACATTACGGGCATAGGACAAAATGAGAATTTGGGTAGTGAGACAGAATTATCCACCCTTCCTAATCAAACCTTCCCTTTCCAAACTGAAATCTACAACTCCAGTTTCACAGATTCATCGAGTACACCAAAAGATTCACCAATGGACGATAGAATGTATGAGAAGTTATGTAATAATGCAGTGTTTGATTTACCCGACCGTGAAGGGTCCATTTCGAGTGAAACCATGCCAAATCCTTGTGATCTCTACACCTCCACTCTTGAACCAAAATTAATTGAAAACCATAATTTGAATGAGGTGTTTGAGAATTTTAACCTTCACTTGAATAAGGTGATTGACGTTGGGGATATATTGATTGATGAACACGAAATTTTGGATGAGTCTGTCCCACCAATTCATCAGATCCTTTCACTTCCTTGTGGTCATCATCTTGAGCCTTTAAATCTTCCCCAATCCCAAATGCTTCTTGAAGTTGATAACAATGGTATAACAGAAGATCAGACCGAAACTTAGCCTCCATCTTCCACATCTGGTTTAGCGATCCTCGACACACCAATTTGTTTACCCATTTCACATTCTACTCTCTCCGGTTCTTCTTCTGTTCCTATAGTTTCAGTGAGTTTTGATGAACCACAATCCGTTAATTCAAGTTCAATTATACCAGAAAGTCAACTTGATTTGGATACTTTTGAAAATGAGGTAGATGAGTTTTTCGAGTCTTCTACCTCCGTAATTTTTGACAAATCAAGTATGATAAATTCTGGCACAAAATTTTTTGACAGCAAAATGTTCAATTACACCATCGATGAAAGTTTTGAAGAACTTTTTGCTGACGAACTTGCATTCCTAAACAATACGGATTTTTTGATTGATCAAACTCCACCTATAGAAGTTGAACCACCAGCGCTCCTTCTTCTTAATCATTCACATTCTCCCTGTCATTCTTCTTCATTCTTTCATTTCTCTAATTTAAAACTCAAACCCTTTCCGGACCACCACTTATCTCTTCCTAATTTCTTCCTGACTCTATACAACATGTTGTTCCACCAACCTATATGCTACACTGATAAAATCTTTGAATGATTGGTATTAATTTTTGGTCTTTGTAAAGTCTTATTTTGACCAAATGACTTACCCATCTTAAAATGCTTAATATTATCTAATTCATGTTTGAGGGGGGGTATATTTTTGGCTCTTGAACATAACTGTTGTCCTCAATAATTGTGAGCCAAAAATAAATTTGGGGGAGAACATTTACAATCATATTTATTGCCCCCATTAATAATGTCCTCCCAAACTTACAGGTTTTTGGAGCTTTAACAGATAGCAACAGTGAGGACACTGTTGAAAACAAGTTTGGGGGAGGTTTGTGCTTATTTGCGCATCATTTTGCATCATACTTTGCATAAGCACAAAACACAAAACAAAATAAAAAATGAATAAAAAATTTTGTACAAAAATAAGATAATAAAAGATTAGATAGTGAAAAATTACATCCAAAAGATTGGAAAAATTTAAGAAAACCAAGAAACTTAGAAGTTTTCTTAAATGAAACTAGTAATAAGTAGTTATGAGCCGTTGTCCCAAGGGTTAGTAAGATGAAAGAAGTCATTAATTTGCGGATAAAAATAAGTCTGAAAAATAGTTCCTAATCTAGACACCAAACATTTGAATATTGATACCCTACTATTCGCACTTACACACGTCTTGAAACTCGGGATAGTAGAGGATACCTTGAAATGCTCTTGTCCAAAGTATGAGAAAAATAATAAATGAAGAAAATATAAAATGGTATAGAAAAATGAACACTGGTTTTATTATCACCAAGGCAGCATAAAAAAAAATATAGCGAGGGTACTTCATCACCTAGTGCCTTAGACCAACTGGTTTGGGAGTCACTGCTAAGCCTTAGGTGTTGCAAGACGAGGAAAATACTAATACACCTAATCAGCAAGCACATGAGTAATCGGTCGGTTAGTATCTCAAGAAGTATTAACGGTCGCATGAAAAATGTGTGAGCAATTCCATCTAAATATTCATCGATTAAAAAGTACTGAGGTAGATGGACAAGAGTATGATAGCTTGAATTGAATTCTCCGAGTGTAGGGATGTCTTTTACACACACGTAGGGATATATTATCGATGTTTGGAAGAAAGATAGGAATGAAGAATAAAGACGGTATTTTATTGAGGGATGAGGTGATTTCTAACATCTTTTCATAACTATTAAGATAGGGCTCATGACAACCGAAAAGCTAGTATTAGTTGGAAACTCTAAATTTTCAAAGTCTTTCTTTTTTAATTCTTATCTTTATATGTAACTTTCACGGTCTTCCTTTTATTATTGGATTTTGTGGGTGCAATCCGCTGAAAACCCTCAGGAGACAACACTCCTCCTACTAGGGACACCTAGAGGTTTAAAGGCTTGTTGCACATGCTCAGTGCAATTGTGTTGCCTACGAAAGTGTGCTAGTTAGTTTTTCTCTTTCTTTATTTTCTCCTTCTTTTTAAGTAAAAGATATTTGCTCGAGACGACCAAAATTAACTTTGGGGGAATTTGATCAGTCGAAAATAGTGCATTCTCAACACGTTAATTTTCCTACTCTTATCATTCATATATAGGTGTTTATTGTAATTATAACACAGATTACGATTTCAT
Source organism: Agapanthus africanus (assembly GCA_030015575.1). Taxonomy (NCBI): domain Eukaryota; kingdom Viridiplantae; phylum Streptophyta; class Magnoliopsida; order Asparagales; family Amaryllidaceae; genus Agapanthus; species Agapanthus africanus. The sequence goes on along the minus strand of CM057347.1, from coordinate 176,137,404 downwards.
CTGGAAAATACCAAATTACCTGTGTTATAGTTATAATCGACATTCTAAAGGGAAATTACGTGTTTATTACTAATTGCGTTGATCTGTATATATCAACTCTTGTCTCGAGATTGTGTACAGGAAGTTCTCCAGGTAAAAGAGCCGGAACTGCTAAAAATGCTGAGAAAATACATCAAGTCCATGACTTGGAATCTGGCAATGATTCAGAAAGTATAAAAATATTCCAAGCATCCCATGAAGACCCAAAATCCAGCACCAAACCAACCTGAGAAAACCATGCATCAACCCACCAATATGGCCACGGCTCCGCGGCCAAGTTGGCCTATTCGTCGCGGATCCGCGGCCTGTTGGACACATCAGCACTTCAATTTTCTCCACGTGGCTTCTTGTAACGGCCAAGCTTCTAGAAGACTCTCTAAATAGCACGTGGCTTTATCCAGAAGGCTCGGCCTAACAATCTTATCCTAGAATATACCTTATTCTAGAATATTCCCTCGAACAAAGTTCTTCTAGAAGACTCTCCCTAACAACCTAGCATTGGAGAGAAAATTCAAATGAGGTGGTTATAAAAAGAGATTTAGATCTAGGGTTTGAAGGTTGTTGAATTTGGAGGGAAATAAAAGTTGTTTCATAATTTGAGTGGTAAAAATCGAGTGAGATCCAAATCAATTCCAAAACAAATTGAGTGACACAATTTGATCCCAATCAAGATTCATCGGGTACCAAATTGAGCAAGCATCCAACGATCCTTTTGAAGCGACACCGATCTTCATCCGAGCAAGAGATCCACAACGATCCGCGACTCAAGAAGACGATGCGAAGCTAGTTCGATGATTTTAGTTCCTCCTCAATTCTTGTGGTCTTTGAGTGTGTTGTAACGAAACATCGAATAATAAAAGGTGAAGATCTTGATTCTTGTTTTCTATTCATTCTCGCATTATGATATTCTTCATTCTTAATTTCTTTATAATGATGCGTGAATAAAACTCCATTTGCATCGGAATCGAAAAAATAGATAGAATGATGTTAATGAATTCTTGAACGATTCTTAAGCCTTATGAGTTTTGTAAACCCTAGGTAATTAAATCGAATATGACCTAGTTTTGAGCGAGATGTTTTCTTGAATGTTTTCGCTCTAAATTAGAGATCAACAATTGATGATTGAATTTCCTAGAGGCTAGAATTTGAATGCTAGTTAACGAAAGGACAAGAGATGAAGATGAAGAAACCCTACTTTTTTCAATAGATCCCTAAAGCTCGTTGATTGACATCGATCTAGCATCAAATCTTCAATAGATAAGAATTTGAAATTCTAAGCATCAATTATCACTAACGATTCGATTGATTCCGACAAGCCTCTTTACAAATCTTGATAATTAATTTGATTTGGACATCTTCTTGATCTTTAGTATTTCGTGATTCTAGATCTATTTTCTTGATGTTTCTTGAAATCAAATATTACAAATCTTGAATCAATTTTCTTGCAATTTCTTTTATCTTTTCATTTCATTTCATCTAAAACCAAATCGATCAAAACACACATCTCAGTAGACGATCCGTATTCATTAACGCGCTACACGGACACCGTTAATTGATTGCGGTATAAATATTTTTGATTGTGATTACTTTTCATTTCATACAAATTCACGACAAAGATACGATCAATCAGATTGATTGAGGTTTGAACCGATTGGCTTGTGTCCTTCCGAGTCCATGATGATCCACCACAAAGTCTCTTTGCACCAAGCTCCAAGCTTCTCTTGATCAAGGATGAAGAAGAAGCTAACACTCCACACTAGTGGGCAAGACTAAAGTAGAATGGTGATTTGGGTTTTGATCTCAAGTAAAAACCTTTTCTTTTTAATCCTTTCTCTTTCTTTTGAAACCCTAGTGAGCTTTGAGGAGAGAGAGGAAGAAGGAGATGGCTCAAGCTCTCAAGAGAGAATAATAATAATAACCCTTGCTTAACTCAAGAAAGTAAGAGAGAGTTATCATGATAAACTATGGTTACATAATATCTAGATATTTTATAACTAGAGTTTAAGCAAAACCATGGGCCAAAACCATGGGCAAATAAAACCATGGTTTTGACTTATCAACACAAGAAAATGAGAGTTGAATAGTCAACCATGATTCCATTTGTCATTTTGCTTAATCTCAAATTAACAAAATATATGTATAAATATGTAACCATGTGAGTCTTGCATTGCCACCACCAATGTATCATCAACGATGACACATGTATGCTTGCATGTATGCATGCACATCAACATATACACACACTCATGCATGCAACAAAAGAAATAGGTTTAAATAAATGAGCTAATGGACTTAATATTAAATCAACACTTGATTTAATAACCCGGTCATATCACATACGACCTGTCCAATAGAAAACGCCCGAATAAAATACGGTATCCAATATATGCATTTAATCGAGCTCCCACGCATATCACATATGCACCCCAAATCATTTCGCCTGAGCTAGGAGACTCCTTTGTGGGACTCTAAGACTCGTCAATATGCTAGCAGTAGGCAGTGATCACATCACATGCCCACAAACTGTCAGTGGCACAAGCAGTACGTAACGGCTCCTAGGTATTGAGCGATCATAAGAAACACAAGCAAACCTGATAAAACTCCCGTCGAGCCAACTGGCAACACTTACCGTACAGTCCGGTCTCTTCATCAAATATGCTGCATATCAGGTCTAGGGATGGTATCGTCGACCCCAATAACTCAGATAAGTCATACCGGTATATGGCTCATACCAGATCGAGAAACTACTGATAACGCTTATCAGTAAATTTCAGCAGCCCTGGCCAGGGACTTCCTGTTATAGCCAATCATGCATGGTGCAACATCAACCCCCAATACCGGGAGAGACGAAACCCCTCCTATCGCTTATTGCCTCCATGTGCCTCAGGACTGTACCCAAAATCCACCTGTTTGCATGACTCAGTAGAGCCGTGGTAGGGTGGAGATCAAAGTACAGTGGGAGACATACAAGACTCTATGACGATCTTGAGTCTACAGACTAACCTGTACCAGTGTCACCTGAGAACTGCTATCTGACGATAGATATAATACCACATAGGAGTTCTCGGCGAGTCCGTTCGGTGTACCCAGTCTCCACTGAGCACCCGTATACGATCTTTGGTGTCACCACACCAATGGATATGGGATCATCCATCGCCCATCATATGGGACAAGCAACGTATACGCTAGTCTACTCTGGTGATATCGATGCCCCATCTCGATACACCCACGACTAGGAATATTTCAAGGATATGCTCATAGACTACTCTGACCCACTAGTATGATCAGCATCATAATCTCAGTAGTCCTGTATCATCCTAAGGGCTATATCAACATGTACCAAATGAATGAAAGCACGATCAAATGAACATGTCAAGATAAAAGGTGCAACAAGATAGCATACTATCATGTCGAGCAAGAGTGTCCCCTGAATACACACACACACACACACACACACACACATACATGCCAGTACATACACTATCATATAATGGCCTCTAGGGCATACATATATCCAACAATCTCCCACTTGCACCAAGGCCAATTATTGGCGTATCTCATACCCAACATCTCAAAAAGTCGCTCATGCTGCGGCAGAGGGAGGGCCTTGGTGAGTGGATCCGCGATGTTATCTTTTGTATCTACTCTCTGAATCACGATCTCGCGGCGGTCAATTATCTACCAGATCAGATGATATCGCCTGAGGATGTGTCTGGATCGCTGATGGGATATGGGCTCTTTGGCTAACGCCATAGCCCCATTATTATCACAATACAAAGGTATTGGATCAATAATGGTCGGAACTACTCTTTGCTCCGAGATGAACTTCTTCATCCAGACGGCTTCCTTGGCAGCATCATTTGCAGGAATATACTCAGCTTCCATCATGGAGTCTGCAGTGGTATCCTGTTTGGAACACTTCCAACACACCGCTCCTCCATTGAGGGTAAAGACAAACCCAGAGATAGATTTGTTATCATCCTTATCTCTCTGGAAGCTCGAATCAGTAAAGGCCTCCATTTGGAGATCTCCGTTACCATACACCAAGAACATTTCTTTAGTCCTTCGCAAGTATTTAAGAATGTTCTTCACAGCAGTCCAGTGATTCTCCTATGGGTTGGATTGATACCTGCTTACTACACCCAGTGCATAAGCTACATCAGGACGTGTACATAACATCGCATACATTATAGATCCTACAGTAGAAGCGTAGGGTATAATGCTCATGCGAGCTCTCTCTTCATCGGTCTTTGGGCAAAAGTCCTTAGAGAGAGTGACTCCATAACTAGCGGGTAAGGAACCTCACTTGGAGTCTTCTATACTAAACCTCTTTAGGATGGTGTTAATGTACCTGGTTTGGGACAATCCCAATAACCGTTTAGATCTATCCCTATAGATCTTCATGCCCAATATGTACGAGGCATCACCCAGGTCCATCATGGAGAACCTTAGTGATAAGAGCAGTTTGACCGATTGTTGCATAGGAACATCATTTCCTATCAGAAGAATATCATCCACGTACAATACGAGGAATGTGACAGTACTTCCTACAATCTTCTTATAAACACAAGGTTCATCTGGATTTTTGACGAAATCAAACTCTTTGATAACATCATCAAAACAGATGTTCCAACTCCATGATACTTGCTTTAATCCATAAATGGATTTAAGCAACCTACATGCTTTCCCGCTGCTCCCACTATCGATGAAGCCCTCTGACTGATCCATATAAATGCATTCTTCTAAATCACCATTTAGAAAAGTCGTTTTAACGTCCATCTGCCAGATTTCATAGTCGTAGTGAGCAGCAATGACAAGTAGGATCCGAATGGATTTAAGCATGGCTACAGGAGAAAAGGTTTCGTCATAGTCCAGTCCTGGTCTTTATCGAAATCCTTTCTCCACAAGCCTTGCCTTATAGGTCTCCACCTGCCCATCTACACCGATCTTTCTATTAAAGATCCATTTGCACCCTACGGGTTTTACCCCAGAGAGTACAACATCAAAAGTCCACACTTTGTTGGTGTACATAGACTCCATTTCGGATCTCATGGCATCCAGCCACTTCACAGAGTCACCACTCGTGATAGCCTGCAGAAAACCGGTAGGGTCATCATCATCCATGATGCAATCTTCTCCATCACCATCAACGAGAAAACCGTAATATCTTTCCGGTGGGCGAGAAGTCCTACCAGATCTACGGAGCGGCTGAGGTTCATTAGGTTATGTTGCAACATTAGGTTCAACCAAGTCGTCATTTGTACTTTATGTTTCTAAAACCTCATCTAGATCCACCACATCGCCATCAGCATCATTTGGAAAAATCTCATTTTCTAAAAATGTGGCATTCTGAGAAATAAACACCTTTTGTTCCTCTTTGTGGTAGAACAGATATCCATATGAATCTTTTGGATACCCCATAAATAAACATTTGAACGATCGTGTCTCGAGTTTTTCCGGATTCTGCTTTTTGATAAAAGCCGGACAACTCCAAATCTTAACTCGCTTAAGAGATGGTCTCTTTCCATACCATATCTCATATGGAGTGGTAGACACGGTCTTGGTTGGAACCCTATTTAACAGAAAGCCGCAGTCTCCAATGAATGCCCCCAAAAGGAGAGGGGCAACTCAGCATCACTCATTTTGGATCGTACCATATTTAATAGGGTTCGATTCCGCCACTCTGACACACCGTTGTGCTGTGGTGTGTAAGGGGGAGTGAGCTGAGAGAGAATCCCATTCTCTTTTACGAAGTTCGAAAAGTCTGTACTAAGATACTCTCCGCCTCGATCCGATCGAAGTATCCTAATACTCAATCCGGTTTGCTTTTCTACTTCAAGTTTGTACTCCTTGAATTTCTTGAAAGCCTCAGACTTATGTTTTATCAAAAAAACATGACCGAATCTTGAGAAATCATCAGTAAAAATTATGAAGTAAGAAAAACCGCCTCGTGCATGTATAGACATTGGCCCACATACATCACTATGTATGAGGCTCAAGAGCTCAGTAGCTCTTTCTCCGTGTCCAGCAAACGGAGTTTTAGTCATTTTCCCTTTGATACAAGACTGGAAAGTCGCATAAGATTTATACTCAAAAGAATTTAAATATCCATCTTCATGAAACTTGTTTAGTCTTGTTTCATTAATATGACCAAGTCTACAATGCCAAAGAAAAGCTTCATTTATATCTGAAAATTTTCTTTTATTTGTATGCTGTATGTTGAAAACTGTGTGTTGATTAAGGACGTATATCCCGTTATTAAGTGTACCACAACCAATCAACTCTTGATTAAGTTTAATGTTCATAACATTGTGCTGCAATACAAAATGATATCCTTCATTTTCCAACAAAGAAACGGATATAATATTACAAAGCATGCTTGGTACAAAATAACACGGGTTCAAAACCAATATACAACCCGATAGCAACCCCAGATGATACTCTCCCACTGAAACTGCATGTACATTGAAACCATTTCCAACCCGGAGAGTATGATCACATGTCTTCAAAACCCTGCTATTTTCAACCCCTGCACAGAATTACAGATATGAGAACCCGAACCGGTATCCAATACCCAGGAAGAAGAGTTTATAGAAAAACAGTTTTCGGTTACGAACACACCTGAAGCTGAAGCATCACCATGCTTCTTTTTCTTGAGACCAAGGTACTCAGTATAGTTCCACTTCCAGTGTCCCGTCTTCTTGCAGAAAAACATTCTCCTTTTCCCGACTGCGCAGCTTTGGACTTGTCTTTCCCCTTTGTCTTTTTTATTCCACCTCTCGGCTTGGTGGATTTCTTCTTGCTCTTTCCCTTGGCCTTGGCTTTTGGGACGGAAGAAGAAGATTTTCCAACAAGCAGGGAGGGAGACTTCGCCTTAAGCGTGCTCTCCGCATTTCTCAACATATTGAGAAGTTCGGGTAGAGACTTCTCCATGTTGTGCATATTGAAGTTCACTATGAAAGGAGCAAAGGAAAAGGGAAGAGACTGTAGAACAATATCCGTATATTGCTCGTTATCCATTGTCCATCCGAGGCCCTCAAGCTCTTCAATTTGGTCACCTACTGAAGTGCCAGGAGCCATCCGCATCTGAAACAGCTTTCGAGATGCTTCGTATCGTAGGATACGAGATTGCTCTCCATACAACTTCTTTGTATGGAGAAAGATGGATTGAACATCCATCTCCTCATGCTGGTTTTGATGTGTATTGTCCATCGATGCAAGAGCGAGGCATTTGGCGGTGGCACAGTCAATATCCCACGTTTTGCGGATCTCCCTATCCGCTAAAGAAGATTCAGGGCCTGGTTTGGGCGGGGTTGTGGCAGTGAGGACATATGATACTTTATCATATGTGAGAGCAATGTTAATGTTCCTCAGCCAATCTTTATAATTTGGTCCGGTAAGCTTATTTTTCTCTAACAGTAGCATAAGTCCAGTCATGGTTATCTGCCATTAGGAGAGAGAAAAGAATACACTCAGCGAAACCCATTGCAAAGATCAAATTGGTTTATTATCTTATCTAATCGATGTCTCCCACTGCTTTTATCAAATCTTCATTCAAACCTTAAAAGGAAAAAATTAACCAGGATTAATTACATTCTACAACTTCGCTAACTATTCAGCAAGGCCAGTGGCGGTACTTCTGAGGGAGGTTCCCCGTGCTTTCGCACGGACCTAATTAAAATAAACCTCATTTTCCCAGAGGCGTAGCCCCATTGACACCTTTCTAGACACCTAATGAGTTAGCTAATTGTAAAGTGCAAAATTTTCCCGAGAGCAACTATTGCTCACAGTGGGATCGGGATCCTACTATCACATAGAAGGTATGCAATCTCATTGCAAATTTCAACACTTGAAACTCCCGATATGGTTTTTACCCCTAGCACTTATGACCTTGACTATAATCAACATATCATAAGTACTAGTTAAGTTCTACCCGTCATTTCATGATTAATTAGACCCACTCATATGACCCTTGACTATAATCAACATAATCACATGAATGCCCTAATTAATCTCATCATATGTTGTGTAGGAAGACATCACTTAGCTACCGTACACTACGCTTTGACTAAAATCAAAATACGTAGCATGAATACTAAGTACTCTACTTCCTAAAATGACGGAGGGCTGCGTATAGTTTTTAAGAAAACTTTTAACGCTTCGAACTTGATATCGTTGTAGAATCTAATGGTTTAAAAAGGAGTGGCTTAAGCTCCGCCTTTTGAAATCTTGTTTTTTCATAAAAATCCGATTAGGTTTCAAATCTGATTCTACAACATCTTTTTAGGTTTCTTTTGTTTACATTAATCATATTAATGTAGTCCCATCATTTAAGTCCTAAGCCATTACAGAAAAGAATCGAAAAATAGAACGTACGCTTATGACATCCGCATTCGCCACAATGTCCCGTTATGTACCGTTAGGTTACTTAACCAACGGCATAGCGGGGTGGGACTAGCGCAGATGCAAAACATAAACAACGTTTATTATATATCATATATATAATATATCATTCGTCTCAGCATATAAAGTAATCACATTATAGAATATACACAGCAGAAGCACATATATGAAAATACAGGATATACTAGGAGGTCCGTATTTTGTATTTAGCCAACAATAGAAAATACGGATTCCACGGTCACGATGAATAGCCATGCCCACACCCCTAGACGCCTACGAGAGCGGCAAGTGACCCTACCAATTCTAGAGTTCAGGAGACCCGGTCTCGACTCCTCGAGATGGTCTCCCACTGAACCCTAGAACCCGGTCACTTATGCTCCCCTCCTTGGGTCTATCCTAATACGGAAAAGTAAATAATATACAACAATGGTGACATCATCCTCAACCCGGAAGTTCCCCAATAAAAGAATATTACATACATTTAATTTTACATGAATGAAAAGAAAAACTCTCATCTCACATAAAACCCCTGGCTATTCATTCGCGATGATCCTGCATATCATATCTCAGCAACACATTGTAAGTGCACGGCGGCGCCCCGGCCGTCAATCCGACGGCCAAACGCGGAAACGGTGGTAAACTTTTATTTTTGCGGACTTAGCAAACCGGCACCACCGCGCACTAAACTCCGGATCGTGCCATTAAACTAGTCTAAGCTATCTAGAGAGGGGGTAGAGAAGTATACCATACGATCCGAGTCCTCCGGTCTTCATCTCCACTCCGATCTCCTCGCGGGATCTCCGTCCGTCTCCTCCTCGTCGGAAAGGGCACCACGAAGCCGGGTACTTTTACGGGCTCCCACCTCAATACCGAGGCAACTCGCGCATGAAGCCGGCAACTCGACATGCTCAAGATATGCTGTAGGAAGTGTAGTGTAGAGTGCATGTCTCACTTTGGGGTTGGTTGCCATAGATGGAGGAATGGTGTATAGAAAATTGGTGCTTTCAATTTTCTAGCAATGGAATGAGATGAAGAATGATATACTCTCAAAGATGAAGATGAAGCTCTCTCCTTCTTCTCTTTTTTCCTTCTCACTCTTTTCTTCTCACTTTTCTCAAAATGAAAAAACTTCTCATCAAGTGAGAATCAAAATGGTGGAGCAAAAACAATATGATAACAAGAGGGAGGTGAGTGTAGGATGCAAAAAGTGGTGACCACAACCTAAAACATAATCATCACTAAATCAACATCAAACCTCTTTTCATTTCTAATCTCATAAAGCAAAGAAAAGAAAGAAAAAGGATCTCATCATGAAAAGCCATCATGATGCCACCAATATGCAAGATACCCCCTCCACAAATGTTATTTGCACAATTGCAAATAACACCCTCCATCTGAAAAGTCCGGCCGGGAAAGAACAAAGGAAAACCGGCCGGAACGGAATGCAAACTGGCAACTCCAGAAAACTGGTCCCGTAATAAATTACAGGAAAACCCCCATACTGTGCATACACACCCGCATCTGTATTCCGTCCGGATACAAATGCAATGAGACAAAATCTACACTGTACTATACTAGGATCCGGCTTAAACCAAAGCCGGCTAGTAATATCCGTCCGATCCTGATCCGTGCAATACCGCACGTATCTGATCGAACGCTGCCATATAACTATACGGCCACTAGTACAAAACCGTCCGATCCTGATCCGTGCAATACCGCACGTATCTGATCGGACCCTGCCATATCTCCATACGGCCTCTACAGCGTTTCGCCCGAAAACTTGAGTAACTGTAAGTGTGGTGGACTCTAAATACTCGTCAATACTATGGCTGTGGATTTAACCACTAGCACGTCAGAGGTATAAGCCAATACGTGACGGGCCACCAGCTATTGAACAAAAGGGACGTCGATGAGCGAACTCATCCTGACACCCTACTGAGCCTGTCAGTGACAATATCCGTGCAGTCCGGTCCGTTCGTCTATGAGTATCGCATGGCGGGCCTAGGGGGTTGGTAAAAGTCAGACCCCCAAAAGCGGTACAAGTCGTGTCGGAGTGTAGCCCAGAACACCCTGAGATACTACTGGAATACCTACCAGTAAATCTCCTTGCCTTGGCCAAGGACTTTGTGTAATGGCTCTCCTAGACACAGCACGACCTCACCCCCAATACCGGGAGAGACGAACCCCTGAAGATACGCTCACTGCCTCCATGTGGCTCGGGACTGTACCCAACTAAAACCTGTTTGCACGACTCCTTTGAGCCGTGGTAGGGTAGTAATCAAAGTACAGTGGGAACTCACACGAGACAAATGACGATCCCCAGGTCGATGAACTAACCTGCACACATGTCACCAGGGAACTGCCATCTGACGTCTGGTATATGACCAACTAGCATGTTCCCGGCGAGTCCTGTCCGGTGTACTCATAACCCAATGAGCACCTGTATACATCTTAGGTGATCCAACTGACACCAGTGGCTTGTGAGACCGGCCACCGCCCCTCGTCGGGGTCTCGACTGTATACACTAGTCTACTAATGGAGTATCGATGCCCGGTCTCGAAACTCCCACGACTAGGGACCTTTTAAGGATATGCTTGTAGACCCCCAGCTCCCACTTATATGATCGCCCTCATACTGCTGGTGGTCAAGCAAGAATCCTAGGGGCTCTATCAACGTGTAATAGCGACGTGTCAGGTCACCTAAAACAGTACACGATGATAAAGGTAAACCAGATAGCATACTATCATCTCGAGTAAGACTGTCCTACCGGGATAGGTCCTCCCTCAATCATTACAATCACGTACCTGTGACCTAATAATTGACTCTGAGGGCACTATCTCCAACAATCTCCCACTTGCACTCAAGGCTAATTATTGCGATGTCGCATACTCACAGCCCGTGTGATACCGAACATCCAACTCCTCTACTAGTCAGTCTCACAAAGCTCGTTTGCGGAACTATTGCGTTCGAGGAATAGCCTCAGTGAGTGGATCCGCTTAGTTGTTTCTTTCTATGTCTCTCTATATCTCATGTTCGCGGAGAAACCCATCTCCCGAAATGAGCAATACCTGTCTTAGAATGTGTCTGGATGTCTGATGGGACATAGCTCATAAATGAACTCCAAATCCAAACTTCTTAGACTGTATCGACAACTGAACTTAATCAGTATCCTGCGCGCCATGCCTCCCTCAGTATTTCCTTGGATCACCTGTCCAGAATACTGCCCCTCGACAGAAGGGAAAAAAAAACTATAACTCTGACAACCTCCTTGTCGTCCATGTCACCTTGGAAGCCTGGAATGATAACAGTCTCCTGAATGAGGCTGTCGTTATCATATCCCTAGAACATCTACTTATGTTCTAAAACTGCTTCCGACTGTTTCTCCAGGATTGGATAAATATCAACTTATCGCATCTAGTGCAAGAACAACATCTGGTGTGGTACTTGACATCTCATGATTGACTCAATTGCCTAAGCAAGTGATCTGCCAATCATGCACGTCCCTCTCCCCTTTAGTCTGTAAGACACCTTTGGAGAGGGTGACTCCATTACCTGCAGGTACACTACCGTGCCAGGAGTCGTCCATCCTAAATACTCTTAGAATGCTGTCAAGTACCCTGATTGGGAAACCACCCAAATCTAGATCTAAAACCATAGATCTAGTAACCAGTATGTCAGATATAAAATCCATTTCCTTTGTGGAGAAACCGCTGTGTGACGACCAAAGTATAACCGATTGTAGTATAGGAGTTTCTTTTCCTACTTTGTGTATGTCATCCAAAATACCAGGATATCACACCCTACTACCTTCTCAACAGATCCATCCCTTATTCTGATGAAGTCAAACCCATGACTGTCATGTCAGAAATAGATGATCTATCTCCGCTACATCTGCTCTAGTCTATAAATAGACATAAGCTACCTGTCCACCAATGCTTCCGCTGCTCCCACTGACTACGACAACCCTCTGGCAGAGTCATATACACGTACACTTCTGAAGCGAGTTCAGAACGACGCTATACTCATCCTCCCGCCGGGTCTCGCAGCCTGGAACAACAGCAATGGTAATTGTGGGTAAACAAGAACTTCCCTGTCACCGTCCTTGAGGCTACCGAAGTACCTCTCGGGTGCCTGAAGTTACCCACCTTATCTGCGGAGCGGCCAATGGAATGTCAAATCAGATTGAATCTTTAGGTTCCTTATCAAATCTTCAGTAATCGTTTGCGGTTCTGGAATCACTTCCAGTTCTACCATACTCCCACTGCTGTTTTTGAAAAAATCCATTTTTAGCAAAACTGTGGCGAGTCTAGAACAATATATCTATTGATCTGCCAGATGGTAGAAAATCAACCCGCGTCATAGCCTGGGTCAACCCACAAACAGCCATTACAGAAACGTGCCTTGAGTTGTCCAGTGTCTGGTTTTAAGCATAAGCCAGACAACTCCCCGTACCTTAACAATGTTAAGATATGAACTGTACTATATCCAATATAGAAACAGAGGCACAGATTTAATTGAACCAGATTCAAATCATGCAGCTATCCCCAGTGCATGTCAACTAAATGGAAGGAGGCCGATCAGCGTTACTCAACTTAGGAATACTTCCAATTATGAGTAACCTGAAAGAGAAACAATTTCTCTAGATCATTACTATCAACTGAACACCATACACAAGTATCTACATCTTCAATCACTTTGAAGAATCCCGATACTTGCTACACCTGGTTCTCTACTCTATTCAAATACCAATAACTTCTCCAAATTCGGATCCTGTGTTTCCACGAAACACTTGTCTAAAAACTAGAGAAGTCATAAGTAAACTGAATGTAGTACGAAGACCAACCCCTCTGTCCTGATGGACCCTGGACAACATACAATACTCTGTATAAGTCCCTTGAGTCTGATAACTCATTCACTGTGTGTCGTAGGTTGAAAACTGTACTTTTGGTTAAGAAGAATTACACCGCTGTTTAATGCTCCTTACCTAACCATCCACTGATATAGGTAAATGTCATCGACATAATATCAAAAGGTATATCTCACTCTATGAAAATAGACGTACAGATATATCAATTTGAAATTGGTGCACAACAGCGGATATTCAAAACCAAATATTTGCCGACCGGCAAACAGCCCAGGTGATCTCCTCAAATATCACCGATTGCAACGAATCCCGATATAATGAGGATAATCACCCAATTCCCAATAACTTACTCCCACTCATCATCTGTAAAACCATACAGATGTGAGAATCGTACCTGGTAAATACATACCCTGGAGTAAGTATCTAATCGGGAAATCAGTTTTCCTTTAACATTACACAGTGAAACTGAAACATTGAAATGTTCCGATGGGGTATTCTGGTATTCCTAGTAATGCCTCTTCCAGATTCACGACTGCAACCGTATAGTTCTTTGCCACCTCTCCAAATCCCTTCATATGTCTTTAGTCTTTACCTTATGCACACCCTTTTAGGCCAAATGGTTTTCTTCCTTCCCTACCGTTCGGCACCAGCCTATGGTTTGGAAGAAGACTATCCAATAAGCATAATGGGTGTACTGTCCCAATCCTAGGAACACTCACAATGAGAGAGGGTGAAGATAAAAGACAACCGAATAAACCTTATTCCTATTTCTCCTGAACCAGAATCCATCCCCGAACTGGAACCAGTTCCATTCGAGTTCGTATATAACCATACGATGGAGTATCCAAATAAACTGTGGATCTTCGTAGTGATACGGAGTGTCCTGGAGAAATACAAAGGTGATTTAGGATTGGCGAAGGAATACTTGGTTTGGTCGTGAATATCTGTTGCAATTTACTTTGCCCTCTTACTAATCCCTTGCTTTGTCTGAACTTAATACCTTCTGCACACCATCGTTATGCTAATTGGTTTTCTTCATTCCCTACCGGTCGGCTCCTGCCTATGGTTTGAAAGAAGACTATCCAATTTTCATAATAGGTGTACTATCTCCTAAACCAAGGAGTACTCATAACTTGAGAAAAGGTAAAAGGAAAAGACAACTGAATAATCCTATCCGTTTTCTCCAGAACTGGAAACCATCCTCGAATCTCTTCGAGTTCGTATCTAACCATACGATGGTTTTGTCCAATGGAAGTGGACGTTCGTAGTAATACGGGGTGTCCTGGAGAAAAGGGTAAAAGTAGGAGTGGCAATGAGGTCTGCAACTCTGACAATCCAAAAGCCAGTGTTTAAGAAGGTTCGGTCAACTTGGTCACTGAGTCATAGTCTAGGGTCGGGTCAATGGTCGCTGCCAGAGAGAGAGAGAAAAGAAATACTCAGCGTGCACTCTAACCTAGATCAGAATGGTTACCAATTTATCTAATCTGGAAACCTCCCACTGTACCTCAAATTCTCCTCCAAACCTGAAAGAAGAATTAGTCGGGGTCACCCGAGGAGTAAACCAACTCATCAGTGGGAATCGGGATCCAACTATCATCGCATGATAACGTGACGGAATCCGCTCACGGTATAACACTCCAGAAGGTATGCGCATATCTGGCAAGTTTCAGTTCTTTTGAAACTCCCGATGTGATTTCTGCCCCATGCTCTTATGACCTTGGCGTGAGGTCAAAATATCATAAGTCACATGTCAAGTTCTGCCCGTCATTATCCAGGTTAATCTGAACCCACCCGTACATACCCTTGACGTAGGCCAAAATAGTAGTACGACTGTCCCAAACCAACGCATCTATCTATGCAACAGATAAATACCCGGCAGCTACCAATCACTATGCCTTGGCGTGAGGTCAAAATACATAGCTTGAATACTACCGAATATTTAACTGAAATGACGGAGGGCTACGAATGGTTTCTGGCGAAAAACCTTTAACGTAATGAACTTGATATCGTTGAAGGAACGGATAGCTTTTTAGAAAATATAGTGACGAAAACCTTTACTAAAGAGGTCACTCCCGGTGAAGGGATCTCGGCTCTTTCCCCGTAGAATGGGGTGTAGGATATTCCAACTGAATACCACGGTGCAAAGCAAAAGTAATCGGCTATAGTGAAGTTAATGCCCTGACGCAAACTTCTGTCCAAGGGGTCACTCCCGGTGAAGGGATCTCGGCCCTTGCCTCGTCGACTGAGGAGCAGGATATTCCAAATGAATACCACGATGCAAAACAGAAATGAACGTCCTTGCAATAACAGCTTTTTGAAAAGTGTTCCAACAACATCAGAATAGGTTTGTTTAACTTGCATTGATCCGAATCAATGCAGTCCCATCAATTGATCACACCACAAAGAACGAAAATATACTGACGTACGTATATGCCATCCGCATTCGCCACTGGGTCCCGTCATCACCCGTTAGGTTAGCTAACTAACGGCAGAGCGGGGACTGGACTAGCGCGGATGAAAAACATATACAACATCTACTAATATATATACCAATATATAGTATTTCGCTCAAGGCGTGAATAAAATGCAACATCACAGAAATGTACAGCATCACAGAACAATACAGATATCTGGGATCCCCGGGTTTCACAGAGCCACTACTGAAACCCGACGTTCCCCTGGTCGTGTGGATAGCCTGTGCAATGAAATCCTAGACCCTTACGGGCGCGGCAAGTCACCCGCCAAAACCTGAAGCGAGGCAGCCCCCTTCAACGCCGTGAATGGACCACCCAGCACTTCACGGAATCCGGCAACTTGGGCACCCCTCTTGGGTCAACCAGTACCCCCTACGAGTGCGGCGAATAGCCCGCCAATCCTAGAGTGAAGCCCCCTCCGTCTCAATGCCATGAGATGCGGGCTTGTTGCCCTCCAGAACCCGGCTATCCGTGCACCCCTCCGCGGGGCAATCCTAGTACAGAAAGTAAAATATACATACACCGGGTACATCGACCGCAACCAAGTCGTGCCCCAAAATAATAATACAGTCAGGCAGTGACGGCAGTCCACATGTCGGACGCTCGCCCCGCAATATCAAATGTACATAATACAACAATACTGTACTAGCATTGCATCCAGGCTATCCCCCACAACCGATCCGCAACAACACAGCAAATACATAGAACATCAACGTGAAAGTCACGTTCGCAAATCCGTCTAACCGGGCTATAGCAGTTAGACCGGATTTACCGATCGAATGA
The DNA here is from genome assembly GCA_030015575.1 of Agapanthus africanus. NCBI lineage: Eukaryota > Viridiplantae > Streptophyta > Magnoliopsida > Asparagales > Amaryllidaceae > Agapanthus > Agapanthus africanus. The sequence goes on along the minus strand of CM057347.1, from coordinate 176,120,841 downwards.
CATTCACGGTCGCAGATATAATGTAAATACTGTGAAAAATGTGTTTAAAAAATTTCCGATTGATCAAACAATTAACAAGTGGGCCCCAAAGAAAACTGTAGCACTCACAGAAACAATTGGCCCAACTTTAATATTCCAAAGCCCATATTTTAAGCCCAGAAGGCCTCTGTAAAAAAATGGTGAAGTGATGTGAATAGTGTGCGGCGGAAGGGCCGCACAAAGGGGGTTTTCGCGGCGGTTCCGCGCTCCAACTGTGGAGTTACTTCGTCAAATTTTTACAGAACTCTTAGATTTTCCAGTACATCAATATTTTATAACCTGAAAAATTTTTCGAGACCAAAAATTTTCAACAGAAACTGATGCGAACTAAAATGCAGTTTTGGAACTTTTTGATCGATCGGAAATGCAAACACATTACACAAAGCTAGACTAAGTTAATGGCCTGGCTTTGATACCACTGTAAGTGCACGGCGGCGCCCCGGCCGTCAATCCGACGGCCAAACGCGGAAACGGTGGTAAACTTTTATTTTTGCGGACTTAGCAAACCGGCACCACCGCGCACTAAACTCCGGATCGTGCCATTAAACTAGTCTAAGCTATCTAGAGAGGGGGTAGAGAAGTATACCATACGATCCGAGTCCTCCGGTCTTCATCTCCACTCCGATCTCCTCGCGGGATCTCCGTCCGTCTCCTCCTCGTCGGAAAGGGCACCACGAAGCCGGGTACTTTTACGGGCTCCCACCTCAATACCGAGGCAACTCGCGCATGAAGCCGGCAACTCGACATGCTCAAAATATGCTGTAGGAAGTGTAGTGTAGAGTGCATGTCTCACTTTGGGGTTGGTTGCCATAGATGGAGGAATGGTGTATAGAAAATTGGTGCTTTCAATTTTCTAGCAATGGAATGAGATGAAGAATGATATACTCTCAAAGATGAAGATGAAGCTCTCTCCTTCTTCTCTCTTTTCCTTCTCACTCTTTTCTTCTCACTTTTCTCAAAATGAAAAAACTTCTCATCAAGTGAGAATCAAAATGGTGGAGCAAAAACAATATGATAACAAGAGGGAGGTGAGTGTAGGATGCAAAAAGTGGTGACCACAACCTAAAACATAATCATCACTAAATCAACATCAAACCTCTTTTCATTTCTAATCTCATAAAGCAAAGAAAAGAAAGAAAAAGGATCTCATCATGAAAAGCCATCATGATGCCACCAATATGCAAGATACCCCCTCCACAAATGTTATTTGCACAATTGCAAATAACACCCTCCATCTGAAAAGTCCGGCCGGGAAAGAACAAAGGAAAACCGGCCGGAACGGAATGCAAACTGGCAACTCCAGAAAACTGGTCCCGTAATAAATTACAGGAAAACCCCCATACTGTGCATACACACCCGCATCTGTATTCCGTCCGGATACAAATGCAATGAGACAAAATCTACACTGTACTATACTAGGATCCGGCTTAAACCAAAGCCGGCTAGTAATATCCGTCCGATCCTGATCCGTGCAATACCGCACGTATCTGATCGAACGCTGCCATATAACTATACGGCCACTAGTACAAAACCGTCCGATCCTGATCCGTGCAATACCGCACGTATCTGATCGGACCCTGCCATATCTCCATACGGCCTCTACAGCGTTTCGCCCGAAAACTTGAGTAACTGTAAGTGTGGTGGACTCTAAATACTCGTCAATACTATGGCTGTGGATTTAACCACTAGCACGTCAGAGGTATAAGCCAATACGTGACGGGCCACCAGCTATTGAACAAAAGGGACGTCGATGAGCGAACTCATCCTGACACCCTACTGAGCCTGTCAGTGACAATATCCGTGCAGTCCGGTCCGTTCGTCTATGAGTATCGCATGGCGGGCCTAGGGGGTTGGTAAAAGTCAGACCCCCAAAAGCGGTACAAGTCGTGTCGGAGTGTAGCCCAGAACACCCTGAGATACTACTGGAATACCTACCAGTAAATCTCCTTGCCTTGGCCAAGGACTTTGTGTAATGGCTCTCCTAGACACAGCACGACCTCACCCCCAATACCGGGAGAGACGAACCCCTGAAGATACGCTCACTGCCTCCATGTGGCTCGGGACTGTACCCAACTAAAACCTGTTTGCACGACTCCTTTGAGCCGTGGTAGGGTAGTAATCAAAGTACAGTGGGAACTCACACGAGACAAATGACGATCCCCAGGTCGATGAACTAACCTGCACACATGTCACCAGGGAACTGCCATCTGACGTCTGGTATATGACCAACTAGCATGTTCCCGGCGAGTCCTGTCCGGTGTACTCATAACCCAATGAGCACCTGTATACATCTTAGGTGATCCAACTGACACCAGTGGCTTGTGAGACCGGCCACCGCCCCTCGTCGGGGTCTCGACTGTATACACTAGTCTACTAATGGAGTATCGATGCCCGGTCTCGAAACTCCCACGACTAGGGACCTTTTAAGGATATGCTTGTAGACCCCCAGCTCCCACTTATATGATCGCCCTCATACTGCTGGTGGTCAAGCAAGAATCCTAGGGGCTCTATCAACGTGTAATAGCGACGTGTCAGGTCACCTAAAACAGTACACGATGATAAAGGTAAACCAGATAGCATACTATCATCTCGAGTAAGACTGTCCTACCGGGATAGGTCCTCCCTCAATCATTACAATCACGTACCTGTGACCTAATAATTGACTCTGAGGGCACTATCTCCAACACACATAATATCACATATCATCAACGTAAGTAAGTATGCGTACACCAATTGTCGTTGATGTATAGCAACGAAACCGGCGATACACCACATACTAAACTTACGGTCGCTGAAAAGAAAGTGAAAAACTACAACAATTGGAATCGACACTGCCTTTAGATATCATAAACCCGGAATATCATATATTCAGGATTTCATGCCTAACAATGCAAATCTTATATTTAGGTCTCAACCATGAAAACACCTTTTGAAAAGAAACTGGGTAATTCAACAAGATTCCTGATTCTACCGAGACTGAAATATTAGACTTGCATGCAACTAATTACTTTTCACAAAACTAATTAGTATAGATTCCAATTATTGTATCACATCACAGAAATCTAGAAAATGCTAAACGTTTCAATCGAATCAACAAGCACCCACAAATTACCCCGATGAGCTCATCACTTGAGCAAAGTTAAAGTACCCAAAAACGTGCCACAGTACTTATGATCCAACCGTAGAAGGGTCAAACCAATGCCTCACCTATGACACCGCTTAACTACGGCAAACCCTAGGGTTCGGTCGCGGTTCCGAGGGCATAGAATCGAGTTAGGGTTTTTGTTCTTCTAGAGGGTCCATAGAGTTACTTGCACGACTATTGAATATAATTAACTTAAGAAATTTCCAACACTTGGAAATTTTCAGGGAGGGTAATGGGGGGTGATTGATGTTCACTTGAACTGTCAAACATCGTCCAAGTTACTACTACAATGTTAAAAACATACGACTACGAAAAACTCCGAATAAGGCCCTAAGCCAAATTTGCATCACATGAAAATTTGGCCTAAACAAACAATACCTGAAACCCTAAAACCCAGGCACCAGAGCACGGGAAAAATTTGGGCAAAACAGGGGAAGGGGGGCTGGCCACATCGGATTTTAGAGGGGGGCTCGGCCAAAATCCGAGGGATTTGCCTGAAATTTGTTCTGTGCATTCAGTGTTGTGTCAGTAAGCTTATGCAGTTGTTTGAAAAAAAAATTCGAGCACTTTAAAAATTTGACAGAGAAGCTTATTTCAAGGGTTGCAGTTTTGTATTTCGGAGATGTTTCGTTTCCGTATTCTTTCTAACAGTGTCTATGTTTCTAGCCTAGCTCTGATACCACTGTAGGGATTCTATAGCACCACACTAGGTTTAGGGTTGCATCACACATGCTATAACAAAAAAAAATTAGAGGGTGCTAAACAATTCCAAACATGAATCGAACTAGAAAAAAAGAGTAACAACTAGCTAGTATCATATACTACAAGTGTCTAACACTAAGTGGGAGAGAATACATCCTTTATAGACCTCCTCCTAAACTCCTTGGATCGATTGAGGTTTGAACTGGTTGGCTTGTGTCCTTCCGAGTCCACGATGATCTACCATGAAGTCTCTTTGCACCAAGCTCCAAGCTTCTCTTGATCAAGGATGAAGAAGAAGCTAACACTCCACACTAGTGGGCAAACTAAAGTAGAATGGGGATTTGGGTTTTGATCTCAAGTAAAAACCTTTTCTTTTTAATCCTTTCTCTTTCTTTTGAAACCCTAGTGAGCTTTGAAAAGAGAGAGGAAGAAGGAGATGGCTCAAGCTAAACTCAAGAGAGAATAATAATAATAACCCTTGCTTAACTCAAGAGAGTAAAAGAGAGCTATCATGATAAACTATGGTTACATAATATCTAGATATTTTGTAACTAGAGTTTAAGCAAAACCATGGGCCAAAACCATGGGCAAATGAAACCATGGTTTTGACATGTCAACACAAGAAAATGAGAGTTGAATAGTCAACCATGATTTCATTTGTCATCTTGCTTAATCTCAAATTAACAAAATATATGTATAAATATGTAACCATGTGAGTCTTGCATTACCACCACCAATGTATCATCAACCATGACACATGTATGCTTGCATGTGTGCATGCACATCAACATATACATACACTCATGCATGCAACAAAAGAAATAGGTTTAAATAAATGAGCTAAGGACTTAATATTAAATCAACACTTGATTTAACCTGGTCATATCACATACGACCCGTCCAATAGAAAACGCCCGAATAAAATACGGTATCCAATACACACATTTAATCGAGCTCCCGCGCATATCACATATGCATCCCAAATCATTTCACCTGAGCTAGGAGACTCCTTTGTGGGACTCTAAGACTCGTCAATACGCTAGCAGTAGGCAGTGATCACATAACTACTATTTATAAGGTTGCGGGGGTGCTATACGCCATCCATTCGACTTCCTCCGTAGATGTAAATCTACTCACCAACTTGATAAGCTTGCTGAAATCCATACTGCTATATCTGCCAACTCCGTCTCGGAAATCCTCGAAATCGTACCTATAATCGTAGTTATATCATATCAATGTAAAAATCATATCAAAACTCAAAACAACGAGATAGGCACCCATAGGTTAAAACCTACAGTATACTTAACCCAAAAACGACAATATATTTCCGTTGTTACAATAAAAACGTTAACAGTTCAGTTGCAGTTCAAAATACAAAAACCTGTATCGTAATATCGGAAATTTGATAAAACCTTTACTAATTATTCCCAGATTTCTATACATGAATATTGGAGTAAATCAAACAATACAGTAACTTACAAAACACCAAGTTCAAGCTACAGAAGAAAATCCACATCAAAAACCCCCAAAAAGTCTGGCGACCTCGGCCAAACAAGGATTCTCACCGGGTCGGGTATGGAGATAGGGTCTTAGGCTTTAAGTGTAGTCTCCTAGTTGTCACATGATACTTCTGGTATTGCTAGTTTTTCTATTGGTTTTACCTAGTAGCTACAGATTCAAATAAGGTACCACAAATATCATAATTCTCCTAGTTTTCTAACACTGCACACTAAAAACAGATATGAAATGCACTGAACCTGAAAGGAGGAAAGGAATTATACCTATGGAGATTGTGTACAATGAAACACCAGCTCATGAATGGTATGATGGAGACCCTTAGGGATTGTAGTGGCTCATAGGTTGATGGTGTGCACAATTTATGAAAGGATTAATGTTCCCTTCATTAGAGGAACACTTGTGAGAATTAACTTAGAGCTTGAAGAATTAATTCTTTGTTCAGTTGAGAAGCTAAGGAGCTCCTATGTGTGTGTTGTGTTGTGTAGAGAAAGTATGAGGTGGAGGTTGAGAGGTGGAGGTGGCATGATAGAAGTAGGAGGTGTCAAACTTGAAGAAAAGGTGTAAAGTTATGAAAAAGGAGGTGGAGGGTTATGAGCAAGGGTGAGGGTGAGTTATGTGAAGGTTTAGCATAAAATATCATATGACAACCATGATTAAAAGAAATGCAACAATAAAGAAAACTTTCATATTATAAATCTAAATCCATATAACATAAAAGATATGAAATGATAAATCTATCACCTAATTATCGTTAGCTTAATGGCAAATACAATGTCATGTTAAAATAATTAAAACATCATTTTTATGACATCACACACTTTTATTTATATTTATCGAAATGACTACATTTTTTTGGATAAAATTCCGATACCAAAAATTGTATGTGATATCACTTTTATAAACTCATTATTTTTATATTTAAAATTATAAATTAATATTTATAATTTTCCAAAATATTACAATCTCTCCCCCTTAAAGAAATCCGGTCCCCGAATTTAAATTAAACCCCCATCAAAAAACATTTTTCTTAATAAACCAACTCTTTTCAAATCATTTTGTCGGGGTCCCAAAAATTTTAAAATAAAAAGTCCGCTCAACATAATGGAACTCCAAAGTTCCACATGAGCTAAAACGCATCATATCGCAACAGTGTGCATGAAAACTCCAAAGATATAATTTCACATAACTGTAACTCTAGCGGTTACTATGAGAATTACTCCAGTTATGATGCAAATTGCCAAATACGAAAAATGTTGAGTATCTCAAGTACACAATCAATACTATAGTCGTAATGCAATATCGGTGCACACGACCAAGAAAAAATATAGAAATCAAATCTATAATATATCCTATCAAGTGCAAAGCACGAAAATAAAATCACCCTAATGGGTTTGCGTGCAAATCTCAAACCACACATCACGGTGTGCACGAAAACTGTAACATTTCAAAAAAATTAAAATATTATTTTGGGGAATTTTTATAATTTAATAATAATTTTTAATGAATATTTTAATATTTCGGTATAATTAAATACCGATAAATGGGGAAAATTTTGGAAAAATTATGGAATATTCTAAAATAGGGTATTTTGTGGAATTATGCCATTTTAAATTTTTTATGATTAATTATATGCTATTTTAGTGCTAATCACGATTAAAAATCGCTAATCGGGTTTTTAGCATTTTTTGGGCAAAACATGCACATATCATTTTTTCTACACTTGTCACATTTTCTTACATGTTGTGGGTAGATGGTAGCCTAGGGTTACCATTGAGTGAGAAGGAATAAAAGAAAAGAAAAGAAAAAGTAAAGTATGATGATGAGAGAGAAAGGGTGGGTCAACCCTTTTGTTTGAAACCAACCCCATCATTTCCTCCACCCATTTCTCTCTCCTCTCCTTTCCCTTGCTGCTGCAGCCCCTCCCTCCTCTTCCTCCTCCCTCTTAAAGCCAAGATCCACCATGAAATTCATCCCAAAACCCTATTCTCACTTCATAAAAAATTTTCCCAAGCTCACTAGCTACACATTAGACCTAGAAGGAATAGATTTGGAGAGCTTTGAGCAACTCAAGAATTTTCTTGAGTTGCCAAAGGAGGTAATTTCTACACCCTTAGAGTAATATGTCGTTTCATTTTGCATCTATACTAGTTTCATGTCGATATTGCATGTTTTGATGAACTTGGAAATTTCAAGTTAAGGTTTAGAGTTTGATCTGAAATCAAAGATGAATTAAGGTGTAATTAGAGACTACAACCCCTGTTGAGATGTTACATTGGACCAAACTAGAGATTAGAACCCAGAATATAGATTTATGGAATCGATATTGGGAAAAACTGTAAATCTGGGAGTGTTTTTGGATATCTGCTTTCACCCGAGACACCTGAAAATAAAATTGGTTTGACAGTAAGATGTGCAGGTAATTAGAAACCAGCACACAAAGCCCTAGCCCCTAATTCCTTGTTCATGCCGCAGATTTAATCCCTCTGGCCGTAAATTGCAGCCAGAGCAGGTTGGAACCTCCTCGTTTTTGTTCTGTAGCCTTTTACCCTATAAACTTGACCTCTGGTATATGCAACTTTGACTGATTCCATATAAGGTAGAATCTGGGATGATTTTCTTGTGTTGGCGCATGATTTACGACTTGTTTTAGCATGGATTTTAGTATTTAATGATTCGTTTCTGTCAGGTGGCGTTTGAACGTCAACGGCAAAGGGTTTTTGGTCGTGTTTGCATGCGAGACTATAGGTTTTTACCTATGGGCGTAGCGTGTGCCGTTTTAGTTTTCCGATATGATTTTCATATGCTTTAGTGTTTGTGATATCCTTGTAGGTACCCCACGTGGCGACAAGGTGTTGAAGATAAAGATGGCGACATCGGCACCAGCACACGAGAAGCAAGGTGAGTAGATTTATATCTACGGGGAGAAGTCGGGTTCGGGTTGTTAAGAGAAAAGTGCTCGAGTGTGGATGGCGTATAGCACCCCCGCAGTTCGTGGTGACGTATACGAATATGTATACACACATATATTTAGTATATTTTGAATTGAGATTATTGATGATAATGATGGACTTTTAGAGTTTTGTGATTGGTTTAGTGTAGTTGCGAAACCCTAGAGTAGAGGTTGCACCTATACACACACACGCACATACTTGCATACATCCTTTCTTTTACATGTGCGTATATGGGATTATATATTTATATGTTCACATGGGTATGGGACTATGTGTTCACATACTGGATTTGAGGATAGTATTTGGGATTTGAGATGAGTCGATGAGATTTGATTGAGACCGTGAGATCGGTGATATGGTAGGATTCGTATTTGAGATACGTCATGATGTTATACCGGATCTTTGGACGACGATACCATGTGAATAGTGATATAAATAAAATGGTCGACATGTGATCGTGATATGAGATATGATACGTTAAGATATTTATAATAGGCCACATTGGGTGATGTATACTTCTCGATGATGATATGTGCTGATGATATCGGTTTGTTCGAGACTGTCGATCAGTTGTCAGATCATGATTATATTGATAATATTAGTATTGTACTAGACGTAGGCCAATACCCGGATTTTGATCTTGATAAAGAGGATACCAGATGAATAATATGATGAATGTGATTTTGACCCGTACCCAGATTTGGGATGTCGTACGACGGATTTACGTACGAGCTATATATTGATGTTTGATCCGCACCTTTGACTTGGGAATAACTGATTATAGATATGGTATCGGATGTGATATTATCGAGGCGGGATCACCGACTAATATATATATATATATATATATATATATATATATATGTATGTATGTATGTATCGACTCAGATGTTAAGTGGTTTTCTTACTTTCAGTTAGCCTGTTAGCTCAACCCTATAGTTTAGTGTAGCTGTATGACTCATATTATATTAAATGTAAATTTGTTATCATTGTGTCTAGTATTTAGCTCCCGCTCATTATTGCTGTTCGCTCCGCATCGCATGCTTATATTATGATTCATATTCTATTGTTGATATCATGCTGTTAGGACACCAGCACCATTACCGATGATGAGTATGTACCACGTACACTTACTTGCCGGCTCACACACATCTTCATCGGTAATTGCCATGTCACGAACACTTTAGAAAATACTATTTCATTGACATAGTTGTTAGCTAATAGTTTAGACATGATATTGGTGTACTTGCCTTATATGCTAGTTTAGACATTGTAGTTATTATTTGCTACTTCATGCATGTTATTATTCATTGATATGCCACATTCATGGATTTTTATGCTTATATTCACTGTTTACATGCTATTGAGGATTTGGATTCGGATTTTCATGAGATTTCCTGGATTTAGGGGAAAACCGCAAAAACATTTATAAACTTCTTTTCTCTCTTTTTAAATGAAAAGTGTGGTTTTCCCATGATGTATGAGTCATCCACCATGAGTTTGCTGATGGATTTCGAGACCCGATTGGAGGAGATGGAGGAACCATTTCGGGTACATGGTGGGCCCGGTGCGGTACCCCGGGATGAGAAGGTCGCAGAGGATGGCGTTAAGCCCGGCAGGGGAGCACTATCGACCGGTGATTTTACCCGACGCGTCGGATATCCGGAGGATACCGTCGTGGTCTTGAGATTGATGTTAGGGGCCGGTCTGGACTGACGGCGCCCTAGATAGTGAGATTGAGACATTGAGATTTTGAGATATTGAGGTACAGAGATTGCGACACAGAGATATCGAGATATTTGGATACTTGTTTTGTGTCGATGCTAGGCACTGCTTATGCTGATTTCATTTATGATACCTCATTTTTAAAAAGATACAGAAATCTCACTAATTTATGAAAACAGTTTTCTTCAGTACATGCATTCTATTTCATGCATTCATACATCATCCATATGATATATTGCTATCTGAGGCACTGACACGAGCACTTGGTATTACCGTTGTTTAGAGGTATACCCTATCCATTGTTATAGGCTGCTGGTTATATATTTGAGGATATATTATGATCATATGACCTAGGATTGCGTTGTTCATGCGATATCTGTTCGTAGATGTTTTTCTACTCACGAGTTGGCAACTCACCCCCGTTGTGCCACAGTTCTTACAGGTTTTGCCGTACAGGTTTCATTACGGCTTTGCTGGCACTGCTTCTTTTCGGGTGACTTGTTAGTAGGTGGGTTTATTTGTATCGTACACATCATTATACCTTGTATATTATTATTCTATTGTATCTAGAAGTTCCATCAACCAAACATGTATTATTTGAGATAGAGACCAGTGATATTTATTCTTTCGACCTTAGAATCGCGCGTTATATTTCTTTGGATTTCATGCTGTTTTGAGTTTCCTTTTCTGTTGTGATCCTCGCCTTTCGGCGTTGTATATTATATTGCTTGCGTGGTTGTGACCGTCGATTGACGAAGAGCTAGCTCCCTCTCGGGGATGCATTTTTTTATTATATATGCTTATTCAGGTTTTGTACCCGTTTGGGGTCTGTTTTTACAAAGGAAACTCTGCCGAAATTTTTAGAAAAGACTTGTGAATTTAAAATGCATATTTCGGCATATGTTGCAAAGTACTTGATTTAAATTGGTTTTTCCTTCACTCCACTACTTTTCTTGGTTTGGATTTCTGGGTTTTCGGCTTACTTAGATTACGTACGCCTCGAGTCGTTTCGTTGTTTAAGTGCCGGTCATATTCCGTACTTTCGAGACGTGACAAAGTTGGTATCAGAGCGTTAGGTTTTACCTTCGGAGCGTAGGATGACCCTTGGTTGATGGAATAGGTGACTAAAGTAGAGTGACGTACGGTGGGTATGTTCCGCGGCATACTTACGATACGCTACTCCACATAAGAAGCCTTAGGATGTACATTTCTTTACTCAGTATTATATTCATTCCTGGTCTAGCCTCATCGGTACCAGTTATGGTTTGCTGCCATGATTACGGGCAGGGAGAGCTACGGCTAGAGTTGAGGTCAGCACGAGCTCGTCACGAACGAGGACTGACCAGGGCGTAATTCCGGCGACACACGATTGCAGAGATGTGTCTTTGTATTATGTTTTCGCGCTACGAGCGTTGGATGGATCGCTGTATAAGATTACTCGGACGTGCAGATCAGCACTAGAGGATTTAGCTACTGTTAGAGGCCAGCCAGATTTTGATGACCGTTGGTGTATTACTTATTCATGATGATTGAGGCACGGTTCAGCGTGCAGACGAGTGAGCCAGTTGTTACTGCGAACGATGAGATATCGCCCCAGATGTTGGAGCTATTGCAATACAAGTTGTGCTAAGAGATGATAGAAGGTCACTAGTCACCGAAGATGATTGACTAAGACATGTGATTCGTTCGCCTACCCCGATGCGAGGTCATCAGATAGATTGATTCCAGCTAGAGACGACTTCACGCTGAGACGTTGAAAGTCGATAGAGGCGATCGAATGTCAGAAACCTATTATTCCAAGTTTAAAGTATTCGGAAAGACATGCAGGAAATTCTATGGACCCTCTAGAAGAATGAAACCCTAACTCGACTTAATGACCGTGTGAAAGCCTTTGAACCTTAGGGTTTGCGGCAGTTCCGAGGCGCCATTAGTAAGGCTTGGGTTTGCCCTTCTACGGTTGGACCATCGATGCTGTGGTACGTACTCGATACTACTAAACTGTACCCAAGATGTTGAGCTCTTAGGGGATTATGAGGTTTTGACGAATCGATCGAATGGTTCAACTTCATTCGGATGCTAGGTGGTGAGATGCGTTTCTTGGGAGACTCCAGATACGAGGATAGACGTTGGAGCTCAATCTATGCAGCCACGACGAGACGAGTCCAAAGCAGTCGACATTAGAGAAAAGTGGAGTAAGAGGTTCGTACAAGATCTAGATAAGAGACGTTCCACTCCGCCGACATCAGAGATGTGATACGCATGCCGAGGCATTGTACTTGGATATACCTTCCAGAAGGAGTCGCGATGAGTATGCAGCCATTCCGGAATAAGAAACAGAGATATTAAAGGACAATGACTTCCGGAAAGTTAGGCAGAGACGAGATTTGGGAGAGACCTTGACAGGACCTTTCTGGAATAAATTACGAGAAAACTTGGACCCATGAGTGGTCATGTTACGCACATGATTGACACGAAAGAGTGTGTTTGTTTGTAGTTTAACCGCAATCAATAACGGTGTCGCGCATAGCTAGACCGAGATGAGTACGGGTCGTCCTCAGGGAAACGTTGAACCTTTTATTTTTACTTTAGATGTGTTGAGAAAGAGAGGAGGGATAAAGAATTTTTATAGAATGTTTCTAGATCTACGTTAAACAAGAATGTAAAATATAGATCTAGATTATTTTAGAGATGTAGATAATATAATAAGAGGGCTTGTAGGGTTCGTTAGGATTTAGTAGTTATGGACGATTAATTAAAAGTTACCCTTTTTATCCATTAATAGATTTAAAACTAGAACGACGGTGATGCATGTAGATTAGGGTTTCTGGAGGGAAAAGGAATCCCACTCTTAACCCTTATCTCGACACGGAACTCCGTTCATATCTAGCCTTTACCAAAACAATCATTAATCTAATCTCTAATCGCGGTCGGAACTACCAAAGAATTGCTAGCGCGCCCGATTAGGATGTTAATGATTCTTTTGATAAAGTTCCTAAACTTTATAGGACTTAAAAAGGGTTTAGGGATTTTTATCGTTCATTAACCTACCATAATCCTGCGAACCCTAACAAGCGGAGAATTACTCGCGCATTTTGGGAGAAGAAAATGAAAAGACAGAGAGGGAAAACATAATGTAAAATGCAAAAAGAATAAAATAACTACCTTTATTAATCAACTTGAACAATCTACACTTTATTCCATAGAAAATGATTACAAAACTAGTTGCTTCTCGATCTTTCTTAAGGAGGTAGACGAACAGTTGATGATCAGCCTAGATGCGTGAGCCGTCTTGGACTTCGTGATCTCTCCGGCTTGATAACTTTTCCAAGAGGCTCTCGGTGCCCTTTTATAGTGAAAAGCCAGAATCTTCTTGTTGAAAACTTGGTAAAATTCATCATAGATTTATGCCCCAAAATTTTAGCAAAAGATCTCTCTAGATTGCCGCGGATCCGCGGCCAATAGGGGGGTTTGGCCGCGGTTCCGCGGCCAATGGTGGGGATCTCCTGATCATTTTTCTTGGGCTTTGTGATTTTGACATGTGGCAATCCTAGGCACCTTCAGAATTCAGAAATCTTCTCTCGGTTGCTCCCAGACTTGGTCTCCAAGTTTTGCTTCTTAATTTGGCAAGTTTTCTTCAACAACTTGATTTGTTTGATAAATTCTGCATAACAACTTGGAAAATTCTGCACAATAATCTCAAATAATATTTAGTAGGATTAGTTCTACTAGGATTTGGTCAAAAGATTTATTTGCATACATTTTCCTACCAAATGATAATTAAAATATATTAACATATGGAAAATGGTGTTCTTACACATAAACCCTCATATGTATGATATATTATAATAAAGACCTTTTTAATATAGAAATGGTAGGAAAAATGTAATAACAAATGTGCATTTTTATCAACTGAACAAATACCCCCAAACTTATCTTTGATCGTCCCAAGCAAACTAGTTTATTCAAGAGAAGGAGAAAAAAGAAAGGAGAAAACTAAGCACACTTTCGTAGGCAAACACGATTGCACTGAGCACGTGCAACAAGCCGTTAAACCTCTAGGTGTCCCTAGTAGGAGGAGTGTTGTCTCCTGAGGGTTTTCAGTGGATTACACCCACAAAATCCTATAATAAAAGAGAGATAGTGAAATTTACATATAAAGATAAGAACCATAAAAGAAAGACTTTGAAAATAAGAGTTTCCAACTACACTAGCTTTTCAGTTGTCATGAGCCCTATCTTTATAGTCATGAAAAAATGTTAGAAATCACATCATCCCTCAATAAAACATTGTCTTTATTCTTCATTCCTACCTTTCATCCAAACATTGATCATATAACCCCACGTGTGTGTAAAGAACATCCCTACACTCGGAGAATTCAATTCAAGCTATCATGCTCTTGTCCATCTACCTTAGTACTTTTAATTTGATGAATATTAAGATTTGCTCACACATTTTCATGCGACCGTTAATACTTTTTGAGGTACTAACCGACCGATTACTCATGTGTTTGCTGATTAAGTGATAATATTTTCCTCGTCTTGCACCACCTAAGGCTTAGCAGTGACTCCCAAACCAGTTGGCCTTAGGGCACTAGGTGAAGAGGCACCCTCGCTATATTTTTTTATTGCTGCCTTGGCGATAACAAAACCAGTGTTCATTTTTCTTTTCACCATTTTTATATTTTCTTCATACTTTGGCTTTTAGACAAGAGCATTTCAAGGTATCCTCTACTATCCCGAGTTTCAAGACGTGTGTAAGTGCATATAGTAGGGTATCAACATTCAAATGTTTGGCTTCCAGAATAGAAACTATTTTTCAGACTTATTTTTATCCTCAGATTAGTGACTTCCTTCATCTTACTAACTCTTGGGACAACGGCTCATAACTACTTATTACTAGTTTGTTTAAGAAAACTTCTAATTTTCTTGGTTTTCTTAAATTATTCCTATCTTTCATATATAATTTTTCACTTTCTATTCTTTTATTATAAAAGAATTTTTTTTTCTTTTTTTCTCTTAAAAGTTGTGCTTATGCAAAATATGATGCAAATTGATGTGTAAATAAGCACAAACCTCCCCCAAACTTGTTTTCAACGGTATCCTCACTATTGCAATCTGCTGGATCACAAAAACCTGTAAACTTGGGAGGACATTATTAATGGGGCCAAAAATATATGAAAGTGAAAATGCTCCCCCAAACATATTTTTGGCTCACAAATTTGAGGACAAAAGTTATGTTCAAGAGCCAAAAATATACCCCCCTTCAAACATGAGTTAGACAATATGAAGCATTTTAAGAGGGAGTGAGTCATTTGGTCAAAGTAAGACTTTATAAAGACCAAAAGTTAACACCAACCATTCAAAGATTTTATCAGTATAGCGTATAGGTTGGTGGAAGAATGTGTTGTATCGAGTCAAGAAAAAGTGGGGAAAGGATAAGAGGTGGTCTGGAAAGGATTTGAAATTAGAGAAAAGAAAGAATGAGGATGAATGATTAGGAAGAAGGAATGGTAACGGTTCAACCTCTATAGGTGGAGATTGATTAATCACAAAATCCGTATTGTTTAAAAATTCAAGTTCGTCAGCAAAAAGTTCTTCAAAACTTTTATCAATGGTGTGATTGAACATTTTGCTGTCAAAGAGTTTTGTGCCAGAATTTATCCTACTTGATTCAAAAATTATTGAGGTAGAGGACTCTAAAAACTCATCTACCTCATTTTAAAAAATATCCAAATCAAGTTGAATTTCTGGTATTATTGAACTTGAATTAACGGATTGTTATTCATCAAAACTCACTGAAACTATAGGAACAGAAGAAGAACCGGAGAAAGTAGAAGGTGAAATGGGTAAACAAATTGGTGTGTCGAGTATTGCTGAACCAGATGTGGAAGATGGTGACTGTATTTCGGTCTGATCTTCGGGTATACCATTATCATCAACTTCAAGACATATTTGGGATTCGGGAAGAATTAAAGGCTCAAGATGATGACCGCATGGAAGTGAAAGGATTTGATGAATTGGTGGGACAAAATCATCCAAAATTTCGGGTTCATCAATCAAAATATCCCCAACGTCAATCACCCCATTCAAGTGAAGGTTAAAATTCTCAAACTCCTCATCAAAAGTATGGTTTTCAATCAGTTTTGGTTCAAGAGTGGAGGTGTAGAGATCACAAGGGTTGGGTATGGTTTCACTTGAAATGGACCCTTCACAGTTGGGTAAATCAAATACTACAAAGTCACACAACTTATCAGACATTGTACTTGATGAATCAATGAAACTGGAGTTGTGGATTTCAGTTTGGAATGGGGAGGTTTGATTAGGAAAGGTGTACAGTTCTGTCTTACTACCCAAATCCTTCATAATTTGGTTCGACAGTTCCATAAATTTTTCTAATGTTTGCTCCAGACTAGTCTTGGGTTAATAAGGGGTTTCAGTATAAGATTGAAATTCCTATGGATAATTAAAACTCCCAAATGACCGATTAGAAGAACTGTCTAGAGTAGGTGGAAAAGTCGGATTGGATTGATAGGAATAGAATGGTTGCGGAACTTGGGTAGGAGTAGGATCAATATTATGATAAGAAGAATATTGATGTGGGTTGGTTGGTTGGCTATTTTCAATAGACACAAACCGCATATCAAACTCTTCTCTGGACAGTGGTGGTGATGATTGCTATTGGTCCGGGTTGAAACTTTGGCCTCTAGACATAGCTATGTGCTCAGCAATGGACATTCGTCTAGGAGCTTCCTCACTCTGGGTATCAACTGAAACAGGTGTAGGATTAGGATACGGTTGATAAGACCAAGACTGAGGTGGCCAACTGTTTCTTCCTGCTTGTTCTATATGATCTTTTAAGGACATGGAAGAGCCGGACGGTATACCGAAAGGATTACGAAAACAAGAGATATCTGGTTGTGGACAGCAAAGCTCGGCAAGTGTTCTTCTGTTTAGGTCACCCATTATAAGAAGAGAAGAAAGGGGAAGGGGTAAAAAGGGGAGAAAGTAATTGGTTTATTTTGAAAAATAACGGATTTAGACAAATCACACAAAAATGCACAACCCTAGAACTATGGTTACCTAGGTTCAGTCTCTAAACCGCTCCTAGACTTCCAAAGGACAAGCTGCAGGATCAATCCTCTACCGCCTCTGTACTACCCTTGTAGCCAGGTAAGTGCCAGGTAAGTGGGAAGGAACCACAGTAGTGGGCCTAATTAAAAACCACTAGCCTTTGACACACTTGCCTAGACACTACAAAAGTTAGGCGGATAAGCGATAGATTACCCACGACCTTCCTCTGTCCTTATTGAGCGCGACAGTCCTTAGATTCTGGTCTAGATATATTTTTAAATTAATGTAGGGTTGATGCAGATGCTCGGATTGTGATTTGTGGGGCTTAGGAAGGGTGATGAAATCCCCACCTAATCTTAATTTGGTCTTTGCCCCATAAAAATCCGTATTAAAATATGCAAAAACAAACCGCAAAATAAAACTTTGCAAAAAGATTTTTGAGCGGAGATATTTTGCAAAGAATCATGTAGAAAATAGATTTTATTGGATTTTATAGGAGAGAGAAGGAGTTAAGAAATATACCAGAGAAGTGTGAAACCCTAGATCTCCTGTTTCCTCAAGTCCGTGACTCCAGATTCCCTCGCAAAATTCACACACAAATCGTTAAATATGCAATTTGCAGTTTTGTTTTAATAATGATATGAATCGTCTCAGAATTCAACACAAATAGCAAGAATAAAAAATTACGCACGTTTCCCCAGCAACGGCACCATTTGATTGACACGAAAGAGTGTGTTTGTTTGTAGTTTAACCGCAATCAATAATGGTGTCGCGCGTAGCTAGAACGAGATGAGTACGGGTCGTCCTCAGGGAAACGTTGAATCTTTTATTTTTTCTTTAGATGTGTTGAGAAAGAGAAGAGGGATAAAGAATTTTTATAGAATGTTTCTAGATCTACGTTAAACAAGAATGTAAAATATAGATCTAGATTATTTTAGAGATGTAGATAATATAATAAGAGGGCTTGTAGGGTTCGTTAGGATTTAGTAGTTATGGACGATTAATTAAAAGTTACCATTTTTATCCATTAATAGATTTAAAACTAGAACGACGGTGATGCGTGTAGATTAGGGTTTCTGGAAGGAAAATGAATCCCACTCTTAACCCTTATCTCGACACGGAACTCCGTTCATATCTAGCCTTTACCAAAACAATCATTAATCTAATCTCTAATCGCGATCGGAACTACCAAAGAATTGCTAGCGCGCCCAATTAGGATGTTAATGATTCTTTTGATAAAGTTCCTAAACTTTATAGGACTTAAAAAGGGTTTAGGGATTTTATCGTTCATTAACCAACCCTAATCCTACGAACCCTAACAAGCGGAGAATTACTCGCTCATGTTGGGAGAAGAAAATGAAAAGACAGAGAGGGAAAACATAATGTAAAATGCAAAAAGAATAAAATAACTACCTTTATTAATCAACTTGAACAATCTACACTTTATTCCGTAGAAAATGATTACAAAACTAGTTGCTTCTCGATCTTTCCTAAGGAGGTAGACGAACAGTTGATGATCAGCCTGGATGCGTGAGCCGTCTTGAACTTCGTGATCTCTTCGGCTTGATAACTTTTCCAAGAGGCTCTCGATGCCCTTTTATAGTAAAAGCCAGAATCTTCTTGTTGAAAACTTGGTAAAATTCATCATAGATTTATGCCCCAAAATTTTAGCAAAAGATCTCTCTAGATTGCCGCGGATCCGCGGCCAACAGAGGGGTTTGGCCGTGGTTCCGCGGTCAATGGTGGGGATCTCCTGATCATTTTTCTTGGGCTTTGTGATTGTGACATGTGGCAATCCTAGGCACCTTCAGAATTCAGAAATCTTCTCTCGGTTGCTCCCAGACTTGGTCTCCAAGTTTTGCTTCTTAATTTGGCAAGTTTTCTTCAACAACTTGATTTGTTTGATAAATTCTGCATAATAACTTGGAAAATTCTGTACAATAATCTCAAATAATATTTAGTAGGCTTAGTTCTACTAGGATTTGGTCAAAAGATTTATTTGCATACATTTTCCTACCAAATGATAATTAAAATATATTAAAATATGCAAAATGGTGTTTTAACACATAAACCCTCATATGTATGATATATTATAATAAAGACCTTTTTAATATAGAAATGGTAGGAAAAATGTAATAACAAATGTGCAGTTTTATCAACTGAACAGCAAACCAGCAGGCCAGGTTTCAGGATCGTCGACGAGACATGCTATGTGTGACCACGACAGTTGGCCAGAGATTCTTGGAGGATGTGCTTGAGCGGGACTATTCCGCCATACTTGATTTTGGGTATTTTGGGCGATCTATTCGCATGATTGATTTTGATGATTGAATTTCATGATATTTGTTTTCATGTACCAGGGTTGCACCTACTGAGTATTTACGATTTTTGCACAGTTGTTGCACTTGATATCATTTTCGTGCCTTGGTTTCTCATGTTTATGATTTTATGGGTTTCGTACAGTTGAGTTGATTTTGTGCTTATGTACGCATACGATTGGCTTTTGCACTCGGTATAATTCACATATGCTTGCAGTGCAGTGTTGCGCATTTTGTGCACTTAGATACACTGGACTTCGATTTTGATGGTGATGCTCGATATTTGTTTTGTGCACCTGATTGGATTTTGCCTATGTTCGGCGCTTGATATTGGATTTTGA
Organism: Agapanthus africanus; assembly: GCA_030015575.1. Lineage (NCBI taxonomy): Eukaryota > Viridiplantae > Streptophyta > Magnoliopsida > Asparagales > Amaryllidaceae > Agapanthus > Agapanthus africanus. The sequence goes on along the minus strand of CM057347.1, from coordinate 176,101,032 downwards.
TTTACGTGCGCACCAGACGCACATAGTATTCATATGCATATTTTGTGATTGATTTCTTATGGAGCAGTACGTTTTTATGATGATTGCTATGAGTTTTGAACTGAGCAGGACTAGTCAGAGGACAGTACCTGAATATATTTTGTATGCATTGATACTTATTGAAGGGGATTTCCAAAAAAAAAAGCGATCTATAGTCTCAGTATTTATCTATGTATCTGATATGACACGAAAAGTTTAAAACAAGGAAATCCTTCTAAATTGTTTCCAAAACGGCGGAACGTACAAATTAAGCAAAAGGTATATACGTATATGCTTATTTTCTTACGATAGACATCCGCCGCTGTGCAGTGTTATACGCATTGCACAGCGACTTTAAAAGATTTGGCATGCATTTCCTTTAGATATTTACATGTATAGTTTCGAGTTATATCATATTGGTTTTGCTTGGATTTGGCATTCGTGTCTTTACCTTGACTCCGATGATTGCGGGACGCTTGACAGAGTTTCGATTTTGAATTATCTTCTCATTACTCATGCGCATGCATTGCGCTATGATGCGTTTTATGTATTGGTCATTTCGGAGCCCCGACGACTTGGACCTTTTATTGAAATGTTTTAGAATTTGGGGGGTTTAAATTTAAATTCGGGGACCGAATTTCTTTAAGGGGAGAAGATTGTAACATTTCAAAAAAAATAAAATATTAATTTTGGGAATTTTTATAATTTAATATTAATTTTTAATGAATATTTTAATATTTCGGTATAATTAAATACCGATAAATGGGGAAAATTTTGGAAAAATTATGTAAAATTCTAAAATAGGGTATTTTGTGGAATTATGCCATTTTAAAGATTTTATGATTAATTATATGCTATTTTAGTGCTAATCGCGATTAAAAATCGCTAATCGGGTTTTTAGCATTTTTTTGGCAAAACATGCACATATCATTTTTTCTACACTTGTCATATTTTCTTACATGTTATGGGTAGATGGTAGCCTAGGGTTACCATTGAGTGAGAAGGAATAAAAGAAAAGAAAAGAAAAAGTAAAGTATGATGATGAGAGAGAAAGGGTGGGTCAACCCTTTTGTTTGAAACCACCCCCATCATTTCCTCTTCCCATTTCTCTCTCCTCTCCTTTCTCTTGCTGCAGCAGCCCCTCCCTCTTCTTCCTCCTCCCTCTTAAAGCCTAGATCCATCATGAAATTCACCCCAAAACCCTATTCCCACTTCACAAAAAATGTTCCCAAGCTCACTAGCTACACATTGGACCTAGAAGGAATGGATTTGGAGGACTTTGAGCAACTCAAGAATTTTCTTGAGTTGCCAAAGGAAGTAATTTCTACACTCTTAGAGTAATATGTCATTTCATTTTGCATCTATACTAGTTTCATGTCGATATTGCGTGTTTTGATGAACTTGGAAATTTCAAGTTAGGGTTTAGGGTTTGATCTGAAATCAAAGATGAATTGAGGTGTAATTAGAGACTACAACCCCTGTTGAGATATTACATTGGACCAAACTAGAGATTAGAACCTAGAATACGGATTTATGGAATCGATATCGGGAAAAACTGTAAATCTGGGAGTGTTTTTGGAAATCTGCTTTCACCCGAGACACCAGAAAATAAAATTGGTTTGACAGTAAAATGTGCAGGCAACTAGAAACCACCACACAAAGCCCTAGCCCGTAATTCCTTGTTCAGGCCGTAGATTTAATCCCTCTGGCCACAAATTGCGGCCAGTGCAGGTTGGAACCCCCTCGTTTTTGTTCTGTAGCCTTTTACCCTATAAACTTGACCTTTGGTATATGCAACTTTGACTGATTCCACATAGGGTAGAATCTGGGATGATTTTCTTGTGTTGGCGCATGATTTATGACTTGTTTTAGCATGGAATTTAGTATTTAATGATTCGTTTCTGTCGGGTGGCGTTTTAACGTCAACGGCAAAGGGTTATTGGTCGTGTTTGCATGCGAGACTATAGGTTTTTACCTATGGGCGTAGCGTGTGCCTTTTTAGTTTTCCGATGTAATTTTCATGTGCTATAGTGTTTGTGATATCCTTGTAGGTACCCCACGTGGCAACGAGGCGTTGAAGATAAAGATGGTGACATCGGCATCAGCACACGAGAAGCATGGTGAGTAGATTTATACCTATGTGGAGAAGTCGGGTGGATGGCGTATAGCACCCCCGCAGTTCCAGGTGATGTATACGAATATGTATATACACATATATTTAGTATATGTTGAAGTGAGATTATTGATGATAAAGATGGACTTTTGTTGTTCTGTGATTGGTTTAGTGTAGTTGCGAAACCCTAGAGTAGGGGTTGCACCTATACACACACGCACATACTTGCATACATCCTTTCTTTTACATGTGTGTATATGGGATTATATATTTATGTGTTCATATGGGTATGGGACTATGTGTTCACATACTGGATTTGAGGATAGTATTTTAGATTTGAGATGAGTCGATGAGATTTGATTGAGACTGTGAGATTGGTGATATGGTAGGATTCGTATTTGAGATACGTCATGATGTTATAGCGGATCTTTGGACGACGATACCATGTGAATAGTGATATAAATAAAATGGTCGATATGAGATATGATACGTTAAGATATTTATAATAGGCCACATTGGGCGATGTATACTTCTCGATGATGATATGTGCTGATGATATCGGTTTGTTCGAGGCTGTCGATCAGTAGGCAGATCATGATTATATTGATGATATTAGTATTGTACTAGACGTAGGTCAGTACCCGGATTTTGATCTTGATAAAGAGGATACCAGATGAATAATATAATGAATGTTATTTTGACCCATACCCAGATTTAGGATGCCGTACGACGGATTTACGTACGAGCTATATATTGATGTTTGATCCGCACTCTTGACTTGGGAATAACTGATTATAGAAATGGTACCGGATGTGATATTATCGAGGCGGGATCACCGACTAATATATATATATATATATATATATGTATGTATATATATATATATATGTATGTATGTATGTATGTATCGACTCAGATGTTAGGCGGTTTCCTTACCTTCAGTTAACCTGTTAGCTCTACCCTATAGTTTAGTGTAGCTGTATGACTCATATTATATTAAATGCAGATTTGTTATCATTGTGTCTAGTATTCAGCTCCCGCTCATTATTGCTGTTCGCTCCGCATCGCATGCTTATATTATGATTCATATTCTATTGTTGATATCATGCTGTTAGGACACCAGCACCATTACCGATGATGCGTATGTACCACGTACACTTACTTTCCGTCTCGCACACATCTTCATTGGTAATTGCCATGTCACGAACACTTTAGAAAATACTATTTCATTGACATAGTTGTTAGCTAATAGTTTAGACATGATATTAGTGTACTTGCCTTATATGTTTGTTTAGGCATTGTATTTATTACTTGCTACTTCATGCATGTTATTATTCATTGATATGCCACATTCGTGGATTTTTATGCTTATATTCACTGTTTACATGCTATTGAGGATTTGGATTCGGATTTTCATGAGATTTTCTGGATTTGGGGGAAAACCGCAAAAACATTTATAAACTTCTTCTCTCTCTTTTTAAATGAAAATTGCGGTTTTCCCATGATGTATGAGTCGTCCACCATGAGTTTGCTGATGGATTTCGAGACCCGATTCGAGGAGATGAAGGAACCTTTTCGGGTACATGGTGGTCCCGGAGCGGTACCCCGGGGAGAGAAGGTCGCAGAGGATGGCGTTGAGCCTGGCAGGGGAGCACTACCGACCGGTGATTTTACCCGACGCGTCGGATATCCGGAGGATACCGTCGTGGTCTTGAGATTGGTGTTAGGGGCCGGTCTGGACTGACGGCGCCCTATATAGTAAGATTGAGACATTGAGATTTTGAGATATTGAGGTACAGAGATTGCGACATGGAGATATCGAGATATTTGGATACTTGTTTTGTGTCGATGCTAGGCACTGTTTATGCTGATTTCATTTATGATACCTCATTTTTAAAAAGCTACAGAAATCTCACTAATTTATGAAAGCAGTCTTCTTCAGTACATGCATTCTGTTTCTTGCATTCATACATCATCCATATGATATATTGCTATCTGAGGCACTGACACGAGCACTTGGTATTACCGTTGTTTAGAGGTATACCCTAGTCATTGTTATAGGCTGCTGGTTATATATCTGAGGATATATTATGATCATATGACCTAGGATTGCGTTGTTCATGCGATTTCTGTTCGTAGATGTTTTTCTACTCTCGAGTTGGCAACTCACCCCCGTTGTGCCACAGTTCTTGCAGGTTTTGCCGTACAGGTTTCATTACGGCTTTGCTGGCACTGCTTCTTTACGGGTGACTTGCTAGTAGGTGGGTTTATTTGTATCGTACCCATCATTATACCTTGTATATTATTACTCTATTGTATCTAGAAGTTCTATCAACCAAACATGTATTATTTGAGATAGAGACCAGTGATGTTTATTCTTTCGACCTTAGAATCGCTCGTTATATTTCTTTGGATTTCATGCTGTTTTGAGTTTCCTTTTCTGTTGTGATCCTCGCCTTTCGGCGTTGTATATTATATTGCTTGCGTGGCTGTGACCGTCGATTGACGAAGAGCTACCTCCCGCTTGGGGATGCATTTTTTCATTATATATGCTTATTCAGGTTTTGTACCCGTTTGGGGTCTGTTTTTACAAAGGAAACTTTGCCGAAATTTTTAGAAAAGACTTGTGATTTTAAAATGCATATTTCGGCGTATGTTGCAAACTACTTGATTTAAATTGGTTTTTCCTTCACTCCACTACTTTTCTTGGTTTGGATTTCTGGGTTTTCGGCTTACTTAGATTGCGTACGCCTCGAGTCGTTTCGTAGTTTAAGTGCCGGTCATATTCCGTACTTTCGGGACATGAAAACAAAACAGCGCTAAGTGCAACAGGCATGCACGAAACGATATCCACTGCATCCACTGTGCATGGAACAAAAGTGTACAAAATAGTATCAAGTACATCTGAGTGCACGAAAATCAAATCCAAGTGCATCAGGATGCACAAATAAATCTCCAGTGCATCGGGGTGCACAAAACATCAAAACGTGCAACAAGTGTGCACCAAAATCATAATGAGTATACATAGAGTATATATATAAAATCTCTTAATCATGTGCATCTGATGTGCACGGAAAATATCAGCTTAGTGCATCCGGTGTACACAACACTCCAATCGAGTGTAGTCACCTTGCACGAAAATCTCAAACAAGCGCACCTGGTGTGCACAAAACATAAATTAAAGTGAAATCACTGTACACGGAATCTTATCAAGTGCACCTGGTGTGCACAAAACATTATGTGACCCTCAAATCCTCAAAAATACCCATGTCAAAATAACGGACGCTGAGTTGTCCTTTCTTCAATGTTGAAAATGAATTATTTTAGATTATAAAAATTCACAAATCGAACTCAATGACTTCGAAGCATATCCTCTTCAATGTCGAAAGGTTTTTTATACACCCGGAATTAGCAGAGCAAGGATTACTACTTGCCATCTGCCGCGATCTAACGTTCTCTGTCTCTGAAATTCTGGTTCTTCTTGTGGATCACTAACGTCAGGGTCGCTTCAAACACTCGTCCGGTGAGGAGCAATGACACAATCTGTCCTACTGCTCATACGTCTCACGACCTCTCCTTGGCCAGTAGTCCAATCTCTCGCAATGCAACATATTGATGACGGAAATCTCTATCCTCTGCTTGTGTGCTAACCATTGATCTTAGGTCCAATCTTACTTATTATCAACTTTCAGAAAGAACCCCTTCAAGTCTCCTGCTGATCTCAGCTATCCAGCCTGCCCGGAACTTGCATTCATTACTGAATCCACTTTCTCTTTAGTAACAACTGTCATTCCCTTTTGATTTCCTCCTAAAAGTGTAGTCGTACGCGTCTCAGAATATGCATCAAATCTTCAATATCAATGGTGAAGAACAACTGTCCACTGAAACTTCGCACCAATCTCATGTTCCATAAATCTCCAATATCAACCACTTAAGGAGCGTATCACGATAATCATGCGAGTTGCAAGTCATACTCGATTATGACTAAACTCGGAGTCATATAAAACTTCCAAAAATACGAATCCGACATCTCTGATACTCTGTAGAAGAACCTGGCTGAGCACCTTCGAAAACTCGTCCCAATTCGTCGGAGGAAAACTTACTGCACGATCTCTTTCTCGAGCGACTTGCATCAGGTCTGATCAAGATCCATCAGAAGAAGCACATCAATTTTCACCGATCTCGTATCGGGGCGCCACAACGGATTACAAGTCCTGACCATTCCACATCTGAACGGCTACGAATCCTTCTAATCCATCTACACTTGTAGACATCGCCAACCTTTAACTTTATGAACTCTAGAAGCAACATCTCGATAACCTCAGCAATGATTGGTACCGCTGTCTGAACAGTACGCAACACCACGATCTTCGGAGAGAAGAAAACATCATGCCTCAAGTCCGGCTGATCTCCAACAATGACTTGACCATCAGGTACGGATCCCGAAGAAACTCGTTTCAATATTAGAACCCGATCGAATATAAATAAACAGCATGTCTCTATATCATCGGAATGTCACCTTGGTCAGTCCTTGTCCCCGACAAGTCTGTTTTGACCATAACTCTAGCTGCAGCCCTCTCGGCTCCCATAAACATGGGGACCGGAACAATCAACATGCATTGACGAGGATAGATCAACGGAATGAATAGAAGGAAGATCTCAAGATATAAATCCTAAGATAATTTAGGCGGAGTATCGTATCGTAAATATGCCGCAGAACATATGTACGGTACGTCACTCTACTTAGTACCTACTCCATCAACAAAGGTCATCCTATATAACGAAAGTTCGGGTATAAAACCCCCAAAGTCAAGTCCAAGTTCTATAAGGTAAAGTCTAGGTAAAAAAGTGCATGCCTAGACCCCATATAGCTAAACCTAGACTCAAACAAAGGTTAAACCAAACGCTCTGATACCAACTTTGTCATGACCTAAATGTGGCACGTGACCGGCACTTAAATTACGTGACATCTAAAGACGCCGACGTGGTTCAAGTAAGCCGAAACCCGGAATCTAAACCTTTTTCTTTTGACAACATCGGAGGTGAAGTTTTAATAATCATCAGAAAGAATCATTTTAAAATAACCATTTGATTTTAAACAAGTATGTTTAAAGAGCATCTATGACGTTTTGAAATTTGACAGCACCTCCTTTGTAATTTTACATAAAAACCCAATACAACCACAATGATAAAATAGCATCCCAACGGGAGCTAGCTTCCATGCCCAAACGGCGGATCAACCAAGCACATGATATAAAAAGTCGACTCCAATGAGTGCGACATCACAACACCCAAATTCTAAGTCTCGCTTCTAAGTCCACAATATACCAATTCTAAGTTGATGGAGTTTTACTAGATACAAGAATATATGAATAACCAAGTGTGAGTACGATACAATAGTAACTCACTTACCAAAGCAATCAATGAAAGGAATGTGTGCCCAAAGCCGCTGATAATCCAAGCGGTAAAACCTGTAAGAAACTGTGGCACAATGGGGATGAGTTGCCAACTCAATAAATAAAAGTACATCACAAGGTAGAACTCGAAATGTACAACAATATCTAGGTCATAAGTATAATACTATCATAATCTGTACTAATATAATAAGATATGCATATGTATTATAATGCAACCGTATCTGTCATGCAATCCCAAGTAGAACATATCAATGCAAATGACTTATATCTAGGTATAAGCCCAAAGTGGCCGAAAATATATGTATATAAACATCTTCTTTAAAATAGCCACGGAATAGATATGTCACGGCATAAAGCAGACATGATAGTATGAAATAAAATAAGTATCATTACTTAGGATATACGTCCTGCTGTTTTGATGGAAAATGTTAAGAGGTTTACAATTTAAAGATCTCAGTGTCATATCAGACATTTCAAAATAATGAGTCGATAACTCGTGTTTGAATTCCTTTTTATGTATATGAATGCCCGTACAAATATATACAGGTACTGTCCCCCAGATCAGTCCTGGTCGGCTACAATAACCATAATCTACTGTATATCTCATGATAACAACATATCCATATATATGTATGGATGTCCCGTATCGACACCCGAAATCAGAAATCTCTCATGTCCATCACCGACACGTAAATGCAGATATCATCGACACCATCTCAACAGATGATCGCCACCCAATATCCCTGGCCTCGGTCGGTATCCCGTGGATATCCTCCGTGCCCACATCGAACCCTGGTCAGAATCCCCTGGATATCTGCCATGCTCATCTCTATCTCCGGTATCGAGTATGCTCGCTAGGCTCCCCGCCTCTAATGCGGCTATCTTGTCCCTCGGTCTCAACCGGGTCCACCATGTATTCGACTGTATATCTCCCCCACTCAGTCCGAATAAGAAATAAGTCCGAAACCGTATAGCTCCCCTACTCGGTTCGGAATAAAACCATCATAAAACATTAAACTCATGGTAGACGTCAATTCATCATATCCAGAAATATCAAGTAAATAATAAGAATACTTGTAAGTCCACGGTAGCGCCCTGGCCGTCTAACTGACGCCAATATGCGGAACGAAAACTTTTACGACTGGCGCTATCGCGTACTATAACCCGGATCTGCCATTAAAGCTAAACTAACATATTGTAAAGAGGGTAGAATTGTTATACCGAACGATCCGAGTCCTTCGGTCTTTAACCATCATCCCACGCTTTGTTGCGGCGGTTTTGATCTTCTGAAACTCCAGTCTCGTCGTCCAGGTGGCACCACGTCGACGGATCTTTAAACGGGCTCCCGCCTCTGAACCGAGGCAACTAGATCGTCAAGTTTGCTAAAAGAGACGACCAAGATTGATGTAAAGAATGAGTAGAACACTTTGTCTCGTTACGTCCAAGGCTATGGACGAACGGTTAAAGAAGTTGCCATTTGGATCGGGTAAAAATGAGAAATGAACTTATGAAATTTCCATGAAGCAAATTTCATATACTTTTATCAAATAAACAACCACCCCTCTCCCATAAGAGTGGCCGGCCATATAAATAAGGCAAAGAGGGTGAGTGTAGGAACAAGAATGGTGACCATAAGCATTCATACTTATCACAACCATTAAAGAAAGAATGAGTCATGTATGAACACATTAAATGCACCATTAAAGCACCATTAATGAGCAAATGAGTCACAAGCCTAATCACCACTTCTAGAACCTTCTAGAAGCATGACTCACCCCCATGACGAAAAGGCAAATCCATATTTAACCGAATGTTAAATACGGGTGATAGAAAACTGGAAACTGGCAACTTCCAAAAGTGATCCTGAAACGAATTTCAGGATAACCGCGTAACAGTATAAACATATCCGCATTTGTATTACAACCGAATACAAATGTAACTGAGACAAAGATATTATATTTATATAGTATAATACTAGGATCCGGCTTAAACCAAAGCCTACGAGTATTATCTGCCCGAAAAATGACACGTGCGAAAACGAACGTGCATTATCCGAACCTTGCCATAATACTATACGGCATCTACAACGTTTCGCCCGAACTTAAGAAAGTATCTGTGGGAGACTCAAATGACTCATCAATACACTGGCACTGGGTATAACCACTAGCACGTCAGAGGTACTAGCTGCACGTAACGGTTTGCCTATATATTGATTGGAAGGGAAGCTGACGAGCGAACTCATCTATAAACCCTACTGAGCCTGACAGTGACAATATCCGTACAGTCCGGTCCATTCGTCTTATGAGTATCGCATATTAGGCCTAGGGGGCCGGTAAACGTCAGACCCCCAATAGCTGCATAAGTCGTGTCAGAGAGCAGCCCATAACACCCTGAGATACTACTGGAATACCTTCCAGTAAATCTCGATTACCCTTGCCAGGGATTTCGTGTAATGGCTCTCCTAAACACAGCGCGATCTCACCCCTAATACCGGGAGAGACGAATCCCCGATGATCTGCTCACTGCCTCCATGTGGCTCGGGACTGTACCTAAAATATACCTGTTTGCACGTCTCCTTTGAGCGTGGTAGGGTATAAATCAAAGCACAGTGGGAACTCACACGAGACAAATGACAACCTCAGGTCGATGAACTAACCTATACACATGTCACCAAGGAACTGCTATCTGACGCTAGGTATAATACCAACCAGCAAGTTCCCGGCGAGTCCTGTCCGGTGTACTCATAACCTAATGAGCACCTGTATACATCTTAGGTGATCCAACTGACACCAGTGGCTTGTGAGACCGGCCACTGCCCCTCGTCGGAGTCTCGACTGTATACACTAGTCTACTCTGGAGTATCGATGCCCAGTCTCGAAACTCCCACGACTAGGGACACTTTAAGGATGTGCTTATAGACCCCTGCTCCCACATATATGATCGCCATCATACTGCTGGTAGTCAAGCAAGAATCCTATGGGCTCTATCAACATATACATAATGATAAAGACAAACCAGATAGCATACTATCATCTCGAGTAAGACTGTTCTATCGGTATAGGTCCTCCCTCAATCATTGCAATCACGTACCTGCGATCCAATAATTGACTTAGAGGGCACTATATCCAACAATCTCGCACTTGCACTTAAGGCTAATTATTGTGATGTCGCGTACTCACAGCTCGTGTGATACCAAGCATCCAACTCCTCTACTAATCAGTTTCACAAAACTCGTTTACAAAACTATTGTGTTCGAGAAATAGCCTCAGTGAGTGGATCCGCCCTGATGTTTCTTTCTATGTCTCTCTTATAATCAAGTTCGCGGAGAAAACCATCTCCCGAATCGAGTAATACCTGTCTTAGAATATGTCTGGATATCTGATGGGACTTAGTTCATAAATGAACTCCAAATCCAAACTTCTTAGACTGTATCGATAACTGAAACTAATCAGTTTCCAGCACTATGCCTCCCGCAGTATCCTCTTGGACTATCTGTCCATAATACTGTCCCTTTTCTGAGGGAAAACTATAACTCAGACAATCACTATGTCATCCAGGTAACCTGTGAAGCCTGGAATAATAACCGTCTCCCGAAGGAGGCTGTCGTCATCTAATCCGTAGAACATGTACTTATGTTCTATAACTGCTTCCGTATGTTTCTTCAGGATTGGATTAATATAAACTTATCGCATCTAGTGCAACAACAACATCTGGTGTGGTACTTGACATCTCACGATTGACTCAATTTCCTAAGCAAGTGATCTGCCAATCATGTACGTCCCTCTCCCCATTAGTCTGTAAGACACCTTTTGAGAGGGTGACTCCATCACCTGCAGGCATACCACCATGCCAGGAGTCAACTATTCTAAAATACTATTAGAATACTGTCAAAGTACCCATATTGGGAAACTACCCAAATCTAGATCTAAAACCATAGATCTAGTAACCAGAATGTCAGATATTATATCCATATCCTTTGTGGAGAAACAACTGTGTGACGACCACAGTACAACCGATCGTAGTATAGGAATTTTACTTCCTACTCTGTGTATGTCATCCAAACACCAGGACATCACACCCTACTACCTTCTCTACAGATCCATCCCCTATTCTGATGAAGTCAAAACCCATGACTGTCACATCAAAAATTAGATGATCTTTCTCCACTATATCTGCTCAAGTCTATAAATAGACATTAGCTACTTGTCTACTATGCTTCCGCTGCTCCCACTGACTACGACAACCCTCTGGCAGAATAATATATACGTACACTTCTAAAACTAGTTTAGAACGACGCTATACATATCCTCCTGCCGGGTCTCATTGTCTGGAACAACAGTAGTGTCAAGTCTGGGTAAACAAGAACCTCCCTGTCACCTTCCTCAAGGCTACCGGAGTACCTCTCGGGTGTCTGAGGTTACCCACCATATCTACGGAGTGGCTATTGGAATGTCAAACCTGATTGAATATATAGGTCCTATTAAATTTTCCGTAATCGTTTGCGGTTCTGTAATCACTTCCAGTTCTACCATACTCCCACTACTGTTTTCTGAAAAAATACATTTTAATAAAACTGTGGCGAGTCAAGAACAATATCACTATTGATCTTCCAGATGGTAGAAAATCAACCCTCGTCAAAGCTAGGGTCAACCCACAAACTGCCATTACAGAAACGTGCCTTGAGTTTTCCAGTGTCTGTTTTTAAGCATAAGCTGGACAACTCCCCTTACCTTAACATCGTTAAGATATGAAGCAATCTATATCCAATATAGAAACGTAGGCATTTATTTAATTGGAACCAGATTCAAATCCTGCAGCTGTCTCCAGTGCATATCAACTTAATGGAGAGAGGCTAATCAGCATTACACAACTTAGGAATCCATCCAATTATGAGTAACCTGAAAGAGAAACAAGTTTCTCAAAAACCATTACTATCAACTGAATACTAATCACAAGAATCTACATCTTCGATTTCTTTGAAGAATCCCGATACTTGTGACACCTGGTTCTCTACTTTATTCCTATACCCACAACTTCTCAATACTTAGACATTGTATTTCTACGAAACATTTGTCTATAAACTAGAGATGTCACAAGTAAATAGAATATAGTACGAGGACCATCCCCTTTGTCCTGATAGACACTGGACAACATACAATACTCTGTAAGTCTGCTGAGTTGAATAACTCAAAACCTGTGCGTCGTAGGTTGAAAACTGTTCCCAGGCGATTTCCTCAAATATCACCAATTACAACGAATTCTGATATAATGAGGATGATCACCTAATTCCCAATAACTTGCTCCCACTCAACATCTGTAAAACTATACAGATGTGAGAATCATACCTGGTAAATACATACCCTGGAGTAAGTATTTTAATCGGGAAATCAGTTTCTATTAACAATGCACAGTAAATATGAAACATAAATATGTTTCGTAGGGGTATCCTGGTATTCCTAGTAATGCCTCTTCCATAATCCAATTCATGACTTTAACCATATATTTCCTTGCCATCTTTCCAATTCCCTTTATTTGTCTTAAGTCGTTACCTTCTGTACACCATCATTAGGCTAAATGGTTTTCTTCCTTCCCTACCGATTGGCACCAGCCTATGGTTTGGAAGAAGAATATCCAGTAAGCATAATAGGCGAACCCTCCTAATCCTAGGAGTACTCGCAACTTGAGAGAAGGTGATGATAAAAGACAACTGAATAAACCTTATTCCTATTTCTCCTGAACCAGAATCCATCCTCGAAAAAATATCCTTCAAGTTCGTATATTACCATACGATGGATTTATCCAATGGAATTGGATGTTCGTAGTGATACGGGTTCTTCTGGAGAAATCAAAGGTGAAGTAGGAGTGGCGATGAAATACATGGTTTGGTCTTGAATGATAACAGTCGCAATTTACTTTGCCCTCTTTCTAATCCCTTTATTTTGTCTTTAGTTATTACCTTCTGTACACACTACTTAGGCTAATTGGTTTTCTTCATTCCCTACCTTTCGGTACCTGCCTATGGTTTGGAAGAAGACTATCCAATAAGCGTAATAGGTGTACTCTCCTAAACTAAGGAGCCCTCGCAACCTGAGAGAAGGTGATAATAAAAGACAACTGAATAAACCAATTCTATTTCTCCTGAACCTGGATCCATCCTCGAAGAAATCCCTCCGAGTTTGTATACCGCCATACGATGGATCTATCCAATGGAAGTGGATTTCCGTAGTAATACGGGGTGTTCTGAGAAATACAAAGGGTAAAAGAAGGAGCGGCAATGACTTATGAAACTTTAGACAATCCAAAAGCCAGTATTTTAAGAGGATTCGGTCAACTTGGTCACTGAGTTATAGTCTAGGATCAGTCAAAAGTCGCTGCCAAAGAGAGAGAGAAAAGAAACACGCTGCGTGCACTCTAACCTAGATCAGAATGGTTATCACTTTATTTAATCTGGAAACCTGCCACTGTAATCTCAAATTCTCCTCCAAACCTGAAAGAAGAATTAGTCGGGATCACCCGAAGAGTAAACCAACTCATCAGTGGGAATCGAGATCCAACTATCATCGCATGATAACTTGATGGAAGCCACTCAAGTTAACACACTCCAGAAGGTATGCGCAAGTCTGGCAAGTTTCCTGTATGTTTGAAACTCCCGATATAATTTTTATCCCATGCACTTATGACCTTGACGTAGGCCAACAAGGATGTACGTCTGTCCTAAGCCAATGCATCTATCTATGTAACAAATGAATACCCGGAAGCTACTAAACACTACGCCTTGACGTAGGCCAACAAACATAGCTTGAATACTACTGACCATTCATAAGAAACGACGGAGGATTACGGCTGGTTTTTGGCGAAAAACCTTTAACGTAATGAACTTGATCTCGTTGAAGGAATCTGATAGAATTTTATAAAAAATATAGTAGCGAAAACCTTTTGATAAAGAAGTCACTCCCGGTGAAGGGATCTCGGCTCTTTCCTCGTAGAATGAGGTGCAGGATATTCCAACTGAATACCACGATGCAAAGCAACTTGTAATCGATTATATAGAAGTTATTACCCTGATGCAAACTTCTGCCCAAGGGGTCACTCCCGGTGAAGGGATCTCGGCCCTTGCCTCGTCGAATGAGGTGCAGGATATTCTAACTGAATATCACTATGCAAAACAAAAGGAAACGTCTTTGTAATAACTCCTTTTAAAATTTGTTCCAACAACATCAAATATAGGTTTATTTTATCCTTGCATTGATAAGAATCAATGCAGTCCCATCAATCAATCACACCAGAAAAGAACGCAAATAAAATGTACGTATATGCCATCCGCATTCGTCACTGGGTCCCGTCATCACCCGTTAGGTTACTTAACTAACGACAGAGCGGGGGCTGGACTAGCGCGGGTGTAAAACATATACAACATCTAATAGTATATAGACTAATATACAATAATCGCTCCAGGCGTGATAATATGCAACAATACAGAAAAGTAATAAGCATCACAGAACAATACAGATAATCTGGAATCCCCGGGTTTCACAGAGCCGCTACTGAAACCCCACGTTCCCCTGGTCGTGTGGATAGACTGTGCAATGTAACCTAGACCCCTACGGGTGCGGCAAGTTACCCGCCAAAACCTGAAGCGAGGTAGTCCCCACAACATAGTGAATGGAACACCCGGCACTTCACGGAATCCGGTAAATTGAGCACCCCTCCTTGGGTCAACCTGTACCCCCTACGAGTGCGGCGAATAGTCTGCCAATTCTAGAGTGAGGTCCCTTTGCCTCTCAAAGCTATGAGATATGGACCCGTTACCCTCCAGAACCTGGCTATCCGTGCACTCCTTCGCGGGATAAACATAGTACAGAATTAAAAATATGTACAACGGGTACATCGACCTCAACCCGGTCATGCCCCAAAAGAATATTATACAACAGGCAGTGACGGCAGTCCACATGTTGGACGCTCGCCCCGCAATATCAAATGTACAAATAAATCCAAACAGCACTACCATTGCACACTGCTATCCACCACGACAAATCTGCAACATCACAGCACAACACAGAACATCAACGCGAATGTCACGTTCGCAAACCCGTCTAAAAGAACTATAGCAATCAGACGCGGTTTACCGATCAAATGACATTCCCGGTCGGAGATATAAAATAAGTACTGTAAACTAACATGTTTAAATTTCGATCAACAAAATTTCCCGAAGTGGGCCCCACGTACATCTGGTGTACAGAAACAAAATCTGGGCCCAAACAAATATTACCAAAAACTACAATTTCCTGTAATTAAGCCCCTGTACAATTTTGGAGCACTGTTCCCACTAAACGGCCGCCGAAGCGCGGTCAAACCCTAGGTTTGACCGCGGTTCCGCGGTCGTTCTATGGGATCACGTGACCAATTTTGTACGGATTGCTTAAAAAAGCCTGCTTGTTTTTCTGTGACATGCAAAATAATTTTTAGAACAGTTTAAAAATCAACAGAAACTTTTTGTACAGAAAAATGTATTTTCGGAAATTCCGTTCGATCGATATTTTAAGCGTGTTAGCACAAGTTAGTATAGCTTAATGGTGAGGCTCTGATACCACTGTAAGTCCACGGTAGCGCCCCGGCCGTCTAACTGACGCCAATATGCGGAACGAAAACTTTTACGACTAGCGCTATAGCGTACTATAACCCGGATCTGCCATTAAAGCTAAACTAACATATTGTAAAGAGGGTAGAATTGTTATACCGAATGATCCGAGTCCTTCGGTCTTTAACCATCATCCCACGCTTTGTTGCGGCGGCTTTGATCTTCTGAAACTCCAGTCTCGTCATCCAGGTGGCACCACGTCGACGAATCTTTAAACGGGCTTCCGCCTCTGAACCGAGGAAACTCGATCATCAAGTTTGCTAAAAGAGACGACCAAGATTGATGTAGAGAATGAGTAGAACACTTTGCCTCGTTACGTCCAAGGCTATGGACGAACGGTTAAAGATGTTGCCATTTGGATCGGGTGAAAATGAGAAATGAACTTATGAAATTTCCATGAAGCAAATTTCATATACTTTTATCAAATAAACAACCACCCCTCTCCCACAAGAGTGGCCGGCCATATAAATAAGGCAAAGGGGGTGAGTGTAGGAACAAGAATGGTGACCATAAGCATTCATACTTATCACAACCATTAAAGAAAGAATGAGTCATGTATGAACACATTAAATGCACCATTAAAGCACCATTAATGAGCAAATGAGTCACAATCCTAATCACCACTTCTAGAACCTTCTAGAAGCATGACTCACCCTCAAGACGAAAAGACAAATCCGTATTTAACCGAATGTTAAATACGGGTGATAAAAAACTAGAAACTGGCAACTTCCAAAAATGATCCTGAAACGAATTTCAGAATAACCCCGTAACAGTATAAACATATCCGCATTTGTATTACGACCAAATACAAATGCAACTGAGACAAAGATATTATATCTACACAGTATAATACTTGGATCCGGCTTAAACCAAAGCCTACCAGTATTATCTGCCCGAAAAATGACACATGCGAAAACGCACGTGCATTTTCCAAACCTTGCCATAATACCATACGGCATCTACAACGTTTCGCCCGAACTTGGGAAAGTGTCTGTGGGGGACTCTAATGACTCATCAATACACTAGCACTGGGTATAACCACTAGCACGTCAGAGGTACTAGCTGTACGTAACGGTTTGCCTATATATTGATTGGAAGGGAAGCTGAAGAGCGAAATCATCTATAAACCCTACTGAGCCTGACAGTGACAATATCCGTACAGTCCGTCCATTCGTCTTATGAGTATCGCATATTAGGCCTAGGGGGCCGGTAAACGTTAGACCCCCAATAGCTGCATAAGTCGTGTCAGAGAGCAGCCCATAACACCCTAAGATACTACGGAAATACCTTCCAGTAAATCTCGATTACCCTGGCCAGGGATTTCGTGTAATAGCTCTCCTAAACACAGCGCGATCTCACCCCCAATACCGGGAGAGACGAATCCCCGATGATCTGCTCACTGCCTCCATGTGGCTCGGGGCTGTACCCAAAATATACCTGTTTGCACGTCTCCTTTGAGCATGGTAGGGTAGGAATCAAAGCACAGTGGTAACTCACACGAGACAAATGATGACCTCAGGTCGATGAACTAACCTGTACACATGTCACCAGGGAACTGCTATCTGACGCTAGGTATAATACCAACCACCAAGTTCCCGGCGAGTCCTGTCCGGTGTACTCATAACCTAATGAGCACCTGTATACATCTTAGGTGATCCAACTGACACCAATCGCTTGTGAGACCGGCCACCGTCCCTCGTCGGGGTCTCGACTGTATACACTAGTCTACTCTGGATTATCGATGCCCTGTCTCGAAACTCCCACGACTAGGGACACTTTAAGGATATGCTTATAGACCCCAGCTCCCACATATATGATCGCCATCATACTGCTGGTAGTCAAGCAAGAATCTTATGGGCTCTATCAACATATACATGATGATAAAGACAAACCAGATAGCATACTATCATCTCGAGTAAGACTGTTCTATCGGTATAGTTCCTCCCTCAATCATTGCAATCACGTACCTGCGATCCAATAATTGACTTAGAAGGCACTATATCCAACAATACTTGCATAGATCATTCTGATGATATTATATATATATATATATATATATATATAACAGCGTCCCAAACCACTGATATATATCATCAAGAGTAAAACATCCGGAAAATCAATAAAAACAAATATAACATCTATAGTACTGATACTCGCAATACGCAACAAAAAATAAAGGAAGACTGCGTAAATAAATCATACAGGCATAACGATATCAACTCTACTGTATCATGGCACTACTAATGATGTGTGGTGTAACATACGCATCCGTGCTCATGCAACATGGTAATCATTAGTATTTGTGCAAGTGTTCTAAAGGTGTAATAACCTACTCATATCAACATCTATATACGCATTACATAATATAACGATTCTACAGTGACATGACAGTACCAATGAGGTGTAGTGTAACATATATGTATGTGCTTGTGCAGCATAGTACTCATTAGTAGTTGTGCAGTGTTCTTTCAGAGTGTTCGTATTACGGAAACATATAACATCAATCATTATAACGTGCACAAGTAAAGTAATCCTAAGTGTATCTAATGATATAACTACTTGCTAGGAGTTATGCCATTATCTTCTAAAATGAAACGAAACGTTAGTTTTTTTAAAAGAGTATAGCTCACTTCAAGTACTACGTTCAAAAAGGAAATAAAACTTTAATTTACGATTCTAAAGGTAACTTGGTCGTTATTCGGCATACAAATCTCTTTATCATCAATACAGTATAATATCTAATACAATACCTCATATTATTAATATATCAGATTCACCTCTAGTACTGCATGGTCTTTCGTAACAATTTACCCTAACCATAAGTAAACTACATGCAAATGAGTATCATGCTATATGCAATTTAACTTCAATATCCATATCTTAAATAATTACCAAAACTATCATATACCATACTACTATTTATAAGGTTGCGGGGGTGCTATAAGCCATCCACCCGACTTCCCCCGTAGATGTAAATCTACTCACCAACATGATAAGCTTGCTGAAATCCACGCTGCTATATCCGCCAACTCCGTCTCGGAAATCCTCAAAATCGTAGTTATATCACATCGACGTAAAAATCATATCAAAACTCAAAACAACGAGATAGGCACCCATAGGTTAAAACCTACAGTATACTTAACCCAAAAATGACAATATATTTCTGTTGTTAACGTATAAACGTTAACAGTTCAGTTGCAGTTCAGAAAAATCACAGTTTTTAAAAATTGTCCAGAGAGGGGTTCATTTTGACGTATCGGGGTTCGTTCGGAGTTTTAACTTCGTATACATGTCGCCTAATGCTCTAGCTAGTCTAATACTACTTTAGGGTTACTAGGCACTCAAACAAGGTTCTACAAGGCATCAACCATACCCGATTAAAATTTTAGCCGTGCCGAATAACCCTAAACAAGATCTTTGCTAGACAATTTGGGTTTCACATGCAAATAAATAACTTTTACGACTAAGTGAATACGAAATAAAACTATTGTAGATCGGTCCTTCACTTCAAAAGCTCCTTGTTGTAGTCCTTTCGCTGCGATCATGGTCCTCCCGGGCTCTTGCATGGCTTCACGAGGCGAAAGGAACATCCTTGCTTGAAATCTTTGAGGCCGAAGATGATCTACGTCGAGAGAATACCAACTCAAGCTCCTACTTCACTAACTAGAGAATTAGTGAAGTAAACACCCTAAACTAAAGTGCTAGTGTAGCAGAGGATGGAGAAATAGGAAGTGGGTTCTCTTTAGAATTTGTATTCTCACAATTTTTCACTCTCTTTTGAAAACCCTAGCAAGCTTTGCTTTTGCTCAAAGAAGAAGAAGATGAATAAAAGAAAAGATGGGGATAATGATCAAGTCAAGAGAGCTAACCATGGTGAGTGAGTATCATATACTAACTCATGTAGAGACATTACCATGGCTAATCCTAAATGGTTAGGTTAATAAAAAATCTAAAGTAAAACAAAGTTAGTGGACTTTGTCAAAGCATCCACAAGCTTCTACAAGCTTCATGCTTGTGACAAAAGGTCCACTAATTTGTAATTACCTTAAATAATTATTAACCACCATTTAAAATAGAATGGTGTATGTCTTGCACACCCATGAATGATGTATCAACAACCAAAACACATTTTAATATATATCATATATATATATATATTAAAGTTGTGCACATGTGAGAATAATCCTTAAGTGAACATATGTTAGTTAATGTAAATTAGTATATCTAATATACAATTATACACTAAATTATTAAATCAACACTTGACTTAATAATCCGGTCATATCTCATATAACCGACTAACATCCAATGTATCGACTTATCGAATCAACACTTGATTTGATAACCCGGCTATATCACATATAACCAACCGATACAAAAAGTCGCGAGAATAGAATACGGTATCACATACACGCATCATTCTCGGTCTTGCACATATCACATACGTGCTCCTATTTCATTTTGCCTGAGCCAGTAAAACCTCTATGTAGGACTTTAAAGACTCGTCAATACGCTGGCAGCAGGTGATGATCACATCAAGCACCCATAAGCCGTCAGCGGTACTAGCTGGACGTAACGGCTACCCGGGTATTGAGTGATCAGAAGATCAGCAAGCAAGCCCGCTCCAACTCCTGCAAAAGCCTGCCGGTAACACTTCCCGTACAGTCCAGTCTCCTCGTCTGATATGTTGCATATCAAGTCTAGGGGTGGTAAACGTCAGACCCTAATAACCGATAATTCATGCCGATGTGAGGATCATAACGGGTCGAGAAACTACTGGTAACACTTACCAGTAAATCTCTAAATCAGCCCTGGCCAGGGACTTTCCTGTTATGGCCAATCGAGCACAGCGCAACATCAACGCCAAATACCGGGAGAGACGAAACCCCTCCTATCGCTCATTGCCTCCATGTGACTCGGGACTATACCCAAAAACCACCGTTTTGCACGCCCTCTTGGACGTGGTAAAGTGGAAATCAAAGCACAGTGGGAATCACACAAGACTCTATGACGATCTTGGGTCTACAGACTAACCTGTACAAATGTCACCAGAGAACTGCCATCTGACGTGAGGTATAATACCATCTGGGAGTTCTCGGCGAGTCCGTCCAGTGTACTCAGTCTTCACTGAGCACCCGTATACCATCTCTGATGTCAAACACCAATGGATATGGGATCATCCATCGCCCATCTCATGGGTCGAGAAGCGTTTACGCTAGTCTACTCTGGTATATTAATGCCCTGTCTCGATACACCTACGACTAGGAACATTAAAAGATGAACTTATGGACTACTCTGTCCCCACTAGTATAATCTACATCATAGTCCAGGTAGTCAAGTACACATCCTAAAGGCTTTACCAACATGTAACTATAAGACAGCATCAAGAGACAAGTATACATGTTAAGATAAAGAGCAACCAGATAGCATACTATCATATCAAGCAAGAAAGTCCTCTCTATATATGTCCAAGTATCCAATATAATATACATCATCTGTACAATACTGGCCTCTAGGGCATACATACAACTAACAATCTCCCACTTGCACTAGGGCCAGCTGCTGTAGTATCGCATACCAAGCATCCCGAAGAGACTTTCAAACTATATCTGGGGAATGCCTACGTGAGTGGATCCGTTGTGTTGTTTTTCGTGTCAACCCTCCTGACCTCGATCTCCCGGTGATCAACTATCTCCCGGATCAGGTGATACCGCCTCAGAATATACCTGGATCGCTGATGGGACCTAGGTTCCTTGGCCAAAGCCACCGCTCCATTGTTATCATAATACAAAGGTATTGGATGCTCAATAGATGGAACCACTCCAAGTTCAGTAATGAACTTCTTGATCGAGACAACCTCTTTGGCAGCATCGTTGGCAGCGATGTATTCAGCCTCCATCGTCGAGTGTGCCACGGTTTCCTGCTTAGAACTCTTCCGGCTAACCGCCCCTCCTTATAGGGTAAAGACAAATCCCAAGTGCGACTTAGAGTCGTCCTTATCACTCTGGAAGCTTGAATCGGTAAAGGACTCCACTTGGAGTTCTCCGTTACCATACACCAAGAGCATCTCCTTAGTCCTTCGTAAGTACTTGAGAATGCTCTTCACAGCTGTCCAGTGACTCTCTCCAGGATCAGCTTGATACCTACTCACTATACTTACTGAGTGTGCTACATCGGCTCTGGTACATAGCATCGCGTATATGATAGAGCCTACAGCCGAAGCATAGGGTATCCCTTGCATGCGAGGTCTCTCCAAATCTGTCTTGGGAGACATCTCTTTGGAGAGAGTGAGCCCTGAGATCGTCGGTAAGTTCCCACGCTTGGACTCCTCCATACTAAACCGCTTTAGTATGGTGTCAATGTACCTGGATTGGGACAATCCCAGTATCCGTTTGGATCTATCTCTATAGATCTTAATCCCCAAGATGTAGGAGGCATCTCCTAAATCTTTTATTGAGAATCTTTGTGATATGAAGAGCTTGACCGATTGCAGCATAGGAATGTCATTTCCTATCAAGAGTATGTCGTCCACGTACAATACGAGGAAGACAACCTTACTCTCTGCCACCTTCTTGTAGATACAAGGTTCATCTACGTTTTTGACGAAATCAAACTCTTTGGTAACGACGTCAAAGCAGATGTTCCAACTCCGCGATGCTTGCTTTAATCCATAAATGGATTTAAGCAGCTTGCACACCTTCCCGCTGCTCCCACTAGCTACGAAGCCCTCTGGCTGAGTCATGAACACGCTCTCTTCTAAATCACCGTTTAGAAAGGCGGTCTTAACATCCATTTGCCAGATTTCGTAGTCATGATATGCAGCGATGGTAAGCATGATCCAGATGGATTTAAGCATAGCCACTGGAGAAAAGGTTTCGTCATAGTCCACACCTGGTCTTTGACGAAAACCCTTTGCAACAAGTCTAGCTTTGAAAGTCTCCACTTTCCCATCTACACCAAGTTTTTTCTTGAAGATCCACTTGCTCCCAATGGGTTTTACCCCTTCAGGAGCATCTTCCAAAGTCCATACTTTGTTGGTGTACATGGATTCCATCTCGGGCCGCATTGCATCCAGCCATTTCACTGAGTCCCCACTCGTGATGGCCTGCTTGAAACTAGTTGGGTCATCATCCTCCATGATGCAATCCTCGCTCCCACCATCCATGAGAAAACCGTAGTATCTCTCAGGTGGGTGAGGAACCCTACTAGATCGGCGGAGTGGTTGGGGTTCATCGGGAACTACCGAATCCTCCGGTTCTACTAAATCTTCAGTTGCAGTTTGTGTATCTGGAACCTCTTCCAGCTCTACCACTAATTTCTTTTACAAGAAATTCCTTTTACAAAAAGGTGGCATGTTGAGCAACAAACACCTTTTGTTCTTCACTGTGGTAGAAAAAATACCCATATGAGTTCTTTGGATATCCCACAAACTTGCAAAGAACTGACCGTGCCTCGAGTTTGTCCGGATTTTGTCTTTTGACATAGGCCGGACAACCCCATATCTTGACTTGTTTAAGATATGGCCTCTTCCCATTCCATATATCATATGGTGTGGTAGGCACAGATTTAGAAGGAACTTGATTCAATAGGTATGCTGCTGTCTCCAGCGCATACCCCCTGAAGAAAATAGGTAACTCAGTTGTGCTCATCATAGAGCGCACCATATCTGATAGGGTGCGGTTCTTCCATTCTGATACACCGTTGTGCTGTGGTGTATATGGAGGAGTCAGCTGAGAGAGAATCCCAATCTCTTTTAGGAAGTCCAGGAATTTATTGCTCAAGTATTCACCTCCTCGATCAGATCGAAGGATTTTAATACTTTTCCCGGTTTGGTTCTCGACTTCTTGTTTATATTCTCTGAATTTCTCAAAAGCTTCTGATTTGTGTTTCATTAGGAACACATACCCGAATCTAGAGAGATCGTCAGTGAATGTAATGAAGTATGCAGAACCATTCCTAGCATGTGTAGACTTGGGGCCGCATACATCACTTTGTACCAGTCCCAAGAGTTCCGTAACTCTTTCTCCGTGTCCCGTAAACGGAGTTTTGGTCATCTTGCCTTTGAGACATGACTGGCAAGTGTCATAAGATGAAAATTCGAACGGATTCAAATATCATCCTTATGCAACTTAGCTAGTCGTGTCGCATTAATATGACCCAGTCTACAATGCCATAAGAAGGATTCGTTCATTTTTGAACTCTTCCTCTTGTGTGTGTTTGTTATGCTCAGAACTGTTGATTGATTTAGAACATAAATGCCATTGCACAACGTGCCTGATCCAACCAACTTTTGGTTCAGGAAAATGTTCGTAACATTATCCTGTAATACAAAATTATACCCTCTTTACTTAATAAAGAAACCGATATAATGTTGCATATCAGGTTCGGCATGTAATAGCATTCGTTCAGAATCAATGTATTACCAGTTGGCAATACAAGGTGATATTCCCCGACGGTTTTAGCTGCAACAATTGCACCATTTCCAACCCTTATGTCTTTATCACCTTATCCAAGTTCTCTACCTTTCCTAAGCCCATGTAACTGATTACATATATGGGATCCTGACCCGGTGTCTAATACCCAGGACGTAGAGCAAATGGAGAAACAGTTCTCTGTAACGAATACACCCGAAGAAAATGCATCAACATGTACTTTCTTCATTCGGATGGCATAGGAATCCTGGTATTCCCCTAAATCCTGTTCAGTCTTATAACTTTTATAAGAAAGAACAGAACCAACGTTCCCCAGCGCAGTATAACATGCGGGTACGGTCAATACATCCATATTATTATCTTTATTAAGGCATGATATGGTCGCTACTTGGAGAGAGAGAGAAGAAAACACTTTAGCATATGCTCTTGCAAGATCAGATTGGTTATTATTTTATCTAATCAGGATGGCTCCCACTGTTTTTATCAAATCTTCCTTCAAACCCTAAAAGGAAAGACTTGCCGGGATTAATTACACCCTACAATTTCGCCAATCTTTCAGCCAGGCCAGTGTCGGTACTTTGAGGGAGGTTCCCCGTGCTTTCGCACGGACCTAATTGAAGTAAACCTCATTTTCCCAGAGGTGTAACCCCGTTGACACCTTTCTAGACACCTACTTGATCGGCTAATTGTCCTGTGTAAAACACTCCCAGGAGTAAAAATTACTCGCAGTGGGTATCGGGATCCAACTATCTCATAGAAGGTATGCAATCTCATTGCAAATTTCAAAACTTGAAATTCCCGATAATATTTTGCCCCAAACGATCTATGACCTTGACAAGCTCAACAAACCATAGACCGTAAGTCAAGTTCAACCCGTCATTTCTTGATTGAATTAAACCCACCCGCACGACCCTTGACAAGGTCAACAAGGCCGTACGACTACCCTAATCCAATCTGCATCATATGCATAAACAGATAAATACTGGTCAGCTACCGCACACTGCGCCTTGACAAGGTCAACAAACGCAGCACGAATACTAAGCAGGACTTATCTGAATTGACGGAGGGCTACGACAGGTTTTTCTGAAAACCTATTGCGTAATGAACTTGATATCGTTGTAGAATCGAGTGAATTTTGAAATGGAGTGATTTTGAGGCTTTTATTAGTTTTTCTAAAGAGGTCACTCTCGGTGAAGGGATCTCGGCTCTTTCCTTATGGAATAAGGTGCAAGATATATCATATATGTAAGTCCATGTCACGCACCCCACGAACTTGCGGGGAGGCGGAATATATGAAAAACGATTATCAAAGCTTCGTAACACGGCCTTGAGCGCATGAATCATTTCTAAACCATTGCTAACAATCAACTAGAGGTTTAACTACTCGGATACGAAGTTATACCTCACGATACTAGTCCTTCGGGTCTCCATCGCGGTCCTCCACTCCTCGTAGGCTCCTTGGAACATTGGCACCTCAACGGCCTCCTCGAATCAAAGACGATCCACCCGAAAGCTCGTACGCCAAGCTTAATCTCAAACATGAGATAACTAGGTTGCTTAAAGTGCTAATCTAAGCTACCTAGGGGATATATTGTGAGGTTATGGATGTATTAGTCTAGCTAACCCTTGATCTCAACACATGAGAGGTTAGGGTTAGGGTTTGAAGAGAGAGTGGGCTTGAGGAGAGAGAAGGTGAAGATGAGAATGAGAATGAAAAAGCTTCTCACTTGAATATATGAAACATAATGAATTATCAAATAAATGAATATAAATGATTATTCACCATGCTTCATTAATTCAATATGAGTGATTCACTATGTGAGTCATTAAGCAATAAATGATGCATTAATCACATAGTGAATCACACAAATGAGTCACAAATTTCATTTAATGCAATGCCACCTTACCCCCCCCCCCAAGTCACCACACTTCTAGAAGCTTCCCGACAAATTACGAGAATGCCCCTCCAATCCGTGAAAACACAGAAAAACTTTAGAATGTATAAATCCAATAATCCGATACTAGAATTTGGCTTAAACTAAAGCCGGCTAGTAAAAACTGTCCGAAAACTCGTACGTGCATAAACACGCGTATGCGTCTGAACCCTTGTCGTAAAACCATACGACCTCTATATCGATTCGCCTGGAGCAGGGAAACTCTCTGTGTGGGACTCTAAAGACTCGACATTACGCTGGCAGTGGGTTTAACCACAGACCGCAAGCAGCACTAGCTGTATGTAACGGTCCCCAGGTAGATGTCGATAAGAAGGCCGATGAGGAAAATCATCCGAACTCCCACTGAGCCTGATGTGACAATCTCCGTACAGTCCGGTCTGTTCGTCTAAGACTATCGCATTGTTAGTTATATGTATGCCCTAGAGGCCATTACTGTACATAGGATGTATATTGTAGTGGATGCTGGGACATATATAGGGAGGACTTTCTTGCTCGACATGATAGTATGCTATCTGGTTGATCTTTACCTTAACGTGTATGCTGATTGTCTCTCTGTTACATGTTGGTAAAGCCCTTAGGATCTGTACTTGACTACCTGGACTATGATGCGGATCATACTAGTGGGGACATGGTAGTCCATAAGTACATCCTTCAAAGTCCCTAGTCGAGGGTGTATCGAGACGGGGCATCGATATGCCAGAGTAGACTAGCGTGTACCTTCTCGACCCATACAGATGGGCGATGGATGATCCCATATCCATCGGTGTTTGACATCAGAGATGATATACGGGTGCTCAGTAAAGACTGGGTACACTGGATGGACTCGCCGAGAACTCCCAGATGGTATTATACCTCACGTCAGATGGCAGTTCTCTGGTGACACTGGTACAGAGTAGTCTGTTGACCCGAGATCGTCATAGAGTCTTGTGTGGTTCCCACTGTGCTTTGATTTCCATCTTACCACGCCCAAGAGGGCGTGCAAAACGGTGGTTTTTGGGTACAGTCCCGAGTCACATGGAGGCAATGAGCGATAGGAGGGGATTCGTCTCTCCCGGTATAGGGGGTTGATGTTGCGCTGTGTTCGATTGGCTATAACAGGAAATCCCTGGCCAGGGTTGCTGAGATTTACTGGTAAGTGTTACCAGTAGTTTCTCGAACAGTTATAGACCTCATATCGACACGACTTATTGAGCTATTGGGGTCTGACGTTTACCACCCCTAGGCGAGATATGCGACATATCAGACGATCAGACCGGACTGTACGGTAGTGTTACTGGTCGGATTCACTGGAGTGTGAGCGGGCTTGCTCGTCGATCTTCAGATCGCTCAATACCCAGGTGGCCGTTACGTTTAGCAGACCGCTTGCGGCTTGTGGATGCTTGATATGATCATCATCTGCTGCCGGCGTATTGACGAGTCTTTAGAGTCCTACACAGAGGTTTCCTGGCTCAAGCGAAACGAAATAGGAGCGCATATGAGATATGTGCGGGACCGAGAATAATGCGTGTATGTGATACCGTATTCTATTCTCGCGATAAATATATCGAATGGTTGTATGCGATATAATCTAGTTATCGATTCAAGCGTTGATTCGATAAGCCGATATATTGTATACTAGTCGGTTGTGTGCGACATAACCGGGTCATTGAATCAAGTGTTGATTTAATGATTTAATGCATATTTATATATTTGATATATTACTTTGCATCAACTAGTATCGGTTTACTTAAGATGGATTTTCTCACTCGGATGGGCGCATTGTATATGCGATATACTTTTGTGCACTTGATTGTATCATGTTTGATGATACATGTTATGCTAGGGTTCAAGTGTAAAGATTAAACCTTGGTTAATGAAATGGTTAGGGTTTATTATTTATTATTCATTTATCTTATTTAATTATCCTTTTTATTTTTGATAAATGAATAAAAGAAAAGAGAAAAGAATGGTGGCTAATTTTGTTCTTTAGTTGAAGCTTCATGAAGCTTTGTTCAAGTCAACCATTCTTATCTCATCCTTAACCCTAACCATTCCCACTAACCATGATTCATTCTCTACACTTGACTCTAGTTAAAATTATGATAAGAATTCATTTTCTTTTCTTATTCTTTGATCTTATCATAAGCTTCTTCTTCTTCTTCCTTGACTTCAAGAAGAAAAGCTTCACCTCCATCAATGGTGATTGATGCATATGAGTGAGAAATCCAATTCTAAAGTTAACCCACTTCCTATTTCTTCATCCTCTACCTCTTGCCAAGTAGTAGAGTGTGTTTACTTCACAAGTTTCTTGACTTGGTGAAGTCGGAGCTTGATTTAGCGATGCCTCGACGTAGATCATCTTCGGCATGGACATCCGACCTAGCTTGCCCATTCTCCGACGAAGCCGACTCTAGAGCCCGGATTTGATTTGGACAGCGGAGACGACCTCGTTGCGGAGCCGTGGAGGTGGAGGACCGGATCTACAAAGGTTGTATTTCCGTATTCCCAATAGTTAAGTGTTAACTAGTTCTTTTTCGCCTAGACATCTAGTTATCGATCCGTAGTTTAGGGTTTGTAGGCACCATAATTTTTGAAATTGCCATGGTTGATGGCTTGGGAGACCTCACTAGTGTGCCTAGGAACCCTACAGTGGTATCAGAGCCTAGCTAGAGCCTTAGGCGAAGTCCAGACGGAAATTGAAGTCCGATCGAACCGAAACCCTACCCGGAAAATTGCTCTCTGTACTTTTTTCAAAAATAGTGATTTTTCATGATTAAAAATATGCAGAGAAATAAGCAGGAAAATATAAGAATTACGGTGCAAAATTGGGGCCATGAACAGTGAACCTTGGCGCGGATCCGCGGCATAATGCTGGTTTAGGCGGCTGTTTAGCGGCATGTTGGTGACGTCAGCCCTAAATTCTTACACAGTAATTCATTGTTTCAGCTTCTGAGTTCTCTGGATATTTTTAAATGTTATTCAAGAGTTGAATTTTCTGGAGTTGTTTTGGGAATTCGGTGTTTCGATCGGGATATCAAATTTTGTCTGTGTGGCTTTCCGGATAAATTTTAGAATATGTTAAAAAGTTCGACCGGATATAAATACCCAATTTTTCACCTGTCGGGAAATTTCCAAGTGTTGGATTTTTCCGTAGTTTAACGACGTTCTAAGTAGTGCAAGTAACGCGATGGTCCCTCTAGAAGACACAAACCTTAACTCGATTATGTGACCGTCTTGAACTGCCCTTTGAACCTTCGGGTTTGGGGCAGTACGGCGTGCCACATGTGAGGCGTTGGCTTGACCCTTCTACGGCTGGACCGTTGGTACTGAGGTACGAACTGAATGTTGTTAGACTTGTTTCATGTGTTGATCTGTATCGGGAAAACTTGGGTGTTCGATTGTTCGATCAAAAAGTTTAGCATTTTCTATTTATCTGGAATGGGATACAATAATTGGAATTCACAAGAAGTTATGAGATAACTAAATGAATGTTATAAACGTAGCAGTTTAGTCTCACTTGATCGGTTGCCACGGAATTTTGATGTGATCAAAAGTCCGTCGCAATCACGTAGCGTACGCGGATACTCGCCGGGTAAACTTAATAGACAGCCTCACTCCATAGCCCCGACCAAGTGACTGTAGGAGAACCCCGTCGCCGTATGCATCCGTTCGGGTGCTCGCGGTAACGGTGTTCCGCCTTGGTGCACTTCGTCGACGGTATCGGGGGTGCAGCCGTCTACTGAAGTTTGCGACGAGCATTCGATCAGGATGTCGGGAATCTTGTTGAATTGCCCGACTCGATATTGAAAAGTGTTTTCGATAATGAGACTAAAATGCGGGGTTTATAATTGTTAGGCATGCGATGTCTAAGTAATTCATTTGGTCAGGCATGCGATGTCTGAGGTGGTTGCGGATTCCAACTGTTGTAGTTTTACACTTTCTTTTCTGTGACCGTAAGTGTAATATGTGATATCGCCGGTTTCGTTGCTATATGTCAACGACAATTGGGATGGACATATTTACTTACGTTGATGACATGTGATGTTATGTGTTGCTGGATATGTTATATTGGATCGTCGTGTTCGAATAGCCGGGGGTTTTTATGTGAGATGGGTGTTTTTCATTTTCATTCATGTAAAAACTTGTATGTAATATTCTTTTATTTGGGGCGCTTCCAGGTTGCGGGAGTTGTCACCTGTTGTATATTATTTACTTTTCCGCACTAGGATAGACCCAAGGAGGAGGGCACTAGTAACCGGGTTCTGGAGTCCAGTGGGAGACCAACTCGAGGAGTCGGGTCCGGGTCTCCTAACTCTAGAATTGGTAGGGTTGCTTGCCGCTCTCGTAGGGGTCTAGGGGTGTGGGTTTGGCTATTCATCACGACCGTGGAATCAGTGTTTTATACTGGCTCGTATTGAAAACACGGACGTCCTAGTATATCCAATATTTCATATGATTCTTCTGCTGCGATATCTGTGATGTGATCATGTGATGTTCTGTGATAGATACAGTATATAGTATATATGATATATTATATAGACGTTACTTATGTTTTACACCCGCGCTAGCCCTGCCCCGCTCTGCCGTTAGTTACCTAACCTAACGGTGCACGAGGGGACATCGAGGCGAATGCGGATGGCATAAGTGTACGTCGTATTTATCTGTGATGATTAGGTACTTAATTGATGGGACTTCATTAATGTGATTAATGAAATAAAAGAAACCTAAGATGTTGTAGAATCGAATTTCAAAATAAAACAGGTAGCTACAGTTCTTGCTTTGCACAGAGGTATATGAGATATATCCTGCACCTTATTCGATGAGGAAAGGACCGAGATCCCTTCACCGGGAGTGACTCCTTTAGCAATAACTGGCAGATGCTACACACTCGGTTTGTCTTTTGATTGCTTTTAAGAGTTTTTGCTTTGCACAGTGATATATATGATCTATCCCACACCTCATTCGACGAGGAAAGGACCGACGATCCCTTCACCGGGAGTGACTCCTTTAGCAAAACTAGAAAAGCATAAAAAACACTCCATTTCAAAATTCATTCGATCCTACAACGATATCAAGTTCATTACGCAATAGGTTTTCAGAAAAACCTGTCGTAGCCCTCCTTCATTTCAGATATGTACTGGTTAGTATTCGTGCTGCGTTTGTTGACCTCTGTCAAGGCGCAGTGTGCGGTAGCTGATTAGTGCTTATCTGCATAAGCATATGATGTGATTGATTTAGGGTAGTCGTGCGACCTTGTTGACCTCTGTCAAGGGTCGTGCGGGTGGGTTTACTTCAATCAGGAAATGACGGGTTGAACTTGACTAGCAGCCTATGGTTTGTTGACCTCTGTCAAGGTCATAGGACGCTAGGGGCAAAATATTATCGGGAATTTCAAGTGTTGAAATTTGCAATGAGATTGCATACCTTCTATGAGATAGTTGGATCCCGATACCCGCTGCGAGTAAGTGTTACTCCTGGGAGAGTTTTATACATTACAATTAGCCGATCAAGTAGGTGTCTAGAAAGGTGTTAACGGGGTTACGCCTCTGGGAAAACGAGGTTTACATTAATTAGGTTCGTGCGAAAGCACGGGGGACCTCCCTCAAAGTACCGACACTGGCCTGGCTGAAAGATTGGCGAACTTGTAGTGTGTAATTAATCCCGGCTAGTCTTTCCTTTTAGGGTTTGAAGGAAGATTTGATAAAAAGCAGTGGGAGCCATCCTGATTAGATAAAATAATAACCAATCTATTCTTGACAGAGCGCACGCTGAGTGTTTTCTTCTCTCTCTCTCCTGGTAGCAACCATATCACGCCTTAATCAAGATAATAATACGGATTATTGACCTAACCCGCTTGTTATACTGAGCTGGGGAACGTTGGTCCCGCTCCAACTTATAATTGTTATAAGACAGAGCAGGAAATTGGGGATTACCAGAATTCCCGTGCCGCCCAAACGAAGAGAGTGCATGCTGATGCATCATCTTCGGGTGTGTTCTTTACAGAGAACTGTTTCTCAGTATCCTTTACGTCCTGGGTATGTGATACCAGATCAGGATCCCAGATATGTAATCTGTTACATAGGGCTACAGAAAGGTAAAGAACTGAGAACGGGTGATAAGTTTCATGAGACAGAAAACGGGGCAAGTGTTGCAGCCAAGTCTGTTGGTCACTGTCACCCTGTATTACCGATACATTGATTCTGAACGAATGTTATTAGATACCGAACCTGATATACAAAATCATATCTGTCTCTTTATTAGTAAAGAAACGATAAAATTTTGTATTGTTGGATAATGTTTTGAACATTTCCTATATCAAAAGTTGATCGGTTCAGGCACGTTATCTAAAAGCATTGACGTTCTAAATCAAACTACAGTTCTTAGTATATGGAACACACACAAGAGGAAGAGTTCAGAAATGAACGAATTTTTCTTGAAGTATTGTAGACTAGGTCAGATCAATGTGACCCGACTAGCTTGAGTTACATAAAGATGCATATTTAAATCAGTTTGAATTTACATCTTGTGAAACTCGCTAGTCATGTCACAAAGATAAGATGACCACAGCTCCGTTTACTGAAAACAGAGAAAGAGTTAGTGAACTCTTGGGATGATACATGTTGATGTATGTAGGTCCCCTGTCTACACATGCCAAGACCGGTTCTTTGTACTTCATTACATTCTCTGATAATCTCTCAAGATTCAGACATATGTTCCTGTTGAAACACAAGTCCGAACCTTTTGAGATATTCATAGAATACAAGTTAGAAGTAGAGAACCGATACGGGTATAAGTATTATGTCCTTTGATGAGATCAAGGAGGAGAATACTTGAGCACGGAATTCCTGGATTATTCTAAAGGAGAATGAGATTCTCTCTCAGCATTACTCCTCCGTATACACCATAGCACGATGGTATATCGGGGAGGAGCAGATACACCCTATTTGATATGGTGTGCTCTATGATGAGTACTACTGAGTTACCTATTTCCTTTTGGGAGTTATGCACTTGAGAAGCTGCATACCTATTGAATAGGGTTCCAATCAAATCAGTTGCCTACCACTCCATATGAGATATGGAAAGGGAAGAGCCCATGTCTAAAGCTAGTTAAGATTTGGGGTTGACCGGCCTATGTCTGAAAGAAAAATCCGGACAAACTCGAGGCAAGATCTGTTATGTAGAACTGTAAGTGTTCCAGCTATACAAACTGCAGCTGATGATTTGATAGAACCAAAGGATTCAGTAGATTCCAACGAACCTCAGCCTCTCCGCCGATCTAGTAGGGTTCCTCACCCACCTGAGAGATACTTCTGTTTCTCTATGACAGTGGGAGCGAGGATTGCATCATGAGATGATGACCCAACTAGTTTCGAGCTGGCCATCAGGAGTGAGACTCTGTAAGAATGGTTGGATGTTTATCGATCTGAGATGGAATCCTAATACACCAACAAAGTATGGACTTTGGTTGCTATATCTGAAGGGTTAAATCCCCATCAGGAGCAAGTATATCTTGAGAAGATTACTTGGTGTAGATGGAAAAGTTAAGACTTTCAAAGCTAGACTTGTTAAAGGTTTTCGTCATCGACCAGGCGTGGATAATGATGAAACCTTTTCCAGTAGCTATGCTTAAGTCCATCCAGATCCTACTTGTCAGTGCTACATACCATGACTGCGATATCTGGTGGTTGGGTGTCTTGACTGCTTTTCTAAATGATGATTTAGAAGAGAGTGTCTATAAGTACACAGCCAGAGGGCTTCGTAGACAGTGGGAGCAGCGGAAACGTGTGCAAGATGCTTTATAGGATAAAGCAGGCATCGCGGAGTTGGAACATCTGTTTTGATGGATTAGTCAAAGAAGTTGACATCATCAAAATGGTAGATGAACCTTGTATAAACAAGAAGGTAGTAGGGAGTATGGTGACGATCCTCGTAGAGTACGTGGATGACATACTCTTGATAGGGAAGGAGTTTCCTATGCTACGCTCGATCAATCTCCGCTTATCACAATGATTCTCCATATAGGATCAAAGTGATACCTCCTAAATCCTGGATTTTGGATCTATGAGATAGATTTAATTGGATGTTAGGATTCTCACTAGTTGTAGTGAGACGGTATCAACCGATCCTGGGGAGAATCACTGGAAGGGTTCCAGGGTGATAAGGACGACTGAATGTCAGTCACAGGCATTGTCTTTACCCTCAGTAAAGGGACGGTATGTTGGAAGAGTTCCAAACTAGATACCGTGACATACTAGACGATAAAGGCAGGATACATCGCTACTTAAGATGCTACCAAAGAGGTTGTTTGGGTGTATATTGGTTCATGAGATGAACTATGTTCCTCCCATTGTGTGACAATGGAGTTGTGGCTCATGCCAAGGAACGCCTGTCCCATCAGTGATCCAGACATATTCTAAAGCAGTATCACTTGATCATGGAGATGGTTGATCTTCAGGGTGATCGAGGTTAGGAGAGTAGGCTCAGAGGACAACACAGCGGATCCACTCACAAAGGCCTGTTCCCAGAGAGAGACTTTTAATGGGATGGTTGAGTATGAGATACTGCAACCACTGCTACAGATAGCCCTAGTGCAAGTGGGAGATTGTTAGTTATATGTATGCCCTAGAGGCCATTACTGTACATAGGATGTATATTGTAGTGGATGCTGGGACATATATAGGGAGGACTTTCTTGCTCGACATGATAGTATGCTATCTGGTTGATCTTTACCTTAACGTGTATGCTGATTGTCTCTCTGTTACATGTTGGTAAAGCCCTTAGGATCTGTACTTGACTACCTGGACTATGATGCGGATCATACTAGTGGGGACATGGTAGTCCATAAGTACATCCTTCAAAGTCCCTAGTCGAGGGTGTATCGAGACGGGGCATCGATATGCCAGAGTAGACTAGCGTGTACCTTCTCGACCCATACAGATGGGCGATGGATGATCCCATATCCATCGGTGTTTGACATCAGAGATGATATACGGGTGCTCAGTAAAGACTGGGTACACTGGATGGACTCGCCGAGAACTCCCAGATGGTATTATACCTCACGTCAGATGGCAGTTCTCTGGTGACACTGGTACAGAGTAGTCTGTTGACCCGAGATCGTCATAGAGTCTTGTGTGGTTCCCACTGTGCTTTGATTTCCATCTTACCACGTCCAAGAGGGCGTGCAAAACGGTGGTTTTTGGGTACAGTCCCGAGTCACATGGAGGCAATGAGCGATAGGAGGGGATTCGTCTCTCCCGGTATA
Organism: Agapanthus africanus; assembly: GCA_030015575.1. Classification (NCBI taxonomy): domain Eukaryota; kingdom Viridiplantae; phylum Streptophyta; class Magnoliopsida; order Asparagales; family Amaryllidaceae; genus Agapanthus; species Agapanthus africanus. Next base: position 176,065,218 of record CM057347.1, on the reverse strand, counting down.
GGGGGTTGATGTTGCGCTGTGTTCGATTGGCTATAACAGGAAATCCCTGGCCAGGGTTGCTGAGATTTACTGGTAAGTGTTACCAGTAGTTTCTCGAACAGTTATAGACCTCATATCGACACGACTTATTGAGCTATTGGGGTCTGACGTTTACCACCCTTAGGCGAGATATGCGACATATCAGACGATCAGACCGGACTGTACGGTAGAGTTACTGGTCGGATTCACTGGAGTGTGAGCGGGCTTGCTCGTCGATCTTCAGATCGCTCAATACCCGGGTGGCCGTTACGTTTAGCAGACCGCTTGCGGCTTGTGGATGCTTGATATGATCATCATCTGCTGCCGGCGTATTGACGAGTCTTTAGAGTCCTACACAGAGGTTTCCTGGCTCAAGCGAAACGAAATAGGAGCGCATATGAGATATGTGCGGGACCGAGAATAATGCGTGTATGTGATACCGTATTCTATTCTCGCGATAAATATATCGAATGGTTGTATGCGATATAACCTAGTTATCGATTCAAGCGTTGATTCGATAAGCCGATATATTGTATACTAGTCGGTTCTGTGCGACATAACCGGGTCATTGAATCAAGTGTTGATTTAATGATTTAATGCATATTTATATATTTGATATATTACTTTGTATCAACTAGTATCGGTTTACTTAAGATGGATTTTCTCACTCGGATGGGCGCATTGTATATGCGATATACTTTTGTGCACTTGATTGTATCATGTTTGATGATACATGTTATGCTAGGGTTCAAGTGTAAAGATTAAACCTTGGTTAATGAAATGGTTAGGGTTTATTATTTATTATTCATTTATCTTATTTAATTATCCTTTTTATTTTTGATAAATGAATAAAAGAAAAGAGAAAAGAATGGTGGCTAATTTTGTTCTTTAGTTGAAGCTTCATGAAGCTTTGTTCAAGTCAACCATTCTTATCTCATCCTTAACCCTAACCATTCCCACTAACCATGATTCATTCTCTACACTTGACTCTAGTTAAAATTATGATAAGAATTCATTTTCTTTTCTTATTCTTTGATCTTATCATAAGCTTCTTCTTCTTCTTCCTTGACTTCAAGAAGAAAAGCTTCACCTCCATCAATGGTGATTGATGCATATGAGTGAGAAATCCAATTCTAAAGTTAACCCACTTCCTATTTCTTCATCCTCTACCTCTTGCCAAGTAGTAGAGTGTGTTTACTTCACAAGTTTCTTGACTTGGTGAAGTCGGAGCTTGATTTAGCGATGCCTCGACGTAGATCATCTTCGGCATGGACATCGACGACCTAGCTTGCCCATTCTCCGACGAAGCCGACTCTAGAGCCCGGATTTGATTTGGACAGCGGAGACGACCTCGTTGCGGAGCCGTGGAGGTGGAGGACCGGATCTACAAAGGTTGTATTTCCGTATTCCCAATAGTTAAGTGTTAACTAGTTCTTTTTCGCCTAGACATCTAGTTATCGATCCGTAGTTTAGGGTTTGTAGGCACCATAATTTTTGAAATTGCCATGGTTGATGGCTTGGGAGACCTCACTAGTGTGCCTAGGAACCCTACAGCATATCGAACCTAGGGGGCGGCAAGCGTCAGTCCCCTAATAGCTGTATAAGTCGTGTCAGAGCGAAGCCCATTACACCCTGAGAAGCTACTGGAACCTACCAGTATATCTCGCTTGCCCTGGCCAGGGACTTTGCGTAATGGCTCTCTGACACAGCGCGATATCATCTCCCAATACCAGGAGAGACGAATCCTGTCTAACCACTACTGCCTCCAAGTGCTCGGGACTACACCCAACTGCTACATGTTTGCACGACTCCTTTGAGCCGTGGTAGGGTAGCAATCTAAGAACAGTGGGACACACTCGAGGCGAAGTAGCAGTGTCAAGTCTGCGGACTATGCTGTACTCATGTCAACTGGGAACTGTTAACTGACGACGGGTATAATACCAACTAATCAGTTCCCCTGCGACTCCTGTCCGGTGTACCCGTAACTTAACGAGCACCTGTATACTATCTCCAGTACTACGTACTGATGGCTATGGGACATACCATCTCCCCAACTGGGATGAGAAGCGTACACACTAGTCTACTCTGGAATATCGATGCCCTATCTCGATAATCCAACGACCAGGGACCTGTATAGGATGTTGCTTACAGACTACCCAGCCTCCACTAGTGTGACTGCCATCACAACGCTGGTAATCAAGCAAAGATCCTATGGGCTCTACTAATATATATAAGTGATACGTTGCAAGAAACATATGCACATATTAAAGTAGACACAAACCAAGTAGCATACTACCATTTTTAGCAAGACTTTATATACAACTATAATATCCCAAGCTTCCATTAAGTAATATACAATCTAGTATGATACAATAATGGCCCCTAGGGCATATACACTAACAATTTCCCACTTGCACTAGGGCCATGAGCTGGCATATCGTAGACCTATCATCTCGAATAGCCTCTCGAACTGCGTCTGAGGAAGGGCCTTTGTGAATGGATCAGCAATGTTATTCTCCGTCTCTACACTCTTCACCTCGATCTCTCGGCGATCTACGATCTCCCTGATCAGGTGATACCGCCTTAAGATGTGTCTGGATTTCTGATGGGACCTGGGTTCCTTCGCTAAAGCTATAGCGCCATTGTTGTCACAATACAGAGGTATTGGACCAACACTGGAAGGAACCACCTGAAGTTCTGTGAGGAACTTCTTCATCCAGACAGCTTCTTTTGCGGCATCGCAAGAGCTATGTACTCCGCTTCCATTGTTGAGTCAGCAACGGTCTCCTGCTTGGAACTTTTCCAATAGACCGCCCCTCCATTGAGGGTAAAGACATAACCCGACATGGACTTGGAGTCATCTTTGTCACTCTGGAAGCCTGAGTCGGCAAAGTCCTCCATCTGGAGGTCTTTTCTGCCATACACTAAGAACATCTCCTTAGTCCTCCTCAGGTACTTGAGAATGTTCTTCACTGCTATCCAGTGTTTCTCCCCTGGGTTTGCTTGATACCGGCTTACTACGCTCAATGCGTATGCCACATCTGGTCTGGTACATAACATCGCATATATTATAGAGCCTACCGCAGAAGCGTAGGGTATAATCGACAAGCGATCCCTTTCCAAATCAGTCTTAGGAGACATCTCTTTGGAGAGGGTGATTCCGTGACAAGCCGGTAGGTTACCGTGCTTAGAATCATCCATACTGAATCTCTTCACTATGGTATCTATGTACCTGGACTCCGAAAGTCCCAACATCCTCTTTGATCTATCACGATAGATCCGGATTCCCAGAATGTAGGTGGCATCACCCAGGTCTTTCATGGAGAATTTATGTGACAAGAATCTTTTGACTGACTATAACATAGGAATATAATTTCCTATTAGGAGAATGTCATCCACGTACAAGACGAGAAATACTACAGCTCTCCCTACAATCTTACTGTATATGCATGGTTCATCTGGACTTTTGATAAAGTCGAATTCTTTGACAGCATCATCAAAACAGATGTTCCAACTCCGCGATGCCTGCCTTAGTCCATAAATGGACTTAAGCAACTTGCATACTTTACCGCTACTCCCACTCTGAATGAATCCCTCTGGCTGATCCATATAAACGCTCTCTTCCAAATTTCCATTTAGAAAGGCCGTCTTTACGTCCATCTGCCAGATCTCATAATCGTGGAAGGCAGCAATAGCAAGAAGGACCCGAATGGATTTGAGCATAGCCACTGGAGAAAAGGTTTCGTCATAATCCAAACCAGGTCTTTGACGGAAACCTTTCGCAACAAGTCTAGCCTTATAGGTTTCAATCTGTCTATCTACACCAATCTTCTTTTTGAAGATCCATTTGCATCCTACGGGTTTTACCCCATCTGGAGCAACGTCCAAAGTCCATACTTTGTTAGTGTACATGGACTCTATTTCGGTCCGCATTGCATCCAGCCATTTTACTGAGTCACCGCTCTGAACGGCTTGCTCGAAGCTAGTAGGCTCATCATAGTCAATAGTGCAATCCTCTCTATCCCCGTCTATGAGAAACCGTAGTATCTCTCGGGCGGATGAGATTGCCTACTACTCCTACGGAGTGGCGTCGGGATGTCCCGTTCTCCTGAACCTTCTGGTTCTTCCAAGCTTTCAGTAATAGCTTGTGGTTCTGGAATTTCTTCCAGTTCTACTACGCTCTCACCTGTTTCTTTTTCTAAAAACTGATGTTCCAGAAAGTGGGCATGACGAGAAACAAAAACTTTTTGTTCCTCTGCGTAATAGAATAGATACCCCTTGGAGTTCTTTGGATATCCCACAAACTTACAATGTACTGATCGTGCCTCGAGCTTGTCCGCATACTGCTTTTTAACAAAAGCTGGACATCCCCAAATCTTTAGTACTTAAGATAGGGTTTCTCCCACTCCACATCTGATATGGTGTGGTAGGCACAGTCTTGGTAGGAACTAGGTTCAAATGATATGCAGCTGATTCTAGTGCATATCCCCAGAATGATTGCGGTAACTCAGCGTTACTCATCATGGAACGAACCATATCTAATAGGGTTCGATTTCTCCTTTCCGATACACCGTTGTGTTGTGGTGTGTATGGAGGAGTAAGCTGAGAGAGAATTCCATTCTCTTTTAAGTAACCCAGGAACTCGGCACTTAAGTATTCACCACCTCGATCAGATCTCAGTGTTTTTATACTCTTGCCTTTTTGTTTTTCCACTTCATTCTTGTATTCTTGGAATTTCTCAAAGGCCTCAAATTTATGCTTCATTAAGAAGATATATCCATACCTAGAGAAATCATCTGTAAAAGTAATGAAGTAGGAATAACCACCTCACGCATGTGTAGACATTGGACCGCACACGTCACTGTGTATGAGTCCTAAGAGCTCGCTTGCTCTTACTCCGTGTCCAGAAAACGGAGTCTTTGTCATCTTTCCCATGAGACAAGATTCACAAGTAGCATAAGATTGATATTCGAACGGATTCAAATATCCTTCTCTATGTAATTTAGTCAACCTTCTCTCATTGATGTGACCTAGTCTACAATGCCATAAGAAAGCCTGATTTAATTCCGGAGACTTTCTTTTAAGTGTATTCTGGACATTGAAAACCTGAGCTTGACTTAATACGTATATGCCGTTATCAAATGTATCTGACCCAATCAGAACTTGATTTAGGTGGATGTTAACTATATCGCTTACGAATGTAAAATCATATCCCTCTCTCGAAAGTGAGGACACTGATATGATATTACAAGTCATACTAGGTATATATAAACAGTTACGTAAAATCAATATATGCCCACTTGTCAAACCTAGGCGATATTCTCCCACGGATTCAGCATTCACTGTCATTCCGTTTGCAACTTTGAGAGACCAATCACCTAATTTTATAACTTTACGGTTTCTCAAAGTATGTAATGAATTACAGATATGAGATCCTGCTCCGGTATCCAATACCCAGGAAGTAGAGTTAATTGACAAACAGTTCTCAATAACAAACACACTTGAGGATGAATCCACAACATGCTTTGTATCCTGGTTACTGACTTCTAAAGCCCTGCAATCTTTCTGCCAATGTCTAATCCCATAATAATAGGAACTACCCTCTTTTACTATATTAAGTCCCGAAACTTTTGCCCTTCTCTTTCCTCCTGCTTCCCTGGTTTCCTTCAGGGTAGAAGGTAGAGACTTTAGAATCAAATCAGTACCTGACTCGTTCTGCAAGGTCCTGGAGCTCATTAATATAGCTAGTCATTGTAAGGACGTTGTCCCCTACAGATGACCCGTCAGCCATCCTCGCTTGAATTAATTCGTTCGAGGTTTCATATCTAGTGATATAAGATTGCTCTCCATATAAATCTTTATTATGGAGAAAGATGGAAACTAAGTCCATCTTCTCGTGCTGCTTCTGGTATACACCATCAACTGAAGCTAACACGAGGCACTTAGCTTTCGCTTTATCTTTTTCCCTTGTCTGACGGATATCCATATCCGTGACAGTGGAAACTGGACCTGGGACGGCAGGATCTTGAGTAGTAATAGGGTGGTCCAGCTTGTTATAGCCAATGGATATCTGGACAGACCTTTGCCAGTCATATAAGTCAGATTCAGTCAATTTATTATCTAGATGTAACCTATGTGTGGTCACAAGGTCGCTGCAATTAAGAAAGAGAGAAGAAAACATTTTAGCATGATGCTGTTGCAAGTTTAGATTGGTTTTAAGTTTATCTAAACAGGATGGCTCCCACTGTTTCTCGAATCCTTCCTCAAACCATAAAAGAAGAATTAGTCAGGACAATTCTCACCGTACAATACTTGCTTAACCGTTCAGCCAGGCCAGTGTCTAACTTCGAGGGAGGTTATCCAACGCTTTCGCGAATTTCCTTAATTAAATAACCTCTTTTCTCTGGGGGCGTATGTCACGACCCGAAATTGGCACGTGACGGCCCTAATACTACGCAACGTCTACAGGCGTAACGCAGTAAAAGAAAGCCAAAACCCAGAAATCTAAACCAGTAAAAGACAAGAAAAGATAAGAATTATTGTTTAAAAGTCTTTCAAATCACAACCCAAATTTTTTAAAAGTCCAACTTTATTTCCTTAAAATTTTGGCAGCACCTCCTTTATAAAAACCAACCCCAAAAGTGGGTACAACATAAATAAAAAGTAAAGCATCCCCAACGGGAGCAAATCCACGCCCAAAGGCGGAAAACAATCACCACCACAAATATACGACGCCGTAGCCAAGAAATAGAAGACGATAGAAAGGAAACTGTATAAAAGACAACATATCCAACATAATATACAACATCGTCCTCACCAAGTCTCTAAGTCAATATGAAAATAGTAGATGGAGAGTACAGGGATACAACGAATATACAATACAACGAATAAGCACAAAACCCATCTAAGCAAACTGCACACTGTGAGTGATGCGGTATCCGTAGCAAAAGATGATAAGATGTGTGATAATAGCCTGCCTCTGACTATCCTGAGGAACACCTGCAAACACTGTGGCACAACGGGGGTGAGTTGCAAACTCGTGAATAGTAAATAACATATGCAGGTAATCGCAAGTATGCACGTAAAGCGTGAATCTAAGATATGCAATTAACAGTAATAACATGTCATATGAATGCAGAATAATGGAAAGTACACTAGCAGGTACAACCAATATATATACAGCAATAATGATATGACAACAGTATGCAATAATCATGCGATAGGGATATGAGAATGTAACTGTGCAATAATCATGAAAGGTACTACTAATAGAAGAAGCAGCGCACAAACAGATAAGGTAAGGTATGGAGTGAAATATGTCATTTCCACGGAATCCTGACCTCGTGGTAGGATCACAATCCATCAAGACAATTCAAATCCCACTTCCTCAAATCAGCCCCCAAATTGGCTTTCATATCATCTAAGTATTTCATCACCTCAATTTCACAATATTAAGTATATCTCATATATCCCGAATGTACAACATCAAGTATATCTCACGTATATCGAATGTACAACAGCAAGCGAATCTCACATATCTCGTATGTACAATATCAGGTATATCTCACATATATCAAATATACAACATCAAGTGGATCTCACATATCTCGTATGTACAATATCAGGTATCCAATCTCAAATGAATCTCTTATATCCCGAATCAAACTCCAGCCAAATCCTAACATCCTAAGTATAATGTCATGAATAAATATGATGAGGTCAATACACATATATTAGCATCCCATTCCACTAATATTGCTGTAAGGGTATATATAACAGCGGCACAATCCCCTATTATATATACAAAGGAGTAATTAGAAATATCATGAAACCAATGTGCCAAGCATCGACACAGAAATGCTGATCTATCAGGTGCTGTCACCACGACTGGCCCCCTGATAGGTATGTATCATACGCTATCGCAAGAGCTCGAGTTTCTAGCTCTGACCCTCGCCTCTCGACGTATCCATACGCACATGACTCCCGTCGGTATCCACTCTATAGCCGCTGAGTCATTGGTCCTATCACCGGAAAGTATGGTTCCCCTAAGCCTCATCGCCTAGCACCGCGACATCGTTCTTGCTTCAGGGTACCCCCAGGCCCCACCATGTACCCATAGACGGTGCTTCCTCACTCCTCGAATCGGGCATATATCAGAACCGATAAATCTCATGGTGGCTGCGGAAATATCAATATCAAGGAAACCGGGTCCTTCAAACAATGCATAATTTTATGAACTACCACGGTCCCCAAATCCAGAAAACATCATGAAAAATCCATATAACAATGCGAAAATCCATGAATATAATATGTGTGCGACATCTGAAATGCAAGCATATAAAGGGAAAACCGCTAATTAACTGCATCAAGTTAATACAAATATCATGCGGTTCCTATTTATCCACTTCTAAATAACATCAAGTGAAGGTAAACATGTAGCTAAAACCAGATGTATGTAAAATCAATAAGGTATAGCAAGATAATGTGTCTACCTATAAGCAATGATATAGTATACCCCCTGGTATAAGAACAGTATGTGCAAGGTATACCTATAGCTATGACAGGGAGTGTGTATGTACCTATCACTAATGGTAAAATACTCTATAGGAACACAGGTATGATAAATGCCATATATGATAAGCAGTATGAATCAATGTCACAATGTCCCTAACCAAGAAATATAATATCTATAAGTGGTTTGTGTGTGACATGGCAATTATTGACGGTATGTGTAGCATATAATCAGTGCTCGTGCAACATGAATCGTCAATAATATGTGCAGTGTCCTAAGGATACTAGTCCAAGCACAACAATATTTAAGTAATAGGGTAAATGCGTAATTCTAAATATGACATAGAAGATGCGACAAGTAATAAAGTCTCTAGCCCTGACGCATAACGCCATGCGGACGATTCCCCTGTAGATGTTAAATCTACTCACCAATGCTCCTGGCTAAGTGAAGCCTACCACCTGTTTTCCCTTGTCGTAGCGTCCAAAGTCCCCGCTTACGAACCTAAAATTTCACAAACACATCACATAAGCAAATATCCTACATCGACGAAAATATATCGAAACGCAAGAATAACGCCCTGAAAATTAAACTGTGCACTTAGCGCATCTAACGCGCACGACATCGGCCAAAAATCCTAACTAGGGTCTCCAAACTACGAAACACCTAATTTAGATTCCGATCGTCCCGATCGCGCAACACAACACAAACAATTACCAGGAATAAAATAGATATAACCTCGCAACGACCAATCGAACGCACGTCGGAAAAACCACGAAATCTAGTAAGCAACCTATCGCAATATTTCGCACTAGTTTCAAGCTAACGCATATCTAGCGATTACAAACACCTTAAAATAGCTTAACTAAGCTATCTAAACTATTTCCATATTTTAAACACTTGCAAAATGAGTTTTAGCAAAAACCTAGTAAGCAAAAATACTTAATTGAACAAAATATTCATTAACAATAATTAGCATTTCTACTAGGTTCAGCTTTTCAATTTCACAAATTAACACTTCAATTAAATATTAAACACTTAAATTAAGCTTTAACCTTAACTTGAATTTCTAAAACCATTTCTAGAATTTTGAAACATGAAATTTAAAGCTTAAACTAACATCTAATTAAGCTAGCATAAAGTATTAAGCAACAAAAAAGAGATTAGAGTTAAAGTTTTATACCTTCAAGAACACCACTTGAATCAAGGATAAAACCAAACTTTAGCCTCCAAAATCCTCACTAGAATGAAGATCCAAGTAACTTTTGTGAAGAAGAATGAAGGTTTTGGATTTTATTTGAATTTCTATGAATTAAATTGGATTTTTCATGATTTATTTGTGCAAGAAATGATGAAAAATGAGTGAGAAAAGCAAAGGGCAGCCAAGAACAAGTAGTGGCCGGCCAAGAGGGAGTGTGGGGGGTTTTGTGCAAAAATGTGAAGAATTTTCTAGCAAAAATCATTAAATGCTTCATTAAATGCAAAAATGACACATTTTCTTTCTTTTCTTTTCTTTTTTAATTCAAAACCTTTTGCACTCAAAAATATCTAGATATTTAAAAAGAACGATCTAAAAAATAAGTGTAGTGATGATTTCCAAGAATTTTCATTTAGAAAATTTTTCCCGATTTACGCGCATATTTTACCGGCTAAAATAATATTTTATTTCGGAAAAATTCTATCTGAACCAAAACCTCCCAAATACTCCCAAAGTTCGTGCACAAGCTTTATTTTTGCTCAAAAAAGTGCCGGTAAGCTTATACGGACGTTTGATCGAAATCGGGTTAAAACGGGAAAAACCGACAATTTTGCCCTAAAACGGAAAAATTCGCAAAACGATTTCTGAAACGTTACAGCGTAGCCCCGCTGACATCTTTCTAGGCACCTACTTGGTTTATAGCATTGATCGTTAAGTGACGAATCTCTTGATAAGTAGTATATACTCACAGTAGGATCGGGATCCAAAATATCATCGTATGATAATGTTGAAGGAATCCTACCAACATTCATCAAACTCCAAAATGGTATGCATCTCTCTTCAGTTTCTTTAGAAATTCCCGATGTATATTTTTGCCCCATGCTCTTATGACCTTGGCGTTGGTCAAAATGTCATAAGTCACATGTCAAGTTCTACCCGTCATTATCCAGGTTAATTTGAACCCATCCGTACATATCCTTGACGTTGGCCAAAATGATAATACGACTGTCCCAAACTAACTCATCTATCTATGCAACAAATGAATACCCAGCAGCTACCAAACACTATGCCTTGGCGTTGGTCAAAATACATAGCTTGAATACTACCGACCATCCATAAGAAATGACGGAGGGCTACGACTGGTTTTGGCGAAACCGTGAACGTAGTGAACTTGATATAATCGAAGGAACCTGATAGCTTTTTAAAAGGAGTGGTTAAAGCTCCGCAATTAAAAATTCTGCTCTTTTAAAATAACCGAGTGGTTTCTTTTAAATTTGTTCCAACGATTTAACTTTGGTTTATTTTCTTTGCATTATAATAATGCGTCCCATCATTTATCCTATCATTGCAGAAAACAACGAAAATATCACGTCCTCTTATGCCATCCGCATTCGCCACTGGGTCCCGTCATCACCCGTTAGGTTACTTAACTAATGAAAGAGCGGGTGCTGGGCTAGCGCGGGTGTAAAACATAAGTGACGTCTAATAGCTATCATATATAGATATTGTACATTCGTCAGACGCAATAATAAGCATTCCAGATCACAGATGAACTTTGTTGGATTTATTACAATCCACATTTGCTTTGAGCCTGCAATAAAAGACGGATTACACAGTTGTGATGAATAGCCATTACCCCACCCTAGACCCCTACGGGTACGGCAAACTACCCGTCAAGTACCCGAAGTGAAGCGGTCTCCCTCAACAACGTGAGTAGGCCACTAAACACTTTGACGTACCCGGTAGTTTGTGTACCCCACCTTGGGTCTATCCTAGGAGCAAAAACAGTAAAAAGAAATAATACAACGGTGGCTACAACCGCAACCTGGATGTGCCCCGCAAAAGAATATTACATCAAATTACTTTTACATTGAATGAATATTAAACACATCTCAAACCCCGGCTAATCATCACAACAGTCCAACACAGTTCATATACACAAACAGTTAAAAAATAATATCACAGATATGTGCAACCCCGTGCCAACCGACATACTAGCAGTTAGGGGAGGTTTACGAACACATAAAATATTACAGATAATAACCCGATTAGCAATTAATTTAGAACATCGATCGATTACCTTTATCCATGTCTACCCCAAAATCAAATCAGCACAGAGACAACCTGGGCAGAAACAGAACATACAAGAAAACAGAAAACCAAGAATTATGAATTACAGAGGAAATCCGAGTCAACTCGGAGTTGACTCAGCGGCGGATCCGCGGCCAAAAGCACCTTTGTGCCGCGGTTCCCCGGCCGAGTTGCCGAGTTAGGGGCTCGTATTTTCTCAGTTTTCATTAAATTCCCTGCTGTGAATTTTAAGGTATGTCAAATATTTTTTCAGACAGTTTTAAAATTAACAGAAACTTAAGGTTTTGGTTTTTCGTTTTTCGTATTTTCCGTCGATCGAACTTCTAATCAGTTGCTAACAAGCTAGTAATGGTTTACCTGGCTCTGATACCACTGTAAGTCCATGTCACGCACCCCACGAACTTGCGGGGAGGCGGAATATATGAAAAACAATTATCAAAGCTTCGTAACACGGACTAGAGCGCATGAATCGTTTCTAAACCATTTCTAACAATCAACTAGAGGTTTAATTACTCGGATACGAAGTTATACCTCACGATACTAGTCCTTCGGGTCTTCATCGCGGTCCTCCACTCCTCGTAGGCTCCTTGGAATATCGGCACCTCAACGGCCTCCTCGAACCAAAGACGATCCATCCGAAAGCTCCAACGCCAAGCTTAATCTCAAACTTGAGATAACTAGGTTGCTTAAAGTGCTAATCTAAGCTACCTAGGGGATATAGAGTGAGCTTATGGATGTATTAGTCTAGCTAACCCTTGATCTCAACACATGAGAGGTTAGGGTTAGGGTTTGAAGAGAGAGTGAGCTTGAGGAGAGAGAAGGTGAAGATGAGAATGAGAATGAAAAAGCTTCTCACTTGAATATATGAAACATAATGAATTATCAAATAAATGAATATAAATGATTATTCACCATGCTTCATTAATTCAATATGAGTGATTCACTATGTGAGTCATTAAGCAATAAATGATGCATTAATCACATAGTGAATCACACAAATGAGTCACAAATTTCATTTAATGCAATACCACCTTACCCCCCTCCCCCCAAGTCACCACTCTTCTAGAAGCTTCCCGACGAATTACGAGAACGCCCCTCCAATCCGTGAAAACACAGAAAAACTTTAGACTGTATAAATCCAATAATCCGATAATAGAATCTGGCTTAAACTAAAGCCGGCTAGTAAAAACTGTCCGAAAACTCGTACGTACGTAAACACACGTACACGTCCCCTTGTCGTAAAACCATACGACCTCTATATCGTTTCGCCTGGAGCAGGGAAACTCTCTGTGTGGGACTCTAAAGACTCGACACTACGGTGGCAGTGGGTTTAACCACAAACCGCAAGCGGCACTAGCTGTACGTTGTAAGTACGCGGCGGCGCCCCGGCCGTCTAACAGACGCCGATATGCGGAACAAAACTTTTACGACTGGCGCTATCGCGTACTTTATCCCGGATCGTCCATTAAAGCTAAACTAACAAATTGTAAAGAGGGTAGAATTGTTATACCGAATGATCCGAGTCCTTCGGTCTTCAACCATCATCCCACGCTATGTTGCAACCGATCCGAACTTGCTCGATCTCCGGTCTCGTCGTCCAGGTGGCACCACGTCGACGGATGTTTAAACGGGCTCCCGCCTCAGAACCGAGGGAACTCGATCGTCAAGTTTGCTAAAAGAGGCGACCAAGATGAAGTAGAGAATGAGTAGAACACTTTGTCTCGTTACGTCCAAGGTCACGGACGAAACGGTTATAAGAAGTTGCCTTTTTGGAATCGGGTGAATGGAAATTGAACTATATGAAATTTCCATACACTAAACTATCATAATCTTTTGCAAATGAAATCAAATGAACAACCATAGCCTCACAAAGAGGGCCGACCACAATAAATAGAAGAGGGAGGTGAGTGTAGGAGCAAGGAGGAGGGTGACCATATCCCTTCATGCTTATCACAAAGAATGAATCATCAAAAGACATTAAATGCTAACCTATCACAATTAACCTAGTCATGCTTTATCATTAATGAACCATTAATGACAAAGCCACCTCACTATCCTAGTCACCATCCTAGTCACCTCATCTAGAAGTTTCCACACAAATCCCAAGAAAAGATAAATCCGCATTTAACCGAATGTCAAAATACGGCTGATAGAAAACTGGAAACTGGCAACTTCCAAAAATCATCCCGAAACGAATTTCAGGATAACCCCGTATCGGTATAAACATACCCGCATTTGTATTACGACCGAATACAAATGCAACTGAGACAAAGATATTATATCTACACAGTATAATACTGGGTTCCGGCTTAAACCAAAGCCTACCAGTATTATCTTCCCGAAAACTGACACGTACGAAAACGCACGTGCATTTTCCGAACCTTGCCATAAACCCATACGGCCTCTACAACGTTTCGCCCGAACTTGGGAAAGTGTCGTTGGGGGACTCTAATGACTCATCAGTACACTGGCACTGGGTATAACCACTAGCACGTCAGAGGTACTAGCTGTACGTAACGTTTTGCCTATGTATTGATTGGAAGGGAAGCTGATAAGCGAACTCATCTATAAACCCTACTGAGCCTGACAGTGACAATAACCGTACAGTCCGGAACATTCGTCTATGAGTATCGTATATTAGGCCTAGGGGGCCGGTAAACGTCAGACCCCCAATAGCTGCATAAGTCATGTTAGAGAGCAGCCCAGAACACCCTGAGATACTACTGGTATACCTACCAGTATATCTCGATTACCCTGGCCAGGGATTTCGTGTAATGGCTCTCCTAAACACTGCGCGATCTCACCCCCTATACCGGGAGAGACGAATCCCCGACGATCCGCTCACTTGCCTCCAATGTGGCTCGGGACTGTACCCAACTAAAACCTGTTTGCACAACTCCTTTGAGCGTGGTAGGGTAGTAATCTAAGCACAGTGGGAACTCACACGAGATAAATGACGACCTCAGGTCGATGAACTAACCTGTACTCATGTCACCAGGGAACTGCTATCTGACGATATGTATAATACCAACTAGCATGTTCCCGGCGAGTCCTGTCCAGTGTACTCATAACCCAATGAGCACCTGTATACATCTTAGGTGATCCAACTGACACCAGTGGCTTGTGAGACCGGCCACCGCCCCTCGTCGGGGTCTCGACTGTATACATTAGTCTACTCTGGAGTATCGATGCCCTATCTCGAAACTCCCACGACTAGGGACTCTTTTAAGGATGTGCTTATAGACCCCAGCTCCCACATATATGATCGCCATCATACTGCTGGTAGTCAAACAAGAATCCTATGGGCTCTATCAACATCTATATATGATGATAAAGACAGACCAAATAGCATACTATCATCTCGAGTAAGACTGTTTATCGGTATAGGTCCTCCCTCAATCATTGTAATCACGTACCTGCGATCCAATAATTGACTTAGAGGGCACTATATCCAACAATGTCCCACTTGCACTTAAGGCTAATTATTGCGATGTCGTGTACTCACAGCTCGTGTGATTCCGAACATCCAACTCCTCTACTAATCAGTTTCACAAAGCTCGTTTGCAAAACTATTGTGTTCGAGAAATAGCCTCAGTGAGTGGATCCGCTTCGGTGTTTCTTTCTGTATCTCTCTATATCTCAACTTCGCGGAAAAAACCATCTCCCGAATTGAGTAATACCTGTCTTAGAATATGTTTGGATATCTGATAGGACCTAGTTCATAAATGAACTCCAAATCCAAACTTCTTAGACTGTATCAATCACTGAAAGTAATCAGTGTCCAGCACCATGCCTCCCACAGTAGCCCCTTGGACCACCTGTCCATAGTACTGTCCCTCGTCCTAGGAAAAACTATAACTCTGACAATCACTCTGTCATCCAAGTCACCTGTGAAGCCTGGAATGATAACCGTCTCCCGAAGGAGGCCGCCGTCATCTAATCCGTAGAACATGTACTTATGTTCTATAACTGCTTCCCAATGTTTCTCCAGGATTGGATTAATATAAACTTATCGCATCTAGTGCAATAATGACATCTGGTGTGGTACTTGACATATCACGATTGACTCAATTGCCTAAGCAAGTGATCTGCCAATCATGCACATCCCTCTCCTCTTTAGTCTGTAAGACACCTTTAGAGAGGGTGACTCCATCACCTGCAGGTTCACCACCATGCCAGGAGTCATTTATTCTAAAATACTATTAGAATACTGTCAAAGTACCCACATTGGGAAGCTACCCAAATCTACATATAAAACCATTAGATCTAGTTACCAGAATGTCAAATATTATACCCATATCCTTTGTGGAGAAACAACTGTGTGACGAGCAAAGTACAACCTGATCGTAGTATAGGAATTTTACTTCCCACTCTGTGTATGTCATCCAAATACCAGGACATCACACCCTACTACCTTCTCAAAAGATCCATCCTTTATTCTGACGAAGTCAAACCTATGACTGTCACATTAAAAATAGATGATCTATCTCCGCTATATCTGCTCAAGTCTATAAATAGACACTAGCGTCTTGTCCACTATGCTTCCGCTGCTCCCACTGACTACGACAACTCTCTGGTAGAATAATATATATACGTACACTTCTAAAACTAGTTTAGAATGACGCTATATATTTCCTCCTGCCCGGTCTCATAGTCTGGAACAACAGTAGTGTCAAGTCTGGGTAAGCAAGAACCTCTCTGTCACCGTCCTTGAGGCTACCAGAGTACCTCTCGGGTGTCTGAGGTTACCCACCATATCTGCGGAGTGGCTATTGGAATGTCAAACCTGATTGAATATATAGGTCCTATTAAACTTTCCGTAATCGTTTGCGGTTCTGGAATCACTTCCAGTTCTACCATACTCCCACTTGTGTTTTCTGAAAAATCCATTTTAATAAAACTGTGGCGAGTCAAGAACAATATCACTATTGATCTTCCAGATGGTAGAAAATCAACCCTCGTCAAAGCTAGGGTCAACCCACAAACTGTCATTACAGAAACGTGCCTTGAGTTTTCCAGTGTCTGTTTTTAAGCTTAAGCTGGACAACTCCCCTTACCTTAACATCGTTAAGATATGAATCGTTCTATATCCAATATAGAAAGTTTGGCACTTATTTTAATTTGGAACCAAATTCTAATCTATGCAGCTGTCTCCAGTGCATATCAACTTAATGGAGAGAGGCTAATCAGCATTATTCAACTTAGGAATCCATCCAATTACGAGTAACCTGAAAGAGAAACAAGTTTCTCAAGACCATTACCATCAACTGAATACTAATCACAAGAATCTACATCTTCGATTTCTTTGAAGAATCCGGATACTTGCGATACATGGTTCTCTACTTTATTCCTATACCCACAACTTCTCAGAACTTAGACATTGTATTTCTACGAAACACTTGTCTATAAACTAGAGAAGTCATAAGTAAATAGAATATAGTACGAGGACCAACCCCTTTGTCCTGATGGACACTGGACAACATATAATACTCTGTATAAGTCCGCTGAGTTTGAATAACTCAAAACCTGTGCGTCGTAGGTTGAAAACTGTTCCCAGGCGATTTCCTCAAATATCACCAATTTCAACGAATTTTGATATAATGAGGATGATCACCTAATTCCCAATAACTTGCTCCCACTCAACATCTGTAAAACCATACAGATGTGAGAATCATATCTGGGAAATACATATCCTGGAGTAAGTATCTAATCGGGAAATCAGATTTCAATTAACAATGCACAGTGTAACTGAAACATAAATATGTTTTGTAGAGGTTTCCTGGTATTCCTAGTAATGCCTCTTCCACAATCCAAGTCATGACTTTAACCGTATATTTCCCTGCCATCTTTCAATTTCCCTTTATTTGTCTTTAGTCGTTACCTTCTGTACACCATCATTAGGCTAAGTTGTTTTCTTCCTTCCCTACCGTTCGGCACCAGCCTATGGTTTGGAAGAAGAATATCCAGTAAGCATAATAGGTGTACCCTCCTAATCCTAGGAGTACTCGCAACTTGAGAGAAGGTAATGATAAAAACAACTGAATAATACCTTATTCCTATTTCTCCTGAACCAGAATCCATCCTCGAAAAAATGTCCTTCGAGTTCGTATATAACCATACGATGGATTTATCCAATGGAATTGGATGTTCGTAGTGATACGGGTTGTTCTGGAGAAATCAAAGGTGAAGTAGGAGTGGCGATGAAATACGTGATTTGGTCATGAATGTAAATAGTCGCAATTTACTTTGCCCTGTTTCTAATTCCTTTATCTTGTCTTTACATATTACCTTTTGCACACCCTACTTAGGCTAATTGGTTTTCTTCATTCCCTACCGTTCGGCACCAGCCTATGGTTTGGAAGAAAACTATCCAATAAGCATAATAGGTGTACTCTCCTAAACCAAGGAGCCCTCGCAACCTGAGAGAAGGTGATAATAAAAGTTAACTGAATAAACCAGTTCTATTTCTCCTGAACCTGGATCCATCCTCGAAGAAGTCCCTTCGAGTTCGTATATAACCATACGATGGATCTATCCAATGGAAGTGGATGTCCGTAGTAATACGGGTTGTTCTGAGAAATACAAAGGATAAAAGAAGGAGCTGCAATGACTTATGCAACTATAGACAATCCAAAAGTCAGTATATTAAGAAGGTTCGGTCAACTTTGGTCACTGTGTTATAGTCTAGGGTCGGTCAAAAGTCGCTGCCAAAGAGAGAGAGAGAGAAGAAACACTCTGCGTGCACTCCAGCCTAAATCAGAATGGTTATCATTTTATCTAATTAGGAAACCTCCCACTATTTTCTCAAATTCTCCTCCAAACCTGAAAGAAGAATTAGTCGGGGTCACCCGAAGAGTAAACCAACTCATCAGTGAGAATCAGGATCCAACTATCATCGCATGATAACTTGATGGAAGCCACTCAAGTTAACACACTCCAGAAGGTATGCGCAAGTCTGGCAAGTTTCTTGTATGTTTGAAACACCCGATGTAATTTTTATCCCATGCTCTTATGACCTTGACGTAGGCCAACAAATCATAAGCAACATGTCAAGTTCTACCCGTCGTTGTCCTGATCAACTTAAGTCACCGTACAAGCCCTTGACGTAGGCCAACAAGGTGTACGTCTGACTTAAACTAATGCATCTATCTATGCAACAAATGAATACCCAGCAACTACCAAACACTATGTCTTGACGTAGGCCAACAAACATAGCTTGAATACTACTGACCATCCATAAGAAACGACGGAGGATTACGGCTGGTTTTTGGCGAAAAACCTTTAACGTAATGAACCTGATCTTGTTGAAGGAACCTGATAGCTTTATAAAAATATATAGTAGCGAAAACCTTTTGCTAAAGAAGTCACTCCTGGTGAAGGGATCTCGACTCTTTCCTCGTGGAATGAGGTGCAGGATATTCTAACTGAATACCGCTATGCAAAACAAAAGGAAACGTCTTTGTAATAATTTTAAAATTTGTTCCAACAACATCAAATATAGGTTTGTTTTATCTCGTATTGATAAGAATCAATACAGTCCCATCAATCAATCACACCAGAAAAGAACGAAAATAAAATGTACGTATATGCCATCCGCATTCGTCACTGGGTCCCGTCATCACCCGTTAGGTTATTTAACTAACGACAGAGCGGGGACTGGACTAGCGCGGGTGTAAAACATATACAACATCTAATAGTATATATACTAATATACAATAATCGCTCCAGGCGTGATAAATGCAACATTACAGAAAAATAATAAGCATCACAGAACAATACAGATAATCTGGGATCCCCGGGTTTCATAGAGCCGCTGCTGAAACTCGACGTTCCCCTGGTCGTGTGGATAGCCTGTGCAATGAAACCTGGACCCCTACGGGTGCGGCAAGTTACCCACCAAAACCTGAAGCGAGGTAGTCCCCACAACATAGTGAATGGAATACCCGGCACTTCACGGAATCCGGTAAATTGAGCACCCCATCTTGGGTCAACCTATACCCCCTACGAGTGCGGCGAATAGTCTGCCAATTCTAGAGTGAGGTCCCTTTGCCTCTCAATGCCATGAGATACGGACCCGTTGCCCTCCAGAACCCGGTTATTCGTGCACCCCACCGCGGGGTAAACTTAGTACAGAAATAAAAATAGTACAATAGGTACATCGACCGCAACCTGGTCGTGCCCTAAAAGAATAATATACAAACAGGCAGTTACGGCAGTCCACATGTTGGACGCTCGCCCCGCAATATCAAATGTACAAATAAATTTAAACAGCTCTACCATTGCACACTGCTATCCACCACGACAAATCCGCAACATCACAGCACAACACAGAACATCAACGCGAATGTCACGTTCACAAACCCGTCTAAAAGAACTATAGCAATCAGACGCGGTTTACCGATCAAATGACATTCCCGGTCGGAGATATAATGAAAGTGTAAGCCCGCGGGGGCGCCCCGGCCGTCGATCCGACGCCGGAAACGCGGAAACAAAAACTTTGCGAACTTTGCAAAGCGGCACCACCGCGGACTTTTCACCCGGATCGGGCCATTAACCTAGCTAACTAGCAATCAAGAAAAGAGTAGAGAAGTACCGAATGATCCGAGTCCTTCGGTCTTCGTCTCCGCTCCGATCTCCTGCGGAAAGTCCGTCCATAACCTCCTCGTTGGAAAGGGCACCACGTAGCCGGAATCTTTAACGGGCTCCCGCCTCTTGACCGAGGCAACTCGGGAAGTTGGCTAGCCGACGCGTCCAAGGCTTGCTATAGAATAGTGTAGTAAGTGTCTCTTTAGGGTTTATGAAGTTGCCATTGATGGAGGGATGTGAGGAGAAGAATGAATGAATGAGAGAAGCTTGGAATTTTGCAAGCAAAGGAGCATGAAAATGAGATGAATCAATTTTTTTTTCTCCCAAATGAAAAACCCTCTCCTCACTAGATGTGGCCGGCCCCCTCTCTCTAGAATGAGATTGGAGAGAGAAAAAGAATTAATCTCCAAGTATATGATAATGGAAAAAACAATATAGAAAATGGTCACTCTCATCTCACTCATCAATCCTACAACCATCATATGAAAAGCAATGATATAGACAAGAAAAAAATATCATCATGATGCTAGTCTCATCATAATTCACAAATGCAAGAAAGCCCCTCACAAAAAAAAGTTAATTGCAAACATGCAATTAACACCCTCCATCAAGAAAGTCCGACCGAGAAGGAAACAAGGAAAACTGGCCGGAACGGAATGCAAACTGGCAACCTCAGAAAACTGATCCCGTAATAAATTACAGGAAAACCCCGCTACTGCAAATACATGCCCGCATTTGTATTCCCACTGAACACAAATGCAAAGAGACAAAACTACACTATCTAATACTAGAATCCGGCTTAAGCCAAAGCCGGCTAGTAAAAACCGTCCGATCACGATCCGTGCAATACCGCACGTATCTGATCGAACCCTGCCATATCTCCATACGGCCTCTACAGCGTTTCGTCCGAAAGCTTGAGTAACTGTAAGTGTGGTGGACTCTAAAGACTCGTCAATACTATGGCTGTGGATTTAACCACTAGAACGTCAGAGGTATAAGCCAATACGTGACGGGCCACCAGCTATTGACCAAAAGGGTCGTCGATGAGCGAACTCATCCTGACACCCTACTGAGCCTGTCAGTGACAATATCCGTACAGTCCGGTCCGTTCGTCTATGAGCATCGCATGGCGGGCCTAGGGGGTTGGTAAAAGTCAGACCCCCAAAAGCGGTACAAGTCGTGTCGAAGTGTAGCCCAGAACACCCTGAGACACTACTGGAATACCTACCAGTAAATCTCCTGCCTTGGCCAAGGACTTTTTATGTTCTGGCTCTCCTCGACACAGCGCGACCTCACCCCCAATACCGGGAGAGACGAACCCCTGCAGATCCGCTCACTGCCTCCATGTGGCTCGGGACTGTACCCAACTAAAACCTGTTTGCACGACTCCTTGGAGCCGTGGTAGGGTAGTAATCAAAGCACAGTGGGAACTCACACGAGACAAATGACGATCCCAGGTCGATGAACTAACCTGTACACATGTCACCAGGGAACTGCTATCTGACGTCTGGTATAAAACCCAACTAACAGGTTCCCGGCGAGTCCTGTCCGGTGTACTCATAACCCAATGAGCACCTGTATACATCTTAGGTGAACCAACTGACACCAGTGGCTTGTGAGACCGGCCACCGCCCCTCGTCGGGGTCTCGACTGTATACACTAGTCTACTCTGGAGTATCGATGCCCTGTCTCGAAACTCCCACGACTAGGGACCATTTAAGGATGTGCTTATAGACCACCAGCTCCCACGTATATGATCGCCCTCATACTGCCGGTAGTCAAGCAAGAATCCTAGGGGCTCTATTAACGTGCAATAGTGACCTGTAAGGTCACCTAAAGCAGTACACGATGATAAAGGTAAACCAGATAGCATACTATCATCTCGAGTAAGACTGTCCTACTGGGACAGGTCCTCCCCTCAATCATTGCAATCACGTGCCTATGATCCAATAATTGACTCTGAGGGCACTATCTCCAACAATCTCCCACTTGCACTCAAGGCTAATTATTGCGATGTCGCATACTCACAGCCCGTGTGATACCGAACACCCAACTCCTCTATTAGTCAGTCTCACAAAACTCGTTTGCGAAACTGTTGCGTTCGAGGAATAGCCTCAGTGAGTGGATCTGCTCTGGTGTTTCTTTCTATGTCTCTCTTTACCTCAAGTTCGCAGAGAAAACTATCTCCCGAAATGAGAAATACCTATCTTAGAATGTCTGGATGTCTGATGGGACCTAGCTCATAAATGAACTCCAAATCCAAACTTCTTAGACTGTATCGACAACTGAACTTAATCAGTGTCCTGCGCCATGCCTTCCCTCAGTATCCACTTGGACCACCTGTCCAAAATACTGCCCCTCGTCAGAAGGAAAACTATAACTCTGACAGCCACTCTGCCATCCAGGTCACCTTGGAAGCCTGGAATGATAACCGTCTCCTTAAGGAGGCTGCCGTTATCATATCCCTAGAACATTAACTTATGTTCTAAAACTGCTTCCGACTGTTTCTCCAGGATTGGATCAATATCATCTTATTGCACCTACTGCATGAACAACATCTGGTGTGGTACTTGACATCTCATGATTGACTCAATTGCCTAAGCAAGTGATCTGCCAATCATGCGTATCCCTCTCCTCTTTAGTCTGTAAGACACCTTTAGAGAGGGTGACTACATTACCTGCAGGGACACTACCGTGCCAGGAGTCGTCCATTCTAAATACTCATAGAATGCGGTCAAAGTACCCAGATTGGGAAACCACCCAAATCTAGATCTAAAACCATAGATCCAGTAACCAGAATGTACGATATAATATCCAATTCCCATGTGGAGAAACTACTGTGTGACGACCAAAGTATAACCGATCGTAGTATAGGAATATCACTTCCTACTCTGTGTATGTCATCAAATACCAGGACATCACACCCTACTACCTTCTTAACAGATCCATCCCCTATTCTGATGAAGTCAAACCTGTGACTGTCACATCAGAAATAGATGATCTATCTCCGCTATAACTGCTTTAGTCTATAAATAGACATAAGCCTCCTGTCCACCAATGCTTCCGCTGCTCCCACTGACTACGACAACCCTCTGGCAGAGTCATATAGACGTACACTTCTAAAACCAGTTTAGAACGACGCTATACTCATCCTCCTGCCGGGTCTCACAGTCTGGAACAACAGCAATGGCAAGTCTGGGTAAACAAGAACCTCTTTGCTACCGTCCTTGAGTATACCGAAGTACCTCTCAGGTGCCTGAGGTTACCTACCTTATCTGCGGAGTGGCCAATGGAATGTCAAACCAGATTGAATCTTTAGGTTCCTTATCAAATCTTCAGTAATCGTTTGCGGTTCTGGAATCACTTCCAGTTCTACCATACTCCCACTACTGTTTTTGAAAAAAATCCATTTTTAATAAAACTGTGGCGAGTCTAGAACAATATTTCTATTGATCTGCCAGATGGTAGAAAATCAACCCTCGTCATAGCCTGGGTCAACCCACAAACAGCCATTACAGAAACGTGCCTTGAGTTATCCAGAGTCTGGTTTTAATCATAAGCCAGACAACTCCCCGTACCTTAACAACGTTAAGATATGAACTGTTCTATATCCAATATAGGAACAGAGGCACTGATTTAATTGAACTAGATTCAAATCATACAGCTGTCTCCAGTGCATGTCAACTAAATGGAAGGAGGCCGATCAGCGTTACTCAACTTAGGAATGCTTCCAATTATGAGTAACCTGAAAGAGAAGCAAGTTCTCTTAACCATTACTATCAACTGAATACCATACACAAGTATCTACATCTTCGATTACTTTGAAGAATCCCGATACTTGCAATATCTGGTTCTCTACTTTATTCATATACCTACAACTTCTCAAAACTTCGACCCTGTGTTTCTACGAAACACCTGTCTAAGAACTAGAGAAGTCATAAGTAAACAGAATACAGTACGAGGACCAACCCCTCTGTCCTAGTGGACACTGGACAATATACAACACTCTGTATAAGTCCCCTGAGTCTAGTAACTCATTCACTGTGTGTCGTAGGTTGAAAACTGTACTTTTGATTAAGAAGAATTACACCGCTGTTCAATGCTCCTTACCTAACCATCCACTGATATAGGTAAATGTCGTAGACATAATTTCAAAAAGGTATATCTCACTCTATAAAAATAGACGTACAGATATATCAATTTGAAATTGGTGCATAACAACGGATATTCAAAACCAAATATTTGTCATCTGGCAAACAACCCAGGTGACTTCCTCAAATATCCACAATTCTGACGAATCCCGATATAATGAGGATGGTCACCTAATTCCCAATAACTTACTCCCACTCATCATCTGTAAAACCATACAGATGTGAGAATCATACCTGGTAAATACATACCCTGGAGCAAGTGTCTAATTAGGAAATCAGTTTTCTATTAACAGTACACAGTGAAACTGAAACATTGAAATGTTTCGATAGGGTAACCTGGTATTCCTAGTAATGCCTCTTCTATTATCCAGATTCACGACTGTAACCTTATAATTCTTTGCCACCTCTCCAAATCCCTTTATATGTCTTTAGTCATTACCTTATGTACACCCTTTTAGGCCAAATGGTTTTCTTCTTTCCCTACCGTTCGGCACCAGCCTATGGTTTGGAAGAAGACTATCCAAAAAGCATAAAGGGTGTACTGTCCTAATCCTAGGAGCACTCGCAACGCGAGAGAAGGTGAAGATAAAAGACACCTGAATGTACTTTATTCCTATTTCTCCTGAACCAGGATCCATCCCCGAACTGGAACAAGTTCCTTTCGAGTTCGTATATAACCATACGATGGATTATCCAATAAACTGGGATCTTCGTAGTGATACGGAGTGTCCTGGAGAAATACAAAGGTGATTTAGGATTGGCGAAGAAATACTTGGTTTGGTCGTAAATAGCAGTCGCAATTTACTTTGCCCTCTTACTAATCCCTTACTTTGTCTGAACTTAACACCTTCTGTACACCGTTTAGGCTAACTGGTTTTCTTCATTCCATACCGGTCGGCACTAGCCTATGGTTTGGAAGAAGACTATCCAATTTGCGTAATAGGTGTACTACTCCTAAACCAAGGAGTACTCGCAACCTGAGAGAGGGTGAAAAGAAAAGACAACTGAATAATCCTATCCGTTTTCTCCAGAACCGGAAACCATCCTCGAATTCCTTCGAGTTCGTATATAACCATACGATGGTTTTGTCCAATGGAAGTGGACGTTCGTAGTGACACGGGGTGTCCTGGAGAAAAGGGTAAAAGTAGGAGTGGCAATGAGGTTTGCAACTCTGACAATCCAAAAGCCAGTGTTAAGAAGGTTCGGTCAACTTGGTCACTGAGTCATAGTTTAGGGTCGGGTCAATGGTCGCTGCCAAAGAGAGAGAGAAAAGAAACACTCAGCGTGCACTCTAACCTAGATCAGAATGGTTGTCACTTTATCTAATCTGGAAACCTCCCACTGTACCTCAAATTCTCCTCCAAACCTGAAAGAAGAATTAGTCGGGGTCACCCGAGGAGTAAACCAACTCATCAGTGGGAATCGGGATCCAACTCTCATCGCATGATAACGTGACGGAATCCGCTCACGGTATCACACTCCAGAAGGTATGCGCATATCTGGCAAGTTTCAGTTCTTTTGAAACTCCCGATGTGGATTTCTACCCCATGCTCTTATGACCTTGACTAAGGCCAACAAATCATAAGTCACATGTCAAGTTCTACCCGTCATTGTCCAGGTTAATTTGAACCCACCCGTACAAGCCCTTGACTAGGGCCAACAAGGCTATACGACTGTCCCAAACCAACGCATCTATCTATGCTACATATGAACACCCAATAGCTACCAAACACTATGCCTTGACTATGGCCAACAAACACAGCTTGAATACTATTGACTATCCATATGAAATGACGGAGGGCTACGAATGGTTTCTGGCGAAAACCTTTAACGTAATGAACTTGATATCGTTGAAGGAACTGATAGCTTTTGAAAATATAGTTACGAAAACCTTTGCTAAAGAGGTCACTCCCGGTGAAGGGATCTCGGCTCTTTCCCCGTAGAATGAGGTGCAGGATATTCCAACTGAATACCACGATGCAAAGCAAAAGTAATCGGCTATAGTGAAGTTACTGCCCTGACCCAAAATTTTGTCTAAGGGGTCACTCAAGGTGAAGGGATCTCGGCCCTTGCCTCGTCGACTGAGGAGCAGGATATTCCAACTGAATACCACGATGCAAAACAAAAGAGAACGCCCTTGCAATAACGGCTTTTTGAAAAGTGTTCCAACAACATCAGATTAGGTTTGTTTAACTTGCATTGATCCGAATCAATGCAGTCCCATCAATTGATCACACCACAAAGAACGAAAATATACTGACGTACGTATATGCCATCCGCATTCGCCACTGGGTCCCGTCATCACCCGTTAGGTTAGCTAACTAACGACAGAGCGGGGACTGGACTAGCGCGGATGAAAAACATATACAACATCTACTAATATATATATAATATATAATTTTCGCTCAAGGCGTGATAAAATGCAACATCACAGAAATGTACAGCATCACAGAAAAATACAGATATCTGGGATCCCCGGGTTTCACAGAGCCACTACTGAAACCCGACGTTCCCCTGGTCGTGTGGATAGCCTGCGCAATGAAAACCTAGACCCCTACGGGTGCGGCAAGTTACCCGCCAAAACCTGAAGATAGGCAGCCCCCTTCCGCACCGTGAATGGACCACCCAGCACTTCACGGAATCCGGTAACTTGGGCACCCCTCCTGGGTCAACCTTTACCCCCTACGAGTGTGGCGAATAGCCCGCCAATCCTAGAGTGAAGCCCCTTCCGTCTCAATGCCATGAGATGCGGGCCCGTTGCCCTCTAGAACCCGGCTATCCGTGCACCCCTCCGCAGGGTAATCCTAGTACAGAAAGTAAAATATACATACAACGGGTACATCGACCGCAACCTGGCCGTGCCCCAAAATAATAATACATACAGGCAGTGACGGCAGTCCACATGTCGGACGCTCGCCCCGCAATATCAAATGTACATAATACAACCACAACTGTACTAACATTGCATCCAGGCTATCCTCCACGACCGATCCGCAACATAACAGCATAAACATAGAACATCAACGTGAAGGTCACGTTCGCAAATCCGTCTAAAAGGGCTATAGCAGATAGACTGGATTTACCGATCGAGTGACATTCACGGTCGCAGATATAATGTAAATATTGTGAAAAATGTGTTTAAAATATCCGATCAATCAAAAATTAACAAGTGGGCCCCAAAGCAATACTGTAGCACTCACAGAAAATCTGAGCCCAATATTAATATTCCAAAACTCCTATTTTTAGCCCAGAAGCCCACTGGAGAAATTGGACACAGTGAGGACACCAATGTGCGGCGGAACCGCGGCCCAAGGGGGGATTTGGCCGCGGTTCCGCGCTTTAGTGATCGACTCACTGCGTCGAATTTTTACAGTAGTCTTAGAACTCCCTGCACATCATTCTGAGACAACCTGAAAAAATTTTGGACTTCAAAAAATTTCGACAGAAAACTGATGTAAGGAAAAAACGCGGGTTTTTGGAATTTTGGTCGATCGGAAATGCAAACACATCAAACAGAGCAAGACTATGTTAATGGCGAGGCTCTGATACCAATGTAAGCCCGCGGGGGCGCCCCGGCCGTCGATCCGACGCCGGAAACGCGGAAACAAAAACTTTGCGAACTTTGCAAAGCGGCACCACCGCGGACTTTTCACCCGGATCGGGCCATTAACCTAGCTAACTAGCAATCAAGAAAAGAGTAGAGAAGTACCGAATGATCCGAGTCCTTCGGTCTTCGTCTCCGCTCCGATCTCCTGCGGAAAGTCCGTCCATCACCTCCTCGTCGGAAAGGGCACCACGTAGCCGGAATCTTTAACGGGCTCCCGCCTCTTGACCGAGGCAACTCGGGCGCGAAGTTAGCTAGCCGACGCGTCCAAGCCTTGCTATAGAATAGTGTAGTAAGTGTCTCTTTAGGGTTTATGAAGTTGCCATTGATGGAGGGATGTGAGGAGAAGAATGAATGAATGAGAGAAGCTTGGAATTTTGCAAGCAAAGGAGCATGAAAATGAGATGAATCAATTTTTTTTTCTCCCAAATGAAAAACCCTCTCCTCACTTGATGTGGCCGGCCCCCTCTCTCTAGAATGAGATTGGAGAGAGAAAAAGAATTAATCTCCAAGTATATGATAATGGAAAAAACAATATAGAAAATGGTCACTCTCATCTCACTCATCAATCCTACAACCATCATATGAAAAGCAATGATATAGACAAGAAAAGAATATCATCATGATGCTAGTCTCATCATAATTCACAAATGCAAGAAAGCCCCTCACAAAAAAAAGTTAATTGCAAACATGCAATTAACACCCTCCATCAAGAAAGTCCGACCGAGAAGGAAACAAGGAAAACTGGCCGGAACGGAATGCAAACTGGCAACCTCAGAAAACTGATCCCGTAATAAATTACAGGAAAACCCCGCTACTGCAAATACATGCCCGCATTTGTATTCCCACTGAACACAAATGCAAAGAGACAAAACTACACTATCTAATACTAGAATCCGGCTTAAGCCAAAGCCGGCTAGTAAAAACCGTCCGATCACGATCCGTGCAATACCGCACGTATCTGATCGAACCCTGCCATATCTCCATACGGCCTCTACAGCGTTTCGCCCGAAAGCTTGAGTAACTGTAAGTGTGGTGGACTCTAAAGACTCGTCAATACTATGGCTGTGGATTTAACCACTAGCACGTCAGAGGTATAAGCCAATACGTGACGGGCCACCAGCTATTGACCAAAAGGGACGTCGATGAGCGAACTCATCCTGACACCCTACTGAGCCTGTCAGTGACAATATCCGTACAGTCCGGTCCGTTCGTCTATGAGCATCGCATGGCGGGCCTAGGGGGTTGGTAAAAGTCAGACCCCCAAAAGCGGTATAAGTCGTGTCGGAGTGTAGCCCAGAACACCCTGAGACACTACTGGAATACCTACCAGTAAATCTCCTGCCTTGGCTAAGGACTTTTCATGTTCTGGCTCTCCTCGATACAGCGCGACCTCACCCCCAATACCGGGAGAGACGAACCCCTGCAGATCCGCTCACTGCCTCCATGTGGCTCGGGACTGTACCCAACTAAAACCTGTTTGCACGCCTCCTTGGAGCCGTGGTAGGGTAGTAATCAAAGCACAGTGGGAACTCACACGAGACAAATGACGATCCCAGGTCGATGAACTAACCTATACACATGTCACCAGGGAACTGCTATCTGACGTCTGGTATAAAACCCAACTAGCAGGTTCCCGGCGAGCCTGTCCGGTGTACTCATAACCCAATGAGCACCTGTATACATCTTAGGTGAACCAACTGACACCAGTGGCTTGTGAGACCGGCCACCGCCCCTCGTCGGGGTCTCGACTGTATACACTAGTCTACTCTGGAGTATCGATGCCCTGTCTCGAAACTCCCACGACTAGGGACCATTTAAGGATGTGCTTATAGACCACCAGCTCCCACGTATATGATCACCCTCATACTGCCGGTAGTCAAGCAAGAATCCTAGGGGCTCTATCAACGTGCAATAGTGACCTGTAAGGTCACCTAAAGCAGTACACGATGATAAAGGTAAACCAGATAGCATACTATCATCTCGAGTAAGACTGTCCTACTGGGACAGGTCCTCCCCTCAATCATTGCAATCACGTGCCTGTGATCCAATAATTGACTCTGAGGGCACTATCTCCAACAGAAAGTACTGAAAAACTAACAAGTTTAAAATTTCGATCGACTAAATTTCCCGAAGTGGGCCCCACATACATCTGGTGTACAGTAACAAAATTTTGGCCCAAAAGACATATACCAAAAATCACCATTTCCCATGAGAAACCCACTGAAAAAATTTGGTGCACTGTTCCCACAAAAGCGCGGCGGATCAGCGGCCAAACCATGGTTTGGTCCGCGGATCCGCGGTCGTTTTGTGGGATCACGTGCCCAAATTTCACCAGTATTCTAAAAAAACCCTGCATGATTTTCTGAAATGCTCAAAATGAATTTTAGAACATTTTAAAAATCGACAGAAACATCATGTACAGAAAATTGTGATTTCGCGAAATCCGTTCGATCGATCTTTTAAACGCGTTAACACAAGTTAGTATAGCTTAATGGTGAGGCTCTGATACCACTGTAAGTACGCGGCGGCGCCCCGGCCGTCTAACAGACGCCGATATGCGGAACAAAACTTTTACGACTAGCGCTATCGCGTACCTTATCCCGGATCGTCCATTAAAGCTAAACTAACAAATTGTAAAGAGGGTAGAATTGTTATACCGAATGATCCGAGTCCTTCGGTCTTCAACCATCATCCCACGCTATGTTGCAACTGATCCGAACTTGCTCGATCTCCGGTCTCGTCGTCCAGGTGGCACCACGTCGACGGATCTTTAAACGGGCTCCCGCCTCAGAACCGAGGCAACTCGATCGTCAAGTTTGCTAAAAGAGACGACCAAGATGAAGTAGAGAATGAGTAGAACACTTTGTCTCATTACGTCCAAGGTCACGGACGAAACGGTTATAAGAAGTTGCCTTTTTGGAATCGGGTGAATGGAAATTGAACTATATGAAATTTCCATACACTAAACTATCATAATCTTTTGCAAATGAAATCAAATGAACAACCATAGCCTCACAAAGAGGGCCGGCCATAATAAATTGAAGAGGGAGGTGAGTGTAGGAGCAAGGAGGAGGGTGACCATATCCCTTCATGCTTATCACAAAGAATGAATCATCAAAAGACATTAAATGCTAACCTATCACAATTAACCTAGTCATGCTTTATCATTAATGAACCATTAATGACAAAGCCACCTCACTATCCTAGTCACCATCCTAGTCACCTCTTCTAGAAGTTTCCACACAAATCCCAAGAAAAGATAAATCCGCATTTAACCGAATGTCAAAATACGGCTGATAGAAAACTGGAAACTGGCAACTTCCAAAAATCATCCCGAAACGAATTTCAGGATAACCCCGTATCGGTATAAACATACCCGCATTTGTATTACGACCGAATACAAATGCAACTGAGACAGATATTATATCTACACAGTATAATACTAGGTTCCGGCTTAAACCAAAGCCTACCAGTATTATCTTCCCGAAAACTGACACGTGCGAAAACGCACGTGCATTTTCCGAACCTTGCCATAAACCCATACGGCCTCTACAACGTTTCGCCCGAACTTGGGAAAGTGTCGGTGGGGGACTCTAATGACTCATCAGTACACTGGCACTGGGTATAACCACTAGCACGTCAGAGGTACTAGCTGTACGTAACGTTTTGCCTATGTATTGATTGGAAGGGAAGCTGATGAGCGAACTCATCTATAAACCCTACTGAGCCTGACAGTGACAATAACCGTACAGTTCGGAACATTCGTCTATGAGTATCGCATATTAGGCCTAGGGGGCCGGTAAACGTCAGACCCCCAATAGCTGCATAAGTCGTGTCAGAGAGCAGCCCAGAACACCCTGAGATACTACTGGTATACCTACCAGTATATCTCGATTACCCTGGCCAGGGATTTCGTGTAATGGCTCTCCTAAACACTGCGCGATCTCACCCCCTATACCGGGAGAGACGAATCCCCGACGATCCGCTCACTTGCCTCCAATGTGGCTCGGGACTGTACCCAACTAAAACCTGTTTGCACAACTCCTTTGAGCGTGGTAGGGTAGTAATCTAAGCACAGTGGGAACTCACACGAGACAAATGACGACCTCAGGTCGATGAACTAACCTGTACTCATGTCACCAGGGAACTGCTATCTGACGATATGTATAATACCAACTAGCATGTTCCCGGCGAGTCCTGTCCAGTGTACTCATAACCCAATGAGCACCTGTATACATCTTAGGTGATCCAACTGACACCAGTGGCTTCTGAGACCGGCCACCGCCCCTCGTCGGGGTCTCGACAGTATACACTAGTCTACTCTGGAGTATCGATGCCCTATCTCGAAACTCCCACGACTAGGGACTCTTTTAAGGATGTGCTTATAGACCCCAGCTCCCACATAAATGATCGCCATCATACTGCTGGTAGTCAAACAAGAATCCTATGGGCTCTATCAACATCTATATATGATGATAAAGACAGACCAGATAGCATACTATCATCTCGAGTAAGACTGTTTATCGGTATAGGTCCTCCCTCAATCATTGTAATCACGTACCTGCGATCCAATAATTGACTTAGAGGGCACTATATCCAACATACGTAACGGTCCCCAGGTAGATGTCGATAAGAAGGCCGATGAGGAAAATCATCTGAACTCCCACTGAGCCTGATGTGACAATCTCCGTACAGTCCGGTCTGTTCATCTAAGACTATCGCATATCGAGCCTAGGGGGCGGCAAGCGTCAGTCCCCTAATAGCTGTATAAGTCGTGTCGGAGCGAAGCCCATTACACCCTGAGAAGCTACTGGAACCTACCAGTATATCTCGCTTGCCCTGGCTAGGGACTTTGCGTAATGGCTCTCTGACACAGCGCGATATCATCTCCCAATACCGGGAGAGACGAATCCTGTCTAACCACTACTGCCTCCAAGTGCTCGGGACTGCACCCAACTGCTACCTGTTTGCACGACTCCTTTGAGCCGTGGTAGGGTAGCAATCTAAGAACAGTGGGACACTCGAGGCGAAGTAGCAGTGTCAAGTCTGCGGACTATGCTGTACTCATGTCACCTGGGAACTGTTAACTGACGACGGGTATAATACCAACTAATCAGTTCCCCTGCGAGTCCTGTCCGGTGTACCCGTAACCTAACGAGCACCTGTATACTATCTCCAGTACTACGTACTGATGGCTATGGGACATACCATCTCCCCAACTGGGATGAGAAGCGTACACACTAGTCTACTCTAGAATATCGATGCCCTATCTCGATATTCCAACGACCAGGGACCTGTATAGGATATCGCTTACAGACTAGCCAGCCCCCACTAATGTGACTGCCATCACAACGCTGGTAATCAAGCAAAGATCCTATGGACTCTACTAATATGTATAAGTGATACGTTGCATGAAACATATGCACATATTAAAGTAGACACAAACCAAGTAGCATACTACCATTTTTAGTAAGACTGTATATACAACTGTGAATATCCCAAGCTTCCATTAAGTAATATACAATCTAGTATGATACAATAATGGCCCCTAAGGCATATACACTAACAATATATATCACTATGCAAAGGAAAAAATCCAAAAGCAATCAAAAGACAAACCGAGTGCTGTAGCATCTGCCAGTTTTGCTAAAGAGGTCACTCCCGGTGAAGGGATCTATTGGATATATATGCCCTAGAGGCCTTCATTGTATAGGATGCTAGGGATATGTATGTACAAGACAATCTTGCTTAATATGATAGTACGCTATTTGGTTTGACTTGATCTTAACGTGTGATATATTTTACTTTGTATTTATAAACATGTTGATAAAGCCCATAGGGTGTTTGCCTGACTACCGGCGTTGTGATGGCAGTCATACTTGTGGGAGCTGGATAGTCAATAGGCACATCCTCAAATGTCCCTGGTCGAAGGAGTATCGAGACTGGGCATCGATGCTCCAGAGTTGACTAGTGTGTACATATCTAGACCCTGATGAGGGGTGATGGATTGGTCCCGCAACCATTGGTGAGTGCACCTAAGATTGTATACAGATGCTCACTGAGAGTGAGTACACCGGACAGGACTCGCCGAGAACTGACTGGATGGTATTATACCTAACGTCAGATTGCAGTTCTCAGGTGACATGTGTGCAGATAGTCTGTTGACTTAAGGTCGTCATTTGTCTCGTGTGAGTTCCCACTGTACTTTGATTGCTACCCTACCACGGCTCAAAGGAGTCGTGGAAACAGGTTTTAGTTGGGTACAGTCCCAAGCCATGTGGAGCCAGTGAGCGACTGTTAGGGATTCGTCTCTCCCGGTATAGGGAGTTGATATCGCACTGTGATCGGTTGGTCATTACCATAAGTCCCTGGCCAGGGCTGATTGAGAATTACTGATGGACTAATCAGTAGATTATCGGATGGTATTGAGCCATACCGGCATGACTTGTACGGTTATTAGGGGTCTAACGTTCACCACCTCCCTAGACCATACATACGATACTCTTAGATGAACAGACCGGACTGCGCGGATATTGTCACGGACAGGCTCAGTAGGAGTTCGGATGGGTTTCCTCATCGGCCTTCTTATCGACATCTACCTGGGGACCGTTACGTACAGCTAGTGACGCTTACGGTCTGTGGTTAAACCCACTGCCAGCGTAGTAGTCGAGTCTTTAGAGTCCCACACAGAGATTTCCCTACTCCAGGCGAAACGATATAGAGGTCGTACGGTTTTACGACAAGGGTTCGGACGCATACGTGTGTTTACGCACGTACGACGTTCGGACAGTTTTTACTAGCCGGCTTTGGTTTAAGCCAGATTCTAGTATCAGGTTATTGGATTTATACAGTCTAAAGTTTTTCCATGTTTTCACGGATAGGAGGGGCGTTCTCGTAATTTTGCGGGAAGCTTCTAGAAGCATGGTGACTTGAGGGTTTAGGTGGCATTATCATTAAATGCAATTGTGACTCGTTTTGTGTGATTCATCATATCATTAATGCATCATTAAATTCTTAATGACTCATATAGTGAATCACTCATATTGAATTAATGTAGCATGATGAATAATCACATTTATTCATTTATTTGATTATACATTATGCTTCATATATATTCAAGTGAGAAGCAATTCCATTATCATTATCATGTTCACCTTCTCTCTCCTCAAGCTCACTCTCTCTTCAAACCCTAATCCTACCACTCATGAGTTGAGATCAAGGATTAGAATAGACTAATTAACCCATAACCTAACTCTATATCATCTAAGTTCCTTTGATTAGCAACTAGAGAAACTTAGTTACCTCAAGCATAGAGGTAAAGCTTGGATTAGGGTTCTCGGGTGGATCATCTATCATGGAAAAGAGGTCGAGGAGGACGTAGAGATCGAAAAAACGAAGGACACGATTCACTAGGTATAATCTCTTTTCATAGTAGCTAAGAACTTCTATGGTTGTTGTTAGTTATCGTTTAGTAAAGATCTTCGGTTAGTCGATGTTTGCATAAAGAACAAGATCGTTTTTCATATTTCCGCCTTCCCGTAACTTGTGGGGTGTTGTACATCGACTTACAGTGGTATCAGAGCCTCGCTAAATAATAATTAACTCATTTGCAAAGTCATATGAATTTTGAACGCAAAACGAACCGGAAAATATATCATATTCACATAGTTTCTGTCGATTTTAAATTGAGGTCCAAAAATTTTTCAGGGACCTCCAGAATAACCTACAGGGAAACCTAAGAACACTGGAGAAATTTGGGTGCATGAATCGGCCAACACACCGTGGAACCGCGGCCGATCCCACCGATCCGCCGTGGATCCGCGGCCGAGTTGAGCCTGATTCACCCCAAATCTCCCCAGTAACTCTTCTGTGAATATTTTGTCTTTTCTGGAATGTTTATTTTTACAGAGAAGTTTTGGAGCAGAATCTAATGGGTTTGATCGATCGAAATTATACGACGTTTGCTAATTTGAATATATCTGTGAACTGTATAATGTGTTCGTAAACCTCCCCTAACTGCTAGTATGTCGGTTGGCAGGGGGTTGCACATTTCTGTAATGTTTTAACTATTTGTGATTATGAACTTAATTGGATTGTTGTGATGATTAGACGGGGTTTGAGGGGTTATTATATTCATTCATTCGATGTAATTGTAATATGTTGTAATATTATTTTGCGGGCACATCCAGGTTGCGGTTGTAGCCACCGTTGTATTATTTCTTTTTACTGTTTTTTCTCCTAGGATAGACCCAAGGTGGGGTGCAAAAACTACCGGGTACTTTGAAGTGTTTAGTAGCCTACTCACATTGTTGAGGGAGACCACTTCACTGTAAGTCGATGTACAACACCCCACGACTTGCGGGGAGGCGGAAATATGAAAAACGATCTTGTTCTTTGCTTAAATATCGACTAACCGCAAGAATCGAAGCTAAACGATAACTAACAACAAACATAGAAGTTAACAACTACTATGTAAAGGGATTATACCTAAAGAACCGTGTCCTTCATCTTTACGAACTCCACCTCCTCCTCGGCCTTCTCGAAGTAGTAGACGATCCACCCGAGAGCTTTACTCCAAGCTTAGCCTCTAAACTTGAGGCAACTAACTTTCTTTAAGTGCTAATCAAAGAAGCTAGGTGATATAGAGTGAGGGTTATGGTTTAATAAGTCAAACTAATCCTTGTACTCAACACATGAGAGGGGAGGATTAGGGTTTGAAGAGGGAGAGCTTGAGGAGAGAGAAGGTGAAGATAATAATGAAGTGAGAATAATGAGTTATCATAATATATATCAAGCATTTTGTTATATCAAGAAAAGAAAAGAAAATGATTTACAACCATGCTTGATAAATATCTTGTGGTGATTCATCTCCATGAGTCATTAAGCAATTATGAAGCATTAATGACATGGATGAATCATCCATATGACTCACTAATCACATTCATAGTATATGCCACCTAAACCTCCTTAGTCACCATCTTCTAGAAGCTTCTCGCGCAATTACGAGAACGCCCCTCCTTTCCGCAAAAATACGGAAAAACTTTAGACTGTATAAATCCAATAACCGGATACCAGTAACTGGCTTAAACCAAAGCCGACTGGTAAAAACTGTCCGAAAGTCGTACGTGTGTAAACACACGTATGCGTCCGAACCCTTGTCGTAAAACCATACGACCTCTATATCGTTTCTCCTGGAGTAGGGAAACTCTCTGTGTGGGACTCTAGAGACTCGACTACTACGCTGGCAGTGGGTTTAACCACAGACCGCAAGCGGCACTAGCTGTATGTAACGGTCCCCAGGTAGATGTCGATAAGAAGGCCGATGAGGAAACCCATCCGAACTCCTACTGAGTCTGATGTGACAATCTCCGTACAGTCCGGTCCGTTCGTCTAAGACTATCGCATATCGGGCCTAGGGGGCGGCAAGCGTCAGTCCCCTAATAGCGGTATAAGTCGTGTCGGAGTGAAGCCCATTATACCCTGAGAAACTACAGGAACCTACCAGTAAATCTCGCTTGCCCTGGCCAGGGACTTTGCGTAATGGCTCTCTGACACAGCGCGATATCAACCCCAATACCGGGAGAGACGAATCCTGTCTAACCGTCACTGCCTCCAAGTGCTCGGGACTGCACCCAACTGCTACCTGTTTGCACGGCTCCTTTGAGCCGTGGTAGGGTAGCAATCTAAGAACAGTGGGACACACTCGAGGCGAAGTAGCAGTGTCAAGTCTGCGGACTATGTTGTACTCATGTCACCTGGGAACTGTTCACTGACGACTGGTATAAAACCAACCAACAGTTCCCTGTGAGTCCTGTCCGTTGTACCTGTAACCCAACGAGCACCTGCATCCTATCTCCAGTACGACGTACTGACGGCTGTGGGACAGACCATCTCCCCAACTGGGATGAGAAGCGTACACACTAGTCTACTCCGGAGTATCGATGCCCTGTCTCGATAATCCTATAACTAGGGACCTGAATAAGGATGTGCTTGTTGACTACCCAGCCCCCACTAGTGTGACTGCCATCATAACGCCGGTAGTCAAGCAAGATCCTAAAAGCTCTATCAATACGTATACTCACATATTAAGATAGAAAAAACCAAGTAGCATACTACCATGTTTAGCAAGACTGTTATATACATGTGAATATCCCAAGCTTCCATTAAGTAATATACAAACTAGTATGATACAATAATGGCCCCTAGGGCATATACACTAACAATCTCCCACTTGCACTAGGGCCATGTACTGGCATATCGAAGACCGATGATCTCGAGTAGCCTCTCGAACTGAATCTGAGGTAGGGCCTTTGGGAATGGATCAGCAATGTTCTCTTCAGAAGCAACTCTCCGTACCTTGATCTCCTGACGATCTATGATCTCCCTGATCAGGTGATACCGCCTTAAGATGTGTCTGGACTTCTGATGGGACCTTAGTTCCTTTGCTAAAGCTATAGCTCCGTTGTTGTCGCAATACAGAGGTATTGGATCAACTATGGTAGGAACCACCTGAAGTTCTATTAGGAACTTCTTCATCCAGACTGCTTCTTTTGCGGCATCGGAAGCAGCTATATACTCCGCTTCCATTGTCGAGTCAGCAACGGTGTCCTGCTTGGAGCTCTTCCAGCATACCGCCCCTCCATTGAGGGTAAAGACATAACCCTACATGGACTTGGAATCATCCTTATCACTCTGGAAGTCGGAATCAGCAAAGGCCTCCAACCTGAGGTCTTTTCCGCCGTAAACCAAGAACATCTCCTTAGTCCTTCTCAGGTACTTGAGAATGTTCTTTACTGCTATCCAGTGCTTCTCCCCTGGGTCTGACTGATACCGGCTTACCACGCTCAGTGCGTAAGCTACATCTGGTCTGGTGCACAACATCGCATACATTATAGAGCCTACCGCAGAAGCATAGGGTATAATAGACATGCGTTCCCTTTCCAAATCAGTCTTGGGAGAAATCTCTTTGGAGAGGGTGATTCCGTGACAAGCCGGTAGATTACCGCGCTTAGAATCTTCCATACTGAATCTTTTCAGTACAGTGTCGATATACCTGGACTGCGAAAGTCCCAACATCCTCTTGGATCTATCACGATAGATCCGGATCCCTAGAATGTAAGAGGCATCACCCAGGTCTTTCATGGAGAACCTGTGTGACAAGAATCCTTTGACAGATTGTAGCATAGAAATGTCATTTCCTATCAATAGAATGTCATCCACGTACAAGACGAGGAATACGACACTTCTTGCTACAACTTTACTATATATGCACGGTTCATCTGGATTTTTGATAAAGTCATATTCTTTGACTGTTTCATCAAAACAGATGTTCCAACTCCGCGATGCCTGCTTTAGTCCATAAATGGACTTAAGCAGCTTGCATACTTTCCCGCTGCTCCCACTCTGATTGAAACCCTCTGGCTGATCCATATAGACGCATTCTTCTAAATTTCTATTCAGAAAAGCCGTCTTTACGTCCATCTGCCAGATTTCATAATCATGGAAGGCAGCAATAGCAAGAAGGACTCGAATGGATTTGAGCATAGCCACTGGAGAAAAAGTTTCGTCATAGTCCAAACCAGGTCTTTGACGAAAACCCTTTGCAACAAGTCTAGCCTTATAGGTTTCCACCTGTCCATCTACACCAATCTTTTTCTTGAAGATCCATTTGCATCCTATGGGTTTTACCCCATCTGGAGCAAAGTCCAAAGTCCATACTTTGTTGGTGTAAATGGACTCCATTTCGGTCCGCATTGCATCTAGTCATCGTACCGAGTCACCGCTCTGGATGGCCTGCTGGAAGTCAGTAGGTTCATCATCATCTATGATGCAATCCTCTCTATCCCTATCTATGAGAAAACCGTAGTATCTCTCAGGCGGATAAGACGGCCTACTACTCCTGCGGAGGGGTGCGGGAATGTCTTGTTCTTCTTGAACTATCGGTTCTACCAAACTTTCAGTATTAGTTTGTGGTTCTGGAATTTCTTCCAGTTCTATTTCGCTCCCACTTGATTCCTTTTCTAAAAACTGATGTTCTAGAAAATGGGCATTACGAGAAACAAATACCTTTTGTTCCTCTGCGTAATAGAATAGATATCCCCTGGAGTTCTTTGGATATCCCACAAACTTACACTTTACTGATCGTGCCTCGAGCTTGTCCACATGCTGCTTTTTAACAAAAGCTGGACATCCCCAAATCTTTATATATTGTAGATGGGGTTTCTTCCCGCTCCACATCTGATATGGAGTGGTAGGCACAGTCTTGGTAGAAACCATGTTCAAAAGATATGCCGCTGATTCTAGCGCATAACCCCAGAAAGATCGCGGTAACTCAGCATTACTCATCATGGATCGTACCATATCCAATAGGGTTCGATTCCGTCTCTCCGATACACCGTTATGCTGTGGAGTGTATGGAGGAGTAAGCTGAGAGAGAATTCCTTTCTCTTTTAGGTAACCTAGGAACTCGGCACTCAAGTATTCACCACCTCGATCAGATCTAAGTGTCTTGATACTTTTGCCGGTTTGGTTTTCTACTTCATTCTTATACTCTCGGAATTTCTCAAAAGCCTCGGATTTATGTTTCATCAGATAAATGAATCCGCATCTTGAGTAATCATCCGTGAAAGTAATGAAATAGGAAAAACCACCTCTTGCATGTGTAGACATTGGACCACATACATCGCTGTGTATGAGTCCTAAGAGCTGGCTCGCTCTTACTCTATGTCCAGTAAATGGAGTCTTTGTCATCTTTCCTTTGAGACAAGATTGTCAAGTGTCATAAGTTTGATATTCGAACGAGTCCGAATATCCTTCTCTATGCAACTTAGTCAACCTTCTCTCATTGATGTGACCCAGTCTACAATGCCATAAGAAAGCTTTAATTAAATCTGGAGACTTTCTTTTAAGTGTGTTCTGGACATTGAAAATTTGGAGTTAGTTTAAAACATATATACCGTTATTTAGTGTACCGGACCCAATCAAACCATGATTAAGGTGGATGTTAACAACATCTCTTACAAACATGAAATCATAACCTTTATTTGATAATAAGGAAACTGATATGATATTACACGTTAAGCTTGGTACAAAAAAACAGTTATGTAAAACCAAAATGTGTCCACTAGTCAATCCTAGGTGATAATCCCCGACGGACGCAGCTCCCACGCTAGCTCCGTTAGCAACCTTTAGGGTCATATCACCTTCCTTCAGCACTCTACGGTTTCTCAGTGCCTGCAATGAATTGCAAATATGAGATCCTGATCCGGTATCCAATACCCAGGAAGTAGAGTTGATCGACAGACAATTCTCAATTACAAACACACCTGAAGTCGAAGCCACAGCTTGCTTCGTTTCCTGGTTCTTGGCGTTCCACGCCTTGCAATCCTTTTTCCAGTGCCCTTTCCTGTGACAATGGAAGCACTCATCCTGGCCAACTACCGGTACCGCAAACTTTTTCTTTCCCTTCCCTCCCACCTTACTAACACCTCCTCTAGGTTTGGTGGCGGCCTTCTTCTTCCTTCCTTTGGCCCTTGCCTTGGACCCGGAAGAAGATGTACCGCTAACAAACATAGCGGGTGTTTCCCTTGTCTTCTGCAAGGTGCCCTCTGCACTCCTTAACATGTTCAGGAGTTCCGGAAGTTCAACTTCTTTTCTTTGAATGTTGAAGTTCAGGATAAACTGGGCGTAGGTGTGAGGAAGGGACTGGAGAATAAGGTCTGTATAGAGCTCATTATCTAAAGTCGTCCAAAGGTCTGCGAGCTCTTCAATATAGCCGATCATCTTTAGGACATGTTCTCCTACCGATGACCCGACAGCCAACCTCGCTCGAAACAAGTTCTTAGAGGTCTCGTATCTTGCTATACGAGATTGCTCTCCATAAAGTTCCTTTGTATGGAGAAATATGCCATCAAGGTTCATATCCTCATGCCTCCTCTGATGTTCATTGTTCATTGAGGCAAGCACGATGCACTTGGCTTTCGCGCAATCTAAATCCCAGGTTTTGCGGATTTCCTTATCCGCATTGCTGGATTTGGGACCAGGGACAGCAGGTGCCGTAGCGGTGAGGACGTACCCCAATTTGACATAGGTCAAAGCCATTTTGACATTCCGCAGCCAATCTTTATAGTTTGGCCC
Organism: Agapanthus africanus; assembly: GCA_030015575.1. Classification (NCBI taxonomy): domain Eukaryota; kingdom Viridiplantae; phylum Streptophyta; class Magnoliopsida; order Asparagales; family Amaryllidaceae; genus Agapanthus; species Agapanthus africanus. Next base: position 176,022,922 of record CM057347.1, on the reverse strand, counting down.
TGTCAGTATATTTTTCTCTAAAAGTAACTTAAGTCCAGTCATTTTCAGGGTCGTTGCAATTAGGAGAGAGAGAAGAAAACTCTTTAGCATGATGCTCTTGCAAGTTTAGAGTGGTTTTTAGTTTATCTAAACTGGATGGCTCCCACTGTTTCTCGAATCCTTCCTCAAACCATAAAAGAAGAATTAGCCAGGACTATTCTCACTGTACAATTCTTGCTTAACCGTTCAGCCAGGCTAGTGTCGATACTTCGAGGGAGGTTTTCCAACGCTTTCGCGAAGTTCCTTAATTAAATAACCTCTTTTCTCTGGAGGCGTAACCCCGCTAACACCTTTCTGGACACCTACTTGGTTTATAGCATTGATCGTTAAGTGACGAATCTCCTGATAAGTAGCATATACTCACAATAGGATCGGGATCCAAATATCATTGTATGATAATGTTGAAGGAATCCTACCAACATTCATCAAACTCCAAATGGTATGCAACTCTTTGCAAATTTCAGTTTCTTTAGAAATTCCCGATATATATTTTTCTGCCCCATGCTCTTATGACCTTGGCGTTAGGTCAAAATATCATAAGTCACATGTCAAGTTCTACCCATCATTATCTTGTCAATTTGAACCCATCCGTATTTATCCTTGACGTTCGGCCAAAATGATAATACGACTGTCTCAAACTAACTCATCTATTTATGCAACAAATGAATACCCAGTAGCTACCAAACACTATGCCTTGGCGTTAGGTCAAAATACATAGCTTGAATACTACTGAATACCCAGATGAAATGACGGAGGGCTACGAATGGTTTTGGCGAAACCGTGAACATAGTGAACTTGATATAACCGAAGGAACCTGATAGCTTTTAAAAGGAGTGGTTAAAGCTCCGCATTTAAAAATATATGTTTTTAAAATTAACCGAGTGGTTTCTTTTAAATTGTTCCAACAATTAAACTTTTTGGTTTATTTTCTTTGCCTTATAAATAATGCGTCCCATCATTAACCTATCATTGCAGAAAACAACGAAAATACAACGTCCTCTTATACCATCCGCATTCGCCACGGGGTCCCGTCATCACCCGTTAAGTTACTTAACTAACGACAGAGCGGGAGCTGGGCTAGCGCGGGTGTAAAACATAAGTGACGTCTAAATAGCTATCATATATAGATATTGTACATTCGTCAGACGCAATAATAGGCATTCCAGATCACAGATGAACTTTATTGGATTTGCAAGCAATCCGTGTTTGTTTTGAGCCTGCAACAAAAAGACGGATTACACAGTTGTGATGAATAGCCATTACCCCACCCAAGACCCCAACGGGTACAGCAAACTACCCGCCCGGCAGTTTGTGCAACACACCTTGGGTCTGTCCTAGGAGCAAAAATAGTAAAATGAAATAATACAACGGTGGCTACAACCGCAACCTGGATGTGCCCCGCAAAATAATATTACAACAAATTACATTTACATCAAATGAATTAAATAATAACCCATCACATAACCCCGGCTATACATCACAACAGTCCAACACAGTTCATATCCACAAACAGTAAAAACCATTACAGAAATGTGCAACCCCCTGCCAACCGACATACTAGCAGTTAGTGGAGGTTTACGAACACATTATACAAACACAGATATAATCCAACAAGCATATACTGTATAATTTCGATCGATTAAACACTTTTAATTTTGCTCCAATACTTCTCTGTAAATCTGAAACCTGAGCAAAAATAAAATATTCCAGAAAATACCAAATATCACAGAGAAGCAACACAGGAAAATTGGGTTCCTGAATCGCCAACTCGGCGGCGGAATCGCGGCGGATCGGTGGGATCCGCCGAGGTTCCGCGGCGCTTTAGGCGATTCAGGGGCCCAATTTTCTTGGGTGTTCTTCTACTGTCTTTTCAAGCTTTCTGAACATCCCTGAAAAAATTTTGGACTTCATTTAAAAATCGGCAGAAACTTGTGATTTCGGGCATTTCCGGTTTCGTTTTTTCCGTTCGAAATTCATACAAATTTGCAAGTAAGTTATTTATTGTTTAGCGAGGCTCTGATACCACTGTAAGTTGATGTACAACACCCCACGACTTGCGGGGAGGCGGAAATATGAAAAACGATCTTGTTCTTTGCTTAAACATCGACTAACCGCATGAATCGAAGCTAAATGATAACTAACAACAAACATAGAAGTTAACAACTACTATGTAAAGGGATTATACCTAAAGAACCGTGTCCTTCATCTTTACGAACTCCACCTCCTCCTCGGCCTTCTCGAAGTAGTAGACGATCCACCCGAGAGCTTTACTCCAAGCTTAGCCTCTAAACTTGAGGCAACTAACTTTCTTTAAGTGCAAATCAAAGAAGCTAGGTGATATAGAGTGAGGGTTATGGTTTAATAAGTCTAACTAATCCTTGTACTCAACACATGAGAGGGGAGGATTAGGGTTTGAAGAGGGAGAGCTTGAGGAAAGAGAAGGTGAAGAAAATAATGAAGTGAGAATAATGAGTTATCATAATATATATCAAGCATTTTGTTATATCAAGAAAAGAAAAGAAAATGATTTACAACCATGCTTGATAAATATCTTGTGGTGATTCATCTCCATGAGTCATTAAGCAATTATGAAGCATTAATGACATGGATGAATCATCCATATGACTCACTAATCACATTCATTGTATATGCCACCTAAACCTCCTTAGTCACCATCTTCTAGAAGCTTCTCGCGCAATTACGAGAACGCCCCTCCTTTCCGCAAAAATACGGAAAAAATTTAGACTGTATAAATCCAATAACCGGATACCAGTAACTGGCTTAAACCAAAGCCGACTGGTAAAAACTGTCCGAAAGTCGTACGTGTGTAAACACACGTATGCGTCCGAACCCTTGTCGTAAAACCATACGACCTCTATATCGTTTCGCCTGGAGTAGGGAAACTCTCTGTGTGGGACTCTAGAGACTCGACTACTACGTTGGCAGTGGGTTTAACCACAGACCGCAAGTGGCACTAGCTGTACGTAACGGTCCCCAGGTAGATGTCGATAAGAAGGCCGATGAGGAAACCCATCCGAACTCCTACTGAGTCTGATGTGACAATCTCCGTACAGTCCGGTCCGTTCGTCTAAGACTATCGCATATCGGGCCTAGGGGGGCGGCAAGCGTCAGTCCCCTAATAGCGGTATAAGTCGTGTCGGAGCGAAGCCCATTACACCCTGAGAAACTACTGGAACCTACCAGTAAATCTCGCTTGCCCTGGCCAGGGACTTTGCGTAATGGCTCTCTGACACAGCGCGATATCAACCCCAATACCGGGAGAGACGAATCCTGTCTAACCGCCACTGCCTCCAAGTGCTCGAGACCGCACCCAACTGCTACCTGTTTGCACGACTCCTTTGAGCCGTGGTAGGGTAGCAATCTAAGAACAGTGGGACACACTCGAGGCGAAGTAGCAGTGTCAAGTCTGCGGACTATGCTGTACTCATGTCACCTGGGAACTGTTCACTGACGACTGGTATAAAACCAACCAACAGTTCCCTTTGAGTCCTGTCCGGTGTACCCGTAACCCAACGAGCACCTGCATACTATCTCCAGTACGACGTACTGACGGCTGTTGGACAGACCATCTCCCCAACTGGGATGAGAAGCGTACACACTAGTCTACTCCGGAGTATCGATGCCCTGTCTCGATAATCCTACGACTAGGGACCTGAATAAGGATGTGCTTGTAGACTACCCAGCCCCTACTAGTGTGACTGCCATCACAACGCCGGTAGTCAAGCAAGATCCTAAGAGCTCTATCAATACGTATACTCACATATTAAGATAGAAGAAACCAAGTAGCATACTACCATATTTAGCGAGATTGTTATATACATGTGCATATCCCAAGCTTCAATTAAGTAATATACAAACTAGTATGATACAATAATGGCCCCTAGGGCATATACACTAACATTCACTTCGGGTACTTGGCGGGTAGTTTGCCGTACCCGTAGGGGTCTAGGGTGGGGTAATGACTATTCATCACAACCGTGTAATCCGTCTTTCGTTGCAGGCTCAAAAGAAACGCGGATTGCTCGCATAATCCAATAATGTTCATCTGTGATCTGGAATGCCTATTATTGCATCTGACGAATGTACAATATCTATATATGATAGCTATTTATACGTCACTTATGTTTTACACCCGCGCTGGCCCAGCCCCCGCTCTGCCGTTAGTTAAGTAACCTAACGGGTGATGACGGGACCCAGAGGCGAATGCGGATGGCATAAGAGGACGTTATATTTTCGTTGTTTTCTGCAATGATAGGTTAATGATAGGACGCATTATTATCAAAGCAGAGAAAATAAAACCTAAACTTAATCGCTGGAACAATTTCAAAAACCACTCGGTTTTCTTCAAAAAGAAAATTTTAAATGCGGAGCTTAAACCACTCATTTTAATAAAGGCTATCTTGGTTCCTTCGATCATATCAAGTTCATTATGTTAACGGTTTTTTGCCAAAAACCAGCCGTAACCCTCCGTCGTTTCAAATAGACAGCACATCGTATTCATGCTATGCTTGTTGGCCTACGTCAAGGCATAGTGTATGGTAGCAGTGTGTTGCTTATTTGTTGCATAGATAGATACTTTAGTTTAGGACAGACGTACAGCCTTGTTGTCCTACGTCAAGGGCATGTACGATGTACCTAAATTAATCAGGACAACGACGGGTAGAACTTGACTTGCGTCTTATGATTTGTTGGCCTACGTCAAGGTCATAAGAGCTTGGGGTAAAAATCATATCGGGAGTTTCAAACATAAAGGAAACTTGCAGATTTAGCATACCTTCTGGAGTGTGGTTACTAGAGTGGCTTCCATCTAGGGCATCATACAATGATAGTTGGAACCCGATCCCACTGATGAGTAGGATTACTCTCGGGAAATTTTCTCACTTAACAATCAATGCTATAATCCAAGTAGGTGTCCAGAAAGGTGTTAGAGGGGCTACGCCTCTAGGGAAAAGAGGTTATTTAATTAAGGAACTTCGCGAAAGCATTGGAAAACCTCCCTCGAAGTACCAACACTGGCCTGGCTGAAAGGTTAAGCAAGTATTGTGACGTGTGATTAAATCCTGACTAATTCTTCTTTTAGGTTTTGAAGAAGGATTTGAGGTTACAGTAGGAGCCATCCTGTTTAGATAAACTAATAACCAATCTAAACTTGCAAAAGCATATGCTGAGTGTTTCTTTTCTCTCTCTCTGACAGCTACCATGACAGGACTAAAACTATTACTTGAAAAAAATATACTGACCGGGCAAAACTATAAAGATTGGCTAAGGAACGTCAACATTGCACTGACTTATGACAAAGTAGCATATGTTACCACCGTTGTTCCTCCCCTTATCCCAGGACCAGATTCCTCAGTTGCGGACAAGAAAGTTCGCAAAACCTGGGATCTAGACTGTGAGCGAGCTATGTGTATCGTGCTGGCGTCCATGAACAATAAACACCAGAAACAGCACGAGAGTATGGATATTATATCCATCTTTCTCCATTGCAAGGAATTGTATGGGGAGCATTCCCGTATCGCGAGGTACGAGACCTCAAGGAAACTCTACCAGATGAGGTTAGCTCCAGGATCACCTGTTGGAGAGCACGTCCTCAAAATGATCAGCCTCATTGAGGAACTCGCAAACCTGGGATGCGTGCTAGAGAATGATTTGTACATCGACTTGATTTTGCAGTCCCTTCCCCACACCTTCTCTCAGTTCGTGCTGTTAGTTACATGTATGCCCTAGAGGCCATTACTATACATAGGATGTATATTGTAGTGGATGCTTGGACATATATAGGGATGACTTTCTTGCTCGAGATGATAGTATGCTATCTGGTTGATCTTTACCTTAACGTGTACACTGATTGTCTCTCTGTTACATGTTGGTAAAGCCCTTAGGATGTGTACTTGACTACCTGGACTATGATGCGGATCATGCTAGTGGGGACATGGTAGTCCATAAGTACATCCTTCAAGGTCCCTAGTCGTGGGTGTATCGAGACGGGGCATCGATATACCAGAGTAGACTAGCGTATACCTTCTCGACCCATACAGATGGGCGATGGATGATCCCATATCCATTGGTGTTTGACATCGGAGATGATATACGGATGCTCAGTGGAGACTGGGTACACTGGACGGACTCGCCGAGAACTCCCAGATGGTATTATACCTTACGTCAGATGGCAGTTCTCTGGTGACACTGGTACAGAGTAATCTGTTGACCCGAGATCGTCATAGAGTCTTGTGTGATTCCCACTGTGCTTTGATTTCCACCTTACCACGTCCAAGAGGGCGTGCAAAATGGTGGTTTTTGGGTACAGTCCCGAATCACATGGAGGCAATGAGCGATAGGAGGGGATTCTTCTCTCCCTATATAGGGAGTTGATGTTGCGCTGTGTTCGATTGACTATAACCGGAAATCCCTGGCCAGGGTTGCTGAGATTTACTGGTAAGTGTTACCAGTAGTTTCTCGAACTGTTATAGACCTCATATCGACACGACTTATCGAGCTATTGGGGTCTGACGTTTACCACCCCTAGGCGAGATATGCGACATATCAGACGACGAGACCGAACTGTACGGTAAGTGTTACTGGTTGGATTCACAGGAGTGTGAGCGGGCTTGCTCGTCGATCTTCTGATCGCTCAATACCCGGGTGGCCGTTACGTTTAGCAGACCGCATGCGGCTTGTGGGTGTTTGATATGATCATCACCTACTGCCGGCGTATTGACGAGTCTTTAGAGTCCTACACAGAGGTTTTCTGGCTCAAGCGAAACGAAATAGGAGCACATATGAGATATGTGCGGGACCGAGAATAATGCGTGTATGTGATACCGTATTCTATTCTCGCGATGAATGTATCGATTGGTTGTATGCGATATAACCTAGTTATCGAATCAAGGATTGATTCGATAAGTCGATACATTGGATATTAGTCGGTCATATGCGATATGACCGGATCGTTAAATCAAGCGTTGATTTAATGATTTAATGCATAATTATATATTTGATATATTACTTTACATTGACTTATATTGTTCACTTAAAATGGATTTTCTCACTTGAAGTGCACATTGTATATGTGATATATTTTTTGTGCACTTGATTGTATCATGTTTGATGATACATGCATGTTTGGGTGTATGTTTAGTTTAAACCTTGGTTAAGTAAATGGTTAGGGTTTTAATTAATTTATTCATTTATTTATTTATTTATTTTGGCAAAAAGAGAAATGGTGGCTTGCTTTGTTTTACATTGAAGCTTCATGAAGCTTTGAAAAAGTCTACCATTTTTGTTTCATGCCTAACCTAACCATTAAACCTAACCCTAGTTTATTCTCTACACTTGACCATGGTTTCTATATGATAAGAATGACTTATTTTATTTACTTATCATATTCTTTTCTTCTTCTTCTTCTTCTTCAAGATGAAGAAAACCTTGCATCCTTTAATGGTGTCTTGAGAAAAAGAGTGAGAAATCCAATTCTAGGGTGAACCCACTTCCTATTTCTTCATCCTCTACCACTTGCCAAGTAGTATAGGGTGTTTTCTTCACAAGTTTCATGGCTTGGTGAAGTTGGAGCTTGATCTTGTGTTGCCTCGACGTAGATCATCTTTGGCAACGAAGTCGACGACCTAGCCTGCCCATTTCTCCGATGAAGCCGACGCTAGAGCCCGGGATCCGATGATCGCGGCAAGGGGACATCATCACGGAGCTATGGAGGTGGAGGACCGGATCTACAAAGGTTGTATTTTCCGTTCACATAGCACTAAAGTAGTTTAGTAGCTTGTAGTTTCGCCTAAACTCTAGTTAACGATCCGTATTAGGGTTTCTCGGCACTTGTAAAATTTGAAATTGGCAAGGTTGATGCCTTGTGAGACCTCATTAGTGTGCCTAGGAACCCTACAGTGGTATCAGAGCCTATCTAGAGCCTTAGGCGATGCGTAGACGATGTTAGAAACCCGATCGAACCCCGAAACCCTAGAATTCAACCCTCTCTGGACATTTTTTCAAAACTGGGTTTTTTCCAGATTAAAAATTCTTAAAACATTCAGCAGGAAGTTCTAAGAATTACAGTGAAAAACGACCTCCTGAATCATCTAAACCGCCGTGGAACCGCGGCAGCAACCTAGCTCCGGCGGCGGTTCCGCGGCCGGATGGTCGTATCCTCCATTAATTTTTGCACCGTAATTCTTATATTTAGGTGCTGTATTTTCTGGGAATTTTTAAATATCACTCAAGAGTTGAGTTTTCTGGGTTGTATTGGGAGTTCATAGATTCGATCGGATTGTCAAACTTTGTCTATGTGTTTTTCCGGGTAATTTTAGAATATGTTAAAAAGTTCAACCGGATATAAATACCCATTTTTTCCCCTGTCGGGAAATTTCCAAGTGTTGGATCTTTCCGTAGTTTAATGACGTTCTAAGTAGTGCAAGTAACGCGATGGTCCCTCTAGAAGACAACAAACCTTAACTCGATTATGTGACCGTCTTGAACTGCCCTTTGAACCTTAGGGTTTGGGGCAGTACGGCATGCCACATGTGAGGCGTTGGCTTGACCCTTCTACGGCTGGACCGTTCGTACTGAGGCATGAAGTGAATGTTTTTAAACTTGTTTCATGTGTTGAGCTGTTTCGGGAAAACTTGGGTGTTCGATTGTTCGATCGGAAAGTTTAACATTTTCTATTTATCCGGAATGTGATACAATATTTGGAATCCACAAGTAGTTATAAGATAACTGAATGAATGTTATAAACATAGCAGTTTAGTCTCACTTGATCGGTTGCCACGGAATTTTGATGTGATCAAAAGTCCGTCGCAATCACGTAGCGTACGCGGATACTCGCTGGGTAAACTTAATAGACAGCCACGCCGCATAGCCCCGACCAAGTGACTGTAGGAGAACCCCGTCGCCGAAAGCATCCGTTCGGGTGCTCACGGCAGCGGTGTTCCTCCTTGGTGCACTTCGTCGAAGGCGTCGGGGGTGCGGCCGCCTACTAAAGTTTGCGACGAGCATTCGATCAGGATATCGGGAATCTTGTTGAATTGCCCGACTTTAAGATTGAAAAGTTTTTTCGATAATGAGACTAAAATGCGGAGTTTATAATTGTTAGGCATGCGATGTCTAAGGAATTCATTTGATTAGGCATGCGATGTCTATGCAGGTTGCGGATTCCAACTGTTGTAGTTTTACACTTTCTTTTCTGTGACCGTAAGTGTAATATGTGATATCGCCGGTTTCGTTGCTATATGTCAACGACAATTGGGATACGCATGTTTACTTACGTTGATGACATGTGATGTTATGTGTTGCTGGATATGTTATATTGGATCGTCATGTTTGAATAGCCGGGGGTTTTTTATGTGAGATGAGTGTTTTTCATTTTCATTCATGTAAAAACTTATATGTAATATTCTTTTATTGGGGCACTTCCAGGTTGCGGAAGATGTCACCGTTTGTATATTATTTACTTTTCCGCACTAGGATAGACCCAAGGAGGAGGGCACAAGTAACCGGGTTCTGGAGTCCAGTGGGAGACCAACTCGAGGAGTCGAGTCCGGGTCTCCTAACTCTAGAATTGGTAGGGTTGCTTGCCGCTCTCATAGGGGTCTAGGGGTGTGGGTTTGGCTATCCATCGCGACCGTGGAATCCGTGTTTTATACTGGCTCGTATTGAAAACACGGACGTCCTAGTATATCCAATGTTTCATATGTTTCTTCTGCTGCGCTATCTGTGATGTGATCATGTGATATGTTCTGTGATAGATACTGTATATAGTATATATGATATATTATATAGGCGTTACTTATGTTTTACACCCGCACTAGCCCTGCCCCGCTCTGCCGTTAGTTACCTAACCTAACGGTGCACGAGGGGACATCGAGGCGAATGCGGATGGCATAAGTGTACGCCGTATTTATCTGTGATGTTTAGGTACTTAAATGATGGGACTTCATTAATATGATTAATGAAAGAAAAGAAACCTAAAGATGTTGTAGAATCGAATTTCAAAAATAAAACAGGTCGCTACAGTTCTTGCTTTGCACAGCGGTATATATGATATATCCTGCACCTTATTCAGTAAGGAAAGGACCGAGATCCCTTCACCGGGAGTGACTCCTTTAGCAATAACTGGCAGATGCTACACACTCGGTTTGTCTTTTGATTGCTTTTAAGAGTTTTTGCTTTACATAGTGATATATATGATATATCCCGCACCTCATTCGACGAGGAAAGGGCCGACGATCCCTTCACCGGGAGTGACCCCTTTAGCAAAACTAGAAAAGCCTCAAAAAGACTCCATTTTAAAATCATTTGATTCTACAACAATATCAAGTTCATTACGCAATAGGTTTTCAGAAAAACCTGTCGTAGCCCTCCGTCATTTCAGATAAGTCCTACTTAGTATTCATGCTACGTTTGTTGACCTCCGTCAAGGCGTAGTGTGCGGTAGCTAACTAGTATTTATCTGCTTATGCATATGATGCAAATTGGATTAGGGTAGTCGTGCGACCTTGTTGACCTCCGTCAAGGGTCATGCGGGTGGGTTTGATTCGATCAAAAAATGACGGGTTGAACTTGATTAGTAGCCTATGGTTTGTTGACCTCCGTCAAGGTCATAGGACGCTAGGGGCAAAATATTATCGGGAATTTCAAGTGTTGAAATTTGCAATGAGATTGCATACCTTCTATGATAGTTGGATCCCGATACCCGCTGCGAGTAAGAGTTACTCCTGGGAGAGTTTTACACAATACAATTAGCCGATCAAGTTGGTGTCTAGAAAGGTGTTAACGAGGTTACGCCTCTGGGAAAACGAGGTTTACATTAATTAGGTTCGTGCGAAAGCACGAGGGGCCTCCCTCAAAGTACCGACACTGGCCTGGCTGAAAGATTGGCGAACTTGTAGTGTGTAATTAATCCCGGCTAGTCTTTCCTTTTAGGGGTTGAAGGAAGATTTGATAAAAACAGTGGGAGCCATCCTGATTAGATAAAATAATAACCAATCTGATCTTGCAAGAGCGCACGCTGAGTGTTTTCTTCTCTCTCTCTCCAGGTAGCGACCATATCACGCCTTAATCAAGATAATAATACGGATTATTGACCGACCCCGCTTGTTATACTGAGCTGGGGAACGTTGGTCCCGCTCCAACTTATAATTGTTATAAGACAGAGCAGGAAATAGGGGATTACCAGAATTCCCGTGCCGCCCAAACGAAGAAAGTGCATATGATGCATCTCCTTCGGGTGTGTTCATTACAAAGAACCGTTTCTCAGTATCCTCTACGTCGTGGGTATTTGATACCGGATCAGGATCCCGCATATGTAATCTGTTATATGGGCTACGGATAGGTAAAGAACTGAGAACGGGTGATAAGTTTCATGAGACAGAAAACGGGGTAAGTGTTGCAGCCAAGTCTATTGGTCACTGTCACCCTGTATTACCAATACATTGATTCCAAACGAATGTTATTAGATACCGAACCTGATATACAAAATCATATCACTCTCTTTATTAGTAAAGAAATGATAAAATTTTGTATTGATGGATAATGTTTTGAACATTTCCTATATCAAAAGTTGATCGGTTCAGGCACGTTATCTAAAAGCATTGATGTTCTAAATCAAACTACAGATTTTAGTATACAGAACACAGACAAGAGGAAGAGTTCAGAAATGAACGAATCCTTCTTGAGGCATTGTAGACTAGGTCATATCAATGCGACCTGACTAGCTGAAGTTACATGTAGATGCATATTTAAATCAGTTTGAATTTACATCTTGTGAAACTTGCCAGTCATGTCACAAAGATATAATGGCACCAGCTCTGTTAATTGGAAACAGAGAAAGAGTTAGTGAACTCTTGGGATGATACATGTTGATGTATAAAGGTCCCCTGTCTACACATGCCAAGACCAGTTCTTTGTACTTCATTACATTCTCTGATGGTCTCTCAAGATTCAGTCATATGTTCCTGTTGAAACACAAGTCCGAACCTTTTGAGATATTCACAGAATATAAGTTAGAAGTAGAGAACCAATACGGGTATAAGTATTATGTTCTTTGATGTGATCAGGGAGGAGAATACTTGTGCATGGATTTCCTGGACTATTCTAAAGGAGAATGAGATTCTCTCTCAGCATTACTCCTCCGAATACACCATAGAACGATGGTATATCGGGGCGGAGCAATCACACCCTATTTGATATGGTGTGCTCTATGATGAGTACTACTGAGTTACCTTTTTTCCTATTGGGTTTTATGCACTTGAGAAGTTGCATACCTATTGAATAGGGTTCCAATCAAATCAGTTGCCAACCACTTCATATGAGATATGGAAAGGGAAGAGCCCATATCTTAAGTTTGTTAAGATTTGGGGTTGTCCGGCCTATGTCTAAAAACAAAATCCGGACAAGCTCGAGGCAAGGTCTGTAATGTAGAACTGGAAATGTTCCAGCTATACAAACTGCAGCTGATGATTTGAAAGAACCAAAGGATTCAATAGTTACCAACGAACCTCAGCCTCTCCGCCGATCTAGTAGGGTTTCTCACCCACCTGAGAGATACTTCAGTTTCTCTATGACAGTGGGAGCGAGGATTGCATCATGAGCTAGTTTCGAGCTGGCCATCAGGAGTGGGACTCTATAAGAATGGCTGGATGCTTAGTGATCTGAGATGGAATCCTTATACACCAACAAAGTATGGACTTTGGTTGCTATATCTGAAGGGTTAAATCCCCATCAGAAGCAAGTATATCTTGAGAAGATTACTTGGTGTAGATGGAAAAGTTGAGACTTTCAAAGCTAGACTTGTTAAAGGTTTTCGTCATCGACCAGGCATGGATAATGATGAAACCTTTTCCAGTGGCTATGCTTAAGTCCATCCGGATCCTACTTGCTACGGCTACATACTATAACTACGATATCTGGCGGTTGTGTGTCTTGACTGCTTTTCTAAATGATGATTTGAAAGAAAGCGTCTATAAGTACACAGCCAGAGGGCTTCGTAGACAGTGGGAGCAGCGGAAACGCGAGCAAGATGTTTTATGTGATAAAGCAGGTATCGCGGAGTTGGAACGTCTGTTTTGATGTGTTAGTCAAAGAGTTTTGTAAGTCCATGCTACCTCTCCCGGTACTTTCGGGCATGCGGAATTTAGTGAAAAACAATTTTCTAGAGGTGGTAACATGGACTCATAACCGGATCTTTGTTAAACATCTAACTAACAGCCTAACTAGGAGTTGTTAACTACTCGGTTAGGGGGTTATACCTTTCTTTCACTTGAACTCCTTCGTCTTCAAGCCTCGATGGTTGTCCGGATCGGCTTCACCCCGTCGTCTCCTTGCGCCGAAGATCGATCCACCTGAAAGCTTCTACCTTTGGCTTCTTCTTCGAACTTTGAAGAAACTAATTCACTTGGTTTGCTAAACCTTGTGAACTAGAGTGAGTAGAGGAGAGTGTGATGGGATTTTCTCTATGGTTCTTGCTTCTCAACACATGAGACAAGTGAACCATAGACAAGAGAGAGCAAGAGGAAGAGGGTGAGAGCAAGAGGAAGAGAGAGCTCAAAACCAAGAGAGAGAAAGACAATGAAAAGAATGAGCCTCTTTTTTCTCTTTCACCCTCTCATAATCCAAAAGCATCATGAGCCATAATGTTAATCAAGTATTATTATGTGATGGTTCATATCATGTCAAAGGCAATATCATTTCCATGCACTCATTTTGCAAACCACAACAAGCAAGCAAAAGTCTTTGCATGAAAATGACAACCATTGTGATGATGATGGTCAACTAGTCCAACCTAGTCAACCGGTCAACAAAGTCAACAAGTCAACAAAGTCAACCCCTCAACAACCATGTCACTATAATACTTAATTAATATTATTGCTAATCATATATCATATTCTCATTAGGGTTGAGCAAAAAGTCAATAGTCAACAGTCAACGGTCAACAACCCTAATGAGAATCCTCTACCTCTGTCTCTCCGTCAACTGTGCATACACACCCGCATTCGCGTTCCGAGAAACACGAATACAAACAGGATAAAACCAATCCCAATACGTACACTAGGATCTGGCTTAAACCAAAGCCCGCTAGTGTAAACTGTCCGGACACTAAACGTGCACAAGTGCACGGATGTGACTGAACCCTGTCGCAAAACCATGCGACCTGTCGCAAAACCATGCGACCTCTATTCTTTTGCCTAAAGGCGAATAGCTTTCTATGTGGGACTCTAAAGACTCGACACTACGCTGGCAGTGGGTTTAACCACAGACCGCAAGCGGCAATAGCTGTGCGTAACGGTCCCCAGGTAGATGCCGACAAGAAGATTGACGAGGTGAAACCCATCTCAACTCCTACTGAGCCTGAATGTGACAATCTCCGTACAGTCTGGTCTGTTCGTCTGATACATCGCATGGCGGGCCTAGGGGGGGCGGTAAACGTCAGTCCCCTAATAGCGGTACAAGTCGTGTCGGAGTGTAGCCCAATACACCCTGAGATAACACTGGAAGCCTACCAGTATATCTCGCTTGCCCTGCCCAGGGACTACTCGTGTAATGGCTCTCCTAGACACAGCGCGATGTCAACCCCCAATACCGGGAGAGACGAATCCTGTCTAACCGTCACTGCCTCCAAGTGCTTCGGGACTGCACCCAACTACTACCTGTTTGCACGACTCCTTTGAGCCGTGGTAGGATAGTAATCAAAGTACAGTGGGAACACACTCGAGGCGAAGTGACAGTGTCAAGTCAGCGGACTAAGCTGTACTCATGTCACCTGGGAACTGATAACTGACGATAGGTATAATACCAACCGGTCAGTTCCCGACGAGTCATGTCCAGTATACTCGTAACCCAACGAGCACCCGCATACTATCTCCAGTACGACGTACTGATGGCTGTGGGACAGACCACCTCCCACTCTGGGATGAGAAGCGCATACGCTAGTCTACTCCGGAGTATCGATGCCCTGTCTCGATAGTCCTGTGACTAGGGACCTGCATAAGGATGTGCTTATAGATTTCCCAGCCCCCACTAGTGTGACTGCCATCACAACGCTGGTAATCAAGCAAAGATCCTAAGGGCTCCACTAATATGTATAGGCGATATACTAAAATAAACACATGTACACATTGAAGTAGAAATAAACCAAGTAGCATACTACTATTTTGAGCAAGATTGTATATACAAGGTGAATATCCCAAGCTTCCATTAAGTAATATACAAACTAGTATGATACAGTAATGGCCTCTAGGGCATATACACTAACAATCTCCCACTTGCACTAAGGCCATGTACTGGCGGATCGAAGACCTATCTTCTCGATCAGCCGCTCGAACTGAGTCTGGGGCAAGGCCTTCGTGAGTGGATCTGCAGTGTTATCTTCTGAATTTACTCTCTTTACCTCGATCTCCCGGCGATCAATGATCTCCCTGATCAGGTGGAACCGCCTCAAAATGTGCCTGGACTTCTGATGGGACCTGGGTTCCTTTGCTAAAGCTATAGCGCCGTTGTTGTCACAATACAGCGGTATTGGATCAACACTGGTAGGAACCACCTGAAGTTCCGTGAGGAACTTCTTCATCCAGACAGCTTCCTTTGCGGCATCGCAAGCAGCTATGTACTCCGCTTCTATAGTTGAGTTAGCAACGGTTTCCTGCTTGGAACTCTTCCAGCAAACCGCCCCTCCATTGAGGGTAAAGACATAACCCGACATGGACTTGGAGTCATCCTTGTCACTCTGGAAGCTGGAGTCAGCAAAGGCCTCAATCTGGAGGTCTTTTCCGCCATACACCAAGAACATCTCCTAAGTCCTTCTCAGGTACTTGAGAATGTTCTTTACTGCTATCCAGTGTTTCTCCCCTGGGTTCGACTGATACCGGCTTACAACGCTCAATGCGTATGCTACATCTGGTCTGGTACATAACATCGCATACATAATAGAGCCTACCGCAGATGCGTAGGGTATTGATGACACGCGAGCCCTTTCCAAATCAGTCTTGGGAGACATCTCTTTGGAGAGGGTGATTCCGTGGCAAGCCGGTAGATTACCGCGCTTGGAATCTTCCATACTGAATCGTTTCAGTATGGTGTCGATGTACCTTGACTGTGAAAGTCCCAACATCCTCTTAGATCTATCACGAAAGATCTGGATCCCCAGAATGTAGTTGGCATCGCCCAGGTCCTTCATGGAGAACCTCTGCGACAAGAATCCTTTGACTGACTGTAGCATAGGAATATCATTTCTTTTTAGGAGAATGTCATCGATGTATAAGACGAGGAATACCACATTTCTCCCTACAATCTTACTGTAAATGCATGGTTCATCTGGGTTTTTGACAAAGTCGAATTCTTTGACAGTATCATCAAAGCAGATGTTCCAACTCCGCGATGCCTGCTTGAGTCCATAGATGGACTTGAGCAACTTGCACACTTTACCGCTGCTCCCACTCTGAATGAATCCCTCTGGCTGATCCATATAGACGCACTCTTCCAAATTTCCATTTAGGAAAGCCGTCTTTACGTCCATCTGCCAGATCTCATAATCGTGGAAGGCAGCAATGGCAAGAAGGATCCGAATGGATTTAAGCATGGCTACCGGAGAAAAGGTCTCGTCATAGTCCAAACCAGGTCTTTGACGAAAACCCTTTGCAACGAGCCTAGCTTTATAGGTTTCAACCTGCCCATCTACACCAATCTTCTTTCTGAAGATCCATTTGCAGCCTACGGGTTTTACCCCTTCTGGAGCAAAGTCCAAAGTCCAAACTTTGTTGGTGTACATGGACTCCATCTCGGTCCGCATTGCATCCAGCCATTTTACCGAGTCACCGCTCTGAATGGCTTGCTGGAAGCTAGTAGGCTCATCATAATTAACTGTGCAATCCTCTCTATCCCCGTCTATAAGAAAACCGAAGTATCTCTCGGGCGGATGAGACTGCCTACTACTTCTGCGGAGCGGCATAGGAATGTCCGGTTCTCTTGAAACGTATGGTTCATCCAAGCTTTCAGTAATAGCTTGTGGTTCTGGAATTTCTTCCAGTTCTATTGCCCCCCCCACTTATCTGATTTTCCAAAAATTCAGTTTCCAAGAAGTGGGCATGCGGAGAAACAAAAACTTTTTGTTCTTCTGCGGAATAGAAAAGATACCCTCTGGAGTTCTATGGGTATCCCACAAACTTACACAGTACTGAGCGTGCCTCGAGCTTGTCCGCATGCTGCTTTTTTACAAAAGCTGGACATCCCCATACCTTAAGATACTTAAGACAGGGTTTCTTCCCACTCCACATCTGATATGGGGTGGTAGGCACAGTCTTGGTTGGAGCCTTGTTCAAGAGATATGCAGCTGCTTCTAGTGCATAACCCCAGAAAGATCGCGGTAACTCAGCCTTACTCATCATGGAACGAACCATATCCAATAGGGTCCGATTCCGCCTTTCCGATACACCGTTGTGTTGTGGTGTGTATGGAGGAGTAAGTTGAGAGAGAATTCCATTCTCTTTTAAGTAGCCCAGAAACTCGGCACTCAAGTATTCTCCACCTCGATCCGATCTTAGAATCTTGATACTTTTGCCGGTTTGTTTTTCAACTTCATTCTTGTATTCTTGAAATTTCCCAAAGGCCTCGGATTTGTGCTTCATTAAGAAGACATGTCCATACCTAGAGAAATCATCTGTGAAAGTAATGAAGTATGAATAACCACTTCGCGCATGTGTAGACATTGGACCACACACATCACTGTGTATGAGTCCCAAGAGCTTGCTCGCTCTTTCTCCGCGTCCAGTGAACGGAGTCTTTGTCATCTTTCCCATGAGACAAGATTCACAAGTGGCATAAGACTGATACTCGAACGGATTCAAGTACCCTTCTTTATGTAACTTAGTTAATCGTGTCTCATTAATGGGACCCAGTCTACAATACCATAAGAAAGCCTGATTTGTTTCCGGAGACTTTCTTTTAAGTGTGTTCTGGACACTGAAAATCTGAGCTTGATTTAACACGTATATTTCGTTCTGTAATGTACCTGACCCAATCAGAACTTGATTTAGGTGGATGTGTACTACATCGCTTACAAAAGTAAATTCATATCCTTCCTTAGAAAGTAAGGATACAGATATGATATTACAAGTCGCACCTGGTACATACAAATAGTTACGCAAAATCAATATCTGCCCAGTTGTCAGTCCAAGATGATATTCCCCTACGGATTCAGCATCCATGCTCATTCCGTTAGCAACCCTGAGAGTCATATCGCCTTTCCTGATAACCCTACGGTTTATCAGAGCCTGTAACGAATTACAGATATGAGATCCTGATCCGGTATCCAATACCCAGGAAGTAGGGTTAACTGACATACAGTTCTCAATTACAAACACACTCGAAGCCGAACCCACAACATGCTTCGAATTCTGCTACTGGCTTTGCAAGCCCTGCAATCCTTCTGCCAATGTTCATTCCCGTTATAATAGGAACGTCCCACTTTAACCATATCCAGTCCCGAAACTTTTGCCCTTCCTTTTCCTTCTTCTTCCCTGGTTTCCTTCAGGGTATAAGCAGAGGGCATGGACTGTAGAATTAAGTCAGTACTTGACCCATTCTCCAACGTGGTCTCCAGGTCCGTGAGCTCAAAATAGCTGGTCTCTGTAAGGACGTTGTCCCTTACAGATGACCCGACAGCCAACCTCGCTTGAAGCAATTCGTTCGAGGTCTCATATCTTGCGATACGAGATTGCTCTCCATATAAAACTTTGTTATGGAGGAAGATAGAAACTGAGTCCATCTTCTCGTGCTGCCTCTGGTTTGCACCATCAACTGAGGCTAACACGAGGCATTTGGCTTTCGCACAATCCTTTTTCGATGTCCTGCGGATGTAAACATCCGTGACAGGGGAAACTGGACCTGAGACGGTAGGGGTTTGATTAGTTAAGAGGTGTCCCAGCTTGTCATGGGCAATGGACATCTGGACAGACCTTTGCCAGTCATAACAGTCAGGTTCAGTCATTTTATTATCTAGATGTAACCTAGGTGTGGTCACTGGGTCGCTGCAATTAAGAGAGAGAGAGAAGAAAACACTCAGCATGATGCTCTTGCAAGTTTAGATTGGTTTTTAATTTATCTAAACAGGATGGCTCCCACTGTCTCTCGAATCCCTCAAACCATAAAGGAGGAATTAGTCGGGATCAATCTCACCGTACAATACTTGCTTAACCGTTCAGCCAGGCTAGTGTCGGTACTTCGAGGGAGGTTTTCCAACGCTTTCGCGAAGTTCCTTAATTAAATAACCTCTTTTCCCTGTGGGCGTAGCCCCGCTAACACCTTTCTAGACTCCTACTTGGTTTATAGCATTGATCGTTAAGTGAGAAATTTCCCGAGGAGTAGCATATACTCGCAGTAGGATCGGGATCCAAATATCATTCCATGACAAAACTGAAGGAATCCTACCAGAATCATCACACTCCAAATGGTATGCAACGCTAGTAAGTTTCAGTTCTTTTGAAACTCCCGATGTGGATTTTTGCCCCCATGCTCTTATGACCTTGACGAAGGTCAACAAATCATAAGTCACATGTTAAGTTCTACCCATCATTATCCAGGTTAATTTGAACCCACCCGTATATACCCTTGACGAAGGTCAACAAGGTAATACAACTGTCCCAAACCAACGCATCTATCTATGCTACATATGAACACCCAACAGCTACCAATCACTATGCCTTGACGAAGGTCAACAAACATAGCTTGAATACTATTGAATATTCATACGAAACGACGGAGGGCTACGAATGGTTTTGGCGAAACCTTGAACGTAGTGAACTTGATATAATCGAAGGAACGAAATAGCATTTAAAAGGAGTGGCTCAAACTCTGCATTTAAAAGTTAGTTTTGAAAAGAACCGAGTGGTTTTTCGAAAGTGTTCCAACGACTTTTACTTGGTTTATTTTCTTGCATTAGTTCTTTTAATGCGTGTTATTCTTGCATTAGTTCTTTTAATGCGTCCCATCATTTAATCCTACCATTGCAGAAAACAACCAAAATATGACGTACGCTTATGCCATTCGCATTCGCCACGGGGCCCCGTCATTACCCGTTAGGTTACTTAACTAACGACAGAGCGGGGGCTGGGCTAGCGCGGCTATAAAACATAAGCAACGCCTAAATAATATCATATATAGATATATTGCAATGATAGCCATTTCAGATCACAGATGAACACATTGGATATACTAGGAACCCGCAATTAGTACGAGCCTGTAACGAAAAGCAGATTACACGGTCGCGTGAATAGCCAATACCCCACCCAAGACCCCTACGGGTGCGGCAAACTACCAGCCAAGTACCCGAAGCGAAGCAACCTCCCTCATCTCCGTGAGTAGGCCACTCGGAACTTCGGCATACCCGGTAGTTTGTGCACCCCCTCCATGAGTCTATCCTAGGAGCAAAAACAGTAAAAAGAAATTATACAATGACGGCTACAACCCCGACCCGGTTGTGCGGCCATACAAATAATTATTACATCAATTTATAAATTTACATGAATTGAAAGAAAAGAAAACTCTCGTCTCACAACCCCCCGGCTATTCACCCGCGACAATCCAATGAATTCATATACACATTCCAATAACATTACAGAACACAGATTTATATAACCCCCACTAATCGACATATAGCGATTAGCAGACGTTCAATACAAATATCACATCACAGAAAAACCAATCAGCTTAAGTCTTTTAGAAGTTCGATCAAAAATACGGATTTTCAGGCCCCAAACACAAAATTTTCGTTCTGGAAAATCTGGGCAGAAAATACATATTCCAAAAATCCTAAAATACCCCTATGAACAAACTGCAAAAATAAAATCCCACGAGCGAGTCAACTCGGCCGCGGTTCCGCGGCGGGAGCAAGCACCCGCCGCGGAAACGCGGCGCGTTGATCGATTCAGTGGGTCGAATTTTTGCAGTTTCTTCTAAAAACCCTGAGTCGATTTTTGGTATATCTCAAATAATTTTTGCAGCACTTTGAAAACCGACAGAAAGTTTGAAATCCGGGTGTATTTCGCGACTTTTTCTCCAATCGAATTTCTAGTTACTATGCTAACATGTTAGGTAGTGTTTAACTAGGCTCTGATACCACTGTAAGTCCATGCTACCTCTCCCGGTACTTTCGGGCATGCGGAATTTGGTGAAAAACAATTTTCTAGAGGTGGTAACATGGACTCATAACCGGATCTTTGTTAAACATCTAACTAACAGCCTAACTAGGGGTTGTTAACTACTCGGTTATGGGGTTATACCTTTCTTTCACTTGAACTCTTTCGTCTTCAAGCCTCGATGGTTGTTCGGATCGGCTTCACCCCGTCGTCTCCTTGCGCCGAAGATCGATCCACTTGAAAGCATCTACCTTTGGCTTCTTCTTCGAACTTTGAAGAAACTAATTCACTTGGTTTGCTAAACCTTGTGAACTAGAGTGAGTAGAGGAGAGTGTGATGGGATTTTCTCTATGGTTCTTGCTTCTCAACACATGAGACAAGTGAACCATAGACAAGAGAGAGCAAGAGGAAGAGGGTGAGAGCAAGAGGAAGAGAGAGCTCAAAATCAAGAGAGAGAAAGACAATGAAAAGAATGAGCCTCTCTTTTCTCTTTCACCCTCTCATAATCCAAAAGCATCATGAGCCATAATGTTAATCAAGTATTATTATGTGATGGTTCATATCATGTCAAAGGCAATATCATTTCCATGCATTCATTTTGCAAACCACAACAAGCAAGCAAAAGTCTTTGCATGAAAATGACAACCATTGTGATGATGATGGTCAACTAGTCCAACCTAGTCAACCGGTCAACAAAGTCAACAAGTCAACAAAGTCAACCCCTCAACAACCATGTCACTATAATAATTAATTAATATTATTGCTAATCATATATCATATTCTCATTAGGGTTGAGCAAAAAGTCAATAGTCAACAGTCAACGGTCAACAACCCTAATGAGAATCCTCTGCCTCTGTCTCTCCGTCAACTATGCATACACACCCGCATTCGCGTTCCGAGGAACACGAATACAAACTGGATTAAACCAATCCCAATACGTACACTAGGATCTGGCTTAAACCAAAGCCCGCTAGTGTAAACTGTTCGGACACTAAACGTGCACAAGTGCACGGATGTGACTGAACCCTGTTGCAAAACTATGCGACCTGTCGCAAAACCATGCGACCTCTACTCTTTTGCCTAAAGGCGAATAGGTTTCTGTGTGGGACTCTAAAGACTCGACACTACGCTGGCAGTGGGTTTAACCACAGACTGCAAGCGGCACTAGCTGTGCGTAACGGTCCCCAGGTAGATGCCGACAAGAAGACTGACGAGGTGAAACCCATCTGAACTCCTACTGAGCCTGAATGTGACAATCTCCATACAGTCCGGTCTGTTCGTCTGATACATCGCATGGCGGGCCTAGGGGGCGGTAAACGTCAGTCCCCTAATAGCGGTACAAGTCGTGTCGGAGTGAAGCCCAATACACCCTGAGATAACACTGGAAGCCTACCAGTATATCTCGCTTGCCCTGGCCAGGGACTACTCGTGTAATGGCTCTCCTAGACACAGCGCGATGTCAACCCCCAATACCGGGAGAGACGAATCCTGTCTAACCGTCACTGCCTCCAAGTGCTTCGGGACTGCACCCAACTACTACCTATTTGCCCGACTCCTTTGAGCCGTGGTAGGGTAGTAATCAAAGTACAGTGGGAACACACTCGAGGCGAAGTGACAGTGTCAAGTCAGCGGACTAAGCTGTACTCATGTCACCTGGGAACTGATAACTGATGATAGGTATAATACCAACCGGTCAGTTCCCGACGAGTCATGTCCAGTGTACTCGTAACCCAACGAGCACCCGCATACTATCTCCAGTACGACGTACTGATGGCTGTGGGATAGACCACCTCCCACTCTGGGATGAGAAGCGCATACGCTAGTCTACTCCGGAGTATCGATGCCCTGTCTCGATAGTCCTGCGACTAGGGACCTGCATAAGGATGTGCTTATAGATTACCCAGCCCCCACTGATGTGACTGCCATCACAACGCTGGTAATCAAGCAAAGATCCTAAGGGCTCCACTAATGTGTATAGGCGATATACTAAAATAAACACATGTACACATTGAAGTAGAAACAAACCAAGTAGCATACTACTATTTTGAGCAAGATTGTATATACAAGGTGAATATCCCAAGCTTCCATTAAGTAATATACAAACTAGTATGATACAGTAATGGCCTCTAGGGCATATACACTAACAAGTTTGACATCATCAAAATGGTAGATGAACCTTGTATAAACAAAAAGGTAGTAGGAAGTATGGTGACGATCCTCGTAGAGTACGTGGATGACATACTCTTGATAGGGAAGGAGCTTCCTATGCTACGCTCGGTCAATCTCCGCTTATCACAAGGATTCTCCATATAGGATCAAAGTGATACCTACTAAATCTTAAGCTTTGGATCTATGAGATAGATCTAATTGGATGTTAGGATACTCACTAGTTGTAGTGAGATGGTATCAATCGATCCTGGGGAGAATCACTGGAAAGGTTCTAGGGTGATAAAGACCACTGAATGTCAGTCACAGGCATTGTCTTTACCCTCAGTAAAGGGACGGTATGTTGGAAGAGTTCCAAGCTAGATACCGTGGCATACTAGACGATAAAGGCAGGATACATCGCTACTTAAGATGCTACCAAAGAGGCTGTTTGGATGTATATTAGTTCATGAGATGAACTTCGTTCCTGCCATTGTGTGACAATGGAGTTGTGGCTTATGCCAAGGAACGCCCGTCCCATCAGTGATCCAAATATAATTCTAAGGCAGTATCACCCAATCATGGAGATGGTTGATCTCCAGGGTGATCGAGGTTAGGAGAGTAGACTCAGAGGACAACACGGCGGATCCACTCACAAAGGCCTTTTCCCAGAGAGAGACTTTTATGGGATGGTTGAGTATGAGATACTACAACCACTGCTATCAGATGGCCCTAGTGCAAGTGGGAGATTGTTAGTTATATATATTCCCTAGAGGCCATTACTATACATAGGATGTATATTGTAGTGGATGCTTGGACATATATAGGGAGGACTTTCTTGCTCGACATGACAGTATGCTATCTGGTTGATCTTTACCTTAACGTGTATACTGATTGTCTCTCTGTTACATGTTGGTAAAGCCCTTAGGATGTGTACTTGACTACCTGGACTATGATGCGGATCATATTAGTGGGGACATGGTAGTCCATAAGTACATCCTTCAAGGTCCCTAGTCGTGGGTGTATCGAGACGGGGCATCGATATACCAGAGTAGACTAGCGTATACCTTCTCGACCCATACAGATGGGCGATGGATGATCCCATATCCATTGGTGTTTGACATCGGAGATGATATACGGGTGCTCAGTGGAGACTGGGTGCACTGGACGGACTCGCCGAGAACTCCCAGATGGTATTATACCTTACGTCAGATGGCAGTTCTCTGGTGACACTGGTACAGAGTAATCTGTTGACCCGAGATCGTCATAGAGTCTTGTGTGATTCCCACTGTGCTTTGATTTCCACCTTACCACGTCCAAGTGGGCGTGCAAAACGGTGGTTTTTGGGTACAGTCCCGAATCACATGGAGGCAATGAACGATAGGAGGGGATTCGTCTCTCCCGGTATAGGGAGTTGATGTTGCGCTGTGTTCGATTGGCTATAACCGGAAATCCCTGACCAGGGTTGCTGAGATTTACTGGTAAGTGTTACCAGTAGTTTCTCGAACTGTTATAGACCTCATATCGACATGACTTATCGAGCTATTGGGGTCTGACGTTTACCACCCCTAGGCGAGATATGCGACATATCAGACGACGAGACCGGACTGTATGGTAAGTGTTACTGGTTGGATTCACAGGAGTGTGAGCGGGCTTGCTCGTCGATCTTCTGATCGCTCAATACCAGGGTGTCCGTTACGTTTAGCAGACCGCTTGCTGCTTGTGGGTGTTTGATATGATCATCACCTACTGCCGGCGTATTGACGAGTCTTTAGAGTCCTACACAGAGGTTTCCTGGCTCAAGCGAAACGAAATAGGAGTACATATGAGATATGTGCGGGACCGAGAATAATGCATGTATGTGATACCGTATTCTATTCTCGCGATGAATGTATCGATTGGTTGTATGCGATATAACCTAGTTATCGAATCAAGGATTGATTCGATAAGTCGATACATTGGATATTAGTCGGTCATATGCGATATGACCGGATCGTTAAATCAAGCGTTGATTTAATGATTTAATGCATAATTATATATTTGATATATTACTTTACATTGACTAATATTGTTCACTTAAAATGGATTTTCTCACTTGAAGTGCACATTGTATATGTGATATATTTTTTGTGCACTTGATTGTATCATGTTTGATGATACATGCA
Organism: Agapanthus africanus; assembly: GCA_030015575.1. Classification (NCBI taxonomy): domain Eukaryota; kingdom Viridiplantae; phylum Streptophyta; class Magnoliopsida; order Asparagales; family Amaryllidaceae; genus Agapanthus; species Agapanthus africanus. The sequence goes on along the minus strand of CM057347.1, from coordinate 175,997,421 downwards.
TGTTTGGGTGTATGTTTAGTTTAAACCTTGGTTAAGTAAATGGTTAGGGTTTTAATTTATTTATTCATTTATTTATTTATTTATTTTGGCAAAAAGAGAAATGGTTGCTTGCTTTGTTTTACATTGAAGTTTCATGAAGCTTTGAAAAAGTCTACCATTTTTGTTTCATGCCTAACCTAACCATTAAACCTAACCCTAGTTTATTCTCTACACTTGACCATGGTTGCTATATGATAAGAATGACTTATTTTATTTACTTATCATATTCTTTTCTTCTTCTTCTTCTTCTTCAAGATGAAGAAAACCTTGCATCCTTTAATGGTGTCTTGAGAAAAAGAGTGAGAAATCCAATTCTAAAGTGAACCCACTTCCTATATCTTCATCCTCTACCACTTGCCAAGTAGTATAGGGTGTTTTCTTCACAAGTTTCATGGCTTGGTGAAGTTGGAGCTTGATCTTGTGTTGCCTCGACGTAGATCATCTTCGGCATCGAAGTCGACGACCTAGCCTGCCCATTTCTCCGATGAAACCGACGCTAGAGCCCGGGATCCGATGATCGCAGCGAGGGGACATCATCACAGAGCTATGGAGGTGGAGGACCGGATCTACAAAGGTTGTATTTTCCGTTCACTTAGCACTAAAGTTGTTTAGTAGCTTGTAGTTTCGCCTAAACTCTAGTTAACGATCCGTATTAGGGTTTCTCGGAACTTGAAAAATTTGAAATTGTCATGGTTGATGCCTTGTGAGACCTCATTAGTGTGCCTAGGAACCCTACACGTGCTGAACTTCAACATGCACGAAATGGAAGCTGATCTTCCAAAGCTCCTCAATATGTTGAGGGTAGTAGAGACCTCCTTGAAAAAGGAGAAGACCCCCGTTCTGTATGTTGGCCAATTATCCTCTCCTAAATCTAAAGCGAAAGCTAAAGGAAAGAAGAAGATGAAAGCCACCAAACCGAAGGGTGGGGTCAAGAAGGTGCAGGGAACGAACAAGGCAGGAAGGGTGAAGGCAGATATAAACGAATGCTATTATTGTCACAAGCAAGGGCACTGGAAGAAGGATTGTTTGGCCTTCAAAGCCAAGGACAAGAAGCAAGCTGTTGCTTCTGCTTCAGGTGTGTTCGTAATCAAAAATTGTCTTTCAGTAAACTCTACATCATGGGTACTTGATACCGGTTCTGGTTCTCACATCTGTAATTCATTGCAGGATCTAAGAAATAGTAGAGCACTGGGGACAGGTGATATGACTCTCCGGATGGGCAATGGAATGCATGTAGATGCAATTGCAATAGGGGAATATCACCTAGGGTTGACTAGTGGACACATTTTGGTGTTATACAGATGTTTTTGTATTCCCAGTATGCTGCGTAATATTATATCAGTATCTTTGTTATCTAATAAAGGATATAATTTTGTGCTTGAAAGAAATGTCATGAACATTCTCCTAAATCAAGAACTGATTGGGTTTGGCACACTGGAAAACGGCATATACATACTTAATCAACCTCAAATTTTCAATATTCAAAACACGCTTAAAAGAAAGGCTCCAGATTCAAATCAAGCCTTTCTATGGCATTGTAGACTTGGTCATATAAACGAAACAAGGTTGACTAAGTTACATAAAGATGGATATCTAGATCCGTTTGAATATTCATCATATGCAACTTGTCAATCATGTATCAAAGGAAAAATGACCAAATCTCCGTTCACCGGACACGGAGAAAGAGCTACAGAACTCTTGGGACTTGTATACAATGATGTATGTGGTCCAATGTCTACGCATGCATGAAGCGGTCACTCCTACCTCATTACTTTTACTGATGACTTCTTTAGGTATGGACATGTGTTCTTAATGAAACACAAATCCGAGGCCTTTGAGAAGTTTAAGGAGTATAAAAATGAACCAGAGAAACAGACTGGTAAAAGCATCAAGACACTTCGATCTGATCGAGGTGGAGAATACTTAAGTACCAGTTTCCTTGAATGCTTAAAAGAGAATGGAATTCTCTCTCAGCTTACTCCGCCTTATACACCTCAGCATAATGGTGTATCAGAAAGGAGGAATCGCACGCTACTTGATATGGTGCGTTCAATGATGAGTGGTGCTGAGTTGCCACTTTCCTTCTGGGGTTTTGCGCTAGAATCAGCAGCATATCTATTGAATAGAGTTCCAACTAAGTCTGTGCCTACAACTCCATATGAAATGTGGAGAGGGAAGAGACCATATCTCAAGTATATCAAGATATGAGGGTATCCGGCATATGTTAAAAAGCATAATCCGGACAAGCTCGAGGCACGATCGGTTTTGTGCAAGTTTGTAGGATACCCCAAGCATTCAAGGGGATATCTGGTCTACCACACTGAAGAACAAAAAGTGTTTGTCGCTCGCTACATTTTCTTCTTAGAGAGCGAATTTCTTGCAAAAGAAATTAGTGGGAGCGCGGTAGAGCTGAAAGAAATTCCAGAACCTCAAACTGCTGCCGAGGACTTAGTAGAACCTCAGGTCTTAATAGAACCCAACGAACCAACGCCACTCCACAGATCTAGTAGGCTTTCTCATCCTCCTAAAAGATACTATAGTTTTCTTCTACATGGGGATCGAGAGGATTGCATCATCGATGATGATGAGCCTACTAGTTTTCAGCAGGCTATCACGAGTAGCGACTCGGTGAAGTGGCTGGATGCTATGAGATCCGAAATGGAATCCATGTACACCAATAAAGTGTGGACTTTAGAAGTTGCTCCTCCTGGGGTGAAACCAGTTGGATGCAAATGGATCTTCAAAATGAAGATTGGTGCATTTGGACAAATGGAAACCTACAAAGCTAGACTCGTTGCAAAAGCTTTTCATCAAAGACCAGGATTGGACTATGATGAAACTTTTTCACCTGTAGCTATGCTTAAATCCATTCGGATCCTGCTTGCGATTGCTGCCTTCCATGACTATGAAATCTGGAAGATGGACGTAAAAACAACTTTTCTAAATGGACATTTAGAAGAAAGGGTTTACATGGATCAACCAGAAGGTTTCTTAGACAGTGGGAGCAGCGGAAGAGTGTGCAAGTTGCTTAAATCCATTTATGGATTAAAGCAAGCATCACGGAGTTGGAACATCTGCTTTGATGAGACAGTCAAGGAATTTGACTTTATCAAAAATGTAGATGAACCATGTATTTATAGGAAGATTGTAGAAGGAGCAGTAGTCTTCTTCGTTTTGTAGGTCGACGACATACTACTGATAGGAAATGATGTCCCTATGCTACAATCAGTAAAGCTCTTCTTGTCACAGAAATTCTCCATGAAAGACTTGGGAGATGCATCATACATTCTGGGCATTAAGATCTATCGTGATAGATCTAATAGAATGTTGGGACTTTCACAGTCCAGGTATATTGACACTATACTAAAGAGATTTAGTATGGAAGATTCCAAGCGCGGTAATATACCCGCTTGTCACGGGATCACCCTCTCCAAAGAGATGTCTCCAAAGACTGATGAAGAGAGGGCTCGCATGGGCATTATACCCTACGCTTCGGCAGTAGGATCTATAATGTATGCGATGTTATATACCAGACCAGATGTAGCTTACGCACTTAGTGTGGTAAGAAGGTATCAGTCTGACCCAGGTGAGAAGCATTGGATAGCGGTAAAGAACATTCTCAAGTACCTGAGAAGGACTAAGGAGATGTTCTTGATTTACGGTAATGGGGACCTCCAGGTTGAGGCTTTTACCGACTCCGGATTCCAAAGTGACAAAGAGGACTCTAAGTCCATTTCGGGTTTTGTGTTTACCCTCAATGGAGGGGAGGTATGTTGGAGGAGTTCCAAACAAGATACCGTCGCAGACTCAACGATGGAGGCTGAGTATATAGCTGCTAGCGAAACCGCGAAAGAAGCTGTCTAAATGAAGAAGTTCATCTCTGAACTTCAGGTGGTTCCGTTCATTGCCAATCCAATACCTTTGTATTGTAATAACAATGGGGCTGTAGCATTAGCGAAGGAACGAAGGTCCCATCAGAAATCCAGGCATATCTTAAGGCGGTTTCACCTGATCAGAAAGATCGTGGATCGTCGGCAGATCGAGGTGCGGAGAGTGGATACAAAAGACAACACGGCAGATCCATTCACCAAGGCCATCCCTCAAGTACAGTTCGAGAGGCTGTTTGAGATGTTGGGCATGCGGTATGCCAGCAACTGGATCTAGTGCAGACAGTGGGTACTCATTGCACCAATTATAGTCCTTAGTGTAAGTGGGAGATTGTTGGATATATATGCCCTAGAGGCCTTCATTGTATAGGATGCTAGGGATATGTATGTACATGACAATCTTGCTTAATATGATAGTACGCTATTTGGTTTGACTTTATCATAACGTGTGATATATTTTACTTTGTATTTATAAACATGTTGATAAAAACCATAGGGTGTTTGCCTGAATACCGGCGTTGTAATGGCAGTCATACTTGTAGGAGCTCGATAGTCAATAGGCACATCCTCAAATGTCCCTGGTCGAAGGAGTATCGAGACTGGGCATCGATGCTCCAGAGAGACTAATGTATACATATCTAGACCCTGACGAGGGGCGATGGATTGGTCCCGCAACCATTGGTGATGTGCACCTAAGATTGTATACAGATGCTCACTGAGAGTGAGTACACCGGACAGGACTCGCCGAGAACTGACTGGATGGTATTATACCTAACGTCAGATTGCAGTTCTCAGGTGACATGTGTGCAGATAGTCTGTTGACTTAAGGTCGTCATTTGTCTCATGTGAGTTCCCACTGTATTTTGATTACTACCTTACCACGGCTCAAAGGAGTCGTGCAAACAGGTTTTAGTTGGGTACAGTCCCGAGCCACGTGGAGGCAGTGAGCGACTGTTAAGGATTCGTCTCTCCCGGTATAGGGAGTTGATATCGCACTGTGATCGGTTGGTCGTTACCATAAGTCCCTGGCCAGGGCTGATTGAGAATTACTGATGGACTGATCAGTAGATTCTCGGATGGTATTCAGCCATACCGGCATGACTTGTACAGTTATTAGGGGTCTGACGTTCACCACCTCCCTAGACCATACATACGATACTCTTAGACGAACAGACCGGACTGCGCGGATATTGTCACGGACAGGCTCAGCAGGAGTTCGGATGGGTTTCATCATCGGCCTTCTTATCGACATCTACCTGGGGACCGTTACGTACAGCTAGTACCGCTTGCGGTCTGTGGTTAAACCCACTGCCAGCGTAGTAGTCGAGTATTTAGAGTCCCACACAGAGATTTCCCTACTCCAGGCGAAACGATATAGAGGTACGGTTTTACGACAAGGGTTCGGAAGCATACGTGTGTTTACGCACGTACGACGTTCGGACAGTTTTTACTAGCCGGCTTTGGTTTAAGCAAGATTCTAGTATCAGGTTATTGGATTTATACAGTCTAAAGTTTTTCCGTGTTTTCACGGATAGGAAGGGCGTTCTCGTAATTTTTCGGAAAGCTTCTAGCAGCATGGTGACTTGAGGGTTTAGGTAGCATTATCATTAAATGCAATTGTGACTCATTTTGTGTGATTCATCATATCATTAATGCATCATTAAATGCTTAATGACTCATATATTGAATCACTTATATTGAATTAATGTAGCATGATGAATAATCACATTTATTCATTTATTTGATTATACATTATGCTTCATATATATTCAAGTGAGAAGTAATTCCATTATCATTATCATGTTCACCTTCTCTCTCCTCAAGCTCACTCTCTCTTCAAACCCTAATCTTACCACTCATGAGTTGAGATCAAGGATTAGAATAGACTAATTAACCCATAACCTAACTCTATATCATCTAAGTTCCTTTGATTAGCAACTAGAGAAACTTAGTTACCTCAAGCATAGAGGTAAAGCTTGGATTGGGGTTCTCGGGTGGATCGTCTATCATGGAAAGGAGGTAGAGGAGGACGTAGAGATCGAAAAGACGAAGGACACGATTCACTAGGTATAATCTCTTTTCATAGTAGCTAATAACTTCTATGGTTGTTGTTAGTTATCGTTTAGTAAAGATCTTCGGTTAGTCGATGTTTGCATAAAGAACAAGATCGTTTTTCATATTTCCGCCTCCCCGCAACTCGTGGGGTGTTGTACATCGACTTGCAGGATCTTGGCTCTTTCCTCATTGAATAAGGTGCAGGATATTTCATATATATCGCGATGCAAAGCAAAAACTGTAGCTACCCTTTTTGAAAATTTGATTCTACAATATCTTTTAGGTTTCTTTTCTATCATTAATCATATTAATGAAGTCCCATCATTTAAGTCACCTAAACATCACAGATAAATACGACGTACACTTATGCCATCCGCATTCGTCTCGATGTCCCCTCATGCACCGTTAGGTTAGGTAACTAACGGCAGAGCGGGGCAGGGCTAGCGTGAGTGTAAAACATAAGTAACATCTATATAATATATCATATATACTATATACAGTATCCATCACAACATATCAAATGATCACATCATAGATATCGCAGCAGAAGAAACATATGAAATATTGGATATACTAGGACGTCCGTGTTTTATTTTGAGCCTCTATAAAACACGGATTCCACGGTCGCGATGAATAGCCAAACCCACATCCCCAGACCCCTACGAGAGCGGCAGGCAACCCTACCAATTCTAGAGTTAGAAGACCTGGACTCGACTCCTCGAGTTGGTCTCCCACTGGACTCTAGAACCCGGTTACTTGTGCTCTCCTCCTTGGGTCTACCTAATGCGGAAAAGTAAATAATATACAAATGGTGACATCAACCGCATCCCGGAAGTGCCCCAATAAAAGAATATTACATACAATGAATTTTACATGAATGAAAATAAAAACCCTCATCTCACATAAAACCCCCGGCTATTCAAAACGCGACGATCCAATATAACATATCCAGCAACACATAACATCACATGTTATCAACGTAAGTAAATATGCGCATCCCAATTGTCGTTGACATATAGCAACGAAACCGGCGATATCACATATTACACTTACGGTCGCAGAAAAGAAAGTGTAAAACTACAATATTTGGAATCCACGATCTCTTTAGATATCATAAATCCGAAATATCACATACTTCGCATCTCATGCCTAACTGTATGAATTCCACATATTGTATCACATTCCAGATAAATAGACAGTATTAAACTTTCCGATCGAATAATCAAATACCCAAGATTTCCTAAATAGCTCAACACTTGAGCGGAGTTCAAAAATTCCAGAATACGTCACAGTAGCAATGGTCCAGCCGTAGAAGGGTCAAGCCAACGCCTCACATGTGGCATGCCGTACTGCCTCAAACCCTAAGGTTTAGAGGCGGTTCAGTCGGTCACATAATTGAGTTAAGGTTTGTGTTCTTCTAGAGGGTCCATCACGTTACTTGCACGTTTTTCCGAAAGATTTAAACTCAAGAAAAATTCAACACTTGAAAGTTTTTCGTGCCGGGAAAAAATGAGTTAATGATATCCGTTCGAACATATTAATACTTTCTAAATTATCCAGAAAACATAACGAAATTAAATTTTCCGATCGAATCTACGATTACAAAATAAACCCCAGAACACTCAACACTTGAGTCAGATTAAAAATACCCAGAAATTAGCAATTTTGCCTACGGATGTTACTGTGCCAAAACGACGCAGTAAGCCTTCTGTACGGCCGCGGATCCGCGGCGCAAGCAGGGTATTGCCGCGGTTCCGTGGCCAATTGTACGGCTCACTGTCTCATTTTCCATAGTGTTGCTTATATTTCCATGCTGGTATTTTAAAGCATTTTGAATTCAGAAAAATCATAGTTTTTAAAAATTGTCCAGAGAGGGGTTCATTTTGACGTATCGGGGTTCGTTCAGAGTTTTAACTTCGTATACACGTCGCCTAATGCTCTAGCTAGGCTCTAATACCACTTTAGGGTTACTAGGCACTCTAACAAAGTTCTACAAGGCATCAACCATGCCCGATTAAAATTTTAGCCGTGCCGAATAACCCTAAACAAGATCTTTGCTAGACAATTAGGGTTTCACATGCAAGTAAATAACATTTACGACTAAGTGAATACGAAATACAACCTTTGTAGATCGGTCCTTCACTTCAAAAGCTCCTTGTTGTAGTCCCTTCGCTGCGATCATGGTCCTCCCGGGCTCTTGCATGGCTTCACGAGGCGAAAGGAACGTCCTTGCTTGAAGTCTTCGAAGCCGAAGATGATCTACGTCGAGGGAATACCAACTCAAGCTGCTACTTCACTAACTAGAGAATTAGTGAAGTAAACACCCTAAACTAAAGTGCTAGTCTAGTAGAGGATGGAGAAATAGGAAGTGGGTTCTCTTTAGAATTTGTATTCTCACAATTTTTCACTCTCTTTTGAAAACCCTAGCAAGCTTTTCTTTTGCTCAAAGAAGAAGAAGATGAACAAAAGAAAAGATGAGGATAATGATCAAGTCAAGAGAGATAACCATGGTGAGTGAGTATCATATACTAACTCATGTAGAGACATTACCATGGCTAATCCTAAATGGTTAGGTTAATAAAAAATCTAAAGTAAAACAAAGTTAGTGGACTTTGTCAAAGCATCCACAAGCTTCTACAAGCTTCATGCTTGTGACAAAAGGTCCACTAATTTGTAATTACCTTAAATAATTATTAACCACCATTTAAAATAGAATGGTGTATGTCTTGCACACCCATGAATGATGTATCAACAACCAAAACACATTTTAATATATATCATATATATATTAAAGTTGTGCACATGTGAGAATAATCCTTAAGTGGACAAATGTTAGTTAATGTAAATTAGTATATCTAATATACAATTATACACTAAATTATTAAATTAACACTTGACTTAATAATCCGGTCATATCTCATATAACCGACTAACATCTAATGTATCGACTTATCAAATCAACACTTGATTTGATAACCCGGCTATATCACATATAACCGACCGATACAAAAAGTCGCGAGAATAGAATACGGTATCACATACACGCAATATTCTCGGTCCCGCACATATCACATAGGTGCTCCTATTTTATTTTGCCTGAGCTAGTAAAACCTCTATGTAGGACTCTAAAGACTCGTCAATACACCGGCAGTAGGTGATGATCACATCAAGCACCCACAAACCGTCAGCGGTACTAGATGGACGTAACGGCTACCCGGGTATTGAGCGATCAGAAGATCAGCAAGCAAGCCCGCTCCAACTCCTGCAAAATCCTGCCGGTAACACTTCCCGTACAGTCCGGTCTCCTCGTCTGATATGTTGCATATCAAGTCTAGGGGCGATAAACGTCAGACCCCAATAACCGATAAGTCGTGCCGATGTGAGGCTCATAACGGGTCGAGAAACTACTGGTAACACTTACCAGTAAATCTCTAAATCAGCCCTGGCCAGGTACTTCCCTGTTATGGCCAATCGAGCACAGCGCAACATCAACCCCCAATACCGGGAGAGACGAAACCCCTCCTATCGCTCATTGCCTCCATGTGACTCGGGACTGTACCCAAAAACCACCGTTTTGCATGCCCTCTTGGACGTGGTAAGGTGGAAATCAAAGCACAGTGGGAATCACACAAGACTCTATGACGATCTCGGGTCTGCATACTAACTTGTACAAGTGTCACCAGAGAACTGCCATCTGACGTGAGGTATAATACCATCTGGGAGTTCTCGGCAAGTCCGTCCAGTGTACTCAGTCTCCACTGAGCACCCGTATACCATCTCTGATGTCAAACACCAATGGATATGGTATCATCCATCGCCCATCTCATGGGTCGAGAAGCGTATACGCTAGTCTACTCTGGTATATCGATGCCCTGTCTCGATACACCTACGACTAGGAACATTAAAGGATGTACTTATGGACTACTCTGTCCCCACTAGTATGATCTGCATCATATTCCAGGTAGTCAAGTACACATCCTAAGGGCTTTACCAACATATAACTATAAGACAACATCAAGAGACAATTATACATGTTAAGATAGAAAGCAACCAGATAGCATACTGTCATATCGAGCAAGAAAGTCCTCTCTATATATGTCCAAGCATCCAATATAATATACATCATCTGTACAATACTGGCCTCTAGGGCATACATACAACTAACAAACCCGTATCGTAATATCGAAAATTTGATAAAACCTTTACTAATCATTCCCAGATTTTTATACATGAATATTGAAGTAAATCAAACAATACAGTAACTTACAAAACACCAAGTTCAAGCTACAGAAGAAAATCCACATCAAAAACCCCCAAAAAGACCGGCGACCTCGGCCAAACAAGGATTCTCGTCGGGTCGGGTATGGAGATGGGGTATCGGGCTTTAAGTGTAGTCTCCTAGTTGTCTCATGATACTTCTGGTATTGCTAGTTTTTCTATTGGTTTTACTTAGTAGCTCCAGATTCAAATATGGTACCACAAATATCACAATTCTCCTAGTTTTCTAACACTGCACACTAAAAACAGATATGAAATGTACTGAAATTGCACGGAGGAAAGGAATTATACCTATGGAGATTGTGTACAATGAAACACCAGCTCATGAATGGTATGATGGAGACCCTTAGGGATTGTAGTGGCTCATAGGTTGATGATGTGCCCAATTTATGAAAGGATTAATGTTTCCTTCATTAGGATTGAGGAACACTTGTGAGAATTAACTTGGAGCTTGAAGAATTAATTCTTTTTTCGGTTGAGAAGCTAAGGAGCTCCTATGTGTGTGTTGTATTGTGTAGAGAAATCACGAGGTGGAGGTTGAGAGGTGGAGGTGGTATGAGAGAAGTAGGAGGTGTCAAACTTGAAGAAGGAGATGTAAAGTTATGAAGAAGGAGGTGGAGGGTTATGAGCAAGGGTGAGGGTGAGTTATGTGAAGGTTTAGCATAGAATATCATATGCCAACCATGATTAAAAGAAATGCAACAATAAAGAAAACTTTCATATTATAAATCTAAATCCATATAACATAAAAGATATGAAATGATAAATTTATCACTTAATTATCATTAGCTTAATGACAAATACAATGTCATGTTAAAATAAATAAAACATCATTTTTATAACATCACACACTTTTATTTATATTTATCGAAATGACTACATTTTTACGGATAAAATTCCGTTACCAAAAAGTTTATGTCAGATCACTTTTATAAACTCATTATTTTTATAATTAAAATTATAAATTAATATTTATAATTTTCCAAAATGTTACAGTTTTGTTAAATAGTTTCAGTTTATTACCTTGTTGTTATAGTTTTGTGTTGATATCGTATTTTGCGTTTGTTGGCTATAGTGCCCTCAAGTCAATTATTGAATCGCAGGCACGCTATTGTGATGATTGAGGGAGGACATATACCGGTAGAACAGTCTTACTCGAGATGATAGTATTCTTTCTAGTTTGTCTTTATCATCATGTACAGCATTAGGTGGTATTACAGATCACTATTACATGTTGATATAGCACATAGGATTCTTGCTTGACTACCAGCATTATGATGGCGATCATATAAGTGGGAGATGGGTGGCCTATAAGCACATCCTTAAATGTCCCTAGTCGTGGGAGTATCGAGACTGGGCATCGATACTCCGGAGTAGACTAGTGTATACTTATCGAAACCCCGTCGAGGGGCGGTGGCCGGTCTCACAAGCCATTGGTGTCAGTTAGTCACCTAAGATAGTATATAGGTGCTCATTGGGTTATGAGTACACTGGATGGACTCACCGGGAACCTGCTAGATTGTATTATACCTATTGTCAGATTGCAGTTCCCAGGTGACATGAGTACAGGTTAGTCTGTCGACCTGAGATCTGTATGGTTACAAGGCACTAGAACAAGGTTCTACAAGGCATCAACCATGCCAAAATTAAAATTTTCAAGTGCCGAACAACCTAAAGCAAGGATCTTTGCTAGAGAATTAGGGCTAACAAGAACAAGTAAACAACTTTACTAGTAAGAGATGGGGATTACAACCTTTGTAGTCCGTTCCTTCGCTTCATAAGCTCCATGTTGAGGTCCCTTCGCTGCGATCATCAAGAACTCTGACTCTCGTGAGGCTCCAAGAGGTGTATGATGCATCTTGCTTGAAGTCTTCTTGATCTAAGATGATCTACCTTGAAGAATCTCTAACCCAAGCTTACACTTCACTAAACAACTTATTAGAGAAGTGAACACCCTAATCTGAGTGGCTAGAATAGATGAGGATAATGAAGTAAGAATTTTGCTCTCTTTTGTTTTCAGTTTCTCACTCAATATCATCACAAACACAAAAGCTAGTAAGCTTTTCAAGGAGGAAGAAGAAGATGAAACCTTTTGTGATGAATAATGAATTATATTGTTGTGGTTACAATTGCAACCTTAGGTTAAGAATGAGAGGCTTAACCCTTGTAGAGAATAAACCATAGGTTAAGGGTTTGGGTTGGGTTAACAAATGACTCCACAAAAATCCAAAGAGAAATGACAAAGTCAAAGCTTCATGAAAGCTCATGAAAAAGCTAACCCAAATGCTAACCCTAATCCAAACCCTAACTAGCTTTAAACCCAACAAACATGTTGCATTTGTAACCCTAACTTGTTACAATATTATATATCACATTTACAATATTTAATGTAACAAAAGAAAATAATACAATTAACATATATCGCATATACATCAATGTATTATCTGGTGAGAAAATGAATCAATAAAGCGAGCTTATATTAGTTAACGTAATGTAATATATCACATATATAATTATACATTAAATTATCGAATCAACACTTGATCCGACAATCCGACTATATTACATATAACCGACCAATATAACATGTACTGATTCATCGAATCAACACTTGATCCGATGACCTGTTCACACCATAATATTGCATTATTATATTCCCCATTCTTATTCTTTTTATAAATAAACAGGTACTTTTGACGCATGTCTGCTACATGTTACAGGTTACAGGTTCTTAGACAAAATACAGTGAAAACGATGTAAAGATGATGCAAAAGTGGACTTCGACCAACAAACAGAAGACTCTTGATCAAGCCTACATCAAAGATAAAATTAAGGCAATGCAAGGTCCAAGATTGCGAAGCCACGGTTAAAGTCCACCGCAAGAATTCACTGGAAGATCTAGAAAAAAACCAAACGCTAAATAGAGAAAAGACCTGAATAAACATGAAGCCCAAAATGAAATGAACCAGACCAAGAATTTAGAGAGCCCAATTCCATTATTTGGCTGCGGAACCGTGGCCAAACCAGGCCTTGGGCCGCGGTTCCGCGGCAGTATAGGGTATTCAGGAGATAAAATTTGTTACCATGTTTTGTTGCGCTGTTGACTGGTCAACCTAGGGCTATTTTCGTAAATGTAGACATGCGAGTCATTGTAACCCTAGGGTTTCCTATTCTTAATAAATAGGGAACTCTAATCATTGTAAACCTTATGCCTTCCTATGCCTCCTTTTAATGAAATAAAATTCAGATCTCTTTATGGAGAGCATCGGTGTTTCTTTCCAATTTAGAAATTCAGATCTGACAACCTGCGTTGATGATTGGAGAGATGCATCTGTAAGTAGATTTAATTCCTTGCTTTAGTTTAAATTTAAATTCTTTGCCCTAGGTAGATTTAATTTCATGCCCTAGAAACTTGTTTAGAGTTAGCTTTGGGGAAGGATTTTGAGAGATGAGATCTCTCATCCCTTTCTTACCCATAATATATTTTCAATAGGACTCCATGCATACACGCACACACCGCGCCCTACGGCATCCTACCCCTCGAGGTAACGATGACACCGTAGTATAAAGGCCCGGTTGCGCGCGTTTTCCATGGAGGTTAGGGTAAGGATCTCTAAAGGAAGGATAAGAACCTAGAGGAAGGAACACCTTCCCGAATGGATCCAATCCCCTTTATTGATAATTACCATAACTCCTCATAGATCTTCATTCGGGTAGAGAAAGCGTTGAGATTTACTTGCATTTCCAAACCATCCCTAAACCTAACCCTAACAAGACTAGATCTAGATAATCGTAGATAGATAGATTTAGTTTTTAGATTTAATAAGAAATCCGAACACCCTTCAGAATTAACTCGTTAGCGCGATTAGGAGATTCACAACATCCCTGTGGACCGACCCGTACTCACCAGCTAGCTGCAAAGCGACGCCGTTCTTGATTGCGGTAATAGATAGTTTTTGACATACAAATCAAATGGCGCCGCTGCCGGGGATGGCGTAGAAATTTCCTTTTTGCAATTTCGGGTTAATCTTAATAAAATAAAAAATCTAAAAAATCTAAAAAATCCAAAAATATAAAAATATATCAATTGTTATATTTTTGGAAAGGGTACTTTATTGTGTGAATCTTGCAGGATCAATCGAGACGGATCTGGAGATTTGCAGAAAGCAAAACAGAAAACGGGATATCGAAACGGAAGAGAGTCTTAACAACAGAACAGCCATAGAAATTTTTTGAACTGATCACCTACTCTGACCGCGAAACCGCGGCCGTACCTACCTTCAGGCCGCGGTTCCGCCGCGCTCTAGACGAATCATCATCACAGATTTTTTTTGGGATCCGTGCCGACTTTACCGCTGCGTAACCGCGGTGGGAACCCTCATTTGGCCGCGGAAAAGCTGCTTTCTGGGTACGACATCTTATGTAAATTTTTCTGTAAGCCTATTTTTTCTTCCCCTGCAAAAATCTCCATATATTTTCTGAAAAATGCCTACAGGATTTTATGCACTTTAAAAATATTTCCCCTTCCAAATAACAATCTTGTGCAGGATTTTTGGGCCCCACTTGAATTAAAATTGATTGCAAGTAATTTTTTTGCTGTTGCATATCTTTTCTCTAAAATCTTTTTTGCAACAAATTTTTCCAAATAAAGAGAAATAAAATAAAAATAAAAAGGAAAAAAATTTTTTTAGAAACTTGCAAACTTTTGCTGCAAATAAATCCTTGCACCACAAACTTTCTTTCTTACAACATGGGTACCCCACATAATAAATCACTTGCCGAACTTTGGTATCCCGAACCTAATTTTGTGTCGTACGTCAATTTGTTCGGTCAATTTAAAGACGATCCTTCCTTGCCAAAAAAATCTTTGAAAGATCAAATTGAGGCGTCTAGGAGAAACAGTTTGACTTTTCAACCCACTTTGTGTCAACCAAGTCAATCTTTACCACCTCCATATGTTGACACCACTTTTCCAAGTCCTGCTGTAACTTCTAAGCCGATGTCCATTGCTGAGCATATTGTTCAATCTCGCAGTCGATCTTTCACCCCTCTCCACTTATCTAGTTCTAGGGATCAACAAGACTATTCACCTTTTTATCCACATGTTGACCCTACACCTGACCAACCAACCACTTCCTACCAATCCTACCCGACCTTCCCACCTTCACTAGACACTGTTTCTACACAGCATATTGGGAGTTTTGCATATCCACACGATTTCGAATCTTTTACCGAAACCCCCTCACCACCTAAGTCTAGTTTGGATGAGTCGTTGGAAGCTTATATTGCTGCAACAAACAAAATGACTAGGAATGTGGAAGCGTTTGTGGCCGCCCTTATGCAACCTAGTGAAACGGTAGCTAGTTTCTCGCTAGCTTCAAATTTTTCAATGTATAAGGAGGCGGTTGGACAGAGTGAGAATGAGAGAAGATTTCAAAATCAAACCTACCCATACCCAATTGAAGCCCACAACTCCGGTTTTCCATCGATTGTCCCAAATGATTCATCAGTTAAGGATAAAAATGAGTTGTGTGATTTTGTAGTGTTTGATTTGCCAAATTGTGAAGAACCCCTTTCGAGTGAAACCGCACCTAATCCGTTTGACCTTTACACCTCCACTCTAGAACCTAAATCGATAAATATCCATGCTTTGGATGAGGTGTCAGAAAATATTGATTTTCACTTGATTGAGGATATAGACGCCAGGAATATTTCGGATGATGAACCTGTCGATTTGATTGAAATTTTGTGTCCAATTCATCATCCCGAGTCATTAAATGTTTCTCCCGAACTTCATATGTGTCTTGATTTTGATGATAATGGCATGGATGAGTTAAATATTGAGGAGAATTATGAGGATAGTATTGAGGAGAGTATTGAGGATAATATTGAGGTTGAACCATTTTTGTTTGATGTGTGGGATTTTCCAATTCATCCTCTTGCACCTTTGACTAAATCACCCTCCCTCCTTTCCATCATTCCGACCATGCTTGAAGACATTGAGCTTGAAAAATTTCCTTTGAATCTGACACAGTTCTCACAGACGTTAACAATTACGAGTGTTTCACTTTTTCGGACGATGTGGATGACTCACCGCCCGAGTTTGAGTCCTTTACATTTTCAGATGAGTTAGTTGAACCATCAGACTCGGTTGCTTACAGTTGTTTCGAACCATTGTTGGAATCTTTCCAATTTGAGACAGTTTACTACGGTGAGAATGAGACTATCCCTAATTCACTCCCTTTCGTCGTTCCTATCGTTCCGACCGAACAAGATACCGTTACGCTTTCATCTCCGTTACCAAGTTCGGCGTACCCATGTTTTCTTGTGAATCTTGAGGGATTTGACCCCATTTCTCGACGAGTTGATAGGTTAGCGCAATCGCTTTTAACACATCGGTCATCACAAATTGCGCTAATTTATTCACTCGATTTACACCCTCAAGATCGTACTCCACTTCTTTCTTCTTTCCGCCATTCTTCTCCCCCACCGAGACCATATTCTCTTCTTCCCACACGGTCTCGTGTTCTTCTCATCTCTTTTCTTTCCACCCCATTCTTTCACCAACCCTACCATTACCACGATAAGATTTTTGAATGGTTGGTGCTCACCTTTGGCTTATGTAAGGCCTTGCTTAGTTTGGGGAGGATCTTATTGTATATATGTACATATGTTTTTTGTTTTCTTTTTCTATAAAAAAAAATTCAAAACTTTAAAAAAAATTGTAAATAAATAAACAGGGGAGTATCGGTATTTTGACCCTCTTGGTTTAGCATGACAGTGAGGACACTGTCAAGTTCAAGTTTGGGGGTATGCTCGGTACGTCTTCATCCTTCGCATTCATTTGTACATATTTTAGCATTTGCATACTTATTTGAAAACCCATAAAAAATTGAAAAATTTCAAAAATTATAAAAATTAATGTATTCAATTTTGGCTAATTGACTTGAGTTTGATAAATAGGTTAACTGGCTAGGAACAACTAGATCTTAGACTTAGTAAATTAAAAACCCTAAAAATAACCTTCCTTAAAGTTTAACGGTAGAAAGTATATGTCTTTGTAGTTTATTTAGAAATACGCAAATTTTGGGTTCACTTCTTGGGCTAAGTCGAAACAAAGGAAGAGTATTGATGTTCTTATTAGAGTATAAGTTTGAAAAATAGTTCCTAGCTTATGTCTAGATTCTGAAAACGTATACCCTACAATTTGCACAATCACGCACCTTGAAACTTGGAATAGTAAAAGAGACCTTGAAATGCTCTTGTCTAAAGTCCTTAGTACGAAGAAAATAAAAGAAAAAAAAGTGTGAATAAAGAATAAAAAAAATGAACACTGGTTCTTGTGATTACTTAAGGCTGCAAAAATAGAAAAATATTTAGCTAGGGTGCTTCATCACCTAGTGCCTTAGACCAACTGGTTTGGGAGTCACTGCTAAAGCCTTAGGTGTTGCAAGACTAGGAATTATGCTTTAATGTGCAACCACATCTTGTAATCGGTCGTTGGTACCTCAAGAAGTATTAACGGTCGCATGAAGGATGTGTAAGCAAAATTCAATTAAAAATTCACCAATTAAGAAGTGCTTTGGACAACGGACGAGAGTATGATTGCTTGATTTGAATTTCCAAGTGTAGGGGTAACTTATACACACATGTGGGGATATGTGATTGGAGTTTAGATGAGAGAAAGGAGTGAAGAATAGAACTTGTATCTTTAGTAGAGTTGATAGAAATTCCTAAGTGGAGATGGAACCCTAGAAGGAAAACTTAAGAAATGACGAAAACTAAGTAAGTCTGTAGAACATATATAATCTTAAGTTAAATGATGAGGAAGCGTGAAGAATATGGGTGGATAATTTACGAGTCAAAGATAATAGAATTCCTTGTTAAAAGACCTAATTGGAGAACAAAAGTCAATGGGCCGAATTGATAGGATTTTGTGGGTAGTATCCGCTGAAAACCCTCAGGAGACAACACTCCTTCTACTAGGGACACCTAGAGGTTTAACGGCTTGTTGCACGTGCTCAGTGCAATTGTGTTTCCCTATGAAAGTGTGGTTAGGATTTTAGTGAATAAGTTTGCTCGAGGACAAGCAAAACATAAGTTTGGGGGTATTTGTTCACACCATAATATTGCATTATTATATTCCCCATTCTTATTCTTTTTATAAATAAACAGGTACTTTTGAAGCATGTCTGCTACATGTTACAGGTTACAGGTTCTTGCACAAAATACAGTGAAAACTATGTAAAGATGATGCAAAAGTGGACTTCGACCAACGAACAGTAGACTCTTGATGAAGCCTACATCAAAGATAAAATTAAGGCAATGCAAGGTCCAAGATCGTGAAGCCACGGTTAAAGTCCACCGCAAGAATTCACTGGAAGATCTGGAAAAAAACCAAACGCTAAATGGAGAAAAGACCTGAATTAACATGAAGCCCAAAATGAAATGAACCAGACCAGGAATATAGAGAGCCTAATTCCATTATTTGGCCGCGGAACCGCGGCCAAACCAGGCCTTGGGCCGCAGTTCCGCGGCAGTATAGGGTATTCAGGAGATAAAATTTGTTACCATGTTTTGTTGCGCTGTTGACTGGTCAACCTAGGGCTATTTTCGTAAATGTAGACATGCGAGTCATTGTAACCCTAGGGTTTCCTATTCGTTATAAATAGGGAACTCTAATCATTGTAAACCTTATGCCTCCCTTTGCCTCCTTTTAATGAAATAAAATTCAGATCACTTTATGGAGAGCATCGGTGTTTCTTTCCAATTCAGAAATTCAGATCTGACAACCTGCGTTGATGATTGGAGAGATACATCTGTAAGTAGATTTAATTCCTTACTCTAGTTTAGATTTAAATTCTTTGCCCTAGGAAGATTTAATTTCATGCCCTAGGAACTTGTTTAAAGTTAGCTTTGGGGAAGGATTTTGAGAGATGAGATCTCTCATCCCTTTCTTACCCATAATATATTTTCAAAAGGACTCCATGCATACACGCACACACCGCGCCCTACGGCATCCTACCCCTCGAGGTAACGATGACACCGTAGTATAAAAGCCCGGTTGCGCCCGTTTTCCATGGAGGTTAGGGTAAGGATCTCTAAAGAAAGGATAAGAACCTAGAGGAAGGAACACCTTCCCGAATGGATCTAATCCCCTTTATTGATAATTACCATAACTCCTCATAGATCTTTATTCGGGTAGAGAAAGCGTTGAGATTTACTTGCATTTCCAAACCATCCCTAAACCTAACCCTAACAAGACTAGATCTAGATAATCGTAGATAGATAGATTTAGTTTTTAGATTTAATAAGAAATCCGAACACCCTTCGGAATTAACTCGTTAGCGCGATTAGGAGATTCACAACATCCCTGTGGACCGACCCATACTCACCGGCAATCTGCAAAGCGACGCCGTTCTTGATTGCGGTAATAGATAATTTTTGACATACAAATCATGACCCGGCTATATCACATATGTTAGTTGTATGTATGCCCTAGAGGCCAGTATTGTACAGATGACGTATATTATATTGGATGCTTGGAAATATATAGAGATGACTTTCTTGCTCGATATGATAGTATGCTATCTGGTTACTCTTTATCTTAACATGTACACTAGTCTCTTTATACTGTTTTATAGTTACATGTTGGTAAAGCCCTTAGGATGTGTACTTGACTACCTGGACTATGATGCAGATCATACTAGTGGGGACATGGTAGTCCATAAGTACCTCCTTCAAGGTCCCTAGTCGTGGGTGTATCGAGACGGGGCATCGATATACCAGAGTAGACTAGCGTATACGCTTCTCGACCCATGTGATGGGCGATGGATGATCCCATATCCATTGGTGTTTGACATCAGAGATGGTATACGGGTGCTCAGTGGAGACTGGGTACACTGGACGGACTCGCCGAGAACTCCCAGATGGTATTATACCTCACGTCAGATGGCAGTTCTCAGGTGACACTTGTACAGGTTAGTCTGTAGACCCGAGATCGTCATAGAGTCTTGTGTGATTCCCACTGTGCTTTGATCTCCACCTTACCACGTCCATGAGGGCGTGCAAAACGGTGGTCTTTGGGTACAGTCCCGAGTCACATGGAGGCAATGAGCGATAGGAGGGGTTTCGTCTCTCCGGGTATTGGGGGTTGATGTTGCGCAGTGCTCGATTGGCCGTAGCAGGGAAGTCCCTGGCCAGGGCTGATCAGAGATTTGCTGGTAAGTGTTACCAGTAGTTTCTCGACCCGTTATGAGCCTCACATCGGCACGACTTATCGGGTTATTGGGGTCTGACGTTTACCACCCCCAGACTTGATATGCGACATATCAGACGAAGAGACCGGACTGTACGGTATGTGTTACTGGTCGGATTCGCAGGAGTGTGAGCGGGCTAGCTCGTCGATCTTCTGATCGCTCAATACCCGAATGGCCGTTACGTTTAGCAGACCGCTTGCGGCTTGTGGGTGCTTGATATGATCATCATCTGCTACCGGCGTATTGACGAGTCTTTAGAGTCCTACACAGAGGTTTCCTGGTTCAAGCGAAATGAAATAGGAGCGCATATGAGATATGTGCGGGACCGAGAATAATGCGTGTATGTGATACCACATTTCATTCTCGCGATTTGTAGCATTGATCGGTTATATGCATTATAGCCGGGTTATCGAATCAAGTGTTGATTCGATAAGTTGTTACTATTGATATTAGTCGGTCATATGCGATATGACCGGGTCGTTAAATCAAGTGTTGATTTAATGATTTAATATATAATTATATATTTGATATATTACTTTACATTAACTAATATGGGTTCACTTTAAATGGATTTTCTCACTTGATGTGCATGATGTATATGTGATATACTTTTGTACACTTGTTTGTATCATTTTAGATGATGCATGTTTATTTGGTTAAGTGTAAAGAATAAACCCATGGTTAAGAGGATAATTAGGGTTTTGGTTTTATCACACATTTATTTATCCATTCCTTTTTATTTAAATTATTTTATAAAAACAAAATGGTTTTCTTTTGTCATGAAGCTTAATGAAGCTTCATGAAGGTTTGACTCAAAGACCATTTTGTCTTTATGCTAAACCCTAACTATTCCCACTTACCATGGTTTGCTCTCTACACTTAACCCATGTTAGATTATGATAAGTATCAATTTTATTTCATTATTGAAAAAAAAACTTATCATATTTCTTTCTTCATCTTCATCTTCTTCTTCAACAAAAGCTCAAGGTCCATCAATGGCAACTTGAGCTTGAGAGTGAGAAATCCAATTCTAAAGAGAACCCACCTCCTATTTCTTCATCCTCTACCTCTAGCCAAGTTGTAGAGTGTGTTTTCTTCACAAGTTTCATCACTTTGTGAAGTCGGAGCTTGAACTTGCGATGCCTCGACGTAGATCGTCTTTGACACGAAGCCGGCGACCTAGCTCACCCGATTCTCCGATGAAGCCGACGCTAGAGCCCGGGGTTCGACATGGACAACGAGGAGACTTCGTTGCGGAGCCGTGGAGGTGGATATCCGGATCTACAAAGGTTGTAATTTCCATATCCAAGTAGTTAAGTGTTAACTAGATTATCATTTCGCCTAAATATCTAGTCTAAGATCCGTAGTCTAGGGTTTCTCGGCACCATTTTTTTTAAATTGGCATGTTCGATGCCTTATGAGACCTTACTAGAGTGCCTAGGAACCCTACAGTGGTATCAGAGCCTAGCTAGAGCCTTAGGCGAAGTCTAGACAGAGTTTGAAACCCGGACGAACCAAAAATCCAACCCCAAAATAGCTCTCTGGATATTTTTCAAATTTGTGGTTTTTTGTCAATTAAAATTGCCTAAAAAAATCAGCAATAAAATCTAAGAATTACTGTGCAAATCGTTTCCTGTGAACAGTACATACGGCGGCGGAACCGCGGCAGAAGCATGGCTTCTGCGGCGGTTCTGCGGCTCGTTGATGACGTCAGCCCCACTTCTTTGCACAGTAATACCTGATTTATTATTCTGAGTTTTCTGGGAATTTTAATTTGACTCCAGGTTTGAGTATTCTGGGGTTGTATTGGGAATAGTCGATTCGATCGGATTATCGAACTTTGTCTAAGTGCTTTCCGGATAATTTTTTGAATATGTTAAAAACTTCGACCGGATATAAATACCCAACTTTTCCCCTGTCGTAATATATCCAAGTGTTGGATTATTGTGTGGTTTAAGGACGTTCTGAGTAGTGCAAGTAACGCGAAGGTCCCTCTAGAAGACAACAAACCTTAACTCGATTATGTGACCGTCTTGAACTGCCCTTTGAACCTTCGGGTTTGGGGCAGTACGGCGTGCCACATGTGAGGCGTTGGCTTGACCCTTCTACGGCTGGACCGTTGGTACTGAGGCATGAAGCGAATGTTTTTGAACCTATTTCATGTGTTGATCGGTGTCGGGAAAACTTAGGTGTTCGAATGTTCGATCGGAAAGTTTAATATATTCTATTTATCCGGAATTGGATACAATAATTGGAATTCACAAACAGTTATGAGATAACTGGATGAATGTTATAAATCTAGCAGTTTAGTCCCATACGATATTGAAAAGAGTTTTCGATAATGAGACTAAAATGCGGGGTTTGTAACTGTTAGGCATGTGATGTCTAAAGAGGTTGCGGATTCCAACTGTTGTAGTTTTACACTTTCTTTTCTGTGACCGTAAGTGTAATATGTGATATCACCGGTTTCGTTGCTATATGTCAACGACAATTGGGATGGACATATTTACTTACGTTGATGACATGTGATGTTATGTGTTGCTGGATATGTTATATTGGATCGTCGTGTTTGAATAGCCGGGGGTTTTTATGTGAGATGAGTGTTTTCCATTTTCATTCATGTAAAAACTTGTATGTAATATTCTTTTATTTGGGGCACTTCCAGGTAGCGGAAGCTGTCACCCTTTGTATATTGTTTACTTTTCCGCATTAGGATAGACCCAAGGAGGGGAGCACAAGTAACCGGGTTCTGGGGTCCAGTGGGAGACCAACTCGAGGAGTCGAGTCCGGGTCTCCTAACCCTAGAATTGGCAGGGTTGCTTGCCGCTCTCGTAGGGGTCTAGGGGTGTGGGATTGGCTATTCATCACGACCGTGGAATCCGTGTTTTATACTGGCTCGTATTAAAAACACGGACGTCCTAGTATATCCAATATTTCATATGTTGATTCTGCTGCGATATCTGTGTTGTGATTCTGTGATGGATATAGTATACAGTATATATGATATATTATATAGACGTTACTTATGTTTTACACCCGCGCTAGCCCTGCCCTGCTCTGTCGTTAGTTACCTAACCTAACGGTGCACGAGGGGACATCGAGGCGAATGCGGATGGCATAAGTGTGCGTCATATCTATCTGTGATGTTTAGGTATTTAAATGATGGGACTTCATTAATGTGATTAATGAAAGATAAGAAACCTAAGATGTTGTGGAATCGAATTTTAAACTAAAAAAAAAGGGTAGCTACAGTTCTTGCTTTGCACAGCGGTATATGTGATATATCCTGCACCTTATTCGATGAGGAAAGGACCGAGATCCCTTCACCGGGAGTGACTCCTTTAGCAATAACTGGCAGATGCTACACACTCGGTTTGCTTTTGACTGCTTTTGTGTTTTTGCTTTGCACAGCGATATATATGATATATCCCGCACCTCATTCGACGAGGAAAGGGCCGACGATCCCTTCACCGGGAGTGACCCCTTTAGCAAAACTAGAAAAGCCTCAAAATCACTCCATTTCAAAACTTCATTTGATTCTACAACGATATCAAGTTCATTACGCAATAGGTTTTCATAAAAACCTGTCGTAGCCCTCCGTCATTTCAGATAAGTCATGTTTAGTATTCGTGCTGCGTTTGTTGTGTTAGTGTATATGCCCTAGAGGCCATTGCTGTATCATTCTAGTTTGTATATTACTTAATGGATGCTTGGGATATTCACCTTGTATATACAATCTTGCTCAAAATAGTAGTATGCTACTTAGTTTGTTTCTACTTCAATGTGTACATGTGTTTATTTTTGTATATCGCCTATACACATTAGTAGAGCCCTTAGGATCTTTGCTTGATTACCAGCGATGTGATGGCCGTCACACTAGTGGGGCTGGGTAATCTATAAGCACATCCTTATGCAGGTCCCTGGTCGCAGGACTATCGAGACAGGGCATCGATACTCCGGAGTAGACCAGCGCATGCGCTTCTCATCCCAGTGTGGGAGACGGTCTGTCCCACAGCCGTCAGTACGTCGTACTTGAGATAGTATGCGGGTGCTCGTTAGGTTACGGGTACACTGGACAGGACTCGTCGGGAACTGACTAGTTGGTATTATACCTATCGTCAGTTATCAGTTCCCAGGTGACATGAGCACAGCTTAGTCCGCTGACTTGACACTATCACTTCGCCTCGAGTGTGTTCCCACTGTACTTTGATCACTACCCTACCACGGCTCAAAGGAGTCGTACAAACAGGTAGTGGTTGGGTGCAGTCCCGAAGCACTTGGAGGCAGTGACGGTTAGACAGGATTCGTCTCTCCCGGTATTGGGGGTTGACATCGCGCTGTGTCTAGGAGAGCCATTACACGAGTAGTCCCTGGCCAGGGCAAACGAGATATACTGGTAGGTTTCCAGTGTTATCTCAGGGTGTTTTGGGCTTCGCTCCGGCACGACTTGTACCGCTATTGGGGGACTGACGTTTACCGCCCCCTAGGCCCGCCATGCGATGTATCAGACGAACAGACCGGACTGTACGGAGAATGTCACACTCAGGCTCAGTAGGAGTTCATATGGGTTTCGCCTCGTCGGTCTTCTTGTCGGCATTACCTGGGGACCGTTACGCACAGCTAGTGCCGCTTGCGGTCTGTGGTTAAACCCACTGCCAGCGTAGTGTCGAGTCTTTAGAGTCCCACACAGAAAGCTTTTCGCCTTTAGGCAAAAGAGTAGAGGTCGCATGGTATTGCGATAGGTCGCATGGTTTTGCGACAGGGTTCGGTCACATCCGTGCACTTGTGCACGTACAGTGTCCGGACAGTTTACACTAGCGGGCTTTGGTTTAAGCCAGATCCTAGTGTACCTTATGGGATTGGATTTATCCAGTTTGCATTCGTGTTCCTCGGAACGCGGATGCGGGTGTGTATGCACAGTTGACAGGGAGGCAGAGGCAGCGGATTCTCATTAGGGTTGTTGACAGTTGACCGTTGACTATTTGACTTTATGCTCAACCCTAATGAGAATATGATATGTGATTAACTATTATATTAATTAAGTATTATGGTGATATGGTTGTTGACTTTTTGACTTTTGTTGACTTGTTGACTTTGTTGACTTGTTGACTTTTGTTGACTTGTTGACCGGTTGACTAGGCTTGACTAGTTGACCATCATGATAACCATAGCCATCATTTCATGACAAAGACTTTTGTTTACTTGCTCATTTGTGTAAAATGAGTGCATGAAATGATATGGTTGTGGTTGCTTCAAACCATCACATAAGACTTTTGTTAATATGATGAGTTATGATTGCTTTGGATTATGAGAGGGTGAGAGACAAAATACTTGCTCATTCTTTCTTGCTCATTCTCTCTCTTGTTCTTGAGCTCTCCTCTTGCTCTCACCCTCAACCTCTTGCTCCCTCTCTTGATCTATGGTTCTCTTGTCTCATGAGTTGAGAATCAAGAACCATAGATAAAATCCCATTCTATTTCTTCTCTACTCATTCTAGTTCACTAGGTTTAGCAAACCAAGTGAACTAGTTTCTTCAAAGAACGAAGAAGGAGCTAAAGGTTGGAGCTTTCAAGTGGATCTATCTTCGGCATACGGAGACGACGAGAAGGAGCCATCGGACCACCATCGGAGCTTGAAGAGAAGGAGTTCAAGACAAGCTAGGTATAACCCCCTAACCGAGTAGCTAGAATCTCTTAGTTAGGATGTTAGATAGATGTTTAACCAAGATCCGGGTTATAGGTCCATGTTACCATCTTTAAGAAAATCGTTTTTTTTCAAAATTCCGCATTCCCGAAAGTACCGGGAGAGGTAGCATGGACTTACAGTGGTATCAGAGCCAGGTTAAACTCTATCTAACATGTTAGCAAGTAACTAGAAGATCGATCAAAGAAAAAGTCCCGAAAACAAAACCCCAAATTTTCAACTTTCTGTCGAATTCAAAAGTACTGGAAAAACTTTTTGGAACACACCTAAAATCGACTCAGGCTTTTTTAAAGAATCTGCAAAATTTTGAGCCCCTGACTCGATCAAAGCGCCGCGTTTCCGCGGTGGGAGCACGCTCCCGCCGCGGAAACGCGGCCGAGTTGACTCGGTCAGGGGTTTTATTTTTTGCAGTTTACTCTTGGGGGTATTTTGGGATTTTTAGCATATATATTTTCAACCCAGATTTTCCAGAACGAAAATTTTATTTTGGGGTCCCGAAAATCCGTATTTTTGATCGAACTTCTAAAAGACTTGAGCTAACGGGTTTTTCTGTAATGTGATATTTGTATTGAACGTCTACTAATCGCTATATGTCGATTAGTGGGGGTTATACAAATCTGTGATCTGTAATGTGCTGGAATGTGTATATGAATATGTTGGATTGTCGCGGGTGAATAGCCGGGGGTTGTGAGACGAGAGTTTTCTTATCTTTCAATTCATGTAAATTTGTAAATTGATGTAATAATTATTTGTATGGCCGCACAACCGGGTCGGGGTTGTAGCCGTCATTGTATAATTTCTTTTTACTGTTTTTGCTCCTAGGATAGACCCATGGAGGGGGTGCACAAACTACCGGGTATGCCGAAGTGTCGAGTGGCCTACTCATAGGAGATGAGGGAGGTTACTACGCTTCGGGTACTTGGTGGGTAGTTTGCCGCACCCGTAGGGGTCTTGGGTGGGGTATTTGGCTATTCACCGCGACCGTGTAATTTGTTTTTCGTTACAGGCTCGTGCGAATTACAGATTCCTAGTATATCCAATGTATTCATCTGTGATCTGAAATGTTTTATCATTGCAGTATATCTATATATGATATTATTTAGGCGTTGCTTATGTTTTACAGACGCGCTAGCCCAGCCCCCGCTCTGTCGTTAGTTAAGTAACCTAACGGGTAATGACGGGGCCCCGTGGCGAATGCGAATGGCATAAGCGTACGTCATATTTTGGTTGTTTTCTGCAATGGTAGGATTAAATGATGGGACGCATTAAAAGAACTAATGCAAGAATATCACGCATTAAAAGAACTAATGCAAGATAATAAACCAAGTTAAAGTCGTTGGAACACTTTCGAAAAACCACTCGGTTCTTTTCAAAACCAACTTTTAAATGCGGAGCTTGAGCCACTCCCTTTTAAAGCTATCTCGTTCCATCGACCAAATCAAGTTCACTACGTTCACGGTTTTGCCAAAACCATTCGTAGCCCTCCGTCGTTTCGTATGAATATTCAATAGTATTCAAGCTGTGTTTGTTGACCTTCGTCAAGGCATAGTGATTGGTAGCTATTGGGTATTCATATGTAGCATAGATAGATGCGTTGGTTTGGAACATTCGCATTACCTTGTTGACCTTCGTCAAGGGTATATACGGGTGGATTCAAATTAACCTGGATAATGACGGGCAGAACTTGACATGTGACTTATGATTTGTTGACCTTCGTCAAGGTCATAAGAGCATGGGGCAAAAATCCACATCGGGAGTTTCATAAGTACTGAAACTTGCTAGATTTGCATACCATTTGGAGTGTGATGATTCTGGTAGGATTCCTTCAGGTTCGTCACGCAATGATATTTGGATCCCGATCCTACTGTGAGTATATGCTACTCCTCGGGAAATTTCTCACTAAACGATCAATGCTATAAACCTAGTAGGTGCCTAGAAAGGTGTTAGCGGGGCTACGCCCCCAGGGAAAAGAGGTTCTCTAATTAAGGAACTTCGCGAAAGCGTTGGAAAACCTCCCTCGAAGTACCGACACCGGCCTGGCTGAACGGTTAAGCAAGTATTGTGCGGTGGGATTGATCCCGGCTAATTCTTCCTTTATGGTTTGAGGAGGGATTTGAGAAACAGTGGGAGCCATCCTGTTTAGACAAACTAAAAACCACTCTAAACTTGCAAGAGCATCATGCTGAGTGTTTCTTCTTCTCTCTCCTAATTGCAGCGACCAAATCGACATGACTGGACTTAAGTTACTCCTAGATAAAAACAAACTGACAGGGCCAAACTATAAAGATTGGCTCAGGAATGTCAACATAGCAATCACTTACGACAAGCTGGGGTATCTTCTTACCACCAAAGCTCCCCCTGTCCCTGGTCCAACTTCCAGCGTCGCGGATAAGGAAATCCGTAAGACTTGGGAGATTGATAGCGCGAAGGCCAAATGCCTCCTGCTTGCCTCGATGGACAACGAACATCAGAGGAGGCATGAGAATATGGACATGGAATCCATATTGCTTCATACAAAAGAACTGTATGGAGAGCAATCTCGTATCGCTAAATACGAAGCGTCGAAAAAGTTATTTTCGACAAGAATGGCCGTCGGATCATCAGTAGCCGAACACGTGCTAAAGATGATCGGCTACATTGAGGAGCTCGCTGACCTAGGGATCACATTGGAGAGTGAGCTATATACGGATATAGTTCTCCAGTCCCTTCCTTCCACTTACGCCCAGTTTATACTGAACTTCAACTTACAAGAAAAAGAGGTTGAACTTTCAGAGCTCCTCAACATGCTGAGGAGAGCAGAGGGCACCCTACAGAAAGGTAGGGAAACATCCACTTTGTTTGTAGGAGGATCATCTTCTTCTAGGTCCAAGGCGAAAGCCAAGGGAAAGAAGAAGAAGGCCCCCGCCAAACCAAGGGGCGGTGTTAGTAAAGTGGATACGAAGGGAAAAGAAAAAGCAACAAAGATAGCGGGGAAGCTTGTGGATAAGGAAGAATGCTTCTATTGTCATAAGAAAGGACACTGGAAGAATGATTGCAGGGCCTGGAAGGCCAGAACACAGGAATTGAAGCAGGTTGCAGCTTCAGCTTCAGGTGTGTATGTTATTGAAAACTGTCTTTCAATAAACTCTACTTCCTGGGTATTGGATACCGGATCAGGATCTCATATCTGTAATTCTTTGCAGGCGTTGAGAAACCGTAGGGTTTTGAAGGCAGGTGACATGACCCTCAGAGTTGCGAACGGAGCTGGCATGGATGCTAAAGCCGTGGGGGACTATCACCTGGGAATGTCAGATGGACATGTTTTGGTTTTGCGTAATTGCTTTTTTGTACCCAACGCAACTTGTAATATCATTTCTGTATCTTTAGTTTCTAAAGAAGGATATGAATTTGCGTTTGTAAGTAATGTTGTAAACATTCACCTTAATCAAGTTTTGATTGGGTCAGGTACATTGAGTAATGGTATATACGTGTTAAACCAACCACAGATTTTCAACGTCCAGAATACACACAAAAGAAAGTCTCCGGATATGAATCAGACTTTCTTATGGCATTGTAGATTGGGTCACATCAATGAGAGAAGGTTGACTAAGTTACATATAGAAGGATATTTGAATGCGTTCGAATATCAATCATATGCCACTTGTCAATCTTGTCTCAAAGGAAAGATGACAAAGACTCCGTTTACTGGACAAGGAGTAAGAGCGAGCGAGCTCTTGGGACTCGTACACAGTGACGTGTGCGGTCCAATGTCTACACATGCCCGAAGCGGACATTCTTACTTCATTACTTTTACGGATGACTTCTCAAGGTACGGTTATGTCTTCTTGATGAAACATAAGTCCGAAGCCTTTGGAAAATTCCAGGAGTATAAGAATGAAGTAGAGAAACAGACCGGCAAAAGTATTAAGATTCTAAGATCGGATCGAGGTGGAGAATACTTAAGTGCCGAATTCCTGAATTACTTAAAAGAGAATGGTATTCTCTCTCAGCTTACTCCTCCATACACTCCGCAACATAACGGTGTATCGGAGAGACGGAACCGAACCCTATTGGATATGGTTCGGTCCATGATGAGTAACACTGAGTTACCGCGATCATTCTGGGGATATGCACTGGAAGCAGCTGCATATCTCTTGAACAAGGCTCCCACCAAGACTGTGCCTACCACCCCATATGAGATGTGGACTGGGAAGAAACCCTGTCTTAAGTATCTTAAGGTATGGGGATGTCCAGCTTTTGTAAAAAAGCAGCATGCGGACAAGCTTGAGGCACGTTCAGTACAGTGTAAGTTTGTGGGATACCCAAGGAACTCCAGGGGGTATCTTTTCTATTCAGCTGAGGAACAAAAGGTTTTTGTTTCTCAGCATGCCCGCTTCTTGGAAACTGAGTTTTTGGAAACCCAGATAAGTGGGAACACAATAGAACTGGAAGAGGTTCCAGAACCACAGACTGTTACTGAAAGCTTAGTGGAACCAGAGGGTTCAAAAGAACAGGACATTCCTACGCCGCTCCGCAGGAGTAGTAGGCAGTCTCATCCGCCCGAGAGATACTACGGTTTTCTCATAGACGGGGATAGCATCATAGAATATGATGAGCCTACTAGCTTCCAGCAGGCCGTTCAGAGCGTTGACTCTGTGAAATGGCTGGATGCAATGCGGACCGAAATGGAGTCCATGTACACCAACAAGGTATGGACGTTGGACATTGCTCCAGACGGGGTAAAACCCGTAGGATGCAAGTGGATCTTCAAAAGGAAGATTGGTGTAGATGGACAGGTTGAGACCTATAACGCTAGGCTGGTAGCAAAAGGTTTCCGTCAAAGACCTGGCTTGGACTATGACGAAACCTTTTCTCCAGTAGCCATGCTGAAATCCATTCGGATCCTTCTTGCCATTGCTGCCTTCCACGATTATGAGATCTGGCAAATGGACGTAAAGACAGCTTTTCTAAATGGAAATTTAGAGGAGTGTGTCTATATGGACCAGCCAGAGGGCTTCATTCAGAGTGGGAGCAGCGGAAAGGTGTGCAAGTTGCTTAAGTCCATCTATGGACTAAAGCAGGCATCGCGGAGTTGGAACATCTGCTTTGATGAGACAGTCAAAGAATTTGGCTTTATCAAAAATCCAGATGAACCATGCATCTATAGTAGATTTGTAGCGAGAACTGTAGTATTCCTCATTTTATACGTGGATGACATTCTCTTAATAGGAAATGACATTCCTATGCTACAATCTGTCAAGGGGTTCTTGTCACACAGGTTCTCCATGAAAGACCTGGGTGATGCCTCATACATTCTGGGTATCCGGATCTACCGTGACAGATCCAAGAGGATATTAGGACTTTCACAGTCCAGGTACATCGACACCATACTGAAGAGATTCAGTATGGAAGATTCCAAGCGCGGTAACCTACCGGCTTGTCACGGGATCACCCTCTCTAAAGAGATGTCTCCCAAGACTGATTTGGAGAGGGATCGCATGTCTATTATACCCTACGCTTCTGCGGTAGGCTCTATAATGTATGCGATGTTGTGTACCAGACCGGATGTAGCTTATGCACTGAATGTGGTAAGCCGGTATCAGTCAAACCCTGGGGAGAAACACTGGATAGCGGTAAAGAACATTCTCAAGTACCTGAGAAGGACTGAGGAGATGTTCTTGGTGTATGGCGGAAAAGACCTCCAGATCGAGGCCTTTGCTGACTCCAGCTTCCAGAGTGACAAGGATGATTCCAAGTCCATGTCGGGTTTTGTCTTTACCCTCAATGGAGGGGCGGTGTGTTGGAAGAGTTCCATACAAGAAACCGTTGCAGACTCGACGATGGAAGCGGAATACATCGCTGCATCTGATGCCGCAAAAGAAGCTGTCTGGATGAGGAAGTTCTTGAAAGAACTTCAGGTGGTTCCGTCCATTGTTGATCCAATACCTCTGTATTGCGACAACAACGGGGCTATAGCTTTAGCGAAGGAACCAAGGTCCCATCAGAAATCCAGGCACATCTTAAGGCGGTATCACCTGATCAGGGAGATCGTAGATCGCCAGGAGATCGAGGTTCGGAGAGTCGCTTCAGAAGATAACACTGCAGATCCATTCACCAAGGCCCTGCCCCAGACTCAGTTCGAGCGGCTGATCGAGATGATAGGTCTTCGATACGCCAGTACATGGCCTTAGTGCAAGTGGGAGATTGTTAGTGTATATGCCCTAGAGGCCATTACTGTATCATACTAGTTTGTATATTACTTAATGGATGCTTGGGATATTCACCTTGTATATACAATCTTGCTCAAAATAGTAGTATGCTACTTGGTTTGTTTCTACTTCAATGTGTACATGTGTTTATTTTTGTATATCGCCTATACACATTAGTAGAGCCCTTAGGATCTTTGCTTGATTACCAGCGATGTGATGGCCGTCACACTAGTGGGGCTGGGTAATCTATAAGCACATCCTTATGGAGGTCCCTGGTCGCAGGACTATCGAGACAGGGCATCGATACTCCGGAGTAGACCAGCGCATGCGCTTCTCATCCCAGTGTGGGAGACGGTCTGTCCCACAGCCGTCAGTACGTCGTACTTGAGATAGTATGCGGGTGCTCGTTAGGTTACGGGTACACTGGACAGGACTCGTCGGGAACTGACTAGTTGGTATTATACATATCGTCAGTTATCAGTTCCCAGGTGACATGAGTACAGCTTAGTCCGCTGACTTGACACTATCACTTCGCCTCGAGTGTGTTCCCACTGTACTTTGATCACTACCCTACCACGGCTCAAAGGAGTCGTGCAAACAGGTAGTGGTTGGGTGCAGTCCCGAAGCACTTGGAGGCAGTGACGGTTAGACAGGATTCGTCTCTCCCGGTATTGGGGGTTGACATCGCGCTGTTTCTAGGAGAGCCATTACACGAGTAGTCCCTGGCCAGGGCAAACGAGATATACTGGTAGGTTTCCAGTGTTATCTCAGGGTGTTTTGGGCTTCGCTCCGGCACGACTTGTACCGCTATTGGGGGACTGACGTTTACCGCCCCCTAGGCCCGCCATGCGATGTATCAGACGAACAGACCGGACTGTACGGAGAATGTCACACTCAGGCTCAGTAGGAGTTCAGATGGGTTTCGCCTCGTCGGTCTTCTTGTCGGCATTACCTGGAGACCGTTACGCACAGCTAGTGCCGCTTGCGGTCTGTGGTTAAACCCACTGCCAGCGTAGTGTCGAGTCTTTAGAGTCCCACACAGAAAGCTTTTCGCCTTTAGGCAAAAGAGTAGAGGTCGCATGGTATTGCGACAGGTCGCATGGTTTTGCGACAGGGTTCGGTCACATCCGTGCACTTGTGCACGTACAGTGTCCGGACAGTTTACACTAGCGGGCTTTGGTTTAAGCCAGATCCTAGTGTACCTTATGGGATTGGATTTATCCAGTTTGCATTCGTGTTCCTCGGAACGCGGATGCGGGTGTGTATGCACAGTTGACAGGGAGGCAGAGGCAGCGGATTCTCATTAGGGTTGTTGACAGTTGACCGTTGACTATTTGACTTTATGCTCAACCCTAATGAGAATATGATATGTGATTAACTATTATATTAATTAAGTATTATGGTGATATGGTTGTTGACTTTTTGACTTTTGTTGACTTGTTGACTTTGTTGACTTGTTGACTTTTGTTGACTTGTTGACCGGTTGACTAGGCTTGACTAGTTGACCATCATGATAACCATAGCCATCATTTCATGGCAAAGACTTTTGTTTACTTGCTCATTTGTGTAAAATGAGTGCATGAAATGATATGGTTGTGGTTGCTTCAAACCATCACATAAGACTTTTGTTAATATGATGAGTTATGATTGCTTTGGATTATGAGAGGGTGAGAGACAAAATACTTGCTCATTCTTTCTTGCTCATTCTCTCTCTTGTTCTTGAGCTCTCCTCTTGCTCTCACCCTCAACCTCTTGCTCCCTCTCTTGATCTATGGCTCTCTTGTCTCATGAGTTGAGAATCAAGAACCATAGATAAAATCCCATTCTATTTCTTCTCTACTCAATCTAGTTCACTAGGTTTAGCAAACCAAGTGAACTAGTTTCTTCAAAGAACGAAGAAGGAGCTAAAGGTTGGAGCTTTCAAGTGGATCTATCTTCGGCATACGGAGACGACGAGAAGGAGCCATCGGACCACCATCGGAGCTTGAAGAGAAGGAGTTCAAGACAAGCTAGGTATAACCCCCTAACCGAGTAGCTAGAATCTCTTAGTTAGGATGTTAGATAGATGTTTAACCAAGATCCGGGTTATAGGTCCATGTTACCATCTTTAAGAAAATCATTTTTTTTCAAAATTCCGCATTCCCGAAAGTACCGGGAGAGGTAGCATGGACTTACATGTTGAACTTGTCAAGGCGCAGTGTGCGGTAGCTAACCAGTATTTATCTGCTTATGCATATGATGCAGATTGAGTTAGGGTAGTCGTACGGCCTTGTTGACCTTGTCAAGGGTCGTGCGGGTGGGTTTAATTCAATCAAGAAATGACGGGTTGAACTTGACTTACGGTCTATGGTTTGTTGACCTTGTCAAGGTCATAGATCGTTTGGGGCAAAAGATTATCGGGAATTTCAAGTGTTGAAATTTGCAATGAGATTGCATACCTTCTATGAGATAGTTGGATCCCGATACCCACTGCGAGTAAGAGTTACTCCTGGGAGAGTTTTACTCATTACAATTAGCCGATCAAGTAGGTGTCTAGAAAGGTGTTAACGAGGTTACGCCTCTTGGAAAACGAGGTTTACATTAATTAGGTTCGTGCGAAAGCACGGGGGACCTCCCTCAAAGTACCGACACTGGCCTGGCTGAAAGATTGGCGAACTTGTAGTGTGTAATTAATCCCGGCTAGTCTTTCCTTTTAGGGTTTGAAGGAAGATTTGATAAAAAGCAGTGGGAGCCATCCTGATTAGATAAGATAATAACCAATCTGATCTTGCACGAGCATACGCTAAAGTGTTTTCTTCTCTCTCTCTCCAAGTAGCGACCATTTCATGCCTTAATAAAGATAATAATATGGATGTATTGACCGAACCCGCATGTTATACTGTGCTGGGGAACGTTGGTTCCGTTCTTTCCTATAAGAGTTATAGGAATGAACAGGATATAGGGGAATACCAGGATTCCCATGCCACCCGAATGAAGAAAGTACATAATGATGCATTTTCTTCGGCTGTGTTCGTTACTGAGAACTGTTTCTCCATTTGCTCTACGTCCTGGGTATTGGATACCGGGTCAGGATCCCATATATGTAATCAGTTACATGGGCTTAGGAAAGGTAGTGAACTTGGAGAAGGTGATAAAGACATTAGAGTTGGAAATGGTGCAATTGTTGCAGCCAAGACTGTCGGGGAATATCACCTTGTATTACCAACTGGTAATACATTGGTTCTGAACGAATGCTATTACATGCCGAACCTGATATGCAACATTATATCGGTTTCTTTATTAAGTAAAGAGGGATATAATTTTGTATTACAGGACAATGTTATGAACATTTTCCGTAACCAAAAGTTGGTTGGATCAGGCACGTTATGCAATGGCATTTATGTTCTAAATCAATCAACAGTTCTGAGCATAACAAACACTCACAAGAGGAAGAGTTCTGAACTCAACGAATCCTTCTTGTGGCATTGTAGACTGGGTCACATCAATGCGACACGACTGGCTAAGTTGCATAAAGATTGATATTTAAATCCGTTTGAATTTTCATCTTATGACACTTGCCAGTCATGTCTCAAAGGCAAGATGACCAAAACTCCGTTTACGGGACAGGGAGAAAGAGTTACCGAACTCTTAGGACTGATACATAGTGACGTATGCGGTCCTATGTCTACACATGCCAGGGATGGTTCTTCGTACTTCATTACATTCACTGATGATCTCTCTAGGTTCGGGTATGTGTTCCTGATGAAACACAAATCAGAAGCTTTTGAGAAATTTAGGGAATATAAACAAGAAGTTGAGAACCAAACCGGAAAAAGTATTAAAATCCTACGATCTGATCGAGGAGGGGAATACTTGAGCAATGAATTCCTGGACTTCCTAAAAGAGAATGGGATTCTCTCTCAGCTGACTCCTCCATATACACCACAGCACAACGGTGTATCTGAACGGAGGAACCGCACCCTATTGGATATGGTGCGCTCTATGATGAGTACAGCTGAGTTACCTATTTCCTTCTGGGGCTATGCACTGGAGACAGCAGCATACCTATTGAATCAAGTTCCATCTAAATCTGTACCTACCACACCATATGAGATATGGAGTGGGAAGAGGCCATATTTTAAACGAGTTAAAATATGGGGTTGTCCAGCTTATGTCAAAAGACAAAATCCGGACAAGCTCGAGGCACGGTCAGTTCTTTGCAAGTTTGTGGGATATCCAAAGAATTCATATGGGTATTTTTTCTACCACGGTGAGGAACAAAAAGTGTTTGTTGCTCAACATGCCACCTTTTTAGAAAAAGAATTTCTTGAAAAAGAAATTAGTGGCAAAGTGGTAGAGCTGGAAGAGGTTCCAGATACACAAACTCAAACTGAAGATTTAGAGGAACAAGAGGATTCAGTAGCTCCCAATGAACCCCAGCCTCTCCGCCGATCTAGTAGGGTTCCTCGCCAACCTGAGAGATACTACGGTTTTCTCATGGACGGTGGGAGCGAGGATTGCATCATGGAGGATGATGACCCAACTAGCTTCGAGCAGGCCATCACGAGTGGGGACTCAGTGAAATGGCTGGATGCTATGCGGTCCGAGATGGAATCCATGTACACCAACAAAGTATGGACTTTGGAAGTTGCTCCTGAAGGGGTAAAACCCATTGGGAGCAAATGGATCTTCAAGAAAAAAACTTGGTGTAGATGGGAAAGTGGAGACTTTCAAAGCTAGACTTGTAGCAAAGGGTTTTCGTCAAAGACCAGGTGTGGACTATGACGAAACCTTTTCTCCAGTGGCTATGCTTAAATCCATCCGAACCATGCTTGCCATTGCTGCCTTTCATGACTACGAAATCTGGCAAATGGATGTTAAGACCGCCTTTCTAAATGGTGATTTAGAAGAGTGCGTGTACATGACTCAGCCAGAGGGCTTCGTAGACAGTGGGAGCAGCGGGAAGGTGTGCAAGCTGCTTAAATCCATTTATGGATTAAAGCAAGCATCGTGTAGTTGGAACATCTGCTTTGACGTCGTTATCAAAGAGTTTGATTTCGTCAAAAATCCAGATGAACCTTGTATCTACAAGAAGGTGGCAGAGAGTAAGGTTGTCTTCCTCGTATTGTACGTGGACGACATACTCTTGATAGGAAATGATATTCCTATGCTGCAAGCGGTCAAGCTCTTCTTATCACAAAGATTCTCAATGAAAGATCTTGGTGATGCCTCTTG
This sequence comes from Agapanthus africanus, assembly GCA_030015575.1. Taxonomy (NCBI): domain Eukaryota; kingdom Viridiplantae; phylum Streptophyta; class Magnoliopsida; order Asparagales; family Amaryllidaceae; genus Agapanthus; species Agapanthus africanus. Next base: position 175,959,798 of record CM057347.1, on the reverse strand, counting down.
CATATTGGGAATTAGGATCTATAGAGATAGATCCAAACGGATTTTGGGATTGTCCCAATCCAGGTACATTGACACCATACTAAAGAGGTTTAGTATGGAAGAGTCCAAGCGTGGGAACTTGCCCACGATCTCTGGAGTCACTCTCTCCAAAGAGATGTCTCCCAAGACTGATTTGGAGAGAGCTCGCATGCAAAGGATACCCTATGCTTCGGCAGTAGGCTCTATCATGTATGCGATGCTATGTACCAGACCCGATGTAGCATACTCACTAAGTGTAGTGAGCAGGTATCAAGCTGATCCTGGAGAGAGTCACTGGACAGCTGTGAAGAGCATTCTCAAGTACTTACGAAGGACTAGAGATATGTTCTTGGTGTATGGTAACGGAGAACTCCAAGTGGAGTCCTTTACCGATTCCAGCTTCCAGAGTGATAAGGACGACTCTAAGTCGCAGTCGGGTTTTGTCTTTACCCTTTACGGAGGGGCGGTTAGCTGGAAGAGTTCCAAGCAGGAAACCGTGGCAGACTCAACGATGGAGGCTGAATACATCGCTGCCAACGATGCTGCTAAAGAAGCTGTCTGGATCAAAAAGTTCATTTCTGAACTTGGAGTGGTTCCATCCATTGAGCGTCCAATACCTTTGTATTGCGATAACAATGGAGCGGTGGCTTTAGCCAAGGAACCCAGGTCCCATCAGCGATCCAGGCATATTCTGAGGCGGTATCACCTGATCCGGGAGATAGTTGATCGCCGGGAGATCGAGGTCAGGAGGGTTGACACGAAGAACAACACCGCGGATCCACTCACGAAGGCCATTCCCCAGATACAGTTTGAGAGACTCTTCGGGATGCTCGGTATGCGATACTACAGCAGCTGGCCCTAGTGCAAGTGGGAGATTGTTAGTTGTATGTATTCCCTAGAGGCCAGTATTGTACAGATGACGTATATTATATTGGATGCTTGGACATATATAGAGATGACTTTCTTACTCGATATGATAGTATGCTATCCGGTTACTCTTTATCTTAACATGTACACTAGTCTCTTTATACTGTTTTATAGTTACATGTTGGTAAAGCCCTTAGGATGTGTACTTGACTACCTGGACTATGATGCAGATCATACTAGTGGGGACATGGTAGTCCATAAGTACCTCCTTCAAGGTCCCTAGTCGTGGGTGTATCGAGACGGGGCATCGATATACCAGAGTAGACTAGCGTATACGCTTCTCGACCCATGTGATGGGCGATGGATGATCCTATATCCATTGGTGTTTGACATCAGAGATGGTATACGGGTGCTCAGTGGAGACTGGGTACACTGGACGGACTCACCGAGAACTCCCAGATGGTATTATACCTCACGTCAGATGGCAGTTCTCAGGTGACACTTGTACAGGTTAGTCTGTAGACCCGAGATCGTCATAGAGTCTTGTGTGATTCCCACTGTGCTTTGATCTCTACCTTACCACGTCCATGAGGGCGTGCAAAACGGTGGTCTTTGGGCACAGTCCCGAGTCACATGGAGGCAATGAGCGATAGGAGGGGTTTCGTCTCTCCCGGTATTGGGGGTTGATGTTGCGCAGTGCTCGATTGGCCGTAGCAGGGAAGTCCCTGGCCAGGGCTGATCAGAGATTTGCTGGTAAGTGTTACCAGTAGTTTCTCGACCCGTTATGAGCCTCACATCGGCACGACTTATCGGGTTATTGGGGTCTGACGTTTACCACCCCCAGACTTGATATGCGACATATCAGACGAAGAGACCGGACTGTACGGTAAGTGTTACTGGTCGGATTCGCAGGAGTGTGAGCGGGCTAGCTCGTCGATCTTCTGATCGCTCAATACCCGGATGGCCGTTACGTTTAGCAGACCACTTGCGGCTTGTGGGTGCTTGATATGATCATCATCTGCTACCGGCGTATTGACGAGTCTTTAGAGTCCTACACAGAGGTTTCCTGGTTCAAGCGAAACGAAATAGGAGCGCATATGAGATATGTGCGGGACCGAGAATAATGCGTGTATGTGATACCGCATTTCATTCTCGCGATTTGTAGCATTGATCGGTTATATGCATTATAGCTGGGTTATCGGATCAAGTGTTGATTCGATAAGTTGTTACTATTGATATTAGTCGGTCATATGCGATATGACCGGGTCGTTAAATCAAGTGTTGATTTAATGATTTAATGTATAATTATATATTTGATATATTACTTTACATTAACTAATATGGGTTCACTTTAAATGGATTTTCTCACTTGATGTGCATGATGTATATGTGATATACTTTTGTACACTTGTTTGTATCATTTTAGATGATGCATGTTTATTTGGTTAAGTGTAAAGAATAAACCCATGGTTAAGAGGATAATTAGGGTTTTGGTTTTATCACACATTTATTTATCCATTCCTTTTTATTTAAATTGTTTTATAAAAACAAAATGGTTTTCTTTTGTCATGAAGCTTAATGAAGCTTCATGAAGGTTTGACTCAAAGACCATTTTGTCTTTATGCTAAACCCTAACTATTCCCACTTACCATGGTTTGCTCTCTACACTTAACCCATGTTAGATTATGATAAGTATCAATTTTATTTCATTATTGAAAAAAAAACTTATCATATTTCTTTCTTCATCTTCATCTTCTTCTTCAACAAAAGCTCAAGGTCCATCAATGGCAACTTGAGCTTGAGAGTGAGAAATCCAATTCTAAAGAGAACCCACCTCCTATTTCTTCATCCTCTACCTCTAGCCAAGTTGTAGAGTGTGTTTTCTTCACAAGTTTCATCACTTTGTGAAGTCGGAGCTTGAACTTGCGATGCCTCGACGTAGATCGTCTTTGACACGAAGCCGGCGACCTAGCTCACCTGATTCTCCGATGAAGCTGACGCTAGAGCCCGGGGTTCGACATGGACAGCGAGGAGACTTCGTTGCGGAGTCGTGGAGGTGGATATCCGGATCTACAAAGGTTGTAATTTCCATATCCAAGTAGTTAAGTGTTAACTAGATTATCATTTCGCCTAAATATCTAGTCTAAGATCCGTAGTCTAGGGTTTCTCGATACCATTTTTTTTAAATTGGCATGTTCGATGCCTTATGAGACCTTACTAGAGTGCCTAGGAACCCTACAACATATACCCGGCCGATATCACATATCGCGAGAATAGAATACGGTATCTCATATCGTATTATTCTCTGTCCCGCACATATCACATATGCGCTCCAACTCCGTTTTGCCTGAGCAAGGAAACCTCTGTGTAGGACTCTAAAGAATCGTCAATACGCCGGTAGTAGGTGATGATCATTGTTAGTGTATATGCCCTAGAGGCCATTACTGTATCATACTAGTTTGTATATTACTTAATGGAAGCTTGGGATATTCACCTTGTATATACAATCTTGCTCAAAATAGTAGTATGCTACTTGGTTTGTTTCTACTTCAATGTGTACATGTGTTTATTTTAGTATATCACCTATACACATTAGTGGAGCCCTTAGGATCTTTACTTGATTACCAGCGTTGTGATAGCAGTCACACTAGTGGGGGCTGGGTAATCTATAAGCACATCCTTATGCAGGTCCCTAGTCGCAGGACTATCGAGGCAGGGCATCGATACTCCGGAGTAGACTAGAGTATGCGCTTCTCATCCCAGAGTGGGAGATGGTCTGTCCCACAGCCATCAGTATGTCGTACTGGAGATAGTATGCGGGTGCTCGTTAGGTTACGAGTATACTGGACAGGACTCGTCGGGAACTGACCGGTTGGTATAATACCTATCGTCAGTTATCAGTTCCCAGGTGACATGAGTACAGCTTAGTCCGCTGACTTGACACTGTCACTTTGCCTCGAGTGTGTTCCTACTGTACTTTGATTACTACCCTACCACGGCTCAAAGGAGTCGTGCAAACAGGTAGTAGTTGGGTGCAGTCCCGTAGCACTTGGAGGCAGTGATGGTTAGACATGATTCATCTCTCCCGGTATTGGGGGTTGACATCGCGCTGTGTCTAGGAGAGCCATTACACGAGTAGTCCCTGGCCAGGGCAAGCGAGATATACTGGTAGGCTTCTAATGTTATCTCAGGGTGTTTTGGGCTTCACTCCGACACCACTTGTACCGCTATTAGGGGACTGACGTTTACCGCCCCCTAGGCCCGCCATGCGATATATCAGATGAACAGACCGGACTGTACGGAGACTGTCACATTCAGGCTCAGTAGGAGTTCAGATGGGTTTCACCTCGTCAGTCTTCTTGTCGGCATCTACCTGGGGACCGTTACGCACAGCTAGTGCCGCTTGCGGTCTGTGGTTAAACCTACTGCCAGCGTAGCGTCGAGTCTTTAGAGTCCCACACAGAGAGCTATTCGCGTTTAGGCAAAAGAGTAGAGGTCGCATGCTTTTGCGACAGGTCGCATGGTTTTGCGACAGGACTCGGTCACATCCGTGCACTTGTGTACGTTTAGTGTCCGGACAGTTAACACTAGCGGGCTTTGGTTTAAGCGAGATCCTAGTGTACGTTTTGGGATTGATTTTATCTCGTATGTATTCGTGTTCCTCGGAACGCGGATGCGGGTGTGTATGCACAGTTGACGGAGAGACAGAGGCAGAGGATTCTCATTAGGGTTGTTGACTGTTGACCATTGACTTTTTGCTAAACCCTAATGAGAATATGATATATGATTAACAATAATATTAATTAAGTATTATGGTGACATGGTTGTTGAGGGGTTGACTTTGTTGACTTGTTGATTTTGTTGACCGGTTGACTAGGTTGGACTAGTTGACCATCATGATGACAATGGCTATCATTTCATGGCAAAGACTTTTGCTTGCTTGTTTTTCTTGTGCAAATGAGTGCATGAAATGATATGGCTATTGTAGCTTAAACCATCACATAATACTTGATTGCTATGATTTGTTATGATGGCTTTGGATTATGAGAGCCAAGAGAGAAAAGACTTTCTCATTCTATCATTTTCATTCTCTCTCTTGTTCTTGAGCTCTCATCCTCTTCCTCTTGCTCTCCCTCTCTTTAGTCTATGGTGCACTTTTCTCATGTGTTGAGAAGCAAGAAACATAGATTAAAATCCCAACACACTCTTCTCTACTCACTCTAGTTCATAAGGTTTAGCAAACCGAGTGAACTAGTTTCTTCAAAGCTCGAAGAAGAAGCCAAAGGTAGAAGCTTTCGGGTGGATCGATCTTCGGCGCAAGGAGACGACGGGGTGAAGCCGATACGGACAACCATCAAGTGTAGAAGACGAAGGAGTTCAAGAAAGAAAGGTATAACCCCTAACCGAGTAGATAACAACTCTTAGTTAGGATGTTAGGTAGACAAGTTTAATAAAGATCCGTTTGAGTCCATGTTACCGCCTCTAGAAAATTGTTTTTCACCAAATTCCACAAGCCCGTAAGTACCGGGAGAGGTAGCATGGACTTACAGTGGTATCAGAGCCTAATTAAACACTACCTAACATGTTAGCAAAGTAACTAGAAATTCGATCAGAGAAAAAGTCACGAAATACACCCAAAAATCCAACTTCCTGTCGATTTTTTTAAGTCTGTAAAAATAATAAATCATGCTTCAAAAATCGACTCAGGGTTTTCTAAAGATACTGTAGAAAAACGATGCAAAGATTCCATCAAACCGCCGCGGAAACGCGGCAATAGCTTGCTATTGCCGCGGTTCCGCCGCCATCTTGGCTCTTCACTGGATCGTTTTTGCTGCAGTATATTCAGTGGGGTATTTTGGGAATTTGGGTATATGTTTTTTCAGCCCAGATTTTCCAGAAAGAAAAATTTATTTTTGGGGCTTTAAAAACCGTATTTTGATCGAGTTTCTAAAGACTTAAGCTGACGGGTATTTATCTGTGATGTGATATTTGTATTGAACGTCTGCTAATCGCTATATGTCGATTAGTGGGGGTTATACAAATCTGTGATCTGTAATATTATTGGTTTGTGTATATGAATTCATTGGATTGTCGCGGGTGAATAGCCGGTGGTTGTGAGACGAGAGTTTTCTTTTCTTTCAATTCAAGTAAATTTGTAAATTGATGTAATAATTATTTATATGGCCGCACAACCGGGTCGGGGTTGTAGCCGTCATTGTATAATTTCTTTTTACTGTTTTTGCTCCTAGGATAGACCCATGGAGGGGGTGCACAAACTACCGGGTATCCCGAAGTGCCTAGTGGCCTACTCACGGAGTTGAGGGAGGTTGCTCCGCTTCGGGTACTTGGCGGGTAGTTTGCCGCACCCGTAGGGGTCTTAGGTAGGGTTTTGGCTATTCACCGCGACCGTGTAATCTGCTTTTCGTTACAGGCTCGTACGAATTGCGGGTTCCTAGTATATCCAATGTGTTCATCTGTGATCTGAAATGGCTATCATTGCAATATATCTATATATGATATTATTTAGGCGTTGCTTATGTTTTACAGCCGCGCTAGCCCAGCCTCCGCTCTGTCGTTAGTTAAGTAACCTAACGGGTAATGACGGGGCCCCATGGCGAATGCGAATGGCATAAGCGTACGTCATATTTTGGTTGTTTTCTGCAATGGTAGGATTAAATGATGGGACGCATTAAAAGAACTAATGCAAGAATATCACGCATTAAAAGAACTAATGCAAGAAAATAAACCAAGTAAAAGTCGTTGGAACACTTTCAAAAAACCACTCGGTTCTTTTCGAAACCAACTTTTAAATGCGGAGCTTGAGCCACTCCTTTTAAAAGCTATCTCGTTCCATCGATTATATCAAGTTCACTACGTTCACGGTTTCGCCAAAACCATTCGTAGCCCTCCGTCGTTTCACATGAATAGTAAATAGTATTCAAGCTATGTTTGTGGGCCAAAGTCAAGGCATAGTGATTAGTAGCTATTGGGTATTCATGTGCAGCATAGATAGATGCGTTGATTTGGAACAGTCGTACTGCCTTGTTGGCCAAAGTTAAGGGTAGGTACGGGTGGATTCAAATTAACCTGGAGAACGATGGGTAGAACTTGACATGTGACTTATGATTTGTTGGCCAAAGTCAAGGTCATAAGAGCATGGGGCAAAAATCCACATCGGGAGTTTCATAAGTACTGAAACTTGCTAGAGTTGCATACCATTTGGAGTGTGATGATTCTGGTAGGATTCCTTCAGTTTCGTCACGCGATGATATTTGGATCCCGATCCTACTGTGAGTATATGCTACTCCTCAGGAAATTTCTCACTAAACGATCAATGCTATAAACCTAGTAGGTGTCTAGAAAGGTGTTAGTGGGGCTACGCCCACAGGGAAAAGAGATTATTTAATTAAGGAACTTCGCGAAAGCGTTGGAAAACCTCCCTCGAAGTACCAACACTGGCCTGGCTGAACGGTTAAGCAAGTATTGTGCGGTGAGATTGATCCCGACTAATTCTTCCTTTATGGTTTGAGAAGGGATTCAAGAAATAGTGGGAGCCATCCTGTTTAGACAAACTAAAAACCACTCTAAACTTGCAAGAGCATCATGCTGAGTGTTTCTTCTCTCTCTCCTAATTGCAGCGACCAATACATGACTGGACTTAAGTTACTTCTAGATAAAAACATACTGACAGGGCCAAACTACAAAGATTGGCTCAGAAATGTCAAGATGGCAATCACTTACGACAAGCTGGGGTATCTTCTTACCACCAAAGCTCCCCCTGTCCCAGATCCCAAAACCAGCGTCGCGGATAAGGAAATCCGTAAGACATGGGAAATCGACTGCGCGAAGGCCAAGTGCCTTGTGCTTGCCTCTATGGACAATGAACATCAGAGGAGGCACGAGAATATGGACCTCGAGTCCATATTTCTCCATACAAAAGAACTGTATGGTGAGCAATCTCGTATCGCAAGATACGAAGTGTCGAAGAAGCTATTTTCGGCAAGGTTGGCCGTCGGATCATCGGTAGCGGAACACGTGCTTAAGATGATTGGCTACATAGAAGAGCTCGCGGACCTTGGGACCACATTGGAGAATGAGCTCTATACGGACTTGATTCTCCAGTCCCTTCCTTCCACTTACGCCCAGTTTATCCTGAACTTCAACTTACAAGAAAAGGAAGTTGAACTTTCAGAACTCCTCAACATGCTGAGGAGCGCAGAGGGCACCCTACAGAAAGGTAGGGAATCATCCACTTTGTTTGTAAGAGGATCTTCCTCTTCTAGGTCTAAGGCGAAAGCCAAGGGAAAGAAGAAGAAAGCCCCCGCCAAACCAAGGGGCGGTGTTAGTAAAGTGGATACGAAGGGAAAGGCAAAGGCAACAAAGAAAGTGGGGAAGCTTGTGGGAAAGGAAGAATGCTTCTATTGTTATAAGAGTGGACACTGGAAGAATGATTGCAGGGCTTGGAAAGCCAGAACACAGGAACTGAAGCAAGTTGCGGCTTCAGCTTCAGGTGTGTATGTTATTGATAACTGTCTTTCAATAAACTCTACTTCCTGGGTATTGGATACCGGATCAGGATCTCATATCTGTAATTCTTTGCAGGCGTTGAAAAACCGTAGGTTTTTGAAGGCAGGTGACATGACCCTCAAAGTTGCAAACGGAGCTAGCATGGATGCTAAGGCCGTGGGGGACTATCACCTGGGAATGTCAGATGGATGTGTTTTGGTTTTGCGTAATTGCTTTTTTGTACCCAACGCAACTTGTAATATCATTTCTGTATCTTTGGTTTCTAAAGAAGGTTATGAATTTGCGTTTGTAAGCAATATTGTAAACATTCACCTTAATCAAGTTCTGATTGGGTCAGGTACATTGAGCAATGGTATATACGTATTAAACCAACCACAAATTTTCAATGTCCAGAATACACACAAAAGAAAGTCTCCAGAAAACAATCAGACTTTCTTATGGCATTGTAGACTGGGTCACATCAATGAGAGAAGGTTGACTAAGTTACATACAGAAGGATATTTGGATCCGTTCGAATATCAATCGTATGCCACTTGTCAATCCTGTCTCAAAGGAAAGATGATAAAGACTCCGTTCACTGGACACGGAGTAAGAGCGAGCGAGCTCTTGGGACTCGTACACAGCGACGTGTGCGGTCCAATGTCTATACATGCGCGAAGCGGTTATTCTTACTTCATTACTTTTACGGATGACTTTTTAAGGTACGGTTATGTCTTCTTAATGAAACATAAATCCGAAGCCTTTGGAAAGTTCCAGGAATATAAGAATGAAGTAGAAAAACAAACCGGCAATAGTATCAAGATTCTAAGATCGGATCGAGGTGGTGAATACTTGAGTGCCGAGTTCCTGGACTATTTAAAAGAGAATGGAATTCTCTCTCAGCTTACTCCTCCATACACTCCGCAACATAACGGTGTATCGGAGAGACGGAACCGAACCCTATTGGATATGGTACGGTCTATGATGAGTAACGCTGAGTTACCGCGATCATTCTGGGGGTATGCGCTAGAATCAGCTGCACACCTTTTGAACCGAGTTCCCACTAAGACTGTGCCTACCACACCATATGAGATGTGGTGTGGGAAGAGGCCCCATCTTAATCACATTAAGACATGGGGATGTCCAGCTTTTGTCAAAAAGCAGCATGCGGACAAACTCGAGGCACGCTCAGTACAGTGCAAGTTCGTGGGATATCCAAAGAACTCTAAGGGATATTTCTTCTACTGCGAAAAGGAACAAAAGGTTTTTGTTTCTCGTCATGCCTAATTCTTGGAAACTGAGTTTTTAGAAAACCAGATAAATGGGAGCACAGTAGAACTGGAAGAAATTCCAGAACCACGAGATATTACTGAAAGCTTAGTGGAACCAGAGGGTTCAAAAGAACAGGACATTCCTACGCCGCTCCGCAGGAGTAGTAGGCAGTCTCATCCGCCCGAGAGATACTACGGTTTTCTCATATACGGGGATAGAGAGGATTGCATCATAGATTATGATGAGCCTACTAGCTTCCAGCAGGCCGTTCAGAGCGTTGACTCGGTAAAATGGCTGGATGCAATGCGGACCGAAATGGAGTCCATGTACACCAACAAAGTATGGACGTTGGACATTGCTCCAGAAGGGGTAAAACCCATAGGATGCAAGTGGATCTTCAAAAGGAAGATTGGTGTAGATGAACAGGTTGAGACCTATAAAGCTAGACTTGTTGCAAAGGGTTTTCGTCAAAGACCTGGTTTGGACTATGACGAAACCTTTCCTCCAGTGGCTATGCTGAAATCCATTCGGATCCTTCTTGCCATTGCTGCCTTCCACGATTATGAGATTTGGCAGATGGACATAAAGACCGCTTTTCTAAATGGAAATTTAGAGGAGTGTGTCTATATGGACCAGCCAGAGGGTTTCATTCAGAGTGGGAGCAGCGGAAAGGTGTGCAAGTTGCTTAAGTCCATCTATGGACTAAAGCAGGCATCGCGGAGTTGGAACATCTGCTTTGATGAGACGGTCAAAGAATTTGGCTTTATCAAAAATCCAGATGAACCATGCATCTATAGTAGATTTGTAGCGAGAACTGTAGTATTCCTCGTTTTATACGTGGATGACATTCTCTTAATATGAAATGACATTCCTATGCTACAATCTGTCAAGGGGTTCTTGTCACACAGGTTCTCCATGAAAGACCTGGGTGATGCCTCATACATCCTAGGGATCCGGATCTATCGTGATAGATCCAAGAGGATATTAGGACTTTCGCAGTCCAGGTACATCGACACCATACTGAAAAGATTCAGTATGGAAGATTCCAAGCGCGGTAACCTACCGGCTTGTCACGGGATCACCCTCTCCAAAGAGATGTCTCCCAAGACTGATTTGGAGAGGGATCGCATGTCTATTATACCCTACGCTTCTGCGGTAGGCTCTATAATGTATGCGATGTTGTGTACCAGACCGGATGTAGCTTATGCACTTAGTGTGGTAAGCTGGTATCAGTCAAACCCTGGGGAGAAACACTGGATAGCGGTAAAGAACATTCTCAAGTACCTGAGAAGGACTAAGGAGATGTTCTTGGTGTATGGCGGAAAAGACCTCCAGATCGAGGCCTTTGCTGACTCCAGCTTCCAGAGTGACAAGGATGATTCCAACTCCATGTCGGGTTTTGTCTTTACCCTCAATGGAGGGGCGGTGTGTTGGAAGAGTTCCAAACAGGAAACCGTTGCTGACTCGACTATGGAAGCGGAATACATCGCTGCATCTGATGCCGCAAAAGAAGCCGTCTGGATGAGGAAGTTCTTGAAAAAACTTCAGGTGGTTCCATCCATTGTTGACCCAATACCTCTGTATTGCGACAACAACGGGGCTATAGCGTTAGCGAAGGAACCCAGGTCCCATCAGAAATCCAGACACATCTTGAGGCGGTATCACCTGATCAGGGAGATCGTGGATCGCCAGGAGATCGAGGTTCGAAAGGTTGCTTCAGAGGATAACACTGCAGATCCATTCACCAAGGACTTGCCCCAGACTCAGTTCGAGCGGCTGATCGAGATGATAGGTCTTCGATACGCCAGTACATGACCTTAGTGCAAGTGGGAGATTGTTAGTGTATATGCCCTAGAGGCCATTACTGTATCATACTAGTTCGTATATTACTTAATGGAAGCTTAAGATATTCACCTTGTATATACAATCTTGCTCAAAATAGTAGTATGCTACTTGGTTTGTTTCTACTTCAATGTGTACATGTGTTTATTTTAGTATATCCCCTATACACATTAGTGGAGCCCTTAGGATCTTTGCTTGATTACCAGCGTTGTGATGGCAGTCACACTAGTGGGGGCTGGGTAATTTATAAGCACATCCTTATGCAGGTCCCTAGTCGCAGGACTATCGAGACAGGGCATCGATACTCCGGAGTAGACTAGCGTATGCGCTTCTCATCCTAGAGTAGGAGATGGTCTGTCCCACAGCTATCAGTACGTCGTACTGGAGATAGTATGCGGGTGCTCGTTAGGTTACGAGTACACTGGACAGGACTCGTCGGGAACTGACCGGTTGGTATTATACCTATCGTCAGTTATCAGTTCCCAGGTGACATGAGTACAGCTTAGTCCGCTGACTTGATACTGTCACTTCGCCTCGAGTGTATTCCCACTGTACTTTGATTACTACCCTACCACGGCTCAAAGGAGTCGTGCAAACAGGTAGTAATTGGGTGCAGTCCCGAAGCACTTGGAGGCAATGACGGTTAGACAGGATTCGTCTCTCCCGGTATTGGGGGTTGACATCGTGCTGTATCTAGGAGAGCCATTACACGAGTAGTCCCTGGCCAGGGCAAGCGAGATATACTGGTAGGCTTCCAGTGTTATCTCAGGGTGTTTTGGGCTTCACTCCGACACGACTTGTACCACTATTAGGGGACTGACGTTTACCGACCCCCTAGGCCCGCCATGCGATGTATCAGACGAACAGACCGGACTGTACGGAGACTGTCACATTCAGGCTCAGTAGGAGTTCAGATGGGTTTCACCTCGTCAGTCTTCTTGTCGGCATCTACCTGGGGACCGTTACGCACAGCTAGTGACGCTTGCGGTCTGTGGTTAAACCCACTGCCAGCGTAGTGTCGAGTCTTTAGAGTCCCACACAGAGAGCTATTCGCCTCTAGGCAAAAGAGTAGAGGTCGCATGGTTTTGCGACAGGTCGCATGGTTTTGCGACAGGGTTCGGTCACATCCGTGCACTTATGCACGTTTAGTGTCCGGACAGTTAACACTAGCGGGCTTTAGTTTAAGCCAGATCCTAGTGTGCGTTTTGGGATTGATTTTATCTCGTATGTATTCGTGTTCCTCGGAATGCGGATGCTGGTGTGTATGCACAGTTGATGGAGAGACAGAGGCAGAGGATTCTCATTAGGGTTGTTGACTGTTGATTGTTGACCATTGACTTTTTGCTAAACCCTAATGAGAATATGATATATGATTAACAATAATATTAATTAAGTATTATGGTGACATGGTTGTTGAGGGGTTGACTTTGTTGACTTGTTGACTTTGTTGACCGGTTGACTAGGTTGGACTAGTTGACCATCATGATGACAATGGCTATCATTTCATGGCAAAGACTTTTGCTTGCTTGTTTTTCTTGTGCAAATGAGTGCATGAAATGATATGGCTATTGTAGCTTAAACCATCACATAATACTTGATTGCTATGATTTGTTATGATGGCTTTGGATTATGAGAGCCAAGAGAGAAAAGACTTTCTCATTCTATCATTTTCATTCTCTCTTTTGTTCTTGAGCTCTCATCCTCTTCCTCTTGCTCTCCCTCTCTTTAGTCTATGGTTCACTTGTCTCATGTGTTGAGAAGCAAGAACCATAGAGTAAAATCCCAACACACTCTTCTCTACTCACTCTAGTTCACAAGGTTTAGCAAACAGAGTGAACTAGTTTCTTCAAAGCTCGAAGAAGAAGCCAAAGGTAGAAGCTTACGGGTGGATCGATCTTCGGCGCAAGGAGATGACGGGGTGAATCCGATCCGGACAACCATCAAGTGTAGAAGACGAAGGAGTTCAAGAAAGAAAGGTATAACCCCCTAACCGAGTAGATAACAACTCTTAGTTAGGATGTTAGGTAGACAAGTTTAACAAAGATCCGTTTGAGTCCAGGTTACCGCCTCTAGAAAATTGTTTTTCACCAAATTTTGCAAGCCCGTAAGTACCGGGAGAGGTAGCATGGACTTACAATCATATCAAACACCAACAAGCTGCAAGCGGTGAGCTAAACGTAACAGCCACCCAGGTATTGAGCGATCAGAAGATCAACAAGCAAGCCTGTATATTCTCCTGTGAATCAAATCTGATATGTCGCATATCAAGTCTAGGGGTGGTAAACGTCATACCCCAGTAACCGATAAGTCGTGTCGATGTGAAGCTCATAACAGGTCGAGAAACTACTGATAAAACTTACCAGTAAATCTCCATATCAGCCCTGGCCAGGGACTTCCAGTTATAGCCAATCGAACACAGCACAACATCAACTCCCTATACCGGGAGAGACGAAACCCCTCCTATCGCTCATTGCCTCCATGTGATTCGGGAATGTACCCAAAAGCCATCGTTTTGCAAGCCCTCTTGGACGTGGTAAGGTGGAAATCAAAGCACAGTGGAAATCACACAAGACTCTATGACAATCTCGGGTCTACAAACTAACCTCTACCAGTGTCACCGGAGAACTGCTATCTGGCGATAGGTATAATACCATCTAGGAGTTCTCGGCGAGTCTGTTCAGTTTACCCTGTCTCCACTGAGCACCCGTACACCATCATTGATGTCAAACACCAATGGATATGGGATCATCCATCTCCCATCATATGGGTCAAGATGCGTATACGCTAGTCTACTCTGGTGTATCGATGCCCTGTTTCGATACACCCTCGACTAGGAACAGTTATAGGATGTACTATTTGACTACCATGGCCCCACTAGTATGATCTCATCATAGTCCTAGTAGTCAAGTACATATCCCAAAGGCTTTATCAACATGTGAGAGTAAGACAGTAAACCAATATAAGTCAACATGTTAAGACAAAGTGCAACCAGATAGCATACTATCATATCGAGGAAGAAAGTCCTCTCTATATATATCCAAGCATCTACTATAATATACATCATATGTACAACAATGGCCTCTAGGGCATATATATAACTAACAATCTCCCACTTGCACTATGGCCAGCTGTTGCAGTATCTCATACCCAACATCCCGAAGAGTCTCAATAGAAGGACCTGGGTTCCTTGGACAAAGCCACAGCTCCATTGTTATCACAATACAAAGGTATTGGATGCTCAATAGAAGGAACCACACCAAGTTCAGTGATGAACTTCTTCATCCAGACAGCCTCTTTGGCAGCATCGTTGGCAGTGATGTATTCAGCCTCCATCGTCGAGTCCGCCACGGTTTCTTGCTTGGAACTCTTCCAACAAACCGCCCCTCCATTTAGGGTAAAGACAAAACCCGAGTGCGACTTAGAGTCGTCCTTATCACTTTGGAAGCTTGAATCGGTAAAGGACTCCACATGGAGTTCTCCGTTACCATACACCAAGAACTTCTCTTTAGTCCTTCTCAAGTACTTGAGAATGTTCTTCACAGCTGTCCAGTGATTCTCTCCTGGATCTACTTGATACCTACTTACTACACTTAGTGAGTATGCTACATCGGGTCTGGTACATAGCATCGCGTATATGATAGAGCCTACTGCCGAAGCATAGGGTATCTCTTGCATGCGAGCTCTTTCCAAATCAGTCTTGGAAGACATCTTTGGAGAGAGTGAGTCCAGAGATCGTGGGTTGGTTACCACGCTTGGATTCTTCCATACTAAATCTTTTTAGTATGGTGTCAATGTACCTGGATTGGGACAATCCCAGTATCCTTTTAGATCTATCTCTATAGATCTTAATTCCCAAAATGCAGGAGGCATCTGTTGGTTATAGTGCCCTCAAAGTCAATTATTGGATCGCAGGCACGTGATTGCAATGAATGAGGAAGACCTATACAAGTAGCACAGTCTTACTCGTGATGATAGTATGCTATCTGGTTTGCCTTTATCAGTCGTATACAGGTTCACGTGACTGATCACTATTACACGTTGGTAGAGCCCTTAGGATCTTGCTTGACTACCAACAGTATGATGGCGATCATATACGTGAGAGTTGGGTAGTCTATAAGCACATCCTTAAAAGTGGTCCCTAGTCGTGGGAGTTTCGAGACAGGGCATCGATACTCCGGAGTACACTAGTGTATACAGTCGAGACCCCGACGAGGGGCGGTGGCCGGTCTCACAAGCCACTAGTGACAGTTGGATCACCTAAGATGTATACAGGTGCTCATTGGGTTATGAGTACACCGGACAGGACTCGCCGGGAACCTGCTAGTTGGTATTATACCTAGCGTCAGATAGCAGTTCCCTGGTGACATGTGTACAGGTTAGTTCATCGACCTGAGATCGTCATCGTGTGAGTTCCCACTGTGCTTCGATTATTACCCTACCACGACTCAAAGGAGTCATGCAAACAGGTTTTAGTTGGGTACAGTCCCGAGCCACATGGAGGCAAGTAAGCGGATCGGCAGGGGATTCGTCTCTCCTGGTAATTGGGGGCGAGATCGCGCTGTGTCTAGGAGAGCCAATACACAAAGCCCTCGGCCGAGGCAGGAGATTTACTGGTAGGTACTCCAGTAGTATCTCAGGGTGTTCTGGGCTACACTCTGACACGACTTATACCGCTATTGGGGGTCTGACATTACCAGCCCCCTAGGACCGATATGCGATACTCATAGACGAACGGACCAGACTGTACGTATATTGTCATTGATAGGCTCAGAAGGGTTCCAGGATGAGTTCGCTCATTGCCTTCCCTTGAGGTCAGTACATGGGCATCCGTTACGCACAGCTAGTGCCGCTGACGTGCTTATGGTTAAACCCACTGCCAGGGTACTGACGAGTCTTTAGAGTCCCCTACAGATTGTTTCCCAAGTTCGGGCGAAACGTTGTAGAGGCCGTATGGTTTTATGGCAGGGTTCAAAAAATGCACGTGCACTTGTGCACGTGTCATATTTCGGACAGATAATACTGGTGGGCTTTGGTTTAAGCCGAATCCAAGTATTATATTGAGTCAGAATATTTTAGTCTCTCGTATTCGTATTCGGTCAGAATACGGATACAGGTATGTATATACAGGTGAGGGGTATTCTCGTAATCCGTTGCGAGAATATTTTAGAAGATGCATTTCTTTTTGGATTAATCATTTTGGTTTAAATGATTATTGGATTTTGGAAAGGGTGACTCATTATGGATGACACATTAATTCTAGAATGTTCACTAATGACTCATGTAATGAGTCATCTAGTGAGTCATTAAGAATTAATGAGTTTTGTTTTGTGGATAGATATTTTGAGGAGATATTTTTATAAGATATTTTGTTTTGGGTTTTTAAAGAGATAACCTCATATATCTATTCACATGAGAAGAAAATAAGAGACAAGTTTATGAGCTTAGTTTTTCTTTTGCTCTTTTGATTTTCTTGAGTTCACCATTTCCAATCCTAAGCATCTTCTTCAACCTCCACCCTAACCCTCTCATATGATGAGAACCCTAGAGTGTTTGAGACAAAGTATTTTACTCATTCTCTACTTCAACTTGGTCATCTCTTTTAGCAGACTTGATGACCGAGTTGCCTCGGTATAGAGGCGGGAGCCCGTTTAAAGATCCGTTGACGTGGTGCCACCTCGATGAGGAGACAGGAGATCGGAGTTGCCGCGAGGAGTGTGGGATGATGGCTAAAGACCGAAGGACTCGGATCGATCGGTATAGCCTTTCTACCTCTTTACAGTTTGTTAGTTTAGCGTTAATGGCAAGATCTGGGATATAGTATGCGATAGCGCCAGTTATAAAAGTTTTTGTTCCGTGTTTGGCGTCAGAATGACTGCCGGGGCGCTACCATAGACTTACATGGTATCAGAGCCACGCCATTAACCTTTACTAACTTATTCTAACGTGTTTAAAACAACGATCGAACGAAATTTCCAAAACCGCGATTTCAATGTTAAAGTTTCTGTCGATTTTGTTTTGTCGTCTAAAAATTATTTTGAGCATCTCAGAAAATCAAGCAGGCTTTTTTAAGAATACTGAAGAAATTTGGTCCACTGTTTCCACTGTACTGCCGCGGAACCTCCGCACAAACCATGGTTTGGCCGCGGTTCCGCCGCCAGTTTGTGGCTACAGTGCACTATATTTCTTCTGGGGCTCTTGCATAGGGAATTGTGGTTTCTGGAATATTTTGTTTGGGCCTAGATTTTGTTTGAGTACTGCAGTAGTACTTGGGGCCCACTTCGGGAAGTTTTGTCGATCGGAATTTTAAACTTGTTAGTTTACAGTACTTACATTATATCTCCAACCGTGAATGTCATTCGAGCGGTAAATTGCGTCTAATTGCTATAGTCCTTTTAGACGGGTTTGCGAACGTGACATTCGCATTGATGTTCTGTGTTGTGCTATGATGTTGTGGATTTGTCATGGTGGATAGCTGTGTGTAATGGTAGTGCAGTTTGGATTTATTTGTACATTTGATATTGCGGGGCGAGCGTCCAACATGTGGACTGCCGTCACTGCCTATTTGTATAATATTCTTTTGGGGCACGACCGGGCTGAGGTCGATGTACCCGTTGTAAATATTTTCATTTCTATACTAAGTTTACCCCGCGACGGAGTGCACGGATAGCCGGGTTCTGGAGGGCAACGGGTCCGCATCTCATGGCTTTGAGAGACAGAGGGGCCTCACTCTAGAATTGGCAAACTATTCGCCGCACTCGTAGGGGGTACAGGTTGACCCAAAGAGGGGTGCTCAAGTTACCAGATTCCGTGAAGTGCAGAGTGGTCCATTCATTTTGCTGTAGGGGGCTGCCTCGCTTCAGGTTTTGGCGGGTAACTTGCCGCACCAGTAGGGGTCTAGGTTTTCATTGCACGGGCTTTCCACACGACCAGGGGAACGTCGGGTTTCAGCAGCGGCTCTGTGAAACCCGGGGATCCTAGATTATCTGTATTGTTCTGTGATGCTTATTATTTTTCTGTAATGTTGCATTTATCACGCCTGGAGCGATTATTGTATATTGGTATATATACTAGTAGATGTTGTATATGTTTTACACCCACGCTAGTCCAGTCCCCGCTCTGTCGTTAGTTAAGTAACCTAACGGGTGATGACGGGACCCAGAGGCGAATGCGGACGGCATATACGTACATTTTATTTTCGTTCTTTTCTGGTGTGATTAATTGATGGGACTGCATTGATTCTGATCAATGCAAAGGAAAACAAACCTAATCTGATGTTGTTGGAACACTTTTCAAAAAGCTGTTATTGCAAGGATGTTCACTTTTGTTTTGCACAGTGGTATTCAGTTGGAATATCCTGCACCTCATTCGACGAGGCAAGGGCCGAGATCCCTTCACCGGGAGTGACCTCTTGGGAAGAAGTTTGCATCAGGGTAATAACTTCACTATAGTCGATTACTTGTTGCTTTGCATCGCGGTATTCGGCCGGAATATCCTGCACCTCATTCCACGGGTAAAGAGCCGAGATCCCTTCACCGGGAGTGACCTCTTTAGCGAAGGTTTTCGCCAATATATTTTATAAAAAGCTATCAGGTTCCTTCAATGATATCAAGTTCGTTACGTTAAAGGTTTTTCGCCAAAAACCAGTCGTAGCCCTCCGTCGTTTCAGACGAGTAGCACGTAGTATTCATGCTATGCTTGTTGACCTTCGTCAAGGCATAGTGGATGGTAGCTGCTTGTTACTTTTCTGTTGCATAGATATATGAGTTGGTTTGGGTCAGTCGTATTACCTTGTTGGCCTTTGTCAAGGGTATGTACGAGTGGGTTCAAATTGACAAGATAATGACGGGTAGAACTTGACATGTGACTTATGATTTGTTGGCCTTCGTCAAGGTCATACGAACATAGGGCAAAAATCACATCGGGAGTTTCTAAAGAAACTGAAACTTGCTAGGCATGCGCATATCTTCTGGAGTGTGATAACGTGAGTGGATACTTTCACGTTATCATGCGATGAGAGTTGGATCCCAATTCCCACTAATGAGTTGGTTTACTCTTCGGGTAATCCCGATTGATTCTTCTTTCAGGTTTGGAGGAGAATTTGACAGTACAGTGGGAGGTTTCCTGATTAGATAAAGTGATAACCATTCTGATCTAGGTTAGAGTGCATGCAAAGTGTTTCTTTTCTCTCTCTCTTTGACAGCGACCTTTGACCGACCCTATACTATGACTCAGTGACCAAGTTGACCGAACCTTCTTAAAATACTGGTTTTTGGATTGTCTGAGTTGCATAAGTCATTGCCGCTCCTTCTTTTACCCTTTGCATTTCTCAGAACGCCTCGTATCACTACGAACATCCACTTCCATTGGATAGATCCATCGTATGGTTATATACGAACTCGAAGGGACTTCTTCGAGGATGGATCTAGGTTCAGGAGAAATTGAATTGGTTTATTCGGTTGTCTTTTATCATCACCTTCTCTCAGGTTGTGAGGGCTCCTTGGTTTAGGAGAGTACACCTATTACGCTTATTGGATAGTCTTCCTCCAAACCATAGGCAGGTGCCGAAAGGTAGGGAATGAAGAAAACCAATTAGCCTAAGTAGGGTGTACAGAAGGTAATAAGTAAAGACAAAATAAAGGGATTAGGAAGAGGGCAAAGTAAATTGCGACTGCTATCATTCAGGACCAAACCGCATACTTCATCGCCACTCCTGCTTCACCTTTGCTTTTTTCCCCAGTTCGGGAGAAATAGAATAAGGTGTTATTCAGTTGTCTTTTATCATCATCTTCTCTCAGGTTATGAGTACTCCTAGGATTATGAGAGTACACCTATTATGCTTACTGGATAGTCTTCTTCCAAACCATAGGCTGGTGCCGAACGGTAGGGAAGGAAGAAAGCCACTTAGCCTAAAGGGGTGTACAGAAGGTAATGAATAAAGACAAATAAAGGGATTTGGAGAGATGGCAAAGAAATATACGGTTATAGTCATGAATTGGATTATGGAAGAGGCATTACTAGGAATACCAGGATACCCCTACGAAACATTTTCATGTTTCAGTTTCACTGTGCATTGTTAAAATAAAACTGATTTCCCGATTAGATACTTACTCCAGGGTATGAATTTACCAAGTATGATTCTCACATCTGTATGGTTTTACAGATGATGAGTGGGAGCAAGTTATTGGGAATATGGTGATCATCCTCATTGTATCGGAATTCGTTGTAATTGGTGATATTTGAGGAAATCGCCTGGGTTTTTGCCAGACGGCATGTATTTGGTTTTGAGTATCCGTTGTTGTGCACCAATTTCAAAATGATATATCTGTACGTTTATTTTTATAAAGTGAGATATAACTTTTTGAAATTATGTCCGTGACATTTACCTATATCAATTGACGATTGGGTAAGGAGCATTGAACGGCGGAGTAGTTCTTAACCATAAGTACAGTTTTCAACCTACGATGCACAGGTTTTGAGTTATTCGACTCAGGAGACTCATACAGAGTATTGTATGCTGTCCATTGTCCATTAGGACAAAGGGGTTGGTCCTCGTACTATGTTCTGTTTACTTGTGACTTCTATAGTTTTTAGACAAGTGTTTCGTAGAAATACAATGTCTAAGTTTTGAGAAGTTACAGGTGTAAGAATAAAGTAGAGAACCAGGTGTCGCAAGTATCGGGATTCTTCAAGGTGATCGAAGATGTAGATACTTGTGATTGGTATTCAGTTAAGGATTTTGAGAAACTTGTTTCTCTTTCGGATTACTCATAATTGGATATATTCCTAAATTGAGTAATGCCGATTAGCCTCTCTCCATTAAGTTGATATGCACTAGAGACAGCTGCATGATTAGAATCTGGTCCAATTAAATAAGTGCCAAAATTTCTATATTGGATATAGAATGGTTCATATCTTAACGATGTTACGGTACGGGGAGTTGTCCGGATTATGCTTAAAACCAGACTCTGGATAACTCAAGGCACGTTTCTGTAATGGCAGTTTGTGGGTTGACCCAGGCTATGACGAAGGTTGACTTTCTACCATCTGGAAGATCAATGGTGATATTGTTCTTGACTCAACACAGTTTTAGTAAAATGGATTTTTTCAGAAAACAGTAGTGGGAGTATGGTAGAACTGGAAGTGATTCTAGAACCGCAAACGATTACGGAAAATTTAATAGGACCTATAGATTCAATCAGGTTTAACATTCCATTGGCCACTCCGCAGATATGGTGGGTAACCTCAGACAACCGAGAGGTACTCCGGTAGCCTCAAGGACGGTGACTGGGAGGTTCTTATTTACCCAGACTTGACACTACTGTTGTTCCAGGCTATGAGACCCGGCAGGAGGTTAAGTATAGCGTCGTTCTAAACTATCTTTAGAAGTGCACGTATATATTATTCTGCCAGAGGGTTGTTGTAGTCAGTGGGAGCAGCAGAAGCATAGTGGGCAAGTAGCTTATGTCTATTTATAGACTAGAGCAGATATAGCGGAGATAGATCATCTAATTTTGATGTGACAGTCATGGGTTTGACTTCATCAGAATAGGGGATGGATCTGTTAAGAAGGTAGTAGGGTGTGATATCCTGGTATTTGGATGACATACATAGAGTAGGAAGTAAAATTCCTATACTACGATCGGTTGTACTATGGTCGTCACACAGTGGTTTCTCCACAAAGGATATGGATATAATATCTGACATTCTGGTTTCTAGATCTATGGTTTTAGATCTAGATTTGGGTAGTTTTCCAATGTGGGTACTTTGACAGTATTCTAATAGTATTTTAGAATAGATGACTCCTGGCATGGTGGTGTACCTGCAGGTGATGGAGTCACCCTCTCTAAAGGTGTCTTACAGACTAAAGGGGAGAGGTATGTGCATGATTGGCAGATCACTTGCTTAGGCAATTGAGTCAATCATGAGGTGTCAAGTACCACACCAGATGTTGTTTTTGCACTATATGCAATAAGTTTATATTAATCCAATCCTGAAGAAACTTACGGAAGCAGTTTTAGAACGTAAGTACATGTTCTAGGGATTTGATGACGGCAGCCTCCTTCGGGAGCTGGTTATCATTCCAAGCTTCCAAAGGTGACATGGATGACAGAGTGATTGTCAGAGTTATAGTTTTCCCTCTGACAAAGGGGGCTGTATTATGGACAGGTGGTCCAAGAGGATACGGTGGGAGGCATAGTGCTGGAAACTGATTAGTTTCAGTTGTCGATACAGTCTAAGAAGTTTGGATTTGGAGTTCATGTATGAACTAGGTCCCATCAGATATCCAGACATACTCTAAGATAGGTATTACTCGATTCGGGAGATGGCTTTCTCCGTGAACTTGAGATTAAGAGAGACATAGAAAGGAACATCAGGGCGGATCCACTCGCTGAGGCTATTTCTCGAACACAAGAGTTTTACAAACGAGCTTTGTGAAACTGATTAGTAGAGGAGTTGGGTGTTCGGTATCACACGGGCTGTGAGTATGCCACATCGCAATAATTAGCCTTAAGTGCAAGTGGGAGATTATTGGTTATAGTGCCCTCAAAGTCAATTATTGGATCGCAGGCACGTGATTGCAATGATTGAGGAGGACCTATACCGCTAGCACAGTCTTACTCATGATGATAGTATGCTATCTGGTTTTCCTTTATCAGTCGTGTACAGGTTCAGGTGACTGATCACTATTACACGTCGGTAGAGCCCTTAGGATCTTGCTTGAATACCAACAGTATGATGGCGATCATATACGTGAGAGTTGGGTGGTCTATAAGCACATCCTTAAAAGTGGTCCCTAGTCGTGGGAGTTTCGAGACAGGGCATCGATACTCCGGAGTACACTAGTGTATACAGTCGAGACCCCGACGAGGGGCGGTGGCCGGTCTCACAAGCCACTGGTGTCAGTTGGATCACCTAAGATGTATACAGGTGCTCATTGGGTTATGAGTACACCGGACAGGACTCGCCGGGAACCTGCTAGTTGGTATTATACCGAGCGTCAGATAGCAGTTCCCTGGTGAAATGTGTACAGGTTAGTTCATCGACCTGAGATCGTCATTTGTCTCGTGTGAGTTCCCACTGTGCTTTGATTATTACCTTACCACGGCTCAAAGGAGTCGTGCAAACAGGTTTTAGTTGGGTACAGTCCCGAACCACATGGAGGCAAGTGAGCGGATCGGCAGGGGATTCGTCTCTCCCGGTAATTGGGGGTGAGATCGTGCTGTGTCTAGGAGAGCCATTACATAAAGCCCTCGGCCGAGGCAGGAGATTTACTGGTAAGTACTCCAGTAGTATCTCAGGGTGTTCTGGGCTACACTCTGACACGACTTATACCGCTATTGGGGGTCTGACATTACCAGCACCCTAGGCCCGATATGCGATACTCATAGACGAACGGACCGGACTGTACGTATATTATCACTGATAGGCTCAGTAGGGTTCCAGGATGAGTTCGCTCATCGGTTTCCCTTGAGTTCAGTACATGGGAAGCCGTTACGCATAGCTAGTGCCGCTGACATGCTTGTGGTTAAACCCACTGCCAGGGTACTGACGAGTCTTTAGAGTCCCCCATAGATTGTTTCCCAAGTTCGTGCGAAACGTTGTAGAGGCCGTATGGTTTTATGGCAGGGTTCGAAAAATGCACGTGCACTTGTGCACGTGTCATATTTCGGACAGATAATACTGGTGGGCTTTGGTTTAAGCCGGATCTAAGTATTATATTGAGTCAGAATATTTTAGTCTCTCGTATTCGTATTCGGTCGGAATACGGATACAGGTATGTATATACAGGTGAGGGGTATTTTCGTAATCCGTTGCGAGAATATTTTAGTAGATGCATTTCTTTTTGGATTAATCATTTTGGTTTAAATGATTATTGGATTTTGGAAAGGGTGACTCATTATGGATGACACATTAATTCTAGAATGTTCACTAATGACTCATGTAATGAATCATCTAGTGAGTCATTAAGAATTAATGAGTTTTGTTTTGTGGATAGATATTTTGAGGAGATATTTTTATAAGATATTTTGTTTTGGGCTTTAAAAAAGATAACCTCATATATCTATTCACATGAGAAGAAAATAAGAGAAAAGTTTATGAGCTTAGTTTTTCTTTTGCTCTCTTGATTTTCTTGAGTTCACCATTTCCAATCCTAAGCATCTTCTTCAACCTCCACCCTAACCTTCAACCTCCACCCTAACCCTCTCATGTGATGAGAACCCTAGGGTGTTTGAGAAAAAGTATTCTACTCATTCTCTACTTCATCTTGGTCATCACTTTTAGCAGACTTGATGACCGAGTTGCCTCGGTATAGAGGCGGGAGCCCGTTTAAAGATCCGTTGACGTGGTGCCACCTCGATGAGGAGACAGGAGATCGGAGTTGCCGCGAGGAGCGTGGGATGATGGCTAAAGACCGAAGGACTCGGATCGATCGGTATAGCCTTTCTACCTCATTATAGTTTGTTAGTTTCGCATTAATGGCAAGATCCGGGATATAGAATGCGATAGCGCCAGTTAAAAAAGTTTTTGTTCCGCGTTTGGCGTCAGAATGACTGCCGGGGCGCTACCGTAGACTTACAGCATCACCTAGATCTTTTATTGAGAATCTTTGTGATAAGAAGAGCTTGACCGAGTGCAGCATGGGAACATCATTTCCTATCAAGAGTATATCATCCACGTACAATACGAGGAAGACAACCTTACTCTCTGCAACATTCTTATAGATACAAGGTTCATCTACGTTTTTGATGAAGTCAAACTGTTTGACTACAACATCAAAGCAGATGTTCCAACTCCGTGATGCCTGCTTTAACCCATAGATGGATTTAAGCAGCTTGCACACCTTTCCGCTGCTTCCACTATCTACGAAGCCCTCTGGCTGAGTCATGTACACGCACTCTTCTAAATCACCATTTAGAAGGTGGTCTTAACATCCATCTGCCATATTTCATAGTCATGGTATGCAACAATGGCAAGTAAGATTCGGATGGACTTAAGCATAGCCACTGGAGAAAAGGTTTCGTCATAATCCACACCTGGACGTTGACGAAAACCCTTTGCAACAAGTCTATCTTTGAAAGTCTCCACTTTTCCATCTACACCAAGTTTCTTCTTAAAGATCCACTTGCTCCCAATGGGTTTTACCCCTTCAGGAGCAACTTTCAAAGTCCATACTTTGTTGGTGTACATGGATTCCATCTCAGATCGCATTGCATCCAGCCATTTCACAGAGTCACCACTCATGATGGCCTGCTCGAAGCTAGTCGGGTCATCATCTTCCATGATGCAATCCTCGCTTCCACCGTCAATGAGAAAACCCAAGTATCTCTCAGGTGGATGAGAAACCCTACTAGATCGACGGAGAGGCTGAGGTTCGTTGGAAACTACTGAATCATCTGGTTCTACTAAATCTTCAATTGTAGTTTGTGGTGCTGGAACTTCTTCCAGTTCTACCTCTTCACCACTAATTTCTTTTGCAAGAAATTCCTTTTCTAAAAAGGTGGCATGCCGAGAAACATACACCTTTTGCTCCTCGTCGTGGTAGAAAAGATATCCATGTGAATGTTTAGGATATCCCACAAACTTACATAGAACTGACCGTGCCTCAAGTTTGTCCGGATTTTGTGTTTTCACATAGGCCGGACAACCCCATATGTTAACACGTTCAAGACATGGTCTCTTCCCACTCCATATCTCATATGGTGTGGTAGGTACAGATTTAGACGGAACTTGATTCAATAGGTATGCTGCTGTCTTAAGCGCATGACCCCAGAAGGAAATAGGCAACTCAGCAGTGCTCATCATAGAGCGCACCATATCTAATAAGGTGTGATTCCTCCGCTCCGATAGACCGTTGTGCTATGGTGTATAGGGAGGAGTAAGCTGAGAGAGAATCCCAGTCTCTTTTAGATAGTCCAGAAACTCGTTGCTCAAGTATTCTCCTCCTCGATCAGATCGAAGGATTTTAATACTTTTGCCCGTTTGGTTCTCTACTTCGTTTATATATTCCCTGAATTTCTCAAAAGCTTCAGACTTGTGTTTCAATAGGAACACATGTCCATATCTTGAGAGATCGTCAGTGAATGTAATGAAATAGGAAGAACTGTTCCTAGCATGTGTAGACATGGGACCACATACATCAGTATGTATCAGTCCCAAGAGTTCTGTAACTCTTTCTCCATGTCCACTAAACGGAGTTTTGGTCATCTTGCCTTTGAGACATGACTAGTAAGTGTCATAAGATGAAAATTCGAATGGATTCAAATATCCATCCTTATGTAACTTAGCTAGCCGTGTCGCATTGATATGACCTAGTCTACAATGCCACAAGAAGGATTCGTTCATTTATGAACTCTTCCTCTTGTGTGTGTTTTGTACATTAAGTACTGTAGTTTGGTTGAGAACGTATATGCCATTATTTAACGATCCTGATCCAATCAACTTTTGATTCAGGAAGATGTTCATAACATTATCTTGTACTACAAAATTATATCCCTCCTTACTCAATAAAGAAACTGATATAAGATTGCATATCAGGGTTGGAATGTAATAGCATTCGTTCAGAATCAATGTATTACCTATTGGTAACACAAGGTGATATTCGCCAACAGACTTGGCTGCAACATTTGCACCATTCCCTACCCTTATGGAATGATCACCCTCTCCCAGTTCCCTCCCTTTACGCAGCCCATGTAACATATTACATATATGGGATCCCGATCCGGTATCTAATACCCAGGACGTAGAGTGAACTGAGAAACAGTTCTCGATAACTAACACAACCGAAGAAGATGCATCAGCATGCTTATTCTTCATTTGGACGGCGTGAGAATCTGGATATTCTCCTAATTCCTGCTCTGTCTTATAACAATTATAAGTGGGAGCGGGGCCAACGTTCCCCTGCTCAGTACAAAAAGCGGGTTCAGTCAATACATCCATGTTATTATCTTGATTAAGGCCTGATATGGTCGCTACCTGGAGAGAGAGAGAAGAAAACACTTTAGCGTATGCTCTTGCAAGATTAGCTTGGTTATTATCTTATCTAATCAGGATGGCTCCCACTTCTTTTTATCAAATCTTCCTTAAAACCCTAAAAGGTAAGACTAGCCGGGATTAATTACACTTTACAAGTTTGCCAATCTTTCGGCCAGGCCAGTGTTGGCACTTTGAAGGAGGTTCCCCATGCTTTCGCACAGACCTAATTAGAATAAACCTCGTTTTCCCAGAGGCTTAACCCCGTTAACACCTTTCTAGTCACCTACTTGATAGGCTAATTGTCCTGTGTAAAACTCTCCCAGGAGTAACTCTTACTCGCAGTGGGTATCGGGATCCAACTATCACATAGGAGGTATGCAATATCATTGTAAATTTCAACACTTGAAATTCCTGATAATGCTTTTACCCCTAACCCCCTATGACCTTGACAAAGGCCAACAAACCATAGGAGGCTAGTCAAGTTCAACCCGTCATTTCTTGATTGAAATAAACCCACCCGCACAACCTTTGACAAAGGCCAATAAAGTCGTACGACTACCCTAATCCAATCACATCACATGTTTAAACAGATAAGTACTAGTCAGCTACCCCACACTACGCCTTGACAAAGGCCAACAAACGCAGCACGAATACTAAATAGTCTTTATCTGAAATGACGGAGGGCTACGCAGGTTTTTCAGAAAACCATGAGCGCAATGAACTTGATATCGTTGTAGAAACAAGTGATTTTGAAAAGGAGTGTTTTTAGGCTTTTCTAGTTTCGCTAAAGAGGTCACTCCCGGTGAAGGGATCTCGGCTCTTTCCTTATCGAATAAGGTGCAGGATATTTCATAAATACCGCGGTGCAGAGCAAGAACTATTGAAGCGGTCAAAAACTAAACCGTGGGTTTGTAGCATCTGCCAGTTTTGCTAAAGAGGTCACTCCCGGTGAAGGTATCTCGGCTCTTTCCTCATCGAATAAGGTGTCACGACCCGAAATTTCGACTCGTGACCGGCACATAACCATGCAACGTCTACAGGCGTAACGCGGCTAAGTAAGCCGAACCCAGAAATCAAAACCATTTACAAGTAGTGAGTGTTGAAAACATTTACTTAAAACATTTAGAAAACCTTAAATTATTCAATAAAGTTCTTTTAAAGTTAAGTTATCCTTATAATAATTTTGGCAGCATTTCCTTTGTAAAAGTAACCCCGAAATCGGGTACAACAGGATATAAGTGAAATGATATATAATGACATAAAGCATCCCCAAACGGGAGCAATCACGCCCAACGGCGGAAACCATCACCACAAAAGTAATATGCGACGCCGTAGCGAAGAATTGAGAAATAAGTAAAAACATCACAGAATAATAAAACTGCACATGTAAAGTCGGCTCCCACGAACTCGACACCAGAATATAAATAACATACATCATCGTCCTCACACTGTCTCTAAGTCAAGTACATATAAGGTAGATGGAGAATACTAGATACAAAAGAGTGTACAATAGAAGTAACCAGATACCACAACCCACCTAACAGCAAAATAGCTCTCGCACCAACTGTAGTGGTATCTGTAGCCAAAAGATGTAAGAAGGCAGCCTGCCGCGACTACTCCGAAGGGCAACCTGCAAATACTGTGGCACAACGGGGGTGAGTTGCCAAATCGTGAATAGAGATAACATATAAAGGTAATCGCGAGCATGCACGTACTGTGCTAGTCTATCAATGTCAGCAGATAAGTTTATATGCGATAAGCAGTATGTGCATAATCATGCAAGTGCTCTGCCAGGTAAAATAACTACAGGATGAGATGCAAAATAATCAATGCTGAGCATGGGATAAATAACATCTACATGGAATATCAACGTGGAAAAATAATCGGTGCCCAACACTGCACCCAAATCCCAAATAAACTCAGGCGCCGGCACTCTCCTCGGCCCTCAAATCCTGTAAATCTCTGAGAATCACGAATGCCCATCATCTGCACTCAAAATATCATAAAAATACTCGTGTCCAGCATCGACATGCAAATCCTCATATATCGGGCTCCGTCAGTCCGGATCAGCCCACGGTCTCCGTCTGCGGAATCGGCCCTCGGCCCCAGCAGTACGGGTCATCCCGTATCCATCTATCGACTCTGGTCAGTATCCTCCGGATAACCGCCAGGTCCAACCAATCACCGGAAGGTACTCGCCACCCTGCCAGGCTCATCGTCTACTCCACGAAAAACATTTCTCGCCCCGGGGAACCATACCGGGTCCACCACAAACCAGCAAACGGATCATCCAACTCCTCGAATCGGGTTTCAAGCACACGCCTCAGAACCGAGAAAACGCGTGGTGGACGCACCAAAATATCATATCACGAGGAACCGGGTTTTCAAAAAGTGCATCTTTTCTTAAATAACCCCACGGTCCTCAAAACCAGAAATCACATGAAATCCAAAACCAATGAATAAGTCAATGCGATGTGATATGTACATCAAGTCTTACTATAAGTAAAAGGGAGAAACCGCCTTTTTTTTAAAATAGTCTCAGTTTTTCCAAGGCATCATGCGGCTCCCAATTTCTATGATAATTATATCGAATCATATATGTGATGAACTACAGTATAAGGATCATGTCAATTCTAAAGTGAGTGGCATGGCAATTACTAACGGTGTGTGTGTAACATGCAGATTAGTGCTCGTGCGACATGAACCGTTAGTAATAGTGCGGTGTTCTATCAATTCTAAGTTTATATACATATATCAGGAAATGCGGTATGCAACTAACAGTAGCCATGTAGGTAAATGAAATATGTAGCTATAAGGTCCTATCAGCCCCGACGCATAACTCCATGCGAGCGATATCCCCGTAGATGTTAAATCTACTCACCGTAGTCTCGCGCTAAGTGTAGCCAACGACTTGTTTCCCCTTCTTCGCGGCGTCCGTCGCACTCTCCTGCGAACATAGAATTACACAATATATCATACATAAGCTCGAAGTCACACAAACATGATATTAAAGCCAAACTAGAAACTCGCGTCGCAAACCAAACGCGCGTGTGCGCGATACGCTAAAACGTGTGATTACGCTCCTGAAACTACCCCGACGCGTCGCGATACGCAGAACACCCCAAACCCACACACATATCACGCGTGTCGCGAAGATTTAAAAATACGATAAATAGGTATTTAACTCTAGATTCTTATACAGAGATGATATTATAAAAATATATATATCATAGGATTACAAATAGTAGCAGACACCAATCACCCCAAACCCCAACCCAAAACACCCCCATCTGGCCGCAAATTGCAGCCAGAATGTATATTTCAGCGGCCTGGGTAAGGAGATGGGCTCCCAGGTTTTGTGTGTGCACTCTATACCCCCTACACATACTACAGTAAATACAATTTTATTCTGAAACACCCCGGGTAGAAGCAGATTCAACAGAGCCCTAATTCTAGTTTAAAAAATCACATTTTTGCACTAAAATGATACTTAGGGTGTTTTTGTGCAAACTGAAGCAAACCCAAATCTAAAACCACACTAATAACCCATTACTAAGCTAATCAAGCCATAAAAATGTTAATTTTAACATATCATCACAAAATCCCTTCAATAGCACTAAAATTGCTCAAAAAAGTTATATTTTGATAGAAATACTACAAGATATAGGAAAAGGGTGTTAAACATGAATCTGTAGGACTACGGTAGCGCCCCGGCCGTCATTCCTCGTCCAAAATGCGGAAACGAAAATTTTTCTTGACTTGAAAACCGGCACTACCGCATCCTAAAACCCGGATCGAACCATTAAGCTAAACCTAGCTAATAAGAGAAAGGGTAGAGAGCTATACTGAGCGATCTGTGTCCTTCGGTCTTCGGCCTCCGTCCCGATCTCCTCGCGGCATCTCCGGTCTTCATCTTCTCGTCGGAAAAGGGCACCACATCGAGAAGTCTTTTTACGGGCTCCCGCTTCATCCGAAGCAACTCGGGCGCGAAGTGTGCTAGCCGACGTGCCCAAGGTGAAGTAGAGAATGTTGTGATCACTTTGTCTCTTTCATCCATAGATTTGGATGGAAGTAGAAGGTGTTGCCATTGGAGGAGACAATGAGCTAGCGGAAGAAGAAGAAGAAGAGTAGCTTTTCTTTTTCTTTTTCTTTTCTTTTCTTTTTGTTGGAATGAGAGTGAGAGAGTGAGATCAAAAATACAAGACTAATATTACAACCATGGCACCCCTCTCTCTCTCTCCTCATCAAATCAAGACATAAAACAATTCGTTATTGTGACATATTTGCAAGAAAAGAGACCATGACTCATGATACAAGTCCATGTCACATTAATGCATTGTCTTGATGATTTCTAGCTCATTATTTCCTTAAGCAAACATTAATCCAAATGTTTGCCATAACAAAGAAAATCCGGCAACATCTAAAGTAAACTCGTGACGGATCACGAGGATACCCCTCACCTGTATATACATACCTGCATCCGCATTCCGACTAAATGCCAATGCGATGAGACTAAAGTAATCGAACAAATCAAATACTAGGATCCGGCTTAAACCAAAGCCCACTAGTATGATCCGTCCGATCATGATCCGTGCAATACCGCACGTATATGATCGGACCCTGCCATATATCATACGGCCTCTACAACGTTTCGCCCTAAACTTGAGAAACTGTCTGTGGGGGACTCTAAAGATTCATCAATACCTTGGCTGTGGATTTAACCACTAGCACGTCAGAGGTATTAGCCGTACGTAACGGGCTACCAGGTATTGACCAAAAGTGAGGTCGATGAGCGAACTCATCCTGACACCCTACTGAGCCTGTCAGTGATAATATCCGTACAGTCCGGTCCATTCGTCTATGAGTATCGCATGGCGGGCCTAGGGGGTTGGTATAAGTCAGACCCCCAAAAGCGGTACAAGTCGTGTCGGAGTGTAGCCCAGAACACCCTGAGATACTACTGGAATACCTACCAGTAAATCTCCTGCCTCGGCCGAGGGCTTTGTGTAATGGCTCTCCTAGACACAGCGCGACCTCACCCCCAATACCGGGAGAGACGTGTTGGAGATAGTGCCCTCAGAGTCAATTATTGGATCACAGGCACGTGATTGCAATGATTAAGGGGAGGACCTATCCCGGTAGGACAGTCTTACTCGAGATGATAGTATGCTATCTGGTTTATCTTTATCATCGTGTACTGCTTTAGGTGACCTTACGAGTCGCTATTACACGTTGATAAAGCCCCTAGGATTCTTGCTTGACTTCCAGCAGTATGAGGGCGATCATATAAGTGGGAGCTGGGGTCTATAAGCACATCCTTAAATGGTCCCTAGTCGAGGGAGTTTCGAGACAGGGCATCGATTCTCCACAGTAGACTAGTGTATACAGTCGAGACCCCGACGAGGGGCGGTGGCCGGTCTCACAAGCCACTGGTGTCAGTTGGTTCACCTAAGATGTATACAGGTGCTCATTGGGTTATGAGTACACCGGACAGGACTCGCCGGGAACCTGCTAGTTGGGATATACCAGACGTCAGATAGCAGTTCCCAGGTGACATGTGTACAGGTTAGTTCATCGACCTGGGATCGTCATTTGTCTCGTGTGAGTTCCCACTGTACTTTGATTACTACCCTACCACGGCTCAAAGGAGTCGTGCAAACAGGTTTTAGTTGGGTACAGTCCCGAGCCACATGGAGGCAGTGAGCGGATCTGCAGGGGTTCGTCTCTCCCGGTATTGGGGGTGAGGTCGTGCTGTGTCTAGGAGAGCCAGAACATGAAAAGTCCTTGGCCAAGGCAGGAGATTTGCTGGTAGGTATTCCAGTAGTATCTCAGGGTGTTCTGGGCTACACTCCGACACGACTTGTACCGCTTTTGGGGGTCTGACTTTTACCAACCCCCTAGGCCCGCCATGCGATGCTCATAGACGAACGGACCGGACTGTACGGATATTGTCACTGACAGGCTCAGTAGGGTGTCAGGATGAGTTCGCTCATCGACGTCCCTTTTGGTCAATACCTGGTGGCCCGTCACGTATTGGCTTATACCTCTGACGTGCTAGTGGTTAAATCCACAGCCACAGTATTGACGAGTCTTTAGAGTCCACCACACAGACAGTTACTCAAGTTTCGGGCGAAACGCTGTAGAGGCCGTATGGAGATATGGCAGGGTTCGATCAGATACGTGCGGTATTGCACGGATCGCGATCGGACAGTTTTTACTAGCCGGTTTTGGCTTAAGCCGGATCCTAGTATTAGATAGTGTAGTTTTGTCTCTTTGCATTTGTGTTCAGTGGGAATACAAATGCGGGCATGTATTTGCAGTAGCGGGGTTTTCCTGTAATTTATTACGGGATCTGTTTTTCTGAAGTTGCCAGTTTGCATTCCGTTCCGGCCGGTTTTCTTTCGTTCCTTCTCGGCCGGACTTTCGTTGGAGGGTGTTAATTGCAAGTTCGCAATTAACATTTTGTGAGGGGTTTCTTTGCATAAGTGTGGCTTCATGATTATCCTCTTAATCATGAGATTCCTTTCTTTTCCATTTGATGGCCTTTCACTTGATGGTTAGTGAGTGGATTGATAAGGAAATGGTTGTGACCATTTTCCTTTTGATTTGGTTTTTCCTTTCTATTATGATACATATTGTGGTGCCATTCTCTTTTCTCTCTCCAATCTCATTCTTGCTTAAGGGGGCCGGCCACTTTAGAGTGAGGAGAGGATCATTTTCCTTTTGTGTGAGAAAAATGTTTCATATCTTTTTCATGCTACCAAGTTCACAAGCACATTTTTGAGTTGTTTTCTTCACCTCCACCATATCATGGCAACCTCATAAACCCCAAGAGACATGGCTACTACACTATTCTATAGCAAGCCTTGGACGCGTCGGCTAGCCAACTTCGCGCCCGAGTTGCCTCGGTCAAGAGGCGGGAGCCC
This sequence comes from Agapanthus africanus, assembly GCA_030015575.1. Taxonomy (NCBI): domain Eukaryota; kingdom Viridiplantae; phylum Streptophyta; class Magnoliopsida; order Asparagales; family Amaryllidaceae; genus Agapanthus; species Agapanthus africanus. Next base: position 175,925,392 of record CM057347.1, on the reverse strand, counting down.
GTAAAAGATTCCGGCTACGTGGTGCCCTTTCCGACGAGCGAGGAGGTGACGGATTTTCCGCAGGAGATCGGAGTGGAGACGAAGACCGAAGGACACGGATCGCTTGGTATACTTCTCTACTCTTTTCTATTTTCGCTAGCTCGTTAGGTTAATGGCCCGATCCGGGTGAAAAGTCCGCGGTGGTGCCGTTTTGCAAAGTCCGCAAAGTTTTTGTTTTCCGCGTTTCCGGCGTCGGATCGACGGCCGGGGCGCCCCCGCGGGCTTACATTGGTATCAGAGCCAGGCCATTAACCTTACCTAGCTTGTTCTAATGTGTTTTGCATTTCCAATCGACCGAAATCCCAAAAACCACATTTTCCTTTGCATCAGTTTTCTGTTGGAATTTTTTGGTGTCAGAAAATTTTTCAGATTGTCGAAAACTACTGTACAAGACATTATAAGACCACTGTAAAATTTCGACAGTGTCAGTGTACAGTAGACCGCGGAAGGGCGGCCAAACCCACCTTTGGGCCGCGCTTCCGCCGCGGTCTCCTGTGGTCAACTTGTCAAAACTTTACAGTGGACTTTTAGGCTTATTTTGTGGCTTTTGGGATATTAAATTTGGGCCCAGGTTTTCTGTAACTGCTACAGTATTGATTGGGGCCCACTTGTTAATTTTTGGTCAATCGGAAAATTTTAAACACATTATTTCACAGTTTTTACATTATATCTGCGACCGTGAATGTCACTTGATCGGTAAGTCCCGTCTAACTGCTATAGCCCGGTTAGACGGATTTGCGAACGTGACTTTCACGTTGATGTTCTGTGATTGTACTGTGTTGTTGCGGATCGGTCGTGGGGATAGCCTGGTTGCAGTGGTAGTACAGTTTTGTTTTATATGTACATTTGATATTGCGGGGCGAGCGTCCGACATGTGGACTGCCGTCACTGCCAGTTTGTATTATTATTTTGGGGCACGACCTGGTTGCGGTCGATGTACCCGTTGTATGTATATTTTACTTTCTGTACTAGGATTACCCCAAGGAGGAGTGCACGGATAGCCGGGTTCTAGAGGACAACAAGCCCGCATCTCATGGCATTGAGACGGAGGGGGCTTCACTCTAGAATTGGCGGGCTATTCGCCGCACTCGTAGGGGGTATAGGGTTGACCCAGGAGGGGTGCCCAAGTTACCGGATTCCGTGAAGTGCTGGGTGGTCCATTCACGTAGCTGAAGGGGGCTGCCTCGCTTCAGGTTTTGGCGGGTGACTTGCCGCGCCCGTAGGGGTCTAGGATTTACATTGCACAGGCTATCCACACGACCAGGGGAACGTCGGGTTTCAGCGGCTCTGTGAAACCTGGGGATCCCAGATATCTGTATTGATCTGTGTTGCTATACATTTCTGTGTTGCTGCTTTTATATCACGCCTTGAGCGAAAATTATATATTATATATATATATTAGTAGATGTTGTATATGTTTTTCATCCGCGCTAGTCCAGTCCCCGCTCTGTCGTTAGTTAGCTAACCTAACGAGTGATGACGGGACCCAGTGGCGAATGCGGATGGCATATACGTACGTCAGTATATTTTCGTTCTTTGTGGTGTGATCAATTGATGGGACTGCGTTGATTCGGATCAATGCAAGATAAACAAACCTAATCTGATGTTGTTGGAACACTTTTCAAAAAGCTGTTATTGCAAGGACGTTTACTTTTGTTTTGCATCGTGGTATTCATTGGAATATCCTGCTCCTCAGTCGACGAGGCAAGGGCCGAGATCCCTTCACCGGGAGTGACCCCTTGGACAAAAGTTTGCGTCAGGGCATTAACTTCACTATAGCCGATTACTTTTGCTTTGCACCGTGGTATTCAGTTGGAATATCCTGCACCTCATTCTACGGGGAAAGAGCCGAGATCCCTTCACCGGGAGTGACCTCTTTAGCAAAGGTTGTCGTCACTATATTTTTAAAAGCTATCAGTTCCTTCAACGATATCAAGTTCATTACGTTAAAGGTTTTCGCCAGAAACCATTCGTAGCCCTCCGTCATTTCAGTTAAATATTCGGTAGTATTCAAGCTATGTATTTTGACCTCACGCCAAGGCATAGTGTTTGGTAGCTGCCGGGTATTTATCTGTTGCGTAGATAGATGCGTTGGTTTGGGACAGTCGTACTACTATTTTGGCCTACGTCAAGGGTATGTACGGGTGGGTTCAAATTAACCAGGATAATGACGGGTAGAACTTGACATGTGACTTATGATATTTTGACCTCACGCCAAGGTCATAAGAGCATGGGGCAAAAAATCCACATCGGGAGTTTCAAAAGTACTGAAACTTGCCAGATATGCGCATACCTTCTGGAGTGTGATAACGTGAGCGGATTCCGTCACGTTATCATGCGATGAGAGTTGGATCCCGATTCCCACTGATGAGTTGGTTTACTCCTCGGGTTATCCCGGCTAATTCTTCTTTCAGGTTTGGAGAAGAATTTGACGTTACAGTGGGAGGTTTCCAGATTAGATAAATTGGTAACCATTCTGATCTAGGTTAGAGTGCACGCTGAGTGTTTCTTTTCTCTCTCTCTCTGGCAGCGAACATTGACCCGACCCTAGACTATGACTCAGTGACCAAGTTGACCGAACCTACTTAACACTGGCTTTTGGATTGTCTGAGTTGCAGACCTCTTTGCCACTCCTACTTTTACCCTTTTCTCCGGGACACCCCGTATTACTACGAACGTCCACTTCCATTGGACAAAACCATCGTATGGTTATATACGAACTCGAAGGACTTCGAGGATGGTTTCCGGTTCTGGAGAAAACGAATAGGACTATTCAGTTGTCTTTTCCTTTTTCCTTCTCTCAGGTTGCGAGTACTCCTTGGTTTAGGAGTAGTACACCTATTACGCAAATTGGATAGTCTTCTTCCAGACCCTAGGCTGGTGCCGACCGGTAGGGAATGAAGAAAGCCAATTAGCCTAAACGGTGTACAGAATGTATTAAGTTCAGACAAAGCAAGGGATTAGTAAGAGGGCAAAGTAAATTGCGACTGCTATTCACGACCAAACCATGTACTTCTTTGTCAATCCTAAATCACCTATGAATTAAGTACATTCGGTTGTCTTTTATCCTCACCTTCTCTCGCATTGCGAGTGCTCCTCGGACTAGGACAGTACACCCATTATGCTTATTGGATAGTCTTCTTCCAAACCATAGGCTGGTGCCGAACGGTAGGGAAGGAAGAAAACCATTTGGCCTAAAGGGGTGTACAGAAGGTAATGACTAAAGACATGTAAAGGGATTTAGAAAGATGGCAAAGAATTATACGGTTATAGTTATGAATCTGGATAATGGAAGAGGCATTACTAGGAATACCAGGATACCCTATCGAAACATTTCAATGTTTCAGTTCCACTGTGTACTGTTAAATGAAAACTGATTTCCCGATTAGACACTTACTCCAGGGTATGTATTTACCAGGTATGAATCTCACGTTTGTATGGTTTTACAGATGATGAGTGGGAGTAAGTTATTGGGAATTAGGTGACCATCCTCATTATATCGGGATTCGTTGTAATCGGTGATATTTGAGGAAGTCACCTGGGTTGTTTGCCGGTCGGCAAATATTTGGTTTTGAATATCCGTTGTTATGCACCAATTTCAAATTGATATATCTGTACGTCTATTTTTATAGAGTGAGACATATCTTTTTGAAATTATGTCTATGACATTTACCTATACCAGTGGATGGTTAGGTAAGGAGCATTGAACAACGGTGTGATTCTTCTTAACCAAAAGTACAGTTTTCAACCTACGACACACAGTGAATGAGTCACCAGACTCAGGGGACTTATACAGAGTATTGTATATTGTCCAGTGTCCATAAGGACAGAGGGGTTGGTCCTCGTACTATATTCTGTTTACTTTTAACTTCTCTAGTTCTTAGACATGTGTTCGTAGAAACACAGGGTCTAAGTTTTGAGGAGTTATAGGTATAAGAATAAAGTAGAGAACCAGATATTGCAAGTATCGGGATTCTTCAAGGTGATCGAAGATGTAGATACTTGTGTATAGTATTCAGTTGATAGTAATGTTTAAGAGAACTAGCTTCTCTTTCAGGTTACTCATAATTGGAAGTACTCCTAAGTTGAGTAACGCTGATCGGCCTCTCTTCCATTTAGTTGACATGCACTGGAGACAGCTGCATGATTTGAATCTGGTTCAATTAAATCAGTGCCTCTGTTTCTTGGATATAGAACAGTTCATATCTTGACTTTGTTAAGATACGGGGAGTTGTCCGGCTTATGCTTAAAACCAGACTCTGGACAACTCAAGGCACGTTTCAGTAGTGGCTGTTTGTGGGTTGACCCGGGCTATGACGAGGGTTGATTTTCTACCATCTGGAAGATCAATAGAGATATTGTTCTTGACTCGCCACAGTTTTATCAAAAATGGATTTTTTCGGAAAAACAGTAGTGGGAGTATGGTAGGACTGGAAGTGATTCCAGAACCACAAACGATTACTGAAGATTTGAGAAAGAACCTAAAGATTCAATCTGGTTTGACATTCCATTGGCCACTCCGCAGATAAGGTGGGTAACCTCAGGCACCCGAGAGGTACTTCGGTATGCTCAAGGACGGTGGCAGGGAGGCTCTTGTTTACCCAGACTTGCCATTGCTGTTGTTCCAGGTTGCGAGACCCGGCGGGAGGATGAGTATAGCGTCGTTCTAAACTGGCTTTAGAAGCGTACGTGTATATGACTCTGCCAGAGGGTTGTCGTAGTCAGTGGGAGCAGCGGAAGCACTGGTGGATATCAGGCTTATGTCTATTTATAGACTAGAGCAGATATAGCGGAGATAGATCATCTATTTCTGATGTGACAGTCATAGGTTTGACTTCATCAGAATAGGGGATGGATCTGTTGAGAAGGTAGTAGGGTGTGATGTCCTGGTATTTGATGACATACACAGAGTAGGAAGTGATATTCCTATACTACGATCGGTTATACTTTGGTCGTCACACAGTAGTTTCTCCACATAGGACTTGGATGTTATATCTGACATTCTGGTTACTAGATCTATGGTTTTAGATCTAGATTTGGGTGGTTTCCCAATCTGGGTACTTTGACCGCATTCTATGAGTATTTAGAATGGACGACTCCTGGCACGGTAGTGTACCTGCAGGTAATGGAGTCACCCTCTCTAAAGATGTCTTATAGACTAAAGGGGAGAGGGATACGCATGATTGACAGATCACTTGCTTAGGCAACTGAGTCAATCATGAGATGTCAAGTACCACACCAGATGTTGTTCTTGCAGTAGGTGCAATAAGTTGATATTAATCCAATCCTGGAGAAACAGTCGGAAGCAGTTTTAGAACATAAGTTGATGTTCTGGGGAATTGATAACGGCAGCCTCCTTTACGAGACGGTTATCATTCCAGGCTTCCAAAGTGACCTGGATGGCAGAGTAGCTGTCAGAGTTATAGTTTTCCCTCTGACGAGGGGCAGTATTTTGGACAGGTGGTCCAGGTGGATACTGAGGGAAGGCATGGCGCAGGACACTGATTAAGTTCAGTTGTCGATACAGTCTAAGAAGTTTGGATTTGGAGTTCACTTATGAGCTAGGTCCCATCAGACATCCAGACATTCTAAGACAAGTATTGCTCATTTCGGGAGATAGTTTTCTCTGCGAACATGAGATATAGAGAGACATAGAAAGAAACATCAAAGCGGATCCACTCACTGAGGCTATTCCTCGAACGCAATAGTTTCGCAAACGAGCTTTGTGAAACTGACTAGTAGAGGAGTTGGGTGTTCGGTATCACACGGGCTGTGAGTATGCGACATCGCAATAATTAGCCTCGAGTGCAAGTGGGAGATTGTTGGAGATAGTGCCCTCAGAGTCAATTATTGGATCACAGGCACGTGATTGCAATGATTAAGGGGAGGACCTATCCCGGTAGGACAGTCTTACTCGAGATGATAGTATGCTATCTGGTTTATCTTTATCATCGTGTACTGCTTTAGGTGACCTTACGAGTCGCTATTACACGTTGATAAAGCCCCTAGGATTCTTGCTTGACTTCCAGCAGTATGAGGGCGATCATATAAGTGGGAGCTGGGGTCTATAAGCACATCCTTAAATGGTCCCTAGTCGAGGGAGTTTCGAGACAGGGCATCGATTCTCCACAGTAGACTAGTGTATACAGTCGAGACCCCGACGAGGGGCGGTGGCCGGTCTCATAAGCCACTGGTGTCAGTTGGTTCACCTAAGATGTATACAGGTGCTCATTGGGTTATGAGTACACCGGACAGGACTCGCCGGGAACCTGCTAGTTGGGATATACCAGACGTCAGATAGCAGTTCCCAGGTGACATGTGTACAGGTTAGTTCATCGACCTAGGATCGTCATTTGTCTCGTGTGAGTTCCCACTGTACTTTGATTACTACCCTACCACGGCTCAAAGGAGTCGTGCAAACAGGTTTTAGTTGGGTACAGTCCCGAGCCACATGGAGGCAGTGAGCGGATCTGCAGGGGTTCGTCTCTCCCGGTATTGGGGGTGAGGTCGTGCTGTGTCTAGGAGAGCCAGAACATGAAAAGTCCTTGGCCAAGGCAGGAGATTTGCTGGTAGGTATTCCAGTAGTATCTCAGGGTGTTCTGGGCTACACTCCGACACGACTTGTACCGCTTTTGGGGGTCTGACTTTTACCAACCCCCTAGGCCCGCCATGCGATGCTCATAGACGAACGGACCGGACTGTACGGATATTGTCACTGACAGGCTCAGTAGGGTGTCAGGATGAGTTCGCTCATCGACGTCCCTTTTGGTCAATACCTGGTGGCCCGTCACGTATTGGCTTATACCTCTGACGTGCTAGTGGTTAAATCCACAGCCACAGTATTGACGAGTCTTTAGAGTCCACCACACAGACAGTTACTCAAGTTTCGGGCGAAACGCTGTAGAGGCCGTATGGAGATATGGCAGGGTTCGATCAGATACGTGCGGTATTGCACGGATCGCGATCGGACAGTTTTTACTAGCCGGTTTTGGCTTAAGCCGGATCCTAGTATTAGATAGTGTAGTTTTGTCTCTTTGCATTTGTGTTCAGTGGGAATACAAATGCGGGCATGTATTTGCAGTAGCGGGGTTTTCCTGTAATTTATTACGGGATCTGTTTTTCTGAAGTTGCCAGTTTGCATTCCGTTCCGGCCGGTTTTCTTTCGTTCCTTCTCGGCCGGACTTTCGTTGGAGGGTGTTAATTGCAAGTTCGCAATTAACATTTTGTGAGGGGTTTCTTTGCATAAGTGTGGCTTCATGATTATCCTCTTAATCATGAGATTCCTTTCTTTTCCATTTGATGGCCTTTCACTTGATGGTTAGTGAGTGGATTGATAAGGAAATGGTTGTGACCATTTTCCTTTTGATTTGGTTTTTCCTTTCTATTATGATACATATTGTGGTGCCATTCTCTTTTCTCTCTCCAATCTCATTCTTGCTTAAGGGGGCCGGCCACTTTAGAGTGAGGAGAGGATCATTTTCCTTTTGTGTGAGAAAAATGTTTCATATCTTTTTCATGCTACCAAGTTCACAAGCACATTTTTGAGTTGTTTTCTTCACCTCCACCATATCATGGCAACCTCATAAACCCCAAGAGACATGGCTACTACACTATTCTATAGCAAGCCTTGGACGCGTCGGCTAGCCAACTTCGCGCCCGAGTTGCCTCGGTCAAGAGGCGGGAGCCCGTAAAAGATTCCGGCTACGTGGTGCCCTTTCCGACGAGCGAGGAGGTGACGGATTTTCCGCAGGAGATCGGAGTGGAGACGAAGACCGAAGGACACGGATCGCTTGGTATACTTCTCTACTCTTTTCTATTTTCGCTAGCTCGTTAGGTTAATGGCCCGATCCGGGTGAAAAGTCCGCGGTGGTGCCGTTTTGCAAAGTCCGCAAAGTTTTTGTTTTCCGCGTTTCCGGCGTCGGATCGACGGCCGGGGCGCCCCCGCGGGCTTACAAGACGAACCCCTGCAGATCCGCTCATTGCCTCCATGTGGCTCGGGACTGTACCCAACTAAAACCTGTTTGCACGACTCCTTTGAGCCGTGGTAGGGTAGTAATCAAAGTACAGTGGGAACTCACACGAGACAAATGACGATCCCAGGTCGATGAACTAACCTGTACACATGTCACCAGGGAACTGCTATCTGACGTCAGGTATAAGACCAACTAGCATGTTCCCGGCGAGTCCTGTCCGGTGTACTCATAACCCAATGAGCACCTGTATACATCTTAGGTGAACCAACTGACACCAGTGGCTTGTGAGACCGGCCACCGCCCCTCATCAGCGTCTCGACTGTATACACTAGTCTACTCTGGAGTATCGATGCCATGTCTCGAAACTCCCTCGACTAGGGACCTTTTAAGGATGTGCTTATAGACCCCAGCTCCCACGTATATGATCGCCATCATACTGCTGGCCGTCAAGCAAGAATCCTAAGGGCTCTATCAACGCGCAATAGTGACCTGTAAGGTCACCTGAAGCAGTACACGATGATAAAGATAAACCAGATAGCATACTATCATCTTGAGTAAGACTGTCCTACCGGTATAGGTCCTCCCTCAATCATTGCAATCACGTGCCCGTGATCCAATAATTGGCTCTGAGGGCACTATATCCAACAATCTCCCACTTGCACTCAAGGCTAATTATTGCGATGTCGCATACTCACAGCCTGTGTGATACCGAACACCCAACTCCTATACTAATCAGTCTCACAAAACCCGTTTGCGAAACTAATGCGTTCGAGGAATAGCTTCAATGAGTAGATCCACTCAAATATTTCTTTCTATGTCTCTCTTTATCTTAAGTTCGCGGAGAAAGCCATTTCCCGAAATGAGTAATACCTGTCTTAGAGTATGTCTGGATATCTGATGGGTCCTAATTCATAAATGAACGCCAAATCCAAACTTCTCAGACTGTATCGTCAACTAAACTTAATCAGTATCATGCGCCATGCCGCCCTCAGTATCCACCTAGACCACCTGTCCAAACTACTATCCCTCGTCAGAGGGAAAACTATAACTCTGACAGTCACTCTGTCATCCGGGTCACCATGGAAGCCTGGAATGATAACCGTCCTTGAAAGGAGGTTGTTGTTATCATATCCCTAGAACATCAACTTATGTTCTAAAACTGTTTCCGAACGTTTCTCCAGGATTGGATCAATATCGCCTTATTGCATCTAGTGCAAAAACAACATCTATATCCTATGTGGAGAAACCACTGTGTGACAACCAAAGTATAACCGATCGTAGTATAGGAATTTCACTTCCTACTCTGTGTATGTCATCCAAATACCAGGACATCACACCCTACTATCTTCTTAACAGATCCATCCCCTATTCTGCTGAAGTCAAACCTATGACTGTCATGTCAGAAATAGATGATCTATCTCCGCTATATCTGCTTTAGTCTATAAATAGACATAAGCCACTTGTCCACTATACTTCCGCTGCTCCCACTGACTACGACAACCCTCTGGCAGAGTCATATGGACGTACACTTCTAAAGCTAGTTTAGAACGATGCTATACTCATCCTCCTGCCGGGTCTCATAGTCTGGAACAACAACAATGGCAAGTCTGGGTAAACAAGAACCTCCCTGTCACCGTCCTTGAGCATACCAAAGTACCTCTCGAGTGCCTGAGGTTACCCACCATATCTGCGGAGTGGCCAATGGAATGTCAAACCAGATTGAATCTTTAGGTCCTATTAAATTTTCAGTAATCATTTGCGGTTCTGGAATCACTTCCAGTTCTACCATACTCCCACTACTGTTTTCTAATAAAATCGATTTTTACTAAAACTGTGGCGAGTCAAGAACAATATCACTATTGATCTTCCAGTTGGTAGAAAATCAACCCTCGTCATAGCCCGGGTCAACCCACAAACAGCCATTACAGTAACGTGTCTTGAGTTATCCGGAGTCTGGTTTTAAGCATAAGCCGGACAACTCCCCGTACCTTAACATCGTTAAGATATGAACTGTTCTATATCTAATATAGAAACAGAGGCACTGATTTAATTAGAACCAGATTCAAATCATACAGCTATTTCCAGTGCATGTCCACTAAATGGAGAGAGGCCAATCAACATTACTCAACTTAGGAGAGCTTCCAATTATGAGTAACCTGAAAGAGAAACAAGTTCTCAAAACCATTACTATCAACTGAATACCATACACAAGTATCTACATCTTCGATTACCTTGAAGAATCCTGATACTTGCAATACTTGGTTCTCTACTTTATTCATATACCTATAGCTTCTCAAAACTCAGACCTTGTGTTTCTACGAAACACTTGTCTAAGAACTAGAGAAGTCATAAGTAAACAGAATATAGTACGAGGACCAACCCCTCTGTCCTCATGGACACTAGACAACATACAATACTTTGTATAAGTCCCCTGAGTCTAATAACTCATTCCCTGTGTGTTGTAGGTTGAAAACTGTACTTATGGTTAAGAAGAATTACATCGCTGTTCTAATACTCCTTACCTAACCATCCACTGATATAGGTAAATGTCATAGACATAATTTCCAAAAGATATATCTCACTCTATAAAAATAGACGTACAGATATATCAATTTGAAATTGGTGCATAGCAGCGGATATTCAAAACCAAATATTTGCCGTCCGGCAAACAACCCAGGTGATTTCCTCAAATATCACCAATTACAACGAATCCCGATATAATGAGGATGATCACCCAATTCCCAATAACTTACTCCCACTCATCATCTGTAAAACTATACAGATGTGAGAATCATACCTGGTAAATACATACCCTGGAGCAAGGGCCAATTGGGAAATCAATTTTCTATTAACAATACACAGTGAAACTGAAACATTGAAATGTTTCGTAGGGGTATCCGGGTATTCCTAGTAATGCCTCTTCCATTTTTCAAATTCAAAACTGTAACCGTATATTTCTTTGCCACCTCTCCAAATCCTTTTATATGTGTTTAGTCGTTACCTTCTGCACACCCCTTTAGGCCAAATGGTTTTCTTCCTTCCCTACCGTTCGGCACCAGCCTATAGTTTGGAAGAAGACTATCCAAAAAGCATAATGGGTGTACTATCCTAATCCAAGGAGCACTCGCAACACGAGAGAAGGTAAAGATAAAAGACACCTGAATAAAACCTTATTCCTATTTCTCCTGAACCAGAATCTATCCCCGAACTGGAACAAGTTCCTTTCGAGATCGTATATAACCATATGATGGAGTACCCAATAAACTGCGGATCTTCGTAGTGATACAGAGTATTCTGGAGAAATACAAAGGTGATTTAGGATTGGCGAAGAAATACTTGGTTTGGTCGTGAATAGCAGTCGCAATTTACTTTGCCCTCTTACTAGTCCCTTGATATGTCTTTACTTAATACCTTATGTACACCTTTTAGGCTAATTGGTTTTCTTCATTCCCTACCGGTTGGAACCTGCCTATGGTTTGGAAGAAGACTATCCAATTTGCGTAATAAGTGTACTGTCCCCTAATCCAAGGAGCACTCGCAACCTGAGAGAAGGTAAAAGGAAAAGACAACTGAATAGTCCTATCCGTTTTCTCCAGAACCAGAAACCATCCTCGAATAAATTCCTTCGAGTTCGTATATAACCATACGATGGTTTTATCCAATGAAAGTGGACATTCGTAGTAATACGGAGTGTCCTGGAGAAAAAGGGTAAAAGTAGGAGTGGCAATAAGGTATGCAACTCTGACAATCCAAAAGCCAGTGTTTAAGAAGGTTCGGTTAATCTTGGTCACTGAGTCATAGTCAAGGGTCGGGTCATGGTCGCTGCCAAAGAGAGAGAGAAAAGAAACACTCAGCGTGCACTCTAACCTAGATCAGAATGGTTATCAATTTATCTAATCAGGAAACCTCCCACTGTAACGTCAAATTCTCATCCATACCTGAAAGAAGAATTAGTCGGGATCACCCGAGGAGTAAACCAACTCATCAGTGGGAATCGGGATCCAACTATCATCGCATGATAACGTGACGGAATCCACTCACGTTATCACACTCCAGAAGGTATGCGCATGCCTGGCAAGTTTCAGTTTCTTTAGAAACTCCCAATGTGTGTTTTTACCCCAAGCGGCTTATGACCTTGACTAGGTCAACAAACCATAAACCGCCAGTCAAGTTCAACCCGTCATTATTCTGGATTGTGTTAAACCCACCCGTACGTGCCCTTGACTAGGTCAACAAGGCCGCACAACTGTCCTAACCAATCCCGCTTATGCAACAAACAAATACCACTTAGCTACCGAACACTATGTCTTAACTAGGTCAACAAACGCAGCACGAATACTAAATAATACCTGTAAGAAATGACGGAGGGCTACGGCTGATTTTTGGCGAAAAACCTTTAACATAATGAACTTGATATCGTTGAAGGAACTGCATAGCCTTTTTATAAAAAATATAGTGACGAAAACTTTTGCTAAAGAGGTCACTCCCGGTGAAGGGATCTCGGCTCTTTCCCCGTAGAATGAGGTGCACGATATTCCAACTGAATACCACGATGCAAAGCAAAAGTAATCGGCTATAGTGAAGTTATTGCCCTGACGCAAACTTCTGTCCAAGGGGTCACTCCCGGTGAAGGGATCTCGGCCCTTGCCTCGTCGACTGAGGTGCTGGATATTCATAACCGAATACCACTGTGCAAAATAAAAGAGAATGTCCTGACAATAACAGCTTTTTTTTTGAAAATTGTTCCAACAACATCAGAATAGGTTTGTTTAGCTTGCATTGATCCGAATCAACGCAGTCCCATTACTTGATCACACCACAAAAGAACGAAAATAATGATGTACATATATGCCATCCGCATTCGCCACTGGGTCCCGTCATCACCCGTTAGGTTACTTAACTAACGACAGAGCGGGGACTGCACTAGCGCGGATGCAAAACATATACAACATCTACTAGTATATATATCAATATATAATAATCGCTCAAGGCGTGATAAAATACAACATCACAGAAATGTAATAAGCATCACAGAACAATACAGATATCTGGGATCCCCGGGTTTCACAGAGCCGCTACTGAAACCCGACGTTCCCCTGGTCGTGTGGATAGCCTGTACAATGAAATCCTAGACCCCTACGGGCGCGGCAAGTTACCCGCCAAAACCAGAAGCGAGGCAGCCCCCTTCAACAACATGAATGGACCACCCAGCACTTCACGGAATCCGGTAACTTGGGCACCCCTCCTTGGGTCAACCTGTACCCCCTACGAGTGCGGCGAATAGCCCGCCAATTCTAGAGTGAAGCCCCCTCCGTCTCAACGCCATGAGATGTGGGCCCGTTGCCCTCTAGAACCCGTCTACCCGTGCACCCCTCCGCGGGGTAATCCTAGTACAGAAAGTAAAATATACAACAGGTACATCGACCTCAGTCCGGTCGTGCCCCAAAAAAAATAATATACAAACAGGCAGTAACGGCAGTCCACATGTCGGACGCTCGCCCCGCAATATTAAATGTACATAAATAACCAAAATGTACTAACATTGCATCCAGGCTATCACATCCGACAAATCCGCAACATCACAGCACAACACAGAACATCAACGCGAATATCACACACAAATCCGTCTAAAAGGGCTATAGCAGTTAGACAGGATTTACCGATCAAGTGATATTCACGGTCGCAGATATAATGTAAATACTGTGAACTAACATGTTTAAAATTTTCAATCGATTAAATTTACCGAAGTGGGGCCCAAGCATAACTGTAACACTCAAAATAAATCTGGGCCCAAAAGGAATATACCAAAAACCCTATTTCTATGTCAGAGAAGCACTGTAGAAATTTGGTGCAGAGAGGAGTCAAACGTGCGGCGGAACCGCGGCCAAAGCATGGGTTTGGCCGCGGTTCCCCGGCGGAACAGTAATGTTAGGGCACCAAATTTTCACAGAATTCATATAAAACCCTGCACGTATTTTTACAATTTACCAAATAATTTTTTGACCACTGCAAAAATTCGAAAGAAACTGTGGCATGAAAACGCGGTTTTTTGAAAATTCGTTCGATCGAGCTTGTAAACACGTTGGAGCAAGCTAGACTAGGTTAATGGCGTGGCTCTGATACCATGTAGGACTACGGTAGCGTCCTGGCCGTCTTTCCTCGGCCAAAATGCGGAAACGAAAATTTTTCTTGACTTGAAAACCGGCACTACCGCATCCTAAAACCCGGATCGAACCGTTAACCTAAACCTAGCTAACAAGAGAAAGGGTAGGGAGCTATATCGAGCGATCCGTGTTCTTCGGTCTTTGACCACCGTCCCGATCTCCTCGCGGCATCTCCGGTCTTCATCTTCTCGTCGGAAAAGGGCACCACATCGAGAAGTCTTTTTACGGGCTCCCGCTTCATCCGAAGCAACTCGGGCGCGAAGTGTGCTAGCCAACGTGCCCAAGGTGAAGTAGAGAATGTTGTGATCACTTTGTCTCTTTCATCCATGGATTTTGATGGAGGTAGAAGGTGTTGCCATTGGAGGAGACAATGAGCTAGAGGAAGAAGAAGAAGAAGAAGAGTAGCTTTTCTTTTTCTTTTCTTTTCTTTTTGTTGGAATGAGAGTGAGAGAGTGAGATCAAAAATACAAGACTAATATTACAACCATGGCAGCCCCTCTCTCTCTCCTCATCAAATCAAGACATAAAACAATTCATTAATGTGACATATTTGCAAGAAAAGAGACCATGACTCATGATACAAGTCCATGTCACATTAATGCATTGTCATGATGATTTATAGCTCATTATTTCCTTAAGCAAACATTAATCCAAATGTTTGCCATAACAAAGAAAATCCGGCAACATCTAAAGTAAACTCGTGACGGATCACGAGGATACCCCTCACCTGTATATACATACGTGCATCCGCATTCCGACGGAAAGCGAATGCGATGAGACTAAAGTAATCCAACAAATCTAATACTAGGATCCGGCTTAAACCAAAGTCCACTAGTATGATCCGTTCGATCATAATCCGTGCAATACTGCACGTATATGATCGAACCCTGCAATATATCATACGGCCTCTACAACGTTTCACCCGTAACTTGAGAAACTGTCTGTGGGGGACTCTAATGACTCGTCAATACCTTGGCTGTGGATTTAACCACTAGCACGTCAGAGGTATTAGCCGTACGTAACGGGCTACCAGGTATTGACCAAAAGGGAGGTCGATGAGCGAACTCATCCTGACACCCTACTGAGCCTGTCAGTGACAATATCCATACAGTCCGGTCCGTTCTTCTATGAGTATCGTATGGCGGGCCTACGGGGTTGGTAAAAGTCAGACCCCCAAAAGCGGTACAAGTCGTGTCGGAGTGCAGCCCAGAACACCCTGAGATACTACTGGAATACCTACCAGTAAATCTTCTGCCTCGGCCGAGGGCTTTGTGTAATGGCTCTCCTAGACACAGCGCGACCTCACCCCCAATACCGGGAGAGACGAACCCCTGCAAATCCGCTCACTGCCTCTATGTGGCTCGGGACTGTACCCAACTAAAACGTGTTTGCACGACTCCTTTGAGCCGTGGTAGGGTAGTAATCAAAGTACAGTGGGAACTCACACGAGACAAATGACGATCCCAGGTCGTTGAACTAACCTGTACACATGTCACCAGGGAACTGCTATCTGACGTCAGGTATAAGACCAACTAGCATGTTCCCGGCGAGTCCTGTCCGGTGTACTCATAACCCAATGAGCACCTATATACATCTTAGGTGAACCAACTGACACCAGTGGCTTGTGAGACCGGCCACCGCCCATCGTCGGTGTCTCGACTGTATACACTAGTCTACTCTGGAGTATCGATGCCCTGTCTCGAAACTCCCTCGACTAGGGACCTTTTAAGGATGTGCTTATAGACCCCAGCTCCCACGTATATGATCGCCATCATATTGCTGGCCGTCAAGCAAGAATCCTAAGGGCTCTATCAACGCGCAATAGTGACCTGTAAGGTCACCTGAAGCAGTACACGATGATAAAGATAAACAAGATAGTATACTATCATCTTGAGTAAGACTGTCCTACCGGTATAGGTCCTCCCTCAATCATTGCAATCACGTGTCCGTGATCCAATAATTGGCTCTGAGGGCACTATATCCAACAGAATCAATACCTTAAAAATACCTTAATAACACCAAAAAGTTCCAGCTCTAGCCCCAAGTGTACAGCTTTGTTCCAAACACCTCAAAAGAGCCTCCTTAACAAGGGTTTTAGTGAATAAAAATGGGTTTTTGGTGTAGGGTTTTGTGTAGATCCAAATGGGAATTGAAAAGAGAAGAAAAGATAAAGAAAATGGTGTTTTTGCTGCTGTTATTCCTGCTGGAGCTCAGAAGTGAGGGGAAAGAGAGAGAATTGAGTGAGAAGCAAGGGTCAAACAAGGTCAAATTCTTTACCTAACCCCCATACCTCATTTTCTAATGCATTTTGAATTTTAAAAAAAAGGGTTTTGACTTAGCTAAAAAGGGTGGGGAATTAAAATGAACCATGCAAGAAAATGTAATAGGGTTAACATGTTACACTAAAAACCTAAGTCACAAAATCGGCTAAGTGTGCATGTGTGCACTTAACACAAAATTTCTCACTTAGGGTAACACGACTAAAATAATTAATAACCCTCCATATAAATATATAAAAACAAGCACAATTGCTAATTAACATGAAAATATTCTAAACGAAAATTCAAGGCGTTACAATCTACCCCCCTTAAAGAAATTCGGTCCCCGAATTTCAAAATCTAACTACACGTACCTTCAAAAAGACGGAGATACCTCTTCCTCATCTCGCTCTCGGTCTCCCAAGTGACCTCCTCGCCGCTTGGGCCACGCCAAAGTACCTTGACTGACGGTATGTCCTTCGATCTCATTTTCTTCACTTGTCGATCCAAAATGATCACCGGATGCTCTGTATAGGAAAGGTCGCGCTCAAGCCGGATCGTCGGGTGCTGAATCGCATGCGAAGGATCATGAAGATATTTGCGGAGCATCGAAACATGAAATACGGGGTGCACATATGGATAACTGGGCAGAAGGGCTAACCGATACGCAACTGCACCAACACGCTCGAGGATCTCGAAGGGGCCCACATATCTGGCACTAAGCTTCCCCTTCTTCCCAAATCTCATCACACCTTTCATTGGGGAGACCCTCAAGAAAACATGATCTCCAACAGAAAACTCAAGTATGCGCCGACGACGGTCCGTATAAGATCTCTGCCTACTCTGGGATGCTCTCATCCTCTCGCGAATCAACTGGATCTTCGCGGTCGTCTCCTCCACAATCTGCGGCCCCAAAATACTACTCTCACTGAGCTCTGTCCAACAGGTGGGCAATCTGCATCACCTCCCATAAAGAGCCTCAAATGGTGCCATCTGAATGGTCTCCTGGTAGCTGTTATTGTAGGAGAACTCTACTAAGGGTAAATGATGATCCCAGCTACCTCCTAAGTCTAATACGCATGCTCTGAGCATGTCCTCGAGAGTCTGAATAGTCCGCTCTGACTGTCCGTCGGTCTGCGGATGAAATGCTGTGCTGAAACTCAAGCGGGTGCCCAAAGCCTTGTAGGGTTCCTAGGCACTCTCAAGAGGTCTCACAAGGCATCAACCATGCCAATTTCAAATTTTACGGGTGCCGAGAAACCCTAATACGGATCGTTAACTAGAAATCTAGGCGAAAAACTAAACTAGTTAACAACTTAACTAAAAGAGAGGGGCTACAACCTTTGTAGATCCGGTTCTCCACTTCCTTAGCTCCACGTAGGCGTCCTCTCGCTGTCCATCTCGAATCCTAGACTCGATCGTCGGCTTCATCGGAAAAACGAGCGGGCAAGGTCGTCGGCTTCGTGCTGAAGATGATCTACGTCGAGGCATCACAAGTTCAAGCTCCGACTTCATAAATTTGTGAAACTTGTGAAGAAAACACCCAAAACAACTTGGCAAGAGGTAGAGGGTGAAGAAATAGGAGGTGGGTTCACTTTAGAATTGGATTTCTCACTTTAGAACTCAATTTGCCATTGATGGCATCAAGCTTTCTTTCTTGATGAAGATGATGAAGAAGAAGAAAAGAATATGATATATGTTGTTAAAAGAATAATAAAAATGAATACTTATCATCTTCTAACCTTGGTTAAGTGTAGAGAATAGACCATGGTCAAGTGAGAATGGTTAGGGTTAAGGATGATGACAAAATGGTCACTTTAGTCAAAGCTTCATGAAGCTTCATCAAGCTTCATGAAAGAAACCATTTTGTTATCTTTTATTTATTTATCCAAAAAGAATAGATAAATAAATAAGTAAATAAATCAAAACCCTAACTATTATCATAACCATGGTTTAAGTCTTAACACAAAACCAATTTACATGCATCATCAAACATGACACATTGCAGTGCACAAAAGTATATCACATATACAACTTGTGAACTACAAGTGAGAAAATCCTATTAAAGTGAACCAATACTAGTTAATGCAAAGTAATATATCAAATATATAATTATACATTAAATCATTAAATCAACACTTGATTCAATGATCCGGTCATGTCGCACATAACCGACTAGTATCCAATGTATCGACTTATCGAATCAATCTACGATTCGATAACTAAGTTATATCGCATATAACCAATCGAAACATTCATCACGAGAATGAAATACGGTATCACATACACGCATCATTCTCGGTCCTGCACATATCTCATATGCACTCCTATTTCGTTTCGCTTGAGCCAGGAAACCTCTGTGTAGGACTCTAAAGACTCGTCAATACGCCGGTAGCAGATGATGATCATATCAAGCACCCACAAGCCGCAAGCGGTCTGCTAAACGTAACGGCCATCCGGGTATTGAGCGATCAGAAGATCGACGAGCAAGCCCGCTCACACTCCTGTGAATCCAACCAGTAACACTTACCGTACAGTCCGGTCTGTTCGTCTGATATGTCGCATATCAAGTCTAGGGGTGGTAAACGTCAGACCCCAATAACCGATAAGTCGTGCCGATGTGAGGCTCATAACGGGTCGAGAAACTACTGGTAACACTTACCAGCAAATCTCAGATCAGCCCTGGCCAGGGACTTCCCTGTTACGGCCAATCGAGCACAGCGCAACATCAACCCCCAATACCGGGAGAGACGAAACCCCTCCTATCGCTCATTGCCTCCATATGACTCGGGACTTTACCCAAAGACCACCGTTTTGCACGCCCTCATGGACGTGGTAAGGTGGAGATCAAAGCACAGTGGGAATCACACAAGACTCTATGACGATCTTGGGTCTACAGACTAACCTGTACAAGTGTCACCTGAGAACTGCCATCTGACGTGAGGTATAATACCATCTGGGAGTTCTCGGCAAGTCCGTCCAGTGTACCCAGTCTCCACTGAGCACCCGTACACCATCTCTGATGTCAAACACCAATGGATGTGGGATCATCCATCGCCCATCTCATGGGTCGAGAAGCGTATACGCTAGTCTACACTGGTATATCGATGCCCCGTCTCGATACACCCACGACTAGGGACCTTGAAGGATGTACTTATGGACTACCATGTCCCCACTAGTATGATCTGCATCACTGTCCAGGTAGTCAAGTACATATCCTAAGGGCTTTACCAACATGTAACTATAAGACAGTATAAAGAGACAAGTGTACATGTTAAGATAAAGAGTAACCAGATAGCATACTATCATATCGAGCAAGAAAGTCATCTCTATATATGTCCAAGCATCCAATATAATATACATCATCTGTACAATACTGGCCTCTAGGGCATACATACAACTAACAAGCCTCCTGAAGCCTCTGCCATAGTCGGCTGGTAAACTGGGTGCCTCTGTCGGACAAGATACATGTCGGAACTCCGTGCAGTCGTACGATCTCGTCGATGTATATCTGGGCATACTGATAAAATCCGAAAGTCGTCTTCACCGGCAGGAAGTGAGCCGCTTTCGTCAAACAATCCACGATCACCCAGATGGAGTCATACCCTCGACTAGTCCTGGGTAGACCCATAATGAAGTCCATAGATATCTGTTCCCATTTCTACTCCGGAATGGGTAACGGCTGTAGCTCTCCAGCAGGCCACTGGTGCTCGGCCTTGACTTGCTGACAAGTCAGGCATCTCGACACAAAATCTGCAATGTCCCTCTTCATTCCATCCCACCAGTAAACATCCCTCATATCATGGTACATCTTGGTAGAACCTGGATGAACACTGTACACCGAGAGATGTGCCTCCTCAAGAATCTCACGCTGCAGTCCCTCAGCATCTGGTACGCACAGTCTAGTCCTAAATCATAGTATCCCCTGATCATCGATCACGAACTCGGAAAATCTGCCCTGTCTAATCTGTGTCCTGATCTCTGAACATCGGTCATCACTGTGCTGTGCCCCATGTATACAGTCAAGCAACTGTGGGCGTGCACAAACATGCGCAATCTGTCCTCCGATCGGCGTAAACTCAAACTGCACTCGGCTGTCGCATAAAATCTGCCAATCTGCCGACGACTGCCTCTGCACTGCGCTCAAACAAGATAGACTACCCCCGAGCCTCCTGCTCAAAGCATCCGCCACTACATTAGCCCTGCCCGGGTGGTACAAGATCTCGCAATCGTAGTGCTTCACTAACTCCATCCATCGGCGCTGTCTAAGGTTCAGGTCTCCCTGCTGAAATATATACTTTAAGCTCTTGTGATCAGTGAATATCAGGCACGACTCGCCATATAGGTAATGTCGCCAGATCTTAAGTGCAAAGACCACTGCAGCCATCTCCAAATCGTGAGTGGGGCAGTTCTGTTCATGTTTCTTCAATTGCCGCGAAGCATACGCGATCACCCTGTCATGCTACATCAGTACGCACCCTAGCCCCACTAGAGAAGCATCACAAAATACCATAAATCTGCCTGACCCTGAAGGCAATGATAATACTGGCGCCGTAGTCAGTAGAGTCCGCAACTGCTGAAAAATGTGCTCACACTCCTCCGTCCAATCGAAAGGAATACCCTTCCGGGTCAACCCGGTCAAAGGTGTAGCAATGCGAGAGAAGTCCTGCACAAATCGCCTGTAGTAACCTGCCAACCCTAAAAAGCTGCGAATCTCCGTAACTAATGTGGGTCTGGGCCAACTCCGAACGGCCTCGATCTTCCTCGGGTCTACACATATACCGTCTCGTGAAATCACATGCCACAAGAAGTCTACGCTGTCCAGCCAGAAAGCGCACTTGGAGAATTTGGCGAAAAGCTAATGCTCCCTCAAGGTCTGCAGTGTAATCCGCAGGTACTGCCCGTGCTCCTCTCTACTCCGAGAATACACTAGAATATCGTCAATGAATACAATGATGAACAGATCAAGATACGGTCAGAAAATATGGTTCATCAAGTCCATGAATGCTGCTGGCGCATTGGTGAGTCTGAACGACATCACCAGAAACTCATAATGGCCGTAGCGCGTGGGGAAAGCTGTCCTAGGAATGTCCTCCTGTCGAACCCGCAGCTGATGGTAGCCTGACCGCAAATCGATCCTCGAAAAGTATCCTGCCCCGTGAAGCTGGTCGAACAAATCGTCGATGCGTGGCAAAGGATACCTGTTCCGCACTGTCACCCTGTTCAGCTGGCGGTAGTCGATACACAAACGCATACTGCCGTCCTTCTTCTTGACAAACATGACTGGAGCACCCCAAGGAGAAACACTGGGTCGAATAAGTCCCTTGTCCAGCAAATCTTGCAACTAGCCCTTCAATTCTCGAAGTTTCGCCGGGGCCATCCGATAAGGCGGTACAGAAATAGGCCCCGTGCCAGGAACCAAATCGATACAGAAAGAAATATCACGCTCGGGCGGTAGCCCAGGAAGCTCGTCAGGGAACACATCAGGGAACTCGCTAACAACCGGAACCTGATCCAACGGAACCTCTGTAGCTCTAGTATCGCAAACATAGGCGAGAAATCCCTGACATCCCTTCCTCAAAAGCTGTCCAGCGCGAAAAGAAGAAATCAAACTGTGAGGGGTAGCACCACGGTCCCCCAACACAACAAAAACCGACTCGCCGGGAAAACAAAATCTAACTGTCTTCTCACGGCAGTCTACAGAAGCATAGCATGTGGCTAACCAATCCATGCCCATAAGAACGTCGAAGTCCAACATCTCAAGAAGGATCAAGTCGACAGGCAAATCTCTCTCGCCAATACGGACGATACAGGATCGGAACACGTGCCTAGCAACAAACGACTCTCCTACAGGAGTGGTCACAACAAGCGGCTGATCAAGAAAACCGGACTCTCTACCCAAACTCGGCACAAAGTGTGTGGATACGTACGAGTGCGTGGATCTGGGATCGAACAACACGTGTGCATCAACAGAACATACTGGAAGGATACCTGAGACCACCGCATTGGACGCCTGCGCGTCCTGATGCGTCAAAGCAAAAACCCGTGCATGTCCTCCACCTGTGACTAACTGTCCTCTACCTCGGTCATCCCGTCCTCTCTGAGAAACTCCTCCACTCCCACGACCTCTCTGTGTGTGACTCTGACGCGGAGCAACCGTAGGTACAACAGGCAATGCCTTCTAGGGTGGTGAAGGTGGTAAGGTAACATGCGGTGTTGCTGCCTCCCTCCGGTGTATCTCAGGACAATCTCTAACGAGGTGAAGTAGGCTGCCACATCTAAAGCAACCCCGCGACGACTGCTGACTCTCCCGTGGATACGAACTAAACATCTGGCCTCGTCCCGAATCTCTGCCACTCCCTATACCTGAACGATACCTGTCGCGGCGTGTGAAGGTCTGTCTCTGTGCTGATATACCAGTACGAACTCTCTTCGGCTCTGGAACTACCGAAGTCTCAGCAAGGCGCTCCTCGACTAATAGGGCTGCGTCCACAGCTGCTGCATATGTCTCGTAATGCTGTGCGCTGATTGCGAGGAACAGTAGTGTAAGCAAGCTTCGGACAAATCGCTTGACTCGCAACTCCTTAGTAGCCACTAAATACAGGGCATAAACTGATAGCTCTGTAAACAGCATGTCATACTCTGCCACTGACATCTCCGGAGTCTGACGTAAGGACTCGAACCTGCGTGCTCTAGCATCTCTGACGCTCAGTGGAAGAAAGCGGGCAAGGAATAGCGCCACAAACTCTGTCCAGGTCATAGGAGGAAGACCTGCTGCTCTACCCTTCTCAACTGATTCGCACCACTTTTTTGCAAGACCTTCCAGGCGAAGGCTCGCGAACTCAACCCACCTCGCATCTGCGCATCTGAGGGAACGGCATATCCGAGCCATCCTATCAATGAAATACTGTGGGTCCTCGGCTGCATTGGTGCCTGTGAAGACCGGAGGCTTCAGCCTCATAAACTCTGACAGCGATACCGTAGTGACCTCTGTAGCTGTAGGAACAACTGCCTATGCTGTGGGTATCACCGCAGTCTCTGTAACAGGTGGAACTACCTCTGGTCGCTGCGCTCGAAGTGTCTCAACTAGAGATCCCATCATCTGCCGCAGCTCCTGCATACTGGATCCCACCGTCTGGCGCATCTCCTGCATACCAACCCCTAACATGGCAATCTGATCTGTCATGGGGGGAACAGCCTGCTCGGGCACAACCGGTGTACTACCCGGATCTGTCCTCGTCTCAGACGAATCAACTCTAATCTCGACCCTCGTAGCCGCTCTCTGCGCCCTCGCAGTCTTTGGCGGCATAATGGCTGAAAGGAAATAGGATTCGATAAGGATACGGAAATCGAATCGCAAGAATGTATCTACTCAAGAAGGAATTTAAATCAATAAGTCCTAAGGTCGCTTTGGCGGAGTACCGTGTCGTGAGCATGCCGCGGAACATACGCACGCTACGCCACTCTGCTTCAGCTACCAACTCCATCATTCCAGGTTCATCCTACACTCCGAAAGGTAAAACCTACGCTCTGATACCAACTTTTTCACGACCCGAAATTTCGACTCGTGACCGGCACTTAACTACGCAACGTCTACAGGCGTAACGCGGCTAAGTAAGCCGAACCCAGAAATCAAAACCATTTACAAGTAGTGAGTGTTGAAAACATTTACATAAAACATTTAGAAAACCTTAAATAGTTCAATAAAGTTCTTTTAAAGTTAAGTTATCCTTATAATAATTTTGGCAGCATTTCCTTAGTCAAAGTAACCCCGAAATCGGGTACAACAGGATATAAGTGAAATGATATATAATGACATAAAGCATCCCCAAACGGGAGCAATCACGCCCAACGGCGGAAACCATCGCCACAAAAGTAATATGCGATGCCGTAGCGAAGAAATGAGCAATAAGTAAAAACATCACAGAATAATAAAACTGCACATGTAAACTCGGCTCCCACGAGCTCGACGCCAGAATATAAATAACATACATCATCGTCCTCACACTGTCTCTAAGTCAAGTACATATAAGGTAGATGGAGAATACTAGATACAAAAGAGTGTACAATAGAAGTAACCAGATACCACAACCCACCTAACAGCAAAATAGCTCTCGCACCAACTGTAGTGGTATCTGTAGCCAAAAGATGTAAGAAGGCAGCCTGCCGCGACTACTCCGAAGGGAAACCTGCAAATACTGTGGCACAACGGGGGTAATTTGCCAACTCGTGAATAGAGATAACATATAAAGGTAATCGCGAGCATGCACGTACTGCGCTACTCTATCAATGTCAGCAGATAAGTCTATATGCGATAAGCAGTATGTGCATAATCATGCAAGTGCTCTGCCAGGTAAAATAACTATAGGATGAGATGCATAATAATCAATGCTGAGCATGGGATAAATAACATCTACACGGAATATCAACGTGGAAAAATAATCGGTGCCCAACACTGCACCCAAATCCCAAATAAACTCAGACGCCGGCACTCTCCTCGGCCCTCAAATCCTGTAAATCTCTGAGAATCATGCATGCCCATCATCGGCACTCAAAATATCATAAAAATACTCGTGTCCAGCATCGACACTCAAATCCTCATATATCGGGCTCCGTCAGTCCGGATCAGCCCACAGTCTCCGTCTGCGGAATCGGCCCTGGGCCCCAACAGTACGGGTCGTCTCGTATCCATCTATCGACTCTGGTCAGTATCCTCCGGATAACCGCCAGGTCCAACCAATCACCGGTAGGTACTCGCTACCCTGCCAGGCTCATCGTCTACTCCACGAAAAACATTTCTCGCCCCGGGGAACCATACCGGGTCCACCACGAACCCGCAAACGGATCATCCAACTCCTCGAATCGGGTTTCAAGCACACGCCTCAGAACCGAGAAAACGCGTGGTGGACGCACCAAAATATCATATCACGAGGAACCGGGTTTTCAAATAGTGCATCTTTTCTTAAATAACCCCACAGTCCTCAATACCAGAAATCACATGAAATCCAAAACTAATGAATAAGTCAATGCGATGTGTTATGTACATCAAGTCATACTATAAGTAAAAGGGAGAAACCGCCTTTTTTTAAAATAGTCTCAGTTTTTCAAAGGCATCATGCGGCTCCCAATTTCTATGAAAATCATATCGAATCATATATGTGATGAACTATAGTATAAGGATCATGTCAATTCTACAGTGAGTGTCATGGCAATTACTAACGGTGTATGTGTAACATGCAGATTAGTGCTCGTGCGACATGAACCGTTGGTAATAGTGCGGTGTTCTATCAATTCTAAGTTTATATACATATATCAGGGAATGCGGTATGCAACTAACAGTAGCCATGTAGGTAAATGAAATATGTAGCTATAAGGTCCTATCAGCCCTGAAGTATAACGCCATGCGGGCGATATCCCCGTAGATGTTAAATCTACTCACCGTAGTCTCGCGCTAAGTGTAGCCGACAACTTGTTTCCCCTTCTTCGCGGCGTCCGTCGCACTCGCCTGTGAACCTAGAATTACACAATATATCACACATAAACTCGAAGTCACACAAACACGACATTAAAGCCAAACTAGAAACTCACGTCGCAAACCAAACGCGCGTGTGCGCGATACGCTAAAACGTGTGATTACGCGCCTGAAACTACCCCGACGCGTCGCGATACGCAGAACACCCCAAACCCACACACATATCACGCGTGTCGCGAAGATTTAAAAATACGAGAAATAGGTATTTAACTCCAGATACTTATACAGAGATGATATTACAAAAATATATATATCATAGGATTACAAATAGTAGCAGACACCAATCACCCCAAACCCTAACCCAAAACACCCCCATCTGGCCGCAAATTGCAGCCAGAATGTATATTTCGGCGGCCTGGATAGGGAGATGGGCTCCCAGGTTTTGTGTGTGCACTCTATACCCCCTATACATGCTACAGTAAATACAATTTTATTCTGAAACACCCCGGGTAGAAGCAGATTCAACAGAGCCCTAATTCTAGTTAAAAAAATCACACTTTTGCACTAAAATGATACTTAGGGTGTTTTTGTGCAAACTGAAGCAAACCCAAGTCTAAAACCACACTAATAACCCATTACCAAGCTAATCAAGCCATAAAAATGCTAATTTTAACATATCATCACAAAATCCCTTCAATAGCACTAAAATTGCTCAAAAAAGTGATATTTTGATAGAAATACTACAAGATTTGGGAAAAGGGTGTTAAACATGAATCAATACCTTAAAAAGACCTTAAGAACACCAAAATGTCCCAGCTCTAGCCCCAAGTGTACAGCTTTGTTCCAAACACCTCAAAAGAGCCTCCTTAACAATGGTTTTAGTGAATAAAAATGGGTTTTTGGTGTAGGGTTTTGTGTAGATCCAAATGGGAATTGAAAAGAGAAGAAAAGATAAAGAAAATGGTGTTGTTACTGCTGCTATTCCTGCTGGAGCTCAGAAGTGAGGGGAAAGAGAGAGAATTGAGAGAGAAGTAAGGGTCAAACAAGGTCAAATTCATTACCTAACCCCCATACCTCATTTTCTAATGCATTTTGAATTTTAAAAAAAAGGGTTTTGACTTAGCTAAAAAGGGTGGGGAATTAAAATGAACCATGCAAGAAAACGTAATAGGGTTAACATGTTACACTATAAACCTAAGTCACAAAATTGGCTAAGTGTGCATGTGTGCACTTAACACAAAATTTCTCACTTAGGGTAACACGACTAAAATAATTAATAACCCTACATATAAATATATAAAAACACGCACAATTGCTAATTAACGCGAAAATATTCTAAACGAAAATTCAAGGCGTTACAAAGGTGCAGGGTATATGCATATACCTCGGTGCAAAGCAAAAACTGTAGCTACCCTTTTTGAAAAATTGATTCTACAACATCTTTTAGATTTCTTTTCTTTTATTAATCTCATTAATAAAACCCATCATTTATGCTTCCTAAGCATCACTGAAAAAACGAAAATACAACGTACGCTTATGCCATCCGCATTCGCCACAATGTTCCGTTATGCACCGTTAGGTTACTTAACTAACGGCATAGCGGGACGGGACTAGCGCGGGTGTAAAACATAAGCAACGTTTATTATATATCATATATACAATAATAAAGTATTCGTCTCACGCATATAATATGATCACATCACAATATATCAGCAGCAGAAGAAAAATATGAAATAAAGGATATACTAGGAGGTCCGTGTTTTATTGTGAGCCAGTATAAAACACGGATTCCACGGTCGCGATGAATAGCCAAACCCACATCCCTAGACCCCTACGAGAGCGGCAAGTAACTTTGCCAATTCTAGGGTTAGGAGACCCATTCTCGACTCCTCGAGATGGCCTCCCACTGCACCCTAGAACCCGGTTACTTGTGCTCCCCACCTTGGGTCTATTCAAATGCGGAAAAGTAAATAATATATACAATGGTGACATCATCCTCAACCCGGATGTGCCGAATATTACATACAAATGAATTTTACATGAATGAAAATAAAAAACCCTCATCTCACATAAAACCCCCGGCTATTCAGTACACGACAATCCAATATAACATATCACAGCAACACATAATATCTCATATCATCAACGTAAGCAAGTATGCGTATCCCGATTGTCGTTGATATATATCAACGAAGTCGGCAATACCCCACATACTACGCTTACGGTCACAGAAAATAAAGTGTAAAACTACAACATTTAGAATCCACAATCGACTTAGACATCGTAAACCTGAAAGATCACATATTAAGGATTTCATGCCTAACTATATGAATTCCATATATTGTATCACATTCCAGATAAATAGACAATGTTAAACTTTTCGATCGAATAAACAAACACCCAAGATTTCCCAAATACCTCAACACTTGAGCAGAGTTCAAAAAGTTCCAGAACATGTCACAGCCCCAATGAACCAGCCGTAGAAGGGTCAAACCAATGCCTCACATATAGCAACGCTAAACTACTACAAACCCTTGGGTTCAGTGGCAGTTTTGACGGTCACATAATCGAGTTAAGGTTACGTTCTTCTAGAGGGTCCACAGATTCGCTTGCATGATTTTCCGAAAGTTTTAAACTCTGGAAAAATCCAACACTTGAAAGTTTTCTGACATGGGAAAAAGTGAGTTATTGATATCCGTTCGAACCTTTTAACACGTTCTAAATTACCCGAAAAACTAAACGATGTTAAACTTTCCGATCGAATCAACGAATACAAAAGATCTCTAGAAAACTCAACACTTGAGTAATATTAAAAATTCCGAGAAGCATGATGCAATACCTACAGATCATCTGTTGAAGTACGATCCCTCAATCCTCATGTTCTGCCGCGGAACCGCCGCCAATAGCTTAGTTTGGCCGCGGTTCCGCGGTGGCTTGATAGATTCAGGAAGTCATACTTCATAGATATCCATAGAATCACCTGCTTGATTTTCTGAGTACTTTTAATACGGAAAAAAAACATCTTTTTTAAAAATTTCCAGAGAAGGGGTCAAATATGATGTTTCGGGGTTCGATCGGACTTTTAACTTCGTATACATGTCGCCTAATGCTCTAGCTAGGCTCCGATACCACTGTAAGGTTACAACGCACTAGAACAAGGTTCTACAAGGCATCAACCATGCCAAAATTAAAATTTTCAAGTGTCGAACAACCTAAAGCAAGGATCTTTGCTAGAGAATTAGGGTTAACAAGAACAAGTAAACAACTTTACTAGTAAGAGATGGGGATTACAACCTTTGTAGTTCGTTCCTTCGCTTCATAAGCTCTGTGTTGAGGTCCGTTCACTGCGATCATCAAGAACTCCGACTCTCGTGAGGCTCCAAGAGGTGTATGATGCATCTTGCATGAAGTCTTCTTGATCTAATATGATCTACCTTGAAGAATCTCTAACCCAAACTTACACTTTACTAAACAACTTATTAGAGAAGTGAACACCCTAATCTGAGTGGCTGATAGATGAGGATGATGAAGTAGGAATTTTTCTGTCTTTTGTTTTCAATTTCTCACTCAATATCATCACAAACACAAAAGCTAGTAAGCTTTTCAAGGAGGAAGAAGAAGATGAAACCATTTGTGATGAATAATGAATTATATTGTTGTGGTTACAATTGCAACCTTAGGTTAAGAATGAGAGGCTTAACCCTTGTAGAGAATAAACTATAGGTTAAGGGTTTGGGTTGGGTTAACAAATGACTCCACAAAAATCCAAAGAGAAATGACAAAGTCAAAGCTTCATGAAGCTTCATGAAAGCTCATGAAAAAGCTAACCCAAATGCTAACCCTAATCCAAACCCTAACTAGGTTTAAACCCAACAAACATGTTGCATTTGTAACCCTAACTTGTTACAATATTATATATCACATATACAATATTTAATGTAACAAAAGAAAATAATACAATTAACATATATCGCATATACATCAATGTATTATCCGGTGAGAAAATGAATCAATAAAGTGAGCTTATATTAGTTAACGTAATATAATATATCACATATATAATTATACATTAAATTATCGAATCAACACTTGATCCGACAATCCGGCTATATTACATATAACCGACTAATATAACATGTACTAATTCATCGAATTAACACTTGATCCGATGACCCGGCTATATCACATATACCCGGCCGATATCACATATCGCGATAATAGAATATGGTATCTCATATCGTATTATTCTCGGTCCCGCACATATCACATATGTGCTCCTACTCCATTTTGCCTGAGCCAGGAAACCTCTGTGTAGGACTCTAAAGAATCGTCAATACGCCGGCAGTAGGTGGTGATCATATCAAACACCCACAAGCTGCAAGCGGTCCGCTAAACGTAACAGCCATCCAGGTATTGAGCGATCAGAAGATCAACAAGCAAGCTTGTACATTCTCCTGTGAATCCAATTAGTAACACTACCGTACAGTCCGGTCTCTTCGTCTGATATGTCGCATATCAACTCTAGGGGTGGTAAACGTCAGACCCCAGTAACTGATAAGTCGTGTCAATGTGAGGCTCATAACAGGTCGAGAAACTACTGATAACACTTACCAGTAAATCTCCATATCAGCCCTGGCCAGGGACTTCCAGTTATAGCCAATCGAACACAGCACAACATCAACTCCCTATACCGGGAGAGATGAAACCCCTCCTATCGCTCATTGCCTCCATGTGATTCGGGACTGTACCCAAAAGCCACCGTTTTGCAAGCCCTCTTGAACGTGGTAAGGTGGAAATCAAAGCACAGTGGGAATCACACAAGACTCTATGACGATCTCGGGTCTACAGACTAACCTGTACCAGTGTCACCGGAGAACTGCTATCTGACGATAGGTATAATACCATCTAGAAGTTCTCGGTGAGTCCATTCAGTGTACCCAGTCTTCACTGAGCACCCGTACACCATCTTTGATGTCAAACACCAATGGATATGGGATCATCCATCGCCCATCATATGGGTCAAGATGCGTATACGCTAGTCTACTCTGGTGTATCGATACCCTGTCTCGATACACCCTCGACTAGGAACAGTTATAGGATGTACTCGTTGACTACCATGGCCCCACTAGTATGATCTCATCATAGTCCTAGTAGTCAAGTACATATCCCAAGGGCTTTATCAACATGTGAGAGTAAGACAGTAAACCAATACAAGTCAACATGTTAAGACAAAGTGCAACCAGATAGCATACTATCATATCGAGCAAGAAAGTCCTCTCTATATATATCCAAGCATCCACTATAATATACATCATATGTACAACAACGGCCTCTAGGGCATATATATAACTAACAAGATCGTCATTTGTCTCGTGTGAGTTCCCACTGTACTTTGATTACTACCCTACCACGGCTCAAAGGAGTCGTGCAAACAGGTTTTAGTTTGGTACAGTCCCGAGCCATATAGAGGCAGTGAGCGGATCGTCGGGAATTCGACTCTACCGGTATTGGGGGTTGATGTCGCGTTGTGCACGGGTGGCCATCACCAGAAATCCTTAGCCAAGGTAGTCGAGAATTACTGATCTAGGATCAGTAGTTTCTCAGGTGGTGATGGGCTTCATACCGACAAGAAATATCGCGTTATTAGGGGTCTGACTTTATCCACCTCCCTAGACTCGATATGCGATACTCTTAGACGAACAAACCAGACTGTATGGAGATTGTTACGGACAGGCTCAGTAGAGGTTTGGATGAGTTTGCTCGTCGGCCTTCCTTTCGCTCAATACCTGGGTAGCCGTTAAGTACAGCTAGTGCCGCTGACGTGCTTGTGGTTAAACCCACTGCCAGCGTATTGACGAGTCTTTAGAGTCCCACAAGGGTTTTCACGGTTCTGGCGATATGGTGTAGATGACGTATGTTGGTACATACAGGTGTCCGATTAAATATGTGTACAGGCTACACAGACTTTAATCGGACGGTTGATAATACTGGTGGCTTAGGGTTAAACCGGATTATTAAATCAGGTTTTGATTTAATAATTTATATATATATATATTTGTATTCTAGTATTATTGTTCACTGTTCTTTTTCTCTCTTGGCTATTCGTATTTTTGTAGGAATACGCGTATATGTATTTCGATACGTATACCAAGTTGTATTCCGTATTTATACGGAATAGCTTCTAGAAGTTGGACACCTCATTTAAATGATTTTCGTTTTAGAAAATCATTTGTTTTTCTAAATGAGGCAGAGGGTGAGTTGGCATGAGCATGATGAGGCATGTAGAGAAGTATGGCTATGATTTGTTTATTGTAAAATGAGGAGATATTTTTCATGGTTGAAATTATTGTAGCCATTCATTCTTCTTGCTAGCCTCTTGATCATTCATTCATTCATGATGCACATTGATTCACTCTCTCTTGGAGACTTAGCCATTTCCTTGGTTTCTTATGTAAAGATGCTGGGCACTGCCACAAGGGTCTACGAGGCATCAACCATGCCCGATTAAAAATTAGCCGTGCTGAACAACCCAAAGCCGGATCTTTAAACTAGAGTTTATGCGAAAACAAACATGTTAAACAATTTAACACTAAGTGAGAGGGATTACAACCTTTGTAGATCCAGTCCTTAACTTCTTAAACTCCGTGTTGAGGTCCCTTCGCTGTGATCATCGTGTTCCGGACTCTCGAGAGGCTCCACGAAGAGAAAGATGCAGTCTTGCTTCCGATCTTCGATAATATAGATGATCTACCTTGAAGTTTCATTAACACAAGCTAACACTCACTAAATGAAGTGAACACCCTCATCTAAATGGCAAGGATAGATGAGGATGATGAAGTAGGATTTTTGCTCTCATTTGTTTTCTATTTCTCACTCACTTTCATCACAAATATCAAAGCAAGAAAGCTTTTCAAAGGAGGAAGAAGAAGAAGAATGAATAATGAATTATTGCTTTGTGATGAATAATAAAAAGATGATAATGATGAATTATGCAACCATGGTTAACTAAACCATTGTAGAGATTTAATTAGAGTTTGGGTTGGGTTAAAGGTAAGTCACTTGAAAATATCAAGCATAATATCTTTTCCATGACAAAAGAAAAGCTTCTAGAAGCTACTAGAAGTCTTAACCCTAATCCAAACCCTAACCATATTTAAACTCCACTAAATATGTTGCATTAGTAATCATATCATGTTACAATATTATATATCACATATATAATATTTATTGTAACAAAATAAAATAATATAATTAACATATATCGCATATATATCAATGTATTACCCGAGTGAGAAAAAGAATCTTTTAGTGAGCTAATATTAGTTTATGTAATTTAATATATCTTATATATTATTATACATTAAATTATCGAATCAACACTTTATCCGACAATCCGGCTATATCGCATATAACCGACTAATACGATGACCCGGCTATATCACATATACCCGGCCGATATCTCATATCGCGAGAATCCAATACGGTATCACATACCGCATTATCCTCAGTCCCGCACATATCACATATGTACTCCTGCTCCATTTTGCCTGAGCCAAGAAACCTCTGTGTAGGACTCTAAAGATTCGTCAATACGCTGGCAGTAGGTGATGATCATATCAAACACCCATAAGCTGCAAGCGGTCAGCTAAACATAACAACCACCCTGGTATTGAGTGCTCAGAAGATCAACAAGCAAGCTTGTACATTCTCCTGTGAATCCAATCAGTAACACTCCCGTACAGACCGGTCTCGTCGTCTGATATGTAGCATATCTCGCCTAGGGGTGGTATACGTCATACCCCAGTAGCTCGACAAGTCGTGTCGATATGAGGTCTATAACAATTCGAGAAACTACTGATAACACTTACCAATAAATCTCAGCAACCCTGGCCAGGGATTTCCAGTTATAGCCAATCGAACACAGCACAACATCAACTCCCTATACCGGGAGAGACGAATCCCCTCCTATCGCTCATTGCCTCCATGTGATTCGGGACTGTACCCAAAAGCCACCTTTCTGCACGCCCTCTTAGACGTGGTATGATGGAAATCAAAGCATAGTGGGAATCACACAAGACTCTATGACGATCTCGGGTCAACAGATTACTCTGTACCAGTGTCACCAGAGAACTGCCATCTGACGTAAGGTATAATACCATCTGGGAGTTCTCGGCGAGTCCGTCCAGTGTACCCAGTCTCCACTGAGCACCCGTACACCATCCTTGATATCAAACACCGATGGATATGGGATCATCCATCGCCCATCATATGGGTCAAGATGCGTATACACTAGTCTAATCTGGTGTATCGATGCCCTGTCTCGATAAACCCTCGACTAAGAACAGTTATAGGATGTACTCGTCGGCTACCGTGGCCCAACTAGTATGATCTCATCATCGTCCCAGTAGTCGAGTACATATCCTAAGGGCTTTATCAACATATAACATAAAGAAAATCAGAGTACATGTTAAGATAAAGTACAACCAGATAGCATACTATCATGTCGAGCAAGAAAGTCCTCTCTATATATGTCCAAGCATCCATTACAATATACATCGTATGTACAGTAATGGCCTCTAGGGCATACATATAACTAACAATCTCCCACTTGCACTAGGGCCATCTATTGTGGTATCACATACCCAACAATTAGCTGTGTTTGAAGTATCTCATACTCAACCATCCCTTAAAAGTCTCTACTGGGAAAAGGCCTTTGTGAGTGGATCCGTGCTGTTGTCCTCTGTGTCTACTCTCCTAACCTCGATCTCCCTGGAGATCAACCATCTCCATGATCAGGTGATACTGCCTAAGAATTATATCTGGATTTCTGATGGGATGGGGGGTTCCTTGGCAAAAGCCACAACTCCATTGTCTCACAATGGTAGGAACGAAGTTCATCTCATGAACTTATATATCCAGACTGCCTCTTTGGTAGCATCCTTTGTAACGATGTATCTTGCCTTTAATCGTCTAGTATGTCACGGTATCTAGCTTGGAACTCTTCCAACATACCGTCCCTCCACTGAGGGTAAAGACAATGGCTGCGACTGACTTTCAGTCGTCCTTATCACCCTGGAACCTTTCCAGTGATTCTCCCCAGGATCGATTGATACCATCTCACTACAACTAGTGAGAATCCTAACATCCAATTATATCTATATCATAGATCCAAAACCCAGGATTTAGGAGGTATCACTTTGATCCTATATGGAGAATCCTGGTGATAAGCGGAGATTGACCAAGCGTAGCATAGGAAACGCCTTCCCTATCAAGAGTATGTCATCCACGTACTCTACGAAGATCACCACCATACTCCCTACTACCTTTTTGTATATACAAGGTTCATCTACCATTTTGATGAAGTCAAACTCTTTGACTACTACATCAAAACAGATGTTCCAATTCCGCGATGCCTGTTTTATCACATAAAACATCTTGCACACGTTTCCGCTGCTCCCACTGTCTACGAAGTCCTCTGGCTGTGTACTTATAGACGCTCTCTTCTAAAACATCATTTAGAAAAGCAGTCATGACACCCAACCGCCAGATATCGTAGTCATGGTATGTAGCCGTGGGAAGTAGGATCTGGATGGACTTAAGCATAGCTTTGAAAGTCTCAACTTTTCCATGTACACCAAGTAATCTTCTTAAGATATACTTGCTCCTGATGGGGATTTAACCCTTCAGATAAAGCAACCAAAGTCCATACTTTGTTGGTGTATAAGGATTCCATCTCAGATCACTAAGCATCCAGCCATTCTTACAGAGTCTCACTTCTGATAGCCTGCTCGAAACTAGTTGGGTCATCATCTCATGATACAATCCTCGCTCCCACTGTCATAGAGAAACCGAAGTATCTCTCTGGTGGGTGAGGAACCCTACTAGATCGGCGGAGAGGCTGAGGTTCGTTGGAAACTATTGAATCGTTTGGTTCTACCAAATCATCAGTTGCAGTTTGTATAGCTGGAACTCTTTCCAGTTCTACCTCATGACCACTAATTTCTTCACAAGAAATTCCCTTTCACAAAGGTGGCATGCTGAGAAATAATATACTTTTGTTTCTCGGTTTGGTAGAAGATATTCCCTTGCGAATGCTTGGGATATCCAACAAACTTCCACAGATCTGACTTTGCCTCGAGCTTATCCAGATTTTGCTTTTTAGACATAGGCCGGACAACCCCAAATCTTAACAAACTTAAGATATGGGCTCTTCCCTTTCCATATCACATATGAAGTGGTAGGCAACTGATTTGATTTGAACCCTATTCAATAGGTATGCAGCTTCTCAAGTGCATAACTCCCAAAAGGAAATAGGAAACTCAGTAGTACTCATCATAGAGCACACCAATCACATAGGGTGCTATTGCTCCGCCCCGATATACCATCGTGCTATGGTATATACGGAGGAGTAATGCTGAGAGAGAATCTCATTCTCCTTTAGAATAGTCCAGAAATTCTGTGCTCAAGTATTCTCCTCCTTAATCTCATCAAAGGACATAATACTTATACCCGTTTTTGGTTCTCTACTTCTAACTTATATTCTGTGATTATCTCAAAAGTTTCGGACTTGTGTTTCAACAGGAACATATGTCCGGACCTTGAGAGATAATCAGTGAATGTAATGAAGTACAAAGAACCGGTCTTGGCATGTGTAGACAGGGGACCTTCATACATCAGCATGTATCAATCCCAAGAGTTCACTAACTCTTTCTCTGTTTCCAATAAACGGAGCTTTGGTCATCTTATCTTTGTGACATGACCGGCAAGTTTCATAAGATGTAAATTCAAACTAATTTAAATATAAATCTAAATGTAACTTCAGCTAGTCGGGTCGCATTGATATGACCTAGTCTACAATGCCTCAAGAAGGATTCGTTCATTTCTAAACTCTTCCTCTTGTGTACGTTCTGTATACTAAGAACTGTAGTTTGATTTAGAACGTCAATGCTTTTAGATAACGTGCCTGAACCGATCAACTCTTGATATAGGAAGTGTTCAAAACATTATCCAACAATACAAAATTATATCCTTCTTTACTAATTAAGAGACTGATATGATTTTTGTACATCAGGTTCGGTATCTAATAACATTCGTTCAGAATCAATATATTCTGGTAATACAGGGTGATAGTGACCAACAGACTTGGTTGCAACACTTGCACCGTTTCTATCTCATGAAACTTATCACCCGTTCTCAGTTCTCTACCTATCTGTAGCCTATGTAACAAATTACATATGTGGGATCCTGATCTGGTATTAAATACCCAGGACGTAAAGGATACTGAGAAACAGTTCTATGTAATGAACACACCCGAAGATGATGCATCAGCATGCACTTTCTTCGTTTGGGCGGCACGGGAATTCTGGTAATCCCCAATTTCCTGCTCTGTCTTATAACAATTATAAGTTGGAGCGGGACCAACGTTCCCCAGCTCAGTATAACAAGCGGGTTTGGTCAATATATCCGTATTATTATCTTGATTAAGGCGTGATATGGTCGCTACCTGGAGAGAGAGAGAAGAAAACACTCAGCGTATGCTCTTGCAAGATTAGATTGGTTATCTAATATATCTAATCAGGATGTCTCCCACTGTTTTAGTCAAATCTTCCTTCAAACCCTAAAAGGATAGACTAGCCGGGATTAATTACATGCTACAAGTTCACCAATCTTTCAGGCCGGCCAGTGCCGGTACTTTGAGGGAAGTCCCCCGTGCTTTCGCACAGACCTAATTAAAGTAAATCTCGTTTTCCCAGGGGCGTAACCCCGTTGACACCTTTCTAGACACCTACTTGATCGGCTAATTGTAATGTGTAAAACTCTCCCAGGAGTAACTCTTACTCGCAGCGGGTATCGGGATCCAACTATCTCATAGAAGGTATGCAATCTCATTGCAAATTTCAACACTTGAAATTCCCAATAATATTTTACCCCTAGCATCCTATGACCTTGACGAATGCCAACAAACCATAGGCTACTAGTCAAGTTCAACCCGTCATTTCCCGATTGAATTAAACCCACCCGCACGGCCCTTGACGAATGCCAACAAAGTCGCACGACTACCCTAACTCAATCGCATCATATGCTTATACAGATAAGCATAAATAGCTACCGTACACTACGCCTTGACGAAAGCCATTAAACGCAGCACGAATACTATGAAATACTTATCTGAAATGACGGAGGGCTACGACAGGTTTTTAAGAAAACCCTTTGCGTAATGAACTTGATATCGTTGTAGAATTGAGTGATTTTAAATGGAGAGTTTTTGAGGCTTTTCTAGTTTTGCTAAAGGGGTCACTCCCGGTGAAGGGATCGTCGGCCCTTTCCTCATCGAATAAAGTGCAGGATATTTCACAAATACCACTATGCAAAGCAAGAACTATAGAAGCAATCAAAAGACAAACCGAGTTTGTAGCATCTGCTAGTTTCACTAAAGAGATCACTCCCTGTGAAGGGATCTCGGCTCTTTCCTTATCGAATAAGGTGCTGGATGTTCTACAAGGAACACCACTATGCAAAGCAAGAACTAGAGCTACCAGTTTATAAACAAGTTTCTACAACATCTTTAGGTTTCTTTTATTTCATTAATCTCATTAATGAAGTCCCATTTTAATATGCTACACAAGCATCAGATATGAAACGAAATCAACAATATATAATATATATCCCATATATATAATATAAACATTCGCTCAGGTAGTAATATGATCTCATCACAGAATATTGCAGCAGAAGAACATATATGAAATATTGGATATACTAGGACGTCCGTGTTTTTAATACGAGCCTGTATAAAACACGGATTCCACGGTCGTGATGAATAGCCAAACCCACATCCCTAGACCCCTACGAGAGCGGCAAGCAACACTGCCAATTCTAGGGTTAGGAGACCCGGTCTCGACTCCTCGAGATGGTCTCCCACTGGACCCTAGAACCCAGTTACTTGTGCTCCCCGTCTTGGGTCTACCTAATGCGGAAAAGTAAATAATATACAATGGTGACATCATCCTCAGCCCGGAAGTGCCCCAATAAAAGAATATTACATACAAATGAATTTTACATGAATGAAAATAAAATCTCTCATCTCACATAAAACCCCCGGCTATTCAAACACGACGATCCAATATAACATATCACAGCAACACATAACATCACATGTCATCAACGTAAGTAAGTATGCATACGTCGATTGTCGTCGATGTATAGCAACGAAAACCGGCGAGACATCTACATACTAAACTTACGGTCACAGAAAAGAAAGTGTAAAACTACAACACTTGGAATCCGCAACCTATTTAGACATCGCATGCCTAACCAAATGAATTCCTTAGACATCGCATGCCTAACAATTATAAACCCCGCATTTTAGTCCCATTATCGAAAACACTTTTCAATGTCAAGTCGGGCAATTCAACAAGATTCCCGACATCCTGATCGAATGCTCGTCATAAACTTTAGTAGACGGCCGCACCCCCAGATGCCGTCGACGAAGTGCACTAAGACGGAACACCGCAGCCGCGAGCACCCGAACGGATGGTTTTGGCGACGGGGTTCTCCTACAGTCACTTGGTCAGGGCTATGGGGCGTGGCTGTCTATTAAGTTTACCCGGCGAGTATCCGCATACGCTACGTGATTGCGACGGAATTTTGATCACATCAAAATTCTGTGGCAACCGATCAATTGAGACTAAACCGCTAGATTTATAACATTCAAATTAGTTATCTCATAACTACTTGTGGATTCCAAATACTGTATCGCATTCCAGATAAAAAGACAATGTTAAACTTTCCGATCGAATAATCAAACATCCAAGTTTTCCCAAATAATTCTCAATACTTGAAATTAGTTTTAAAACATCCATCACATGCTACAGTACCAATGGTCCAGCCGTAGAAGGGTCAAGCCAACACCTTACATGTGGCACGCCGTACTGCCACAAACCCTAAGGTTTAGAGGCAGTTCAAGACGGTCACATAATCGAGTTAAGGTTTGTTGTCTTCTAGAGGGTCCACCGCGTTACTTGCACGACTTAGAACGTCCTTAAACTACGGAAAAATCCAATGCTTGGAAATTTTCCGGCAGGGAAAAAAGTGAGTTATTGATATCCGTTAGAACTTTTTAACAGTTTCTAAAAATTACCCGGACAAACTAAACAAAGTTAAATTATCCGATCGAATCAACGAGTCCCCAATACAACCCAGAAAACTCAATACTTGAGTGGAATTAAAAAATTCCCAGAAAAAAATGACAAGAAAGGACCTAAGAATAAATATATGAAGTTCCAGGGACTAATTCAAAATTTTGGCCGTGGAACCTCAGCCAAACCAAGGGTTTGGCGGCGGTTCCGCGGCCAAATGAGCGAATTAATGGGCCGTACTTCACAGTAATTCTTAGTTTTTCCTTCTTGTTTTTCTGAGCATTTTTAATTCATAAAAAATCACATTTTTGAAAATTGTCCAGAGAAGGGTTCGTATCGGGGTATCCGGGTTCGATCGGACTTTAAACTTCGCTCAGACTTCGCCTAAAGCTCTAGCTTGGCTCTGATACCACTATAGGGATGCTGGGCACTGCCATAAGGGTCTACGAGGCATCAACCATGCCCGATTAAAATTAGCCGTGCCGAACAACCCAAAGACAGATCTTTAAACTAGAGTTTATGCGAAAACAAATATGTCAAACACTTTAACACTAAGTGAGAGGGATTACAACCTTTGTAGATCCAATCCTTCACTTCTTAAGCTCCGTGTTGAGGTCCCTTCGCTGCGATCATCGTGTTCCGGACTCTCGAGAGCCTCCACGAAGAGAAAGATGCAGTCTTGCTTCCGATCATTGATAACATAGATGATCTATCTTGAAGTTTCATTAACACAAACTAACACTCACTAAATGAAGTGAACACCCTCATCTAAATGGCAAGAATAGCTGAGGATGATGAGGTAGGATTTTTGCTCTCATTTGTTTTCTATTTCTCACTCACTTTCATCACAAATATCAAAGCAAGAAAGCTTTTCAAAGGAGGAAGAAGAAGAATGAATGAATAATGAATTGTTGCTTTGTAATGAATAATGAAAAGATGATAATGATGAATTATGCAACCATGGTTAACTAAACCATTGTAGAGATTTAACTATGGCTAGGGTTTGGGTTGGGTTAAAGGTAAGTCACTTGAAAATATCAAGCATAATATCTTTTCCATGACAAAAGAAAAGCTTCTAGATGCTACTAGAAGTCTTAACCCTAATCCAAACCCTAACCATATTTAAACTCCACTAAACATGTTGCATTAGTAATCATATCATGTTACAATATTATATATCACATATATAATATTTATTGTAACAAAATAAAATAATACAATTATCATATATCGCATATATATCAATGTATTATCCGAGTGAGAAAAAGAATCTTTTAGTGAGCTAATATTGGTTAATGTAATTTAATATATCTTATATATTATTATACATTAAATTATCGAATCAACACTTTATCCGACAATCCGGCTATATCGCATATAACCGACTAATACGATGACCCGGCTATATCATTTATACCCGGCCGATATCTCATATCGCGAGAATCCAATACGGTATCACATACCGCATTATCCTCGGTCCCGCACATATCACATATGTGCTCCTACTCCGTTTTGCCTGAGTCAAGAAAACTCTGTGTA
The DNA here is from genome assembly GCA_030015575.1 of Agapanthus africanus. Lineage (NCBI taxonomy): Eukaryota > Viridiplantae > Streptophyta > Magnoliopsida > Asparagales > Amaryllidaceae > Agapanthus > Agapanthus africanus. The sequence continues at coordinate 175,883,809 of CM057347.1, read as the reverse complement.
GGACTCTAAAGAATCGTCAATACGCTGGCAGTAGGTGATGATCATATCAAACACCCACAAGCTGCAAGCGGTCAGCTAAACGTAACAGCCACCCCGGTCTTGAACGCTCAGAAGATCAACAAGCAAGCCTGTACATTCTCCTGTGAATCCAATCAGTAACACTCCCGTACAGTCCGGTCTCGTCGTCTGATATGTCGCATATCTCGCCTAGGAGTGGTATACGTCAGACCCAGTAGCTCGATAAGTCGTGTCGATATGAGGTCTATAATAATTCAAGAAACTACTGATAACACTTAGCAGTACATCTCAGCAACCCTGGCCAGGGATTTCCAGTTATAGCCAATCGAACACAGCACAACATCAACTCCCTATACCGGGAGAGACGAATCCCCTCCTATCGCTCATTGCCTCCATGTGATTCGGGACTGTACCTAAAATCCACCTTTTTACACGCCCTCTTGGACATGGTATGATGGAAATCAAAGCACAGTAGGAATCATACAAGACTCTATGACGATCTCGGGTCAACAGACTACTCTGTACCAGTGTCACCGGAGAACTGCCATCTGACGTGAGGTATAATACCATCTGGGTGTTCTCAGCGAGTCCGTCCAGTGTACCCAGTCTCCACTGAGCACCCGTACACCATCCTTGATGTCAAACACCGATGGATATGGGATCAGCCATCGCCCATCATATGGGTCAAGATGCGTATACGCTAGTCTACTCTGGTGTATCGATGCCCTGTCTTGATATACCCTCGACTAGGAACAGTTATAGGATGTACACGCCGACTACCGTGGCCCCACTAGTATAATCTCATCATAGTCCCAGTAGTCGAGTACATATCCTAAGGGCTTTATCAACATATAACATAGAGACAATCAGAGTACATGTTAAGATAAAGTACAACCAGATAGCATACTATCATATCGAGCAAGAAAGTCCTCCCTATATATGTCCAAGCATCCATTACAATATACATCGTATGTACAGTAATGGCCTCTAGGGCATACATATAACTAACAGCTCATGCCACTATTTTCCTCACCTCTTCCTTATTCTTCTTGAGTTGCTCATTTTAGCATTTATCATGAGAGAAAAATATAGTGAGACATTCCTACACCTCCACTCTCCATTGCTAACAACCTTGGAGCGTCGGTTGCCTCGCTTGGCGAGGCTGGAGCCTGCATCGTTTCCCTCGGGTGGATCATCATCGATGAAGGAAGACCGGCAACCAAATTCGATCCACGACCCCTACGAGCTAATGAAGGTGGTAGAAAACCGAAGGACTTGTTTCATTCAGTATAACCATCTCTGTCACTGTAGATTTTCACTTTCTAGTTAGCTAGTATGGTTTATGGTTTCGATCTTGGGGCGGGTTTTGTTTGCGCCAAAATTTTTGAACGCCAGTTTTTGTTCCGCATCGGCCACGGTAAATGGCCAGGGCGCCGGCAAAACCCAGCAGTTTTAAGTTTTGTGTCTCTGTGATCTGCTGTTGTTAGGATGATCCACAATTTAATCTAACAATACAGTAGAGAGGTGTTTGAACCCTGAGTGTACCCTTGAAATTCGGACCCCATCCCTCACCTCTGGCCCGGCGAGATCCCTGTTTTGGCCGGCGCCGCCGATTTTTGGGTAGAGTTAGGAGTTGGTTTTTTTGTGGGTAGCTCTCTGTGGGTCTCTTAGGACTTTTGGTATACTTTGTTTTTCCTATATTATCTGTAAGAAAAATCTGGGACTGTTTAGCTATTTCTAACGTTTTGATATCATGCGATACGGATTTGTCCGATTTTGGTTAAGTGTTTCGTGCGTTTAACAGCCGTAGGTTGGGTCTAGGGTGTCGCTGCACTCGTTTAGCCCGCTAAGCTAACACTTGGTAGCTTATGGGAGTCGATTCGTTAGTTTGGCGTTGTGTCTATATTTCATTTGAAAGTTTACTAATTTCATGAGTTTTGGTTTTGTGTGATATTAGGATCACAGGTGGAGACTTCGGACGAAGCCAGGAAAGGGAAAGAGATGGTCGGATTTACCAAGCTCGAGATCGTCCGGTGAGTAGATTTAACATCTATGGGAAAATCGCCTGTATGGCGTTAAGCGCCTAAGGCTAGATTCAAGTGATATAACCTTGTGTGAAATGCTTATATATGTGTTGTGTTTGTGCACAAGTATCATTTTGTAAACCCTATTGCCTGTTATACTTCCATATAGCATCAATAGGACACTGCACCATTACTAATGGTTCATGTTGCACGAGCACTGATTTATATGCCACACACACACCGTTAGTAATTGCCATAACACGTTCACTATATAAATTGCCATGACACTTTCACTATATAAATTGTCCTGGATAATTATATTGTACCGCATTCATTATGGATAGTTAGACATTTATTCTTGTACTAGTACGCATTATGAATTGCATCATACATTCATACATACATGCATACATTGCTATAGTAATTTATGTGTGTGTGTGTGTTTTATTTCGATTTCGTGGATTTGGGAAACCGCAAAATACCTTTCGAAACTTGAAATATGTAAAAAGGCGGTTTTCCCTTGATATGATATTTCATGTCCACCATGAGTTTTCTCGGTTCTGAGCTTGTTTTCGAGACCCGATTCGAGGAGTTGGATGAGCCATCTATGGATACATGGTGGACCCGGTAAGGTACCCCCGGGCAATAAGCTCGAGGTGCAGACGATTAGCCTGGCATGGGAGCACTACATACCGGTGATTGTATGGAAACTCGACGGATATCCGGAGGATACCGTTCGATGTTATGAGATGAGATGGATATGAAGGCCGATCATAGTGACGGTGTATGAGATATTGGGATTTTGGGGTGTCGTTGATGGACACCGGATTTCTATGATGATGTTTTATTGAGGATGGCTCTGTTTTATCCCACACTCAGGACTTTTATGATATATTCTGTACACATAGTGTCGTACCCCGATATAGTATCTTGATTTGGAATATGCTGCATCTTATATTATTGTACATATGCCATCATAACTGTATACGTAGGATTGGTTGTTTATCATACATGCATGTGATTACCTGTACGATATTATTTACTTCTCACGAGTTGGCAACTCACCCCCGTTGTGCCACAGTGTTTTGCAGGGTTGACCTTCAGTGTAGTCGCGGCAGGGCTATTTATTGCTTCATTTTTGTGGATACCGCTACTGTTGGGATGAGACCCTTTGAATAGGTAGGTTTTGCGAGTATCCGTATGTTCCACTTGTATATCTTATTGTATCTAGTACCCTCCATCTACCACTTATATGCATTTGACTTAGAGACGGTTTGTGAGAATCGATATTGTATTATATGTGATTCTGGGTGTCGAGCTCGTGTGAGCCAGCATTTTATTTATGTTGTGATATTATTTTACCTTTTATTATGTTGTTTTCACTTCTTATTTGCTTATTCATTCGCTACGGCGTCGTATATACCTGTTGTGGTTGTGTTCCGCCTTTAGGCGTGAGTTGCTCCCGTTTGGGAATACTTTATATATATATTCTATATTTGTACCCGTTTGAGACTAGTTTTTACAAAGAAGATGCTACCGAAATTTTTAAGAAAATAAATTTAAGTTTTGAGATTTTATAACTTGAGATTTTTAAATGTTTTTAACTACTGTTTTATCGCTTTACTTCTTTTCTTGATTTAGATTTCTGGGATTTTCGGCTTACTTGAATTGCGTTACGCCTTTTGACGTCGCGTGATTTAGGTGCCGGTCGCGTTCCTAAATTGGGTCGTGACAATATCACGTCTACGTCTTCCTCAACAAGGTTTTTCGAAGTGGTTATGTTATATTTTTTATTTCTACGTTTACATACGCTATCATGTCTATTAATCTCGCCTATGAGTGGACTATCCTTAAATTAGAAGAATAGGTAATAATATGGAAACAGACGAAGAAATAATAGAACTAATTGATTTATGTTATAAAATCGATCCAAAAAACAATAGAATACCTAGCAACAATCGCAATTCAAATCACATTAAAAAACGCTCAATTTACATCTGAAAACCCTAACAAAAAAACCTACATAAATAATAAAACCTATAGTAATTAAAGTAATTAATTTACCTTATGAAATCGATCCAAGAATCAAAAAAATATCCAGAAAGAATCACGGTTCAAATCATAGAAAAATTCGATAATTTCGATCTCAAAACCCTAAATCGCTGAAAATGTTTGGTCGGTTTCCTCTTTTATATAATGTGAACTGCTACTTTAAGTGGCTGTTAAATCTGAAGCGTTTATTTTAACCACTACTTTCAAGTAACTGTTAAAATTAACGGTTCAGATTTGTTGGATAAATTAATTTATCCAACGCTGAATATTGTTCCGTGCACATATATGTTGTGAATTAGTCCACTCTCATTAAATAACTATATATAATTCAAGCTAGGACACCTTCATAAATCCGTCAGTTACATAGCTAAATCTTTTGAATCAACATCAACTATCTAATAATTTTATTGCTAATCTTTCACCATTAGCCTCATAATAATTTCAATAACCCATATGTAAAAATGATACATCTTTAACTTACATAACTTATTAATGACAAATTAAATTCTCTTATGTTTTACAACAATATCAAAATCGGCCGATACGGCGATAACGATGAATCCGACCAATAGCTTCATGACAATGGGTCCTCTTGATAGTGATACAGCATGGCCATTCATGCAAATAAGAAGTCATTAGAGGCTAAAACAAAAACATGAAGTCCTAATCATGGTCCCCATGAACACACACAGGTGACCACAATGAGATGATAACTACACCCTAGATCCCTTTTGTTTATAGAAAGTGAAATACTTGAGAATTTTGGTGGTCCCCACTATAATCTCAATGTTCTTGAGTGAAGAAATCCTTTTCAATTTTTGAGGCTCTTTTGCTAAACATTGGAGGAGGTGGTGAATCTAATGAAGCAAAAGAGGAAAACATATCTATTTATTCCAACTTGCACTACTACTTGAGTCCTTTTCTTTCTTTTTATTATTATTGGCTTTCCAATACCTTCTATCGTCTTTTGCTTCCATCAAGAAATGGGTTTAAAGCCTCTTTTTTGTAGAGGCACATGGGGCTTGTCTGGGATATTGGTTAAAGAGCTTGGGAGAGAGGCGGGTCCACGGGGTTTTTTCCTTTCTTTTCGGAAGACTCTGCTGCTTTCTGAACATGTGGGCATTTTATAGAAAGCAACTATATCTTTATCCAATTCTCTATCCAAAAGACAGACACAAATATATATTAGATATTTATATCAATATAAATGGTAATCCGTAAACAAATTGATATAACCAATATCATCTCAATGTCTGTGCCCGTGCCAATAAAACAAATGGAAATTTGTAAACAATAATACATTCTCGCCATCTCTATATTCAAATGGCGCTTCATATCAAAACTAACAAATAAGAAATAGGTATCCAAATATGCTAAGGGGCTGTTTGGTTGCAGGATTATGGAATTTGGATTCCAAAATAGTACGGTTGAAATTTCTGGATTTGGTAATTTGTTGTTTGGTTGGTTTTGGATTCCTAGTATTGGATTTGTAGATCCTTGTAATCTTTGTTTGGTTGGTGAGAAAAAGGTAGGATTTGGATTTGAAGATTTTAGAGAGAGACAGAGAGAGAGGGGATTGTTAAATAAATAAAGTGCATGGGCCCCATCTAAAAGTACAATGAATAGTGCGAAATCCTTGAAAATCCTTGAAAATTTTTAGGATTCCATAATCCTTGTTTTGTGGTGGGCCCTCCATAAAAAACAAAGGAATCCTAGAAATCCTAATCTTGCAACCAAACACAAAATTATGGAATCCTAGGATTCCACAATCCAAAATCCAAATCCAAATTCATAATCCTGCAACCAAACAGGCCCTAATCAGACAAAACTAAATATTTCTATGCAAATCTATTGATTTGATCACGTGGATCGGATCGTACATGTAGACTACTAGTCAACTACAATGCAAAAATACATGCAACTGTCATTTTGATACTAAATGCTCATGAGTAACAGCACCCTGTAAACAAAGCATTAAAGCGCATGCATATATATATATATATGAAGAAGAAGAAAAAGTAAAGAAGCCCAATCGGGAGATCAAGAGGCTTTTTAGTTGCAGGATTAGATAGGATTTGGCGCGGTTTGATTTCTTGACTCCAAAGAAGAGTTTGAATTCTTTGTTTCGTTGTAGGATTTTGGTTATTTTGGCTTTGCTTGTTTTTAGTTAGAGGCCCACCAATTTTTTGGATTCTTAAACCCAAAAAATACCTATGGATTTCTATAGATTTTGCACTGTTCACGTGGGGTCTCACGTACATTATGTTATTAAAAAATCTGTCTTTCTATCTCTCTATAATCTTCAAATTCAATTCTCACTTATTTTTTCCCAACCAAATAAGAATTACAAGGATCAACAAATCCAACACTAGGAATTCAATACCAACCAAACACAAAATTAACCAATCCAGATATTTTCAATTGTACTGTTAGGGCCTGTTTGGTTGCAAGATTATGAAATTTGGATTCCAAAATAGTACGGTTGAAAATTTCTGGAACTGGTAATTTGTTGTTTGGTTGGTTTTGAATTCATAGTATTGGATTTGTAGATCCTTATAATCTTTGTTTGGTTGGTGAAGATAAAGTGGGATTTTGATTTGAGTATTTTAGAGAGAGATAGATAGAGAGAGGATTATTAAATAAATAAAGTACACGAATCCCATCTAAAAGTACAATGAATAGTGTCAAATCCTTGAAAATGCTTAAAATAATTTATGATTCAGGAATCCATGTTTTGTGGTAGACCCCCCATAAAAAACAAAGGAATCCTAAAAATCCAAATCTCCTGTAGGGTTCCTAGGCACTCTTGTGAAGGTTCAAAAGGCATCAAACATGCCCGGATAAAAATTTAGACGTGCCGAACAACCCAAAGCCGGGATCTTTGCTAGATTATTAGGGTTTAACATGCAAGATGATAACTTTTATCTAAGTGTGAGGGATTACAACCTTTGTAGTCCGCTCCTTCGCTTCACAAGCTCCGAGTAGAAGTCCCTTTACCGCGATCCACGATCTCCCGGACTCATGAGAGGCTCCACGACTCGAACGATCTATGCTAGCTTGAAGTATTCCAAATCTCCGATGATCTATCTCGAAATTGCAAAGACTCAAGCTTTCTCACTCTAAAGAGATGAACACACTAATCTCATGGGCTAGATGAGATGAGGATGAGAGAATAGTAATTTTGCTTTCTTTTTAAATCATTTTCTCATATTTATTCATCACATAAAGAAAATCAAGCAAGCTTTCTTCAAGAGAAAAGAAGATGATAATGGAAATGATAATAAGATTAATCCTTTTGTGATGAATAGAAAACCAAGCTATATGATTGATATATTAACCATGGTCAAGGATGAGTGGATAAGAATGTGTAGAGAATAAACTAGAGTTAGGGTTTGGTTGGGTTAAGAATGTGTCATCACAAAATATCTTAACCATGACAAAAGAAATTGCTTCTAGAAGGTGCATGAAGCAACTAACCCTAATCAAACCCTAACCTCAATTAATCATCCTTAAACATGTTTAACAATTAATCATATCATGTCACAATAATATATATCACATATATATTATATATTTGCAACAAAAGAAAATAATACTATTAACATATATCGCATATATATCAATGTATCATCCAATGAGAAAATGAAATAATAAAGCGAGCCAATATTAGATAATGTAATAATATATCATATATATTATTATACATTAAATCATCGAATCAACACTTGATCCGATGATCCGGCTATATCGAATATTGCCGACTAATATATCATGTACCGATTCATCGAATCAACACTTGATCCGATGACCCGGTTCAAATCTGAATATCGCGAGAATATAATACGGTATCTCATATCGCTTTATTCTCGGTCCTGCACATATCACATATGTGCCTCTACTCTGTTTCGCCTGAGCCAAGAAACCTCTGTGTAGGACTCTAAAGAATCGTCAATACGCCGGTAGCAGGTGATGATCATATCAAACACCCACAAGCTGCAAGCGGTCAGCTAAACGTAACAGCCACCCAGGTATTGAGCGATCAGAAGATCAACAAGCTAACCTGTGCGTTCTCCTGTGAATCCAACCAGTAACACTCCCGTACAGTCCGGTCTGTTCGTCTGATATGTCGCATATCAAGTCTAGGGGTGGTATACGTCAGACCCCAGTAACCGATAAGTCGTATCGATGTGTGGCTCATAACAGGTCGAGAAACTACTAGTAACACTTACCAGTAAATCTCTATATCAGCCCTGGCCAGGGACTTCCAGTTATAGCCAATCGAACACAGCACAACATCAACTCCCTATACCGGGAGAGACGAATCCCCTCCTATCGCTCATTGCCTCCATGTGATTCGGGACTGTACCCAAAAGCCACCGTTTTGCACGCCCTCTTAGACGTGGTAAGGTGGAAATCAAAGCACAGTGGGAATCACACAAGACTCTATGACGATCTCGAGTCTACAGACTACCCTGTACCAGTGTCACCGGAGAACTGCCATCTGACGTGTGGTATATCACCATCTGGGAGTTCTCGGCGAGTCCGTCCAGTGTACCCAGTCTCCACTGAGCACCCGTACACCATCTCTGATGTCAAACACCGATGGATATGGGATCATCCATCGCCCATCATATGGGTCAAGATGCGTATACGCTAGTCTACTCTGGTGTATCGATGCCCTGTCTCGATATACCCTCGACTAGGAACAGTTATAGGATGTACTCATCGACTACCGCGGCCCCACTAGTATGATCTCATCATAGTCCCAGTAGTCGAGTACAGATCCTAAGGGCTTTATCAACATGTGAGAAAAAAACAGTAAACCAATACAAGTCAACATGTTAAGATAAAGTGAAACCAAATAGCATACTATCATGACGAGCAAGAAAGTCATCTCTTTATATATCCAAGCATCCATTATAATATACATCATATGTACAACAATGGCCTCTAGGGCATATACATAACTAACAATCTCCCACTTGCACTAAGGCCAGCTGCTGTAGTATCTCATACCTAGCATCCCGAATAATCTCTCAAACTGTATCTGGGGAATAGCCTTCGTGAATGGATCCGCAGTGTTGTCCTTCGTATCTACTCTCCTGACCTCGATCTCCCGGCGATCAACTATCTCCCTGATCAGGTGATACCGCCTCAGAATATGTCTGGACTTTTGATGGGACCTGGGTTCCTTGGCTAAAGCCACAGCTCCATTGTTATCGCAATACAGAGGTATTGGATGCTCAATGGATGGAACCACACCAAGTTCACTAATGAACTTCTTTATCCAGACAGCCTCTTTGGCAGCATCGTTGGCAGCGATGTATTCAGCCTCCATCGTCGAGTCTGCAACGGTATCCTGTTTGGAACTCTTCCAACATACCGCCCCTCCATTGAGGGTAAAGACAAAACCCGAATGCGACTTAGAGTCATCCTTATCACTTTGAAAGCTGGAATCGGTAAAGGACTCCACCTGGAGTTCTCCGTTACCATACACCAAGAACATCTCCTTAGTCCTTCGTAAGTACTTGAGAATGTTCTTCACAGCTGTCCAGCGACTCTCTCCAGGATCTGCTTGATACCGACTCACTACACTTAGTGAGTATGCTACATCGGGTCTGGTACACAGCATCGCATACATGATAGACCCTACTGCCGAAGCATAGGGTATCCCTTGCATGCGAGCTCTCTCCAAATCAGTCTTGGGAGACATCTCTTTGGAGGGAGTGAGTCCAGAGATCGTGGGTTGGTTCCCACGCTTGGATTCTTCCATACTAAACCTCTTTAGTATGGTGTCAATGTACCTGGATTGGGACAATCCCAGTATCCGTTTAGATCTATCTCTATAGATCATTATTCCCAATATGCAGGAGGCATCACCTAGATCTTTCATTGAGAATCTCTGTGATAAGAAGAGCTTGACTGATTGCAGCATAGGAATATCATTTCCTATCAAGAGTATGTCATCCACGTACAATACGAGGAAGACAACCTTACCCTCTGCTACCTTCTTATAGATACAAGGTTCATCTATATTTTTGATGAAGTCAAACTCTTTGACTACAACATCAAAACAGATGTTCCAACTCCGCGATGCTTGCTTTAACCCATAAATAGATTTAAGCAGCTTGCACATCTTTCCGCTGCTCCCACTATTTACGAAGCCCTCTGGCTGAGTCATGTACACGCTCTCTTCTAAATCACCGTTTAGAAAAGCGGTCTTAACATCCATTTGCCAGATTTCGTAGTCATGGTATGCAGCAATGGCAAGTAAGATCCGGATGGACTTAAGCATAGCCACTGGAGAAAAGGTTTCGTCATAATCCACACCTGGTCGTTGACGAAATCCCTTTGCTACCAGTCTAGCTTTGAAAGTCTCAACTTTTCCATCTACACCAAATTTCTTTTTAAAAATCCACTTGCTCCCAATGGGTTTTACCCCTTCAAGAGCATTTTCCAAAGTCCATACTTTGTTGGTGTACATGGATTCCATCTCAGATCGCATTGCATCCAGCCATTTCACAGAGTCACCACTCGTGATGGCCTGCTCGAAACTAGTCGGTTCATCAGCATCCATGATGCAATCCTCGCTTCCACCATCAATGAGAAAACCGTAGTATCTCTCAGGTGGACGAGAAACCCTACTAGATCGGCGGAGAGGCAGGGGTTCGTCGGGTACTACTGAATCCTCCGGTTCTACTAAATTATCTGTCGTAGTTTGTGTTGCTGGAACCTCTTCCAGTTCTACCTCATTGCCATCAATTTCTTTCATAAGAAAACCCTTTTCTAAAAAGGTGGCATGTCGAGAAACAAACACTTTTTGTTCCTCGGAGTGGTAGAAGATATACCCTCGGGAATGCTTGGGATATCCAATAAACTTACATAGGACAGACCTTGCCTCGAGCTTGCCTGGATTTTGTGTTTTAACATAGGCCGGGCAACCCCATATCTTAATAAATGTCTCTTCCCTTCCCATATCTCATATGGGGTGGTAGGCACAGATTTGGTAGGAACTTTATTCAGTATGTATGCCGCTGTCTCAAGCGCATACCCCCAGAAGGAAATAGGTAACTCAGCATCGCTCATCATAGAGCGCACCATATCTAATAGGGTGCGATTCCTCCGCTCAGATACACCGTTGTGCTGTGGTGTATAAGGAGGAGTAAGCTGAGAGATAATCCCATTCTCTTTTAGATAATCTAAAAACTCACCGCTTAAGTATTCACCTCCTCGATCAGATCGAAGAATCTTAATACTTTTGCCCGTTTGGTTCTCTACTTCGTGCTTATATTCTCTGAATTTCTCAAAAGCTTCAGACTTGTGTTTCATCAGAAACACATGTCCGTATCTAGAGAGATCGTCAGTGAATGTAATGAAGTAGGAAGAACCGTTCCTGGCATGCGTAGACATGGGACCGCATACATCACTATGTACCAGTCCTAAGAGTTCGGTAACTCTTTCTCCGTGTCCACTAAACGGAGCTTTGGTCATTTTTCCTTTGAGACATGAATGGCAAGTATCATAAGATGATAATTCGAATGGATTCAAATAACCATCTTTATGTAACTTAGCCAGTCGTGTCGCATTGATATGACCAAGTCTACAATGCCACAAGTAGGATTCGTTCACATCTGAACTTTTCCTCTTGTGTGTGTTTTGTATATTCAGGACTGTATTCTGATTTAGAATGAATATGCCATTATGTAACGAGCCTGATGCAATCAACTTTTGGTCTAGGAATATGTTCATAACATTATCCTGTACTACAAAATTATATCCTTCTTTACTCAATAAAGAAACTGATATAATGTTGCACATCATGTTCGGTATATAATAGCACTCATTTAGAATCAGTGTATTACGACTTGGCAATACAAGGTGATATTCGCCAACTGCTTTGGCTACAATACTTGCACCGTTCCCTACTTGAACGGAATGATCACCTTTTCCCAGTTCTCTACCTTTACGCAGCCCATGTAACTGTTTACATATGTGGGATCCTGATCCGGTATCTAATACCCAGGACGTAGGGTGAACTGAGAAACAGTTCTTAATAACTAACACACCCGAAGAAGATGCATCAACATGCATGTTCTTTTGGGCGGCTTGAGAATCCAGATATTCTCCTGTTTCCTGTTCAGTCTTATAACTCTTATAAGAAAGAACGGGTCCAACATTCCCTTGCTCAGTACAATAATCGGGTTCAGTCAATACATCCATATTATTATCTTGATTATGGCATGACATGGTCGCTACCTGGAGAGAGAGAGAAGAAAACACTTTAGCGTATGCTCTTGCAAGATTAGATTGGTTATTATCTTATCTAATCAGGATGTCTCCTACTGTTTTTATCAAATCTACCTTAAAACCCTAAAAGGTAAGATTAGCCGGGATTAATTACACCTTACAATTTCGTCAATCTTTCAGCCAGATCAGTGTCGGTACTTTGAGGGAGGTTCCCCGTGCTATCGCACGGACCTAATTAAAGTAAACCTCGTTTTCCCAGAGGCGTAACCCCGTTAACACTTTTCTAGACACCTACTTGAATGACTAATTGTCCTGTGTAAAACTCTCCCAGGAGTAACACTTACTCGCAGTGGGTATCGGGATCCAACTATCTCATAGAAGGTATGCAATCTCATTGCAAATTTCAACACTTAAAATTCCCGATAATATTTTTACCCCTAGCGTCCCATGACCTTGACGGAGGCCAAACTACCCATAGGGCGCTAGTCAAGTTCAACCCGTCATTTCTTGATTGAATTAAACCCACCCGTACGACCCTTGACGGAGGCCAAACTACGCCGTACGAATACCTTAATCCAATCGCATCATATGCTCGCAGATAAGCACTAGTTAGCTACCGTACACTACGCCTTGACGGAGGCCAAACAACCGTAGCACGAATACTAAGTAGTACTAATCTGAAATCACGGAGGGTTACGCAGGTTTTTCAGAAAACCCTGAGCGTAATGAACTTGATATCGTCGTAGAATCGAGTAGTTTTTGAAAAGGAGTGTTTTTGAGGCTTTTCTTAGTTTCGCTAAAGGGGTCACTCCCGGTGAAGGGATCGTCGGCCCTTTCCTCATCGAATAAGGTGCAGGATATATCGTATATATCACTGTGCAAAGCAAAACACTAAAAGCAATCAAAAGACAAACCGAGTTTTGTAGCATCTGCCAGTTTTGCTAAAGGAGTCACTCCCGGTGAAGGGATCTCGGTCCTTTCCTCATCGAATAAGGTGCAGGATATATCGTATATATCACTGTGCAAAGCAGAACTGTAGCTACTCCTTTTATAAAGTTTTGATTCTACAACATCTTTAGGTTTCTTTTCTTTTTATTATTCTCATTAATAAAATCCCATCAGCTTATGCTTCCTAAGCATCACAGAAGAAACGAAAGCAGTAATATTTATATATCAGCATATATATATAGTATAGGCATTCGTCTCAGGCAGTAATATGATCTCATCACAGAACATTGCAGCAGAAGAACATATATGAAATATTGGATATACTAGGACGTCCGTGTTTTCAATACGAGCCTGTATAAAACACGGATTCCACGGTCGCGACGAATAGCCAAACCCACATCCCAAGACCCCTACGAGAGCGGCAAGTAACACTGCCAATTCTAGGGTTAGGAGACCCGGTCTCGACTCCTCGAGATGGCCTCCCACTGGACCCTAGAACCCGGTTACTTGTGCTCCCCTCCTTGGGTCTACCTAATGCGGAAAAGTAAATAATATACACTGGTGACATCAACCGCAACCTGGAAGTGCCCCAAATAAAAGAATACATTACAAATGAATTTTACATGAATGAAAATAAAAACCCTCATCTCACATAAAACCCCCGGCTATTCAGAACGCGACGATCCAATATAACATATCACAGCAACACATAATATCACATATCATCAACGTAAGTAAATATGCGCATCCCAATTGTCGTTGAATCATATAGCAACGAAACCGGCGATATCACATATTACACTTACGGTCACAGAAAAGAAAGTGTAAAACTACAACATTTGGAATCCACAATCACTTTAGACATCGTAAATCCGAAATATCACATACTCCGCATTTCATGCCTAACTCCATGAATTCCACATATTGTATCACATTCCAGATAAATAGACAGTATTAAACTTTCCGAACAGATAATCAAACACCCAAAATTTCCCAAAAGTGCTCAACTCTTGAGCGGAGTTCAAATAATCCCAGAATATGTCACAGTACCGGTGATCCAGCCGTAGAAGGGTCAAGCCAACACCTCACATGTGGCACGCCGTACTGCCCCAAACCCGAAGGTTCAAAAGGCAGTTCAAGACGGTCACATAATCGAGTTAAGGTTTGTTGTCTTCTAGAGGATCCACCGCTTAACTTGTACAATTTTTCCGAAAGATTTAAACCCGAAAAAAAATTTCAACACTTGAAAGTTTGCCGTACCGGGAAACAGTGAGTTAATGATATCCGTTCAAATAGTTTAACAATTTCTAAATATCCGGAAAGAAAAACGAACTTAAATATTCCGATCGAATCTACTATTACAAAATAAACCCCAGATTTAAACAATACTGGAATCACTGTTAAAAATATCCAGAAGCATCAACAAGTACCTACGGACATTACCAAAAAATCCACGTGTCACAAATCCACTGTTCCGCCGCGGAACCGCCGCGCAAGGTATGCTTACGCCGCGGTTCCGCCGCCGTTTAGTCGAATTAGGGGCTCGGGTTTTATGGTAATTCTTAGAATTCCCTGCTGATTTTTTTACATATTTTTAATTCAGAAAAAACCCAAAATTTAAAAAAATTCCAGAGAGGGGTCCAATTTTGTCGTTTCGGGTTCGATCGGAGTTTTAACTTCGTAAACACATCGCCTAATGCTCTAGCTAGGCTCTGATACCACTGTAGGGTTCCTAGGCACTCTTGTGAAGGTTCAAAAGGTATCAAACATGACCGGATAAAAATTTAGACGTGCCGAACAACCCAAAGCCGGGATCTTTGCTAGATTATTAGGGTTTAACATGCAAGATGATAACTTTTATCTAAGTGTGAGGGATCACAACCTTTGTAGTCCGCTCCTTCGCTTCACAAGCTCCGAGTAGAAGTCCCTTTGCCGCGATCTACGATCTCCCGGACTCATGAGAGGCTCCACGACTCGAACGATCCATGCTAGCTTGAAGTATTCCAAATCTCCGATGATCTACCTCGAAGTTGCAAAGACTCAAGCTTTCTCACTCTAAAGAGATGAACACACTAATCTCATGGGCTAGATGAGATGAGGATGAGAGAGTAGTAATTTTGCTTTCTTTTTAAATCATTTTCTCATATTTATTCATCACATAAAGAAAATCAAGCAAGCTTTCTTCAAGAGAAAAGAAGATGATAATGGAAATGATAATAAGATTAATCCTTTTGTGATGAATAGAAAACCAAGCTATATGATTGATATATTAACCATGGTCAAGGATGAGTGGATAAGAATGTGTAGAGAATAAACTAGAGTTAGGGTTTGGTTGGGTTAAGAATGTGTCATCACAAAATATCTTAACCATGACAAAAGAAATTGCTTCTAGAAGGTGCATGAAGCAACTAACCCTAATCAAACCCTAACCTCAATTAATCATCCTTAAACATGTTTAACAATTAATCATATCATGTCACAATAATATATATCACATATATATTATATATTTGCAACAAAAGAAAATAATACTATTAACATATATCGCATATATATCAATGTATCATCCAATGAGAAAATGAAATAATAAAGCGAGCCAATATTAGATAATGTAATAATATATCATATATATTATTATACATTAAATCATCGAATCAACACTTGATCCGACGATCCGGCTATATCGAATATTGCCGACTAATATATCATGTACCGATTCATCGAATCAACACTTGATCCGATGACCCGGTTCAAATCTGAATATCGCGAGAATATAATATGGTATCTCATATCGCTTTATTCTCGGTCCTGCACATATCACATATGTGCCTCTACTCTTTTTCGCATGAGCCAAGAAACCTCTGTGTAGGACTCTAAAGAATCGTCAATACGCCGGTAGCAGGTGATGATCATATCAAACACCCACAAGCTGCAAGCGGTCAGCTAAACGTAACAGCCACCCAGGTATTGAGCGATCAGAAGATCAACAAGCTAGCCTGTGCGTTCTCCTGTGAATCCAACCAGTAACACTCCCGTACAGTCCGGTCTGTTCGTCTGATATGTCGCATATCAAGTTTAGGGGTGGTATACGTCAGACCCCAGTAACCGATAAGTCGTGTCGATGTGTGGCTCATAACGGGTCGAGAAACTACTAGTAACACTTATCAGTAAATCTCTATATCAGCCCTGGCCAGAGACTTCCAGTTATAGCCAATCGAACACAGCACAACATCAACTCCCTATACCGGGAGAGACGAATCCCCTCCTATCACTCATTGCCTCCATGTGATTCGTGACTGTACCCAAAAGCCACCGTTTTGCACGCCCTCTTGGACGTGGTAAGGTGGAAATCAAAGCACAGTGGGAATCACACAAGACTCTATGACGATCTCGGGTCTACAGACTACCCTGTACCAGTGTCACCGGAGAACTACCATCTGACGTGTGGTATATCACCATCTGGGAATTCTCGGCGAGTCCGTCCAGTGTACCCAGTCTCCACTGAGCATCCGTACACCATCTCTGATGTCAAACACCGATGGATATGGGATCATTCATCGCCCATCATATGGGTCAAGATGCGTATACGCTAGTCTACTCTGGTGTATCGATGCCCTGTCTCGATATACCCTCGACTAGGAACAGTTATAGGATGTACTCATCGACTACCGCGGCCCCACTAGTATGATCTCATCATAGTCCCAGTAGTCGAGTACAGATCCTAAGGGCTTTATCAACATGTGAGAAAAAAACAGTAAACCAATACAAGTCAACATGTTAAGATAAAGTGAAACCAAATAGCATACTATCATGACGAGCAAGAAAGTCATCTCTATATATATCCAAGCATCTATTATAATATACATCATATGTACAACAATGGCCTCTAGGGCATATACATAACTAACATCTCCTAACCAAACACAAAATTATGGAATCATAAAATTCTACGATCCAAATCCAAAAAAACCCCGCAACCAAAACAGCCCCTTAGATCCAAATTTCAAAATCCCACACCCAAACAGCCCCTCCACAAGAAAGCACAAAGCATACTAATAAGGGGAACCAGCTGGCAGCAACATATGTGATGTGCTGGTTTGCACAAACCTAGCCAACACACTATCTGATGACATTATTCATTTATTTTAAGCACAACAATATACCAGTTAATGATAGCAACCAAAACTATAATGGAATGTCAAAGCATAATCTGAGGGGACCAACAAATAATTATGACAAACAAAGCAGACAATCACATCAAATTAAACATATTAAGGCTGCATTAGTAATCAAATGACTATAGTTAACGCTGTTTGCAGATGCTATGTTATCAGAAGACCTCATTGTCTCATAAGTCTCTATTCTCAGAATTTTATAAACATATGCCGCTTTTGCAAGACATTTAAAATGTGTGTGTGTGCGCATCACTTTCTATTTCTTCATCTATCTTCTGTATCCTTCTTTCTTTATACCACTGTGTAAACCTTGTTATCAAACTGAGACGCAAAAGGACTATCCGGAAGCTCAACGTTTCCGCTGCACGATGAAAACAGAATAACTAAAATATTGGAGATATCATAAAATTGAAGCTTCGAATTGATTAATGCTTTTACCTATTATCTTGATCGCTGAATTTGTTCGCCATTTGTTGAGATTTAGGATCATCACTGGTAGAACCATTGTTTTGAATGACCGGCGGAGGGCTGACATGATCTGTTAACAATAGAAAGTCGTTAGAAACTCATCAGAGAAAATTAAATGGTATCAAGTAAATTTCTTTTGTTAGATTTTACCTGGTTGTGTGCTCAAATCTTCGATCCCATAATTGTAGGAATGAGATGTTAGGGGCTTAGGAGATATTTGCAGCTCAAGGAAGCGGATTCTCTCAACTTCACGCATAGCTACCTCTCTCATTAGCTGTTTCTGTACTAAATTTGATGTTTCATATACTCTAGGCACTGAAATGGATTCAGATAACAATAGGAACTTATTAGGGTCTACATTCATAAAGAGGAAGGGGGGGGGGGGGGGGGTGGATAGTCTAAAAATTACGCTAAACTACCAGTATTTATGAGGGTTTCTCACGAACTAGTTCTCTAAGTTACAGTAAGTTCCCTTAAATGTGTTGCATTTAAGAGCATTCTCGCGTTTCAAGAGAATTCACAGTAATTAGAAAAATCTTCATGGTAGTGTAGTAAAATAAAATTTGATAGTAAGGGTATTTTAATGTAATCTAGCCAAAATATTAATTCAGTAAAATGCTATGGACTATGGCCAATATAGAAGATTCTTACTCGGGTGGAGTTCGGGTTCCATATCAAAATATTGGGGAGGATAGAACAATGGAAACTCTGCTCTCTCTGTGTATTTTCTGCGTAACAAATCGAACACTAGTATCAAAATCGTAATAAAGGTAGGTAGAGAGATTGATTATAGACTACAAGAAAGTAAATCACATTAAAAGTCTTATACGGTACAAAATGGCAACTCTACTCAACTAGAATCCCCTGCAAAACCGACCACATCATCACTCAACGATATCAATGACATTTAAAAACCTGAAAACTAAAAGGGCAGAAAATATATTGTCACCAAAAAAGAAGTAGAAAATACATTAAATTGATTATCACAAGAACTTTTAGGGCGGCGAGAAACACGAGGAAAAAATATCTTGCTACTTATTTATTGAGAAAGTAAGAAAAAGCATAATCTAAACGCAAACATGGTAGTGCACAGCAAAATGGGTAAAAACCAATACTTCCAGATCTTCCTATTTAACTTGTCGAAAAGGCTTGAATGCAAAGACCAGTGCATATTGCATTATTCTTAAAGTAACCTGCTCACTCATTTCATGTCACAGAAAATGCCAATACTTGATTTAAGACATAAAAATGTTCAGCGTTTTAAGAGCATCTTAACAACTTTTTGTTCCTATATAGCATCAGCTGAGTTTAAGGGATGTCAACTCTAACGTAAGTACAACAATTCCGAGCGGGAGAAACTTTTTTTGAAAGCAAACAACATTTACCTGTCATACATCCTTGTTTTTTCCTTGTAGGGCTTAACAAGAACGCGAGAACCACAAATGTGATGTGGATACACCTTGGATAAAATAGTCCTCACCGTTTCTGAAGAGTGAAAGCTCACAAAACCAAACATTCTTTTCTCTTGACCGGGAATCCTCACATCACAAACAGGACCAAATTGCCTGATAATATAAAGAAGGTTTGCGCATCAAATTTTTAATCTATACGACAAAGCAATAATTTTACTTCTTCCTAGTAGCAAAGCAAAGGAGTTTACAAGAATATTACTTAAAATAGTTCATCACATCTTCATCGATAAACGAACTTTCAGCTGGGAACGTAAGATAGATTTGATACGAACTAGGAAGCACTGCTCCTGTATCATTTCCTTGGCACCTGCATTCATATTTTGGAGCATCCTCTGCTAGCACAACTGAATGCTGCCCGTGTGGTCTAAAATTCAACCGAAAAAAATTGAAAATATCAAAATTAAGTTGCAATAGAGCCACCATTCAAACTAAAAAACACTAGCGTTTGGAACATGAATGTATCTAGGCAATTTTATAAAAAATATTTTCTACAATAATTAGGCTATATTAATGAAATTGATTTTAAGTGGGTTTTATGATGATGGTTCTAGATCGATATAGTTATTTTTCCAATTTGAATAATCATTTATCCAAAACAATATGTTTACTACAAAACATACTATCTAAAAATTAGTTATCCTGAAACAAATCATACAATTAATTTCCAGTTATTTTTTATCCAACATTCAGAAAAAAGTTAATGCCGCATGTCAAATTGAAAATCAAATTGCAATCCAATTTGCGATCTTTTCTTCTTTTAAATTAAAATGGTATAGATTGTAGATCACAAAAGTAATACCTATCGATTAGGCGGATATTATTCAACCGAGCAAGCAACTTCGTCAAACAAAAGCCAGCTTTCCCATGTCTTTGGCTCTCAGTAAGATATCCCTCGGCTTGAAGACTCTTCCCATATTTTTCATGGTACATTGAAGGCAACGAAGCTATTGAGACGGGAATCCCATTGTTTGCTTTAAAAAGTTCACTAATCTCAGCTTCCAATTGCTCGAGCGACCCGAGAGGGAGGTCATCATTATAAAACAACTCATTCACATTCACGTCATAAGCCAGATCATGCAAGAATTTACAATAGCTGCCATGCCTACTGTCATGACCCGAAATATTAACTCGTGATCAGCACTTGAATCACGCAACGTCTAAAGTCGTAACGTAATTTAAGTAACCTGAAACCCAGAAATCTAAATCTTTTAAAGAAAATAAAAGAGGTGAAGTTTTGAAATAAATGTATAATGAAATCAAGTTTTCATAAATGCATGGAAAAGAGACATAAATAATGCAAGTGAAATTTACTAGTTTGAAAACATGTTTCGTCTTTTAAAAATTTGACAGCACCTCCTTTATATTTTTTTTGATCCAAAACCAAAATACATGAAAATATAAAGGCATCCCCAAGCGGGAGCTACCTCTTCGCCAACCGGCGGATCACAACCACGCAAGACAGTATATATATGAATATGACGCCCAACGGCGAAGATCACCACAACAGATAAAGAATTAAGCGAGATATCAACCCAATATGCGAACATAAAACCCATCGCTCAAGTCTCGCACTAACAGTCTTGCTAAGTCTCATTACTTATACAAATACTAGTTTTGATTTGATGGAGTTAACTAGATACAATATGAAATATAGATACAAGAGTGGGTACGATACAAATGTCCCACCTACCAATGCAAAACACCCGAATGCAACTGTGTGCTAGCGAAGCCGCTACTGATCCATGCGGTCTACCTACAAGAACTGCGGCACAACGGGGGTGAGTTGCCAACTCGTGAGTAGAAAGACATCTACAAGTAGAAATCGAATAAACGACGACTCCTAAGTCAACTTTATCATAAAGTTAATACTATGATATCTAGGGTGACCAGGTCGTATATGTGCCAACTGTAAGTCCACATTACCTATCCCCGGTTCTTTGGGTTGCGGAAATGGTGAAAAACGATTTTTTTTTGGGGTTAACATGGACTCAAAATACAGATCTTTGTTAAACAACTATCTAACAACCTAACTAGGAGTTTCACCTACTCGGTTAGGGGGTTATACTTTAACTTGAACTCCTTCTCTTCGACTCCTTGTGATGGTCGGATCGGCCTCACCTCGTCGTCTCCTTGTGCCGAAGATGGATCCACCCGAAAGCTTCTACCTTTGGCTTCAACCTCAAACTAGAGGAAACTAGAACACTTGGCTTGCTATACTTTGTGCACTAGGATGAGTAGAGAAGTGTTTTGGGTTTTTATCTCCATGGTTCTTGTTTCTCAACACATGAGACAATAGAACCATGAACTAGAGAGAGAGCAAGAGGAAGAGGGAGAGCTTGAGGATGAGAGGAGAGCTTTCATGGGAGAGAAAGCAAATGATAGAATGAGCAAGACTTTTCTCACCCTTGCTCTCATAATCCAAAATAATCATAACCAATAATAATAATTGAGTATTATGTGATGGTTCAAGTCAAATAGCAATATCATTTCATGCACTCATTTTGTAAAGAATAACAAGCAAGCAAAAGTCTTTACTATGAAATGATAGCCATTGTAATGATGATGGTCAACAAGTCCAAGCTAGTCAACCGGTCAACTAAGTCAACAAGTTAACAAAGTCAACATTTCAACCCAACAATTGCACAATAATATTTAATTAATATTATCATTAATCATATTTCTTATTCTCATTAGGGTTTAGTAAAAGTCAACAGTCAACAACCCTCATGAGAATCCTCTGCCTCTGTCTCTGTCAACCGTGCATACGCACCCGCATCCGCGTTCCGGGGAACACGAATACAACCGAGATAAAATCAATCCCAAAACGTATACTAGGATCTGGCTTAAACTAAAGCCCGCTAGTAATAACTGCCCGGACACCAAACGCGCATAAGTGCGCAGATGTGACCGAACCCTGTCGCAAAACCACGCGACCTCTGCTCTTTTACCTAAAGGCGAATAGCTCTCTGTGTGGGACTCTAAAGACTCGACACTACGCTGGCAGTGGGTTTAACCATAGACCGCAAGCGGCACTAGCTGTGCGTAACGGCCCCCCAGGTAGATGCCGATAAGAAGACGGACGAGGTGAAACCCATTTGAACTCCTACTGAGCCTGAATATGACAGTCTCCGTACAGTCCGGTCCGTTCGTCTGAGAATATCGCATGGCGGGCCTAGGGGGTGGTAAACGTCAGTCCCCTAATAGCGGTACAAGTCGTGTCGGAGTGTAGCCCAGAACACCCTGAGATAACACTGGAAACCTACTAGTATATCTCGCTTGCCCTGGCCAGAGATTACTTGTGTAATGGCTCTCCTAGACACAGCGCGATATCAACCCCTAATACCGGGAGAGACGAATCCTGTCTAACCGTCACTGCCTCCAAGTGCTTCGGGACTACACCCAACTACTACCTGTTTGCACGACTCCTTTGAGCCGTGGTAGGGTAGTAATCTAAGTACAGTGGGAACACAATCGAGGTGAAGTGACAGTGTCAAGTCAGTGGACTAAGCTGTACTCATGTCACCTGGGAACTGATAACTGACGATAGGTATAATACCATCCAACAGTTCCCGACGAGCCCTGTCCAGTGTACTCGCAACCTAACGAGCACCCGCATACTATCTCAAGTACGACGTACTGACGGCTGTGGGACAGACCGTCTCCCCTGCTGGGATGAGAAGCGTATACGCTAGTCTACTCCGGAGTATCGATGCCCTGTCTTGATAATCCTACGACTAGGGACCTGTATAAGGATGTGCTTGTAGATTACCCAGCCCCCACGAGTGTGATTGCCATCACAACGCTGGTAATCAAGCAAAGATCCTAAGGGTTCTACTAATGTGTATAGGTGATATGCTATAAGAAACACATGTACACACATTGAAGTAGAAACAAACCAAGTAGCATACTACCATTTTGAGCAAGATTGTCTATACAACGGTGAATATCCCAAGCTTCCATTAAGTAATATACAAACTAGTATGATACAGTAATGGCCTCTAGGGCATATACACTAACAATCTCCCACTTGCACTAAGGCCATGTACTGGCGTATCGGATGTTAGTGTATATGCCCTAGAGGCCATTACTGTATCATACTAGATTGTATATTACTTGATGGAAGCTTGGGATATTCACAGTTGTATATACAATCTTGCTCGAAATGGTAGTATGCTACTTGGTTTGTCTCTGCTTTAATATGTGCATGTGTTTCTTTTAGCATACCGCTGATATACATATTAGTAGAGCCCTTAGGATCTTTGCTTGATTACCAGCGTTGTGATGGCGCTCACACTCGTGGGAGCTGGGTGATCTATAAGCACATCATTATACAGGTCCCTAGTCGTTGGACTATCGAGACAGGGCATCGATACTCCGGAGTAGACTAGCGTATGCGCTTCTCATCCCAGCGTGGGAGACGGTCTGTCCCACAGCCGTCAGTACGTCGTACTTAAGATAGTATGCGGGTGCTTGTTAGGTTACGAGTACACTGGACAGGACTCGTCGGGAACTGTTGGTTGGTATTATACCTATCGTCAGTTATCAGTTCCCAGGTGACATGAGTACAGCTTAGTCCGCTGACTTGACACTGTCACTTCGCCTCGAGTGTGTTCCCACTGCACTTTGATTGCTACCCTACCACGGCTCAAAGGAGTCGTGCAAACAGGTAATTTTTGGGTGCAGTCCCGAAGCACTTGGAAGCAGTGACGGTTAGACAGGATTTGTCTCTCCCGGTATTGGGGGTTGACATCGTGCTGTGTCCAGGAGAGCCATTACACGAGTAGTCCCTGGCCAGGGCAAGCGAGATATACTGGTAGGTTTCCAGTGTTATCTCAGGGTGTTCTGGGCTACACTCCGACACGACTTGTACCGCTATTAGGGTACTGACGTTCACCGCCCCCCTAGGCCCGCCATGCGATGTGTCAGACGAACAGACCGGACTGTACGGAGACTGTCACATACAGGCTCAGTA
Organism: Agapanthus africanus; assembly: GCA_030015575.1. NCBI lineage: Eukaryota > Viridiplantae > Streptophyta > Magnoliopsida > Asparagales > Amaryllidaceae > Agapanthus > Agapanthus africanus. The sequence continues at coordinate 175,859,433 of CM057347.1, read as the reverse complement.
GGAGTTCAGATGGGGTTCACCTCGCCAGTCTTCATATCGGCATCTACCTAGGGACCGTTACGTACAGCTAGTGCCGCTTGCGGTCTGTGGTTAAACCCACTGCCAGCGTAGTGTCAAGTCTTTAGAGTCCCACACAGAGAACTATTCGCCTTTAGGCAAAATGAGTAGAGGTCGCATGGTTTTGCGACAGGGTTCGTTCACATCCGCGCATTTGTGCACGTTTGTTGTCCGGACAGCTTATACTAGCGGGCTTTGGTTTAAGCCAGATCCTAGTATATGATTTGGGATTGGTTTTATCTCTTTGTATTCGTGTTCCTCGGATCACGAATACGGATGCGTATGCACAGTTGCTTGAGACAGAGGGAGAGGACTTTGATTAGGGTTAATGACCATTGTCATTTTATTAACCCTAATGCTTATGTGTGTATTATGGTTAATTGATATTAGTTTATTATAATTGTGCATGGTTATGGTTGTTGACCATTTGACATTCTTGACTTGTTGACCTTGGTTGACACTTTGACCATCATCATTTCATTTGGAAGATGCTCTTTGATCCTTGCAATTTGCATTAAAAATGAAATGATAATGGTCATGTCTTGATTAAGCCATGACGATTATCTCACTAATTATCTAATTACAATAATTCACACATATATGAGAGAATGCTTCATATTTTCTCTCATTCTATTTTTTACTTTCTCTCTCTTGTTCTTCCTCTCCCTCAAGCTCTCCCCTCTCATGTGTTGAGAAACACTTGAGCTTGAGAAAAACCACTTCTTGATAATCTCTACTCTCATCTAGGGTTCTTGGATTAGCACTTCTAGCACCCTAGTTACTTCTAGCTTGGAGTTGAAGCCAAAGGTCGAGGCTTTCGGGTGGATCCTTCTTCGACGTGAGAAGACGACAAAGGTGATCCCTTTCTACTACTCCAAGGAGCAAGGAGAGAAGGACATAAAGCCCTAGGTATAACCGTTCTAACCCTTAGCTAGTTTCTAGTTAGTTTTAGCTTGTTTTTGTTTAGCAAAGATCCTTCTTTGTCTAGTCCATGTTGCCTATAGTTGATAAAAATTTGATTTTTATTCCGTTTTCCGCCTCCCCGTAAGTACCGGGGTGGGCAACGTGGACTTACAGTGGTATCAGAGCCTAAATAAACATAAACTAGCTAGGTAGTGAAAGTGTATGGAAGTTTGATCGGAAAAATCGAAAAACCAATATATCAAAACCCTAACTTTCTGTTAAATTTTTTCCTGCTCAAAATAAAATTTATCATACTCCAAAAATAGTCTCAGGGTTTTGTGAAGAAAGCTACCAAACCCGGTCCAGTGAATCGACCAAAGCGCCGCGGTTGCGCGGCAATAGCAAGCTATTGCCGCGCAACCGCGGCCGAGTTGGCTCGGCTCTGGGTCGAGTTTGGTGCAGTGTTCTTCTGGTATGGTTTTGGGATTTTTAAGATGGTTTATATGTGCCCAGATTTTCCAGAATAGAAATTTGATTTTGGGGGCCTATAAATCCTTATTTTTTATCGAACTTCACTACAGTTTGACTAAAGGGTTATATCTGTGATGTTTATATGTATTGAACGTCGGCTAATCGCTATATGTCGATTAGTGGGGGTTATACATATCTGTGATCTATGTTTGATGATGGTATGTGTATATGAATGTGTTGGATTGTCGCGGGTGAATAGCCGGGGTGGATGTGAGATGATTGTTTCTTTTTCTTTCATTCATTGTAATATGTAAATTGATGTAATAATATTATTTGTATGGCCGCGCAACCGGGTCGGGGTTGTAGCCGTCATTGTATAATTCTTTTTACTGTTTTTGCTCCTAGGATAGACCCATGGAGGGGGTGCACAAACTACCGGGTATCTCGAAGTGCCGAGTGGCCTACTCACAGTGGTGAGGGAGGTTGCTTCACTTCGGGTACTTGGCGGGTAGTTTGCCGCACCCGTAGGGGTCTTGGGTGGGGTATTGGCTATTCACCGCGACCGTGTAATCCGCTTTTCGTTGCAGGCTCGAATGGATTGCGGATTCCTAGTATATCCAATGTATTCATCTGTGATCTGTAATGTCTATCATTGCTATATATTTATATATGATAACTATTTAGGCGTTGCTTATGTTTTACAGCCGCGCTAGCCCAGCCCCCGCTCTGTCGTTAGTTAAGTAATCTAACGGGTGATGACGGGGCCCCGTGGCGAATGCGAATGGCATAAGCATACGTCATATTTTGGTTGTTTTCTGCAATGGTAGGATTAAATGATGGGACGCATTAAAAGAACTAATGCAAGAAAATAAACCAAGTAAAAATCGATTGGAACACTTTGAAAACCACTCGGTTCTTTTCAAAACTAAACTTTTAAACGCGTAGCTTGAACCACTCCTTTTAAAAGCTATCTCATTCCATCGATTATGTTGGAGATAGTGCCCTCAGAGTCAATTATTAGGTCACAGGTACGTGATTGCAATGATTGATGGAGGACCTATCCCGGTAGGACAGTCTTACTCGAGATGATAGTATGCTATCTGGTTTACCTTTATCATCGTGTACTGTTTTAAGTGACCTGACACGTCGCTATTACACGTTGATAGAGCCCCTAGGATTCTTGCTTGACCACCAGCAGTATGAGGGCGATCATATAAGTGGGAGCTGGGGGTCTATAAGCATATCCTTAAAAGGTCCCTAGTCGTGAGAGTTTCGAGACAGGGCATCGATTCTCCATAGTAGACTAGTGTATACAGTCGAGACCCCGACGAGGGGCGGTGGCCGGTCTCACAAGCCACCGGTGTCAGTTGGATCACCTAAGATGTATACAGGTGCTCATTGGGTTATGAGTACACCGGACAGGACTCGCCGGGAACATGCTAGTTGGTCATATACCAGACGTCAGATGGCAGTTCCCTGGTGACATGTGTGCAGGTTAGTTCATCGACCTGGGGATCGTCATTTGTCTCGTGTGAGTTCCCACTGTACTTTGATTACTACCCTACCACGGCTCAAAGGAGTCGTGCAAACAGGTTTTAGTTGGGTACAGTCCCGAGCCACATGGAGGCAGTGAGCGTATCTTCAGGGGTTCGTCTCTCCCGGTATTGGGGGTGAGGTCGCGCTGTGTCTAGGAGAGCCATTACACGAAGCCCTCGGCCGAGGCAAGGAGATTTACTGGTAGGTATTCCAGTAGTATCTCAGGGTGTTCTGGGCTACACTCCGACACGACTTGTACCGCTTTTGGGGGTCTGACTTTTACCAACCCCCTAGGCCCGCCATGCGATGCTCATAGACGAACGGACCGGACTGTACGGATATTGTCACTGACAGGCTCAGTAGGGTTGTCAGGCTGAGTTCGCTCGCAGACGTCCCTTTTAGTCAGTACCTGGTAGCCCGTTACGTATTGGCTTATACCTCTGACGTACTAGTGGTTAAATCTACAACCAAGGTGTTGACGAGTCTTTAGAGTCCCCCACATTCTGTTGCTCAGCTTTCGGGTGAAAAGTTGTAGAGGCCGTATGGAGATATGGCAAGGTCCGATCAGATACGTGCGGTATTGCACGGATCAGGATCGGACAGTTTGTACTAGTGGCCGTATGGTTTTATGGCAGGGTTCGATCAGATACGTGCGGTATTGCACGGATCAGGATCGAACGGATATTACTAGCCAGCTTTGGTATAAGCCGGATCCTAGTATAGTACAGTGTAGATTTTGTCTCATTGCATTTCTATTTCGGTCGAAATACAGATGCGAGTGTGTATGCACAGTATCGGGGTTTTCCTGTAATTTATTACGGGACCAGTTTTTTGGAGTTGCCAGTTTGCTTTCCGTTTCGACCAATTTCCTTTGTTCCGTTCATTGGCCGAAGATTGGTGGAGGAGGGCTTATTTGCATTGTTGCAAATAAGTGGTTGTGGAGGGGGTCTTTGCATCTTTGTTTTATCATGATGGCTTTCATGTGGTGCACCATCCATTGACCTTGACTTCTTGACTTCTTCATGATGGCTTGACTTTTTGAAGTCATCATGCTTGATGATGGGTTATGATATGGTTGTGGAGTGTTGGTTTTAGTTTGTTATCATGTTTTTGCATGATAGTTTTTCTCCCTCTCTCTCTTGCTTTATGAGGTTGATTATCTTTTGATACACTATCCTCACTCTCATTCTCTCCTCCCTCTCTAGTTATGGCCGGCCAAGCTTGGAGGAGGGGTTGCCCATTTTTGTAGTGGGGATTTTTGCTCTCTTGATGTTAGAAAAATCCCCAAGTTCCTCCACATTGTTCTTGTATCATCCCTCCACCTAAAATGGCATCTCCATGAACCCCAAAGTGAGACTTGAGGACTACATATTCTACAGCAAACCTTGGGCACGTCGAGTAGCCGGCTTCGTGCCCGAGTTGCCTCGGCATTGAGGTGGGAGCCCGTAAAAGAAGTAGGCGATGTGGTGCACTTCCGGCGACGAGGAGGAGACGGGACATTCCGTAGGAGATCGGGACGATGGCGAGAAGACCGGAGGACTTGGATCGTCGGTATATCTCTATTCCCTTTCTTGTAGATAGCTAGGACTAGTTAGTGGTTCGATCCGGGTATTAGTGCGCGGCGGTTTGCCAGTTCAAGAAAATTTAAGTTTATCACCGCTTTCGCATTTGGCCGTCGGATTGACGGCCGGGGCGCCGCCGTGCACTTACAGTGGTATCAGAGCCTCGCCATTAACTTAGTCTAACTTGGTTTAATGTGTTTTGCATTTCCTATCGACCAAAATTCTAAAATTCGCATTTTTGCTTGCATCAGTTTTCTGTTAAAATTTTCTGGTGTCGAAAAATTTTTCAGGTTACAGAAAAGTGATGTACTGGAAAATATAAGAGATCTGTGAAAATTCGATATAGTGTCTCCACAGTAGGAGCGCGGAACCGCGGCCAAACCCCCCCTTGGGCCGCGGTTCCGCCGCACTCTATTGGGTTCACTGCACCAAATTTTTACAGAGGCTTTCTGGGGTTAAAATTGTGGTTTTGGAATATTAATTTTGGGCCCAGAATTTCTTGATGTGCTACAGTAGTACTTGGGGGCCCACTTGTTAAAGTTTGATCGATCGGATATTTTAAACACATTATTTCACAGTATTTACATTATATCTGCGACCGTGAATGTCACTTGATCGGTAAATCCGGTCTAACTGCTATAGCCCGGTTAGACGGATTTGCGAACGTGACTTTCACGTTGATGTTTTGTTTTTGCTGTGATGTTGCGGATCGGTCGTGGGGGATAGCCTGGATGCAATGCTAGTACTGTTGTGGTTGTATTATGTACATTTGATATTGCGGGGCGAGCGTCCGACATGTGGACTGCCGTCACTGCCTGATTGTATTATTATTTTGGGGCACGACCTGGTTGCGGTCGATGTACCCGTTGTATGTATATTTTACTTTCTGTACTAGGGTTACCCCGCGGTGGGGTGCACGGATAGCCGGGTTCTAGAGGGCAACAAGCCCGCATCTCATGGCATTGAGACGGAGGGGGCTTCACTCTTGAATTGGCGGGCTATTCGCCGCACTCGTAGGGGGTACAGGTTGACCCAGGAGGGGTGCCCGAGTTACCGGATTCCGTGAAGTGCTGGGTGGTCCATTCACGATGCTGAAAGGGGCTACCTCGCTTCAGGTTTTGGCGGGTAACTTGCCGCGCCCGTAGGGGTCTAGGATTTCATTGCGCAGGCTATCCACACGACCAGGGGAACGTCGGGTTTCAGTAGTGGCTCTGTGAAACCCGGGGATCCCAGATATCTGTATTGTTTCTGTGATGCTGTTCATTTTCTGTGATGTTGCATTTTATTCACGCCTTGAGCGAAATATAATATATTGGTATATATATTAGTAGATGTTGTATATGTTTTGCATCCGCGCTAGTCCAGTCCCCGCGCTGTCGTTAGTTAGCTAACCTAACGGGTAATGACGGGACCCAGTGGCTAATGCGGATGGCATATACGTACATCAGTATATTTTCGTTCTTTGTGGTGTGATCAATTGATGGGACTGCGTTGATTCGGATCAATGCAAGTTAAAAACAAACCTAATCTGATGTTGTTGGAACACTTTTCAAAAGGCTGTTATTGCAAGGACGTTCACTTTTGTTTTGCATCGTGGTATTCAGTTGGAATATCCTGCTCCTCAGTCGATGAGGCAAGGGCCGAGATCCCTTCACCGGGAGTGACCCCTTGGACAAAAAGTTTGCGTCAGGGCATTAACTTCACTATAGCCGATTATTTTTGCTTTGCACCGTGGTATTCAGTTGGAATATCCTGCACCCCATTCTACGGGGAAAGAGCCGAGATCCCTTCACCGGGAGTGACCTCTTTAGCAAAGGTTTTCGTCACTATATTTTCAAAAAGCTATCCGTTCCTTCAACGATATCAAGTTTTTTACGTTAAAGGTTTTCGCCAGAAACCATTCGTAGCCCTCCGTCGTTTCATATGGGTAGTCAATAGTATTCAAGCTGTGTTTGTTGGCCAAAGTCAAGGCACAGTGTTTGGTAGCTGTTGGTTATTCATATGCAGCATAGATAGATGCGTTGGTTTGGAACAGTCGTACTGCCTTGTTGGCCAAAGTCAAGGGTATGTACGGGTGGATTCAAAACAACCTGGAGAATGACGGGCAGAACTTGACATGTGACTTATGATTTGTTGGCCAAAGTCAAGGTCATAAGAGCATGGGGAAGAAATCACATCGGGAGTTTCAAAAGAACTGAAACTTGCCAGATATGAACATACCTTCTGGAGTGTGATAATGTGAGCGGATTCCGTCACGTTATCATGCGGTGATAGTTGGATCCCGATTCCCACTGATGAGTTAGTTTACTCCTCGGGTGACCCCAACTAATTCTTCTTTCAGGTTTGGAGGAGAATTTGAGGTACAGTGGGAGGTTTCCTGATTAGATAAATTGGTAACCATTCTGATCTAGGTTAGAGTGCACGCTGAGTGTTTCTTTTCTCTCTCTCTCTGGCAGCGACCATTGACCCGACCCTAAGACTATGACTCAGTGACCAAGTTGACCGAACCTTCTTAACACTGGCTTTTGGATTGTCAGAGTTGCAAACCTCATTGCCACTCCTACTTTTACCCTTTTCTCCAGGACACCCCGTTTTACTACGAACGTCCACTTCCATTGGACAAAACCATCGTATGGTTAGATACGAACTCGAAAGAATTTATTCGAGGATGGTTTCAGGTTCTGGAGAAAACGGATAGGATTATTCAGTTGTCTTTTCCTTTTTACCTTCTCTCAAGTTGCGAGTACTCCTTGGTTTAGGAGATAGTACACCTATTACGCAAATTGGATAGTCTTCTTCCAAACCATAGGCAGGTGCCGACCGGTAGGGAATGAAGAAAACCAATTAGCATAACGATGGTGTGCAGAAGGTATTAGGTTAAGACAAAGCAAGGGATTAGTAAGAGGGCAAAGTAAATTGCGACTGATATTCACGACCAAACCAGGTATTTCGTTACCACTCCCACATCACCTTTGTATTTCTCCAGGACACTCCGTATCACTACGAAGATCCACAGTTTATTTGGATACTCCATCGTATGGTTATATACGAACTCGAAAGGAACTTGTTCCAGTTCGGGGATGGATTCTGGTCCAGGAGAAATAGGAATAAGGTTTATTTGGTTGTCTTTTATCTTCACCTTCTCTCGCATTACGAGTGTTCCTAGGATTGGGACAGTATACCCATTATGCTTATTGGATAGTCTTCTTCCAAACCATAGGCTGGTGCCGAACGGTAGGGAAGGAAGAAAACCATTTGGCCTGAGGGGTGTGCGGAAGGTAAAGACTAAAGACATAAGAAGGGATTTGGAGAGGTGGCAAAGGATTATACGGTTACAGTCGTGAATCTGGAAGAGGCATTACTAGGAATACCGGGATACCCCATCGAAACATTTCAATGTTTCAGTCTCACTGTGTACTGTTAAAGGAAAACTGATTTCCCGATTAGATACTTAATCCAGGGTATGTATTTACCAGTTACGATTCTCACATCTGTATGGCTTTACAGATGATGAGTGGGAGTAAGTTATTGGGAATTGGGTGATCATCCTCATTATATCGGGATTCGTTGTAATCGGTGATATTTGAGGAAATCACCTGGGCTGTTTGCCGGTCGGCAAATGTTTGGTTTTGAATATCCGCTGTCATGCACCAATTTCAAATTGATATATCTGTACGTCTATTTTCATGGAGTGAGATATACCTTTTTGAAATTATGTCTACGACATTTACCTATATCAGTGGATGGTTAGGTAAGGAGCATTAAACAGCGGTGTAATTCTTCTTAACCATAAGTACAGTTTTTAACCTACGACACACAGTGAGTGAGTTATCAGACTCAAGGGACTTGTACAGAGTATTGTATGATGTCCAGGGTCCATCAGGACAGAGGGGTTGGTCCTCGTACTATATTCGGTTTACTTATGACTTCTCTAGTTTTTAGACAGGTGTTTCGTGGAAACACAGGGTCCGAATTTGGAGAAGTTATAGGTATTTGAATAGAGTAGAGAACCAGGTGTAGCAAGTATCGGGATTCTTCAAAGTGATCGAAGATGTAGATACTTGTATATGGTATTCAGTTGATAGTAGTGATTAAGAGAAATTGCTTCTCTTTCAGGTTACTCATAATTGGAAGCATTCCTAAGTTGAGTAACGCTGATCGGCCTCCTTCCATTTAGTTGACATGCACTGGAGACAGCTGCATAATTTGAATCTGGTTCAATTAAATCAGTGCCTCTGGTTCTATATTAGATATAGAACAGTTCATATCTTAACGATGTTAAGGTACGGGGAGTTGTCCGGTTTATGATTAAAACCAGACACTGGACAACTCAAGGCACGTTTCTGTAATGGCTGTTTGTGGGTTGACCCAGGCTATGACGAGGGTTGACTTTCTACCATCTGGATGAACAATAGCGATATTGTTCTAGACTCGCCACAGTTTTATTAAAAATGGATTTTTTTTTTCAGAAAGCAGTAATGGGAGTATGGTAGAACTGGAAGTGATTCCAGAACTACAAACGATTACTGAAGATTTGATAAGGAACCTAAAGATTCAATCTGGATTGACATTCCATTGGCCACTCCGCAGATACGGTGGGTAACTTCAGGCACCCGAGAGGTACTCCGGTAGCCTCAAGGACGGTGACAGGGGAGTTCTTGTTTACCCACATTTGCCATTGCTGTTGTTCCAGACTGTGAGACCCGGCAGGAGGATGAGTATAGCGTCGTTCTGAACTCGTTTTAGAAGTGTACGTCTATATGACTCTGCCAGAGGGTTGTCGTAGTCAGTGGGAGCAGCGGAAGCATTGGTGGACAGGTAGCTTATGTCTATTTATAGACTAAAGCAGATGTAGCGGAGATAGATCATCTATTTCTGACGTGACAGTCATGGGTTTGACTTCATCAGAATAGGGGATGGATCTGTTGAGAAGGTAGTAGCGTGTGATATCCTGGTATTTGGATGACATACACAGAGTAGGAAAAGAAACTCCTATACTACAGTCGGTTATACTTTGGTCGTCACACAGTGGTTTCTCCACAAAGGAAATGGATTTTATATCAGACATACTGGTTACTAGATCTATGGTTTTAGATCTAGGTTTGGGTGGTTTTCCAATCAGGGTACTTTGACAGCATTCTAAGGGTATTTAGAATGGACGACTCCTGGCACGGTAGTGTACCTGCAGGTAATGGAGTCACCCTCTCTAAAGGTGTCTTACAGACTAAAGGGGAGAGGGACGTGCATGATTGGCAGATCACTTGCTCAGGCAATTGAGTCAATCATGAGATGTCAAGTACCACACCAGATGTTGTTCTTGCACTAGATACAATAAGTTGATATTGATCCTATCCTGGAGAAACAGTCGGAAGCAGTTTTAGAACATAAGTGGATGTTCTAGGGATATGATAACGACAGCCTTATTCGGGAGACAGTTATCATTCCAGGCTTCCAAGGTGACATGGACGACAAGGAGGTTGTCAGAGTTATAGTTTTTCCTTCTGACGAGGGGCAGTATTTTGGACAGGTGGTCCAAGGCAATACTGAGGGTGGCATGGCGCAGGATACTGATTAAGTTCAGTTGACGATACAGTCTAAGAAGTTTGGATTTGCAGTTCATTTGTGAGCTATGTCCCATCAGACATCCAGACACATTCTAAGACAGGTATTGCTCATTTCGGGAGATGGGCTTCTCCGTGAACTCGAGATATAGAGAGACATAGAAAGAGACATCAAGGCGGATCCACTCACTGAGGCTATTCCTCGAACGCAATAGTTTCGCAAACGAGCTTTGTGAGACTGACTAGTAGAGGAGTTGGGTGTTCGGTATCACACGGGCTGTGAGTATGCAACATCGCAATAATTAGCCTTGAGTGCAAGTGGGAGATTGTTGGAGATAGTGCCCTCAGAGTCAATTATTAGGTCACAGGTACGTGATTGCAATGATTGATGGAGGACCTATCCCGGTAGGACAGTCTTACTCGAGATGATAGTATGCTATCTGGTTTACCTTTATCATCGTGTACTGTTTTAAGTAACCTGACACGTCGCTATTACACGTTGATAGAGCCCCTAGGATTCTTGCTTGACCACCAGCAGTATGAGGGCGATCATATAAGTGGGAGCTGGGGGTCTATAAGCATATCCTTAAAAGGTCCCTAGTCGTGAGAGTTTCGAGACAGGGCATCGATTCTCCATAGTAGACTAGTGTATACAGTCGAGACCCCGACAAGGAGCGGTGGCCGGTCTCACAAGCCACCGGTGTCAGTTGGATCACCTAAGATGTATACAGGTGCTCATTGGGTTATGAGTACACCGGACAGGACTCGCCGGGAACATGCTAGTTGGTCATATACCAGACGTCAGATGGCAGTTCCCTGGTGACATGTGTGCAGGTTAGTTCATCGACCTGGGGATCGTCATTTGTCTCGTGTGAGTTCCCACTGTACTTTGATTACTACCCTACCACGGCTCAAAGGAGTCGTGCAAACAGGTTTTAGTTGGGTACAGTCCCGAGCCACATGGAGGCAGTGAGCGTATCTTCAGGGGTTCGTCTCTCCCGGTATTGGGGGTGAGGTCGCGCTGTGTCTAGGAGAGCCATTACACGAAGCCCTCGGCCGAGGCAAGGAGATTTACTGGTAGGTATTCCAGTAGTATCTCAGGGTGTTCTGGGCTACACTCCGACACGACTTGTACCGCTTTTGGGGGTCTGACTTTTACCAACCCCCTAGGCCCGCCATGCGATGCTCATAGACGAACGGACCGGACTGTACGGATATTGTCACTGACAGGCTCAGTAGGGTTGTCAGGCTGAGTTCGCTCGCAGACGTCCCTTTTAGTCAGTACCTGGTAGCCCGTTACGTATTGGCTTATACCTCTGACGTACTAGTGGTTAAATCCACAACCAAGGTGTTGACGAGTCTTTAGAGTCCCCCACATTCTGTTACTCAGCTTTCGGGCGAAAAGTTGTAGAGGCCGTATGGAGATATGGCAAGGTCCGATCAGATACGTGCGGTATTGCACGGATCAGGATCGGACAGTTTGTACTAGTGGCCGTATGGTTTTATGGCAGGGTTCGATCAGATACGTGCGGTATTGCACGGATCAGGATCGAACGGATATTACTAGCCAGCTTTGGTATAAGCCGGATCCTAGTATAGTACAGTGTAGATTTTGTCTCATTGCATTTCTATTTCGGTCGAAATACAGATGCGAGTGTGTATGCACAGTATCGGGGTTTTCCTGTAATTTATTACGGGACCAGTTTTTTGGAGTTGCCAGTTTGCTTTCCGTTTCGACCAATTTCCTTTGTTCCGTTCATTGGCCGAAGATTGGTGGAGGAGGGCTTATTTGCATTGTTGCAAATAAGTGGTTGTGGAGGGGGTCTTTGCATCTTTGTTTTATCATGATGGCTTTCATGTGGTGCACCATCCATTGACCTTGACTTCTTGACTTCTTCATGATGGCTTGACTTTTTGAAGTCATCATGCTTGATGATGGGTTATGATATGGTTGTGGAGTGTTGGTTTTAGTTTGTTATCATGTTTTTGCATGATAGTTTTTCTCCCTCTCTCTCTTGCTTTATGAGGTTGATTATCTTTTGATACACTATCCTCACTCTCATTCTCTCCTCCCTCTCTAGTTATGGCCGGCCAAGCTTGGAGGAGGGGTTGCCCATTTTTGTAGTGGGGATTTTTGCTCTCTTGATGTTAGAAAAATCCCCAAGTTCCTCCACATTGTTCTTGTATCATCCCTCCACCTAAAATGGCATCTCCATGAACCCCAAAGTGAGACTTGAGGACTAAATATTCTACAGCAAACCTTGGGCACGTCGAGTAGCCGGCTTCGTGCCCGAGTTGCCTCGGCATTGAGGTGGGAGCCCGTAAAAGAAGTAGGCGATGTGGTGCACTTCCGGCGACGAGGAGGAGACGGGACATTCCGCAGGAGATCGGGACGATGACGAGAAGACCGGAGGACTTGGATCGTCGGTATATCTCTATTCCCTTTCTTGTAGATAGCTAGGACTAGTTAGTGGTTCGATCCGGGTATTAGTGCGCGGCGGTTTGCCAGTTCAAGAAAATTTAAGTTTATCACCGCTTTCGCATTTGGCCGTCGGATTGATGGCCGGGGCGCCGCCGTGCACTTACAGATTATATCAAGTTCACTACGTTCACGGTTTCGCCAAAACCATTCGTAGCCCTGCGTCATTCCACATGAATGGTCAAAAAGTATTCAAGCTATGTATTTTGGCCAAAGTCAAGGCATAGTGATTGGTAGCTATTGGGTATTCATATGCAGCATAGATAGATGCGTTGGTTTGGGACAGTCGTGCTGCCATTTTGGCCAAAGTCAAGGGTAGGTACGGGTGGGTCCAAATTAACCAGGAGAATGACGGGTAGAACTTGACATGTGACTTATGATATTTTGGCCAAAGTCAAGGTCATAAGAGCATGGGGCAAAAATCCACATCAGGAGTTTCATAAGTACTGAAACTTGCTAGCACTGCATACCATTTGGAGTGTGATAGTTCTGGTAGGATTCCTTCGGTTTTATCACGCGATGGTATTTGGATCCCGATCCTACTGTGAGTATATGCTACTCCTCGGGAAAACTCTCACTTAACGATCAATGCTATAAACTTAGTAGGTGTCTAGAAAGGTGTTAGCGGGGCTACGCCCGCAGGGAAAAGATGTTACTTAATTAAGGAACTTCGCGAAAACGTTGGAAAACCTCCCTCGATGTACCGACACTGGCCTGGCTGAACGGTTAAGTAAGTATTGTACGGTGAGATTGATCCCGACTAATCCTTTCTTTACGGTTTGAGAAGGGATTCGAGAGACAGTGGGAGCCATCCTGTTTAGACAAACTAAAAACCACTCTAAACTTGCAAGAGCATCATGCTAAAGTGTTTCTTTTCTCTCTCTCCTAATTGCAGCGACCATTCAACATGACCGGACTTAAGTTATTACTAGATAAAAACATATTGACAGGGCCAAACTACAAAGATTGGCTCAGGAATGTCAAGATGGCAATCACTTATGACAAGTTAGGGTATGTCCTTACCACCAAAGCTCCCCCTGTCCCAGGTCCCAAAACCAGTGTCGCGGATAGGGAAATCCGTAAGACATGTGAAATAGATTGCGCGAAGGCCAAATGCCTCGTACTTGCCTTGATAGACAACGAACATCAGACGAGGCACGAGAATATGGACCTAGAGTCCATATTTCTTCATACAAAAGAACTGTATGGAGAGCAGTCTCGTATCGCCAGATACGAAGTGTCGAAGAAGTTGTTTTCGGAAAGGTTGGCCGTCGGATCATCGGTAGCGGAACACGTGCTTAAGATGATTGGCTACATAGAGGAGCTCGCGGACCTTGGGACCACGTTGGAGAATGAACTCTATACTGATTTGATTCTCCAGTCCCTTCCTTCCACTTACGCCCAGTTTATCCTTAACTTCAACATGCAAGGAAAAGAGGTTGAACTTTCCGAACTTCTGAACATGTTGAGGAGTGCAGAGGGCACCCTACAGAAGGGTAGGGAGACATCCACTTTGTTTGTAAGAGGATCTTCCTCTTCTAGGTCCAGGGCGAAAGCCAAGGGCAAGAAGAAGAAAATCCCCGCCAAACCAAGAGGCGGTGTCAGTAAAGTGGATACGAAGGGAAAAGAAAAAGCAACAAAGGTAGCGGGAAAACTGGTGGGGAAGGAAGAATGCTTCTATTGTCACAAAAGTGGTCACTGGAAACAGGATTGCAAGGCTTGGAAGGCCAGAACACAGGATTTGAAGCGAGTTGCGGCTTCAGCTTCAGGTGTGTATGTTATTGAAAACTGTCTATCAATAAACTCTACATCCTGGGTATTGGATACCGGATTAGGATCTCATATCTGTAATTCTTTGCAGGCGTTGATAAAGCGTAGAGTTTTGAAGGCAGGTGACATGACCCTCAGAGTTGCAAACGGTGCTAGCATGGATGCTGAGGCCGTGGGGGACTATCACCTGGGATTGTTGGATGGACACTTTTTGGTTTTGCGTAGTTGTTATTATGTACCAAATGCAACCTGTAATATCATTTCTGTATCTTTATTATCTAAAGAAGGTTATTAATTTGCATTTGTAAGTAATGTAGTGAACATTCACCTTAATCAAGTTTTGATTGGGTCCGGTACATTGAACAACGGTATATACGTATTAAACCAACTACAGATTTTCAATGTCCAGAATACACACAAAAGAAAGTCTCCAGAAATCAATAAAACTTTCTTATGGCATTGTAGACTGGGTCACATCAATGAGAGAAGGTTGACTAAGTTACATACAGAAGGATATTTGGATCCGTTCGAATATCAATCGTATACAACTTGTCAATCCTGTCTCAAGGGAAAGATGACAAAGACTCCGTTCACTAGACACGGAGTAAGAGCGAGCGAGCTCTTAGGACTCGTACACAGCGACGTGTGCGGTCTAATGTCTACACATGCACGAAGCGGTTATTCTTACTTCATTACTTTTACGGATGACTTTTCAAGGTACGGTTATGTCTTCTTACTGAAACATAAATCCGAGGCTTTTGAAAAATTCCAGGAATATAAGAATGAAGTAGAAAAACAAACAGGCAAAAGTATCAAGGCACTGAGATCTGATCGAGGTGGTGAATACTTGAGTGCCGAGTTCCTGGGTTACTTAAAAGAGAATGGAATTCTCCCTCAGCTTACTCCTCCGTACACTCCGCAACATAACGGTGTATCGGAGAGACGAAACCGAACCCTATTGGATATGGTACGGTCCATGATGAGTAACGCTGAGTTGCCGCGATCGTTCTGGGGATATGCGCTAGAATCAGCTGCATACCTTTTGAACCGAGTTCCAACTAAGACTGTGCCTACTACACCATATCAGATGTGGTGTGGGAAGAGACCCTATCTTAATCACGTTAAGACATGGGGATGTCCAGCTTTTGTAAAAAAAACAGCATGCGGACAAGCTCGAGGCACGCTCAGTACAGTGCAAGTTTGTGGGATATCTAAAGAACTCCAAGGGATATTTCTTCTATTGCGAAGAGGAAAAAAAGGTTTTCGTTTCTTGCCATGCCCACTTTTTAGAACACCGGTTCATAGAAAAAGAATTAAGTGGGAGCGCAATAGAACTGGAAGAAATTCCGGAACCACGAGCTATTACTGAAAGCTTAGTAGAACCAGAGGATTCGAAAGATCAGGACATTCCCCCGCCACTCCGCAGGAGTAGTAGGCAGTCTCATCCGCCCGAGAGATACTACGGTTTTCTCATTGACGGGGATAGAGAGGATTGCATCATAGACTGTGATGAGCCTACTAGCTTCCAGCAAGCCATTCAGAGCGTCGACTCGGTAAAATGGCTGGATGCAATGCGGACTGAAATGGAGTCCATGTACACCAACAAAGTATGGACGTTGGACATTGCTCCAGATGGGGTAAAACCCGTAGGATGCAAGTGGATCTTCAAAAGGAAGATTGGTGTAGATGGACAGGTTGAGACCTATAAAGCTAGACTGGTAGCAAAGGGTTTTCGTCAGCGACCTGGTTTGGACTATGACGAAACCTTTTCTCCAGTAGCTATGCTGAAATCCATTCGAATCCTTCTTGCCATTGCTGCCTTCCACGATTATGAGATTTGGCAGATGGACGTGAATACAGCTTTTCTAAATGGACATCTAGAGGAGTGTGTCTATATGGACCAGCCAGAGGGTTTCATTCAGAGTGGGAGCAGCGGAAAGGTGTGCAAGTTGCTTAAGTCTATTTATGGACTAAAGCAGGCATCGCGGAGTTGGAACATCTGTTTTGATGAGACGGTCAAAGAATTTGGCTTTATCAAAAATCCAGATGAACCATGCATCTATTGTAGATTTGTAGCGAGAACTGTAGTATTCCTCGTATTATATGTGGATGACATTCTCTTAATAGGAAATGACATTCCTATGCTACAATCTGTCAAGGGGTTCTTGTCACACAGGTTCTCCATGAAAGACCTGGGTGATGCCTCATACATTCTGGGTATCCGGATCTACCGTGATAGATCCAAGAGGATATTAGGACTTTCACAGTCCAGGTACATCGACACCATACTGAAGAGATTCAGTATGGAAGATTCCAAGCGCGGTAATCTACCGGCTTGTCACGGGATCACCCTCTCCAAAGAGATGTCTCCCAAGACTGATTTGGAGAGGGATCGCATGTCTATTATACCCTACGCTTCTGCGGTAGGCTCTATAATGTATGCGATGTTGTGTACCAGACCGGATGTGGCTTATGCACTGAGTGTGGTAAGCAGGTATCAGTCAAACCCTGGGGAGAAACATTGGATAGCGGTAAAGAACATTCTCAAGTACCTGAGAAGGACTAAGGAGATGTTCTTGGTGTATGGCGGAAAAGACCTCCAGATTGAGGCCTTTACTGACTCCAGCTTTCAGAGTGACAAGGATGATTCCAAGTCCATGTCGGGTTTTGTCTTTACCCTCAATGGCGGGGCGGTGTGTTGGAAGAGCTCCAAACAGGAAACCGTTGCCGACTCGACTATGGAAGCGGAATACATCGATGCATCTGATGCCGCAAAAGAAGCTGTCTGGATGATGAAGTTCTTGAGAGAACTTTAGGTGGTTCCGTCCATTGTTGACCCAATACCTCTGTATTGCGACAACAACGGGGCTATAGCTTTAGCAAAGGAACCCAGGTCCCATCAGAAATCCAGACACATCTTGAGGCAGTATCACCTGATCAGGGAGATCGTGGATCGCCAGGAGATCGTGGTTCGGAGGGTTACTTCAGAAGATAACACAGCAGATCCATTCACCAAGGCCTTGCCCCAGACTCAGTTCGAGCGGCTGATCGAGATGATAGGTCTTCGATACGCCAGTACATGGCCTTAGTGCAAGTGGGAGATTGTTAGTGTATATGCCCTAGAGGCCATTACTGTATCATACTAGCTTGTATATTACTTGATGGAAGCTTGGGATATTCACAGTTGTATATACAATCTTGCTCGAAATGGTAGTATGCTACTTGGTTTGTCTCTGCTTTAATATGTGCATGTGTTTCTTTTAGCATATCGCTGATATACATATTAGTAAAGCCCTTAGGATCTTTGCTTGATTACCAGCGTTGTGATGGCGCTCATACTCGTGGGAGCTGGGTGATCTATAAGCACATCCTTATACAGGTCCCTAGTCGTTGGACTATCGAGACAGGGCATCGATACTCCGGAGTAGACTAGCGTATGCGCTTCTCATCCCAGCGTGGGAGACGGTCTGTCCCACAGCCGTCAGTACGTCGTACTTGAGATAGTATGCGGGTGCTCGTTAGGTTACGAGTACACTGGATAGGACTCGTCGGGAACTGTTGGTTGGTATTATACCTATCGTCAGTTATCACTTCCCAGGTGACATGAGTACAGCTTAGTCCGCTGACTTGACACTGTCACTTCGCCTCGAGTGTGTTCCCACTGCACTTTGATTGCTACCCTACCACGGCTCAAAGGAGTCGTGCAAACAGGTAGTTTTTGGGTGCAGTCCCGAAGCACTTGGAGGAAGTGACGGTTAGACAGGATTCGTCTCTCCCGGTATTGGGGGTTGACATCGCGCTGTGTCCAGGAGAGCCATTACACGAGTAGTCCCTGGCCAGGGCAAGCAAGATATACTGGTAGGTTTCCAGTGTTATCTTAGGGTGTTCTGGGCTACACTCCGACACGACTTGTACCGCTATTAGGGGACTGACGTTCACCGCCCCCCTAGGCCCGCCATGCGATGTATCAGACGAACAGACCGGACTGTACGGAGACTGTCACATACAGGCTCAGTAGGAGTTCAGATGGGGTTCACCTCATCAGTCTTCTTATCGGCATCTACCTGGGGACCGTTACGTACAGCTAGTGCCGCTTGCGGTCTGTGGTTAAACCCACTGCCAGCGTAATGTCGAGTCTTTAGAGTCCCACACAGAGAGCTATTCGCCTTTAGGCAAAATGAGTAGAAGTCGCATGGTTTTGCGACAGGGTTCGTTCACATCCGCGCACTTGTGCACGTTTGTTGTCCGGACAGCTTATACTAGCAGGCTTTGGTTTAAGCCAGATCCTAGTATATGATTTGGGATTGGTTTTATCTCTTTGTATTCGTGTTCCTCGGATCACGAATACGGGTGTGTATGCACAGTTGCTTGAGACAGAGGGAGAGGACTTTGATTAGGGTTAATGACCATTGTCATTTTATTAACCCTAATGCTTATGTGTATATTATGGTTAATTGATATTAGTTTATTATAATTGTGCATGGTTATGGTTGTTGACCATTTGACATTCTTGACTTATTGACCTTGGTTGACACTTTGACCATCATCATTTCATTTGGAAGATGCTCTTTGATCCTTGCAATTTGCATTAAAAATGAAATGATAATGGTCATGTCTTGATTAAGCCATGACAATTATCTCACTAATTATCTAATTACAATAATTCACACATATATGAGAGAATGCTTCATATTTTCTCTCATTCTATTTTTTACTTTCTCTCTCTTGTTCTTCCTCTCCCTCAAGCTTTCCCCTCTCATGTGTTGAGAAACACTTGAGCTTGAGAAAAACCACTTCTTGATAATCTCTACTCTCATCTAGGGTTCTTGGATTAGCACTTCTAGCACCCTAGTTACTTCTATCTTGGAGTTGAAGCCAAAGGTCGAGGCTTTCGGGTGGATCCTTCTTCGACGTGAGAAGACGACAAAGGTGATCCCTTTCTACTACTCCAAGGAGCAAGGAGAGAAGGACATAAAGCCCTAGGTATAACCGTTCTAACCCCTAGCTAGTTTCTAGTTAGCTTTAGCTTGTTTTTGTTTAGCAAAGATCCTTCTTTGTCTAGTCCATGTTGCCTATAGTTGATAAAAATTTGATTTTTATTCCGTTTTCCGCCTCCCCGTAAGTACCGGGGTGGGCAACGTGGACTTACATCGGAGACCTATCATCTCGATCAGCCGCTCGAACTGAGTCTGGGGTAAGGCCTTTGTGAGTGGATCAGCAGTGTTATCTTCCGTATTTACTCTCTTCACCTCGATCTCCCGGCGATCTACGATCTCCCTGATTAGGTGGTATCGCCTCAAAATGTGCCTGGACTTCTGATGGGACCTGGGTTCCTTCACTAAAGCTATAGCACCGCTGTTGTCACAATACAGCGGTATTGGATCAACACTGGTAGGAACCACCTGAAGCTCCGTGAGGAACTTCTTCATCTAGACAGCTTCCTTTGCGGCATCGCAAGCAGCTATGTACTCCGCTTCCATAGTTGACTCAGCAACGGTTTCCTGCTTGGAGCTCTTCCAGCAAACCGCTCCTCCATTGAGGGTAAAGACATAACCCGACATGGACTTGGAGTCATCCTTGTCACTCTGGAAGCTGGAGTCAGAAAAGGCCTCGATCTGGAGGTCTTTTCTGCCATACACCAAGAACATCTCCTTAGTCCTTCTTAGGTACTTGAGAATGTTCTTTACTGCTATCCAGTGTTTCTCCCCTGGGTCCGACTGATACCGACTTACAACGCTCAATGCGTATGCTACATCTGGTCTGGTACATAACATCGCATATATTATAGAGCCTACCGCAGAAGCGTAGGGTATAATAGACATGCGATCCCTTTCCAAATCAGTCTTGGGAGACATCTCTTTGGAGAGGGTGATCCCGTGACAAGTCGGTAAATTACCGCGCTTGGAATCTTCCATACTGAATCTTTTCAGTATGGTGTCGATGTACCTGGACTGTGAAAGTCCCAACATCCTCTTAGATCAATCACGATAGATCTGGATCCCTATAATGCTGTTGGCATCGCCCAGGTCCTTCATGGAGAACCTCTGTGACAAGAATCCTTTGACTGACTGTAGCATAGGAATATCATTTCCTATTAGGAGAATGTCATCCACGTATAAGACGAGGAATACCACAGTTCTCCCTACAATCTTACTGTAAATGCATGGTTCATCTGGGTTTTTGATAAAGTCGAATTCTTTGACAGTATCATCAAAGCAGATTTTCCAACTCCGCGATGCCTGTTTCAGTCCATAGATGGACTTGAGCAACTTGCACACTTTACCGCTGCTCCCACTTTGAATGAATCCCTCCGGCTGATCCATATAGACGCACTCTTCTAAATTTCCATTTAGGAAAGCCGTCTTTACGTCCATATGCCAGATTTCATAATCGTGGAAGGCAGCAATGGCAAGAAGGATCCGAATGGATTTGAACATAGCCACTGGAGAAAAGGTCTCGTCATAGTCCAAACCAGGTCTTTGACGAAAGCCCTTTGCAACAAGTCTAGCTTTATAGGTTTCAACCTGCCCATTTACACCAATCTTCTTTCTGAAGATCCATTTGCAGCCTATGGGTTTTACCCCTTTTGGAGCAAAGTCCAAAGTCCTAACTTTGTTGGTGCACATGGACTCCATTTCGGTCCGCATTGCATCCAGCCATTTTACCGAGTCACCGCTCTGAATGGCTTGCTGGAAGCTAGTAGGCTCACCATAATCAATAGTGCAATCCTCTCTATCCCCGTCTATGAGAAAACCATAGTATCTCTCGGGCGGATGAGACTGCCTACTACTCCTGCAGAGCGACGTAGGAATGTCCTGTTCTTTCGAACCCTCTGGTTCTACTAAGCTTTCAGTAATAGCTCGTGGTTCTGGAATTTCTTCCAGTTCTATTGCGCTCCCACTTATCTGGTTTTCCAAAAACTCAGTTTCCAAGAAGCGGGCATGACGAGAAACAAAAACCTTTTGTTCCTCTGCGTAATAGAAAAGATACCCCATAGAGTTCTTTGGGTATCCCACAAACTTACACTGTACTGAACGTGTCTCGAGCTTGTCCGCATGCTGCTTTTTAACAAAAGCCGGACACCCCCATGTCTTAAAGTGTTTAAGACAGGGTTTCTTCCCACTCCACATCTGATATGGTGTGGTAGGCACTGACTTAGTAGGAACTTGGTTCAAAAGATATGCAGCTATTTCTAGTGCATAACTCCAGAAGGATCGCGGTAACTCAGCCTTACTCATCATGGAACGAACCATATCCAATAGGGTTCGATTTCGCCTTTCCGATACACCGTTGTGTTGTGGTGTGTATGGAGGAGTAAGCTGAGAGAGAATTCCATTCTCTTTTAAGTAGCCAAGAAACTCGGCACTCAAGTATTCTCCACCTCGATCAGATCTCAGTGTCTTGATACTTTTGCCTGTTTGTTTTTCAACTTCATCCTTGTATTCCCGAAATTTCTCAAAGGCCT
Organism: Agapanthus africanus; assembly: GCA_030015575.1. Taxonomy (NCBI): domain Eukaryota; kingdom Viridiplantae; phylum Streptophyta; class Magnoliopsida; order Asparagales; family Amaryllidaceae; genus Agapanthus; species Agapanthus africanus. The sequence goes on along the minus strand of CM057347.1, from coordinate 175,837,629 downwards.
CGGATTTATGCTTCATCAGGAAGACATGTCCAAACCTAGAGAAATCATCTGTGAAAGTAATGAAGTATGAATAACCACTTCGCGCATGTGTAGACATTGGACTACACACGTCACTGTGTATGAGTCCCAAAAGCTCGCTTGCTCTTTCTCCGTGTCCAGTGAACGGAGTCTTTGTCATCTTTCCCATGAGACAAGATTCACAAGTGGCATAAGACTGGTACTCGAACGGATCCAAGTATCCTTCTTTATGTAACTTTGTTAACCGTGTCTTATTAATGTGACCCAGTCTACAATGCCATAAGAAATCCTGATTTAATTCCGGAGACTTTCTTTTAAGTGTGTTCTGAACACTGAAAATCTGAACTTGATTCAATACGTATATCCCATTTTTTAATGTACCTGACCCAATCAGAACTTGATTTAGGTGGATGTTGACTACATCGCTTACAAAAGTAAAATCATATCCTTCCTTAGAAAGTAAGGATACAGATATGATATTACAAGTCGCACATGGTACATAAAAACAGTCACGCAGAATCAATATCTGCCCAGTTGTCAGTCCAAGATGATATTCCCCTATGGATTCAGCGTACATGCTCATTCCGTTAGTAACCCTGAGAGTCATATCACCTATCTTGATAACCCTACGGTTTCTCAGAGCCTGTAACGAATCACAGATGTGAGATTCTGATCCGGTATCCAATACCCAGGAAGTAGGGTTAACTGACATACAGTTCTCTATTACAAACACACCCGAAGCCGAAGCCACAACATGCTTCGAATCCTGGCTACTGGCTTTGCTAGCCCTGCAATCCTTCTGCCAATGTTCATTCCCGTAGCAATAGGAACATCCCTCCTTTACTACATCCACTCCCGAAACTTCTGCCCTTCCCTTTCCTTCTACTTCCCTGGTTTCCTTCAGGGTAGAAAGGTAGAGACTGTAGAATCAAGTAAGCATCTGACCCGTTCTTCAACGTGGTCTTCAGGTCCGTGAGCTCAAAATAGCTGGTCTCTGTAAGGACGTTGCCCCCTACAGATGACCCGATAGCCAACCTCGCTTGAAGCAATTCGTTCGAGGTCTCATATCTTGCGATACGAGATTGCTCTCCATATAAATCTTTGTTATGGAGGAAGATAGAAATTAAGTCCATCTTCTCGTGCTGCCTCTGGTATCCACCATCAACTGAGGCCAACACGAGGCACTTGGCTTTCGCACAGTCTTTTTCCGATGTCTTACGGATATCAATATTCGAGACAGGGGAAACTGGTCCTGAGACGGTAGGGGTTGGATTAGTTAAGAGGTGTCCAACCTTGTCATGGGCAATGGACATCTGGACAAACCTTTTCTAATCATAACAGTCAGGTTCAGTCATTTTATTATCTAGATGTAATCTATGTGTGGTCACTGGGTCGCTGCAATCAAGAGAGAGAGAAGAAAACACTCAGCATGATGCTCTTGCAAGTTTAGATTGGTTTTTAATTTATCTAAACAGGATGGCTCCCACTGTTTCTCGAATCCCTCCTCAAACCAAAAAGGAAGAATTAGTCGGGATCAATCTCACCGTACAATACTTGCTTAACCGTTCAGCCAGGCTAGTGTCGGTACTTCGAGGGAGGTTTTCCAACGCTTTCACGAAGTTCCTTAATTTAAGAACCTCTTTTCCCTGGGGGCGTAGCCCCGCTAACACCTTTCTAGACACCTACTTGGTTTATAGCATTGATCGTTAAGCGAAAAATTTCTCGAGGAGTAGCATATACTCACAGTAGGATCAGGATCCAAATATCACCGCGTGACAAAACTAAAGGAATCCTACCAGAATCATCACATTCCAAATGGTATGCAGCGCTAGCAAGTTTCAGTTTCTTTTGAAACTCCCGATGTAGATTTTTGCCCCATGCTCTTATGACCTTGACTAAGGCCAACAAATCATAAGTCACATGTCAAGTTCTACCCGTCGTTGTCCAGGTTGATTTGAACCCACCCGTATATACCCTTGACTATGGCCAACAAAGTAATACGACTGTCCCAAACCAACGCATATATCTATGCAATATATGAATACCCACCAGCTACCAAACACTGTGCCTTGACTAAGGCCAACAAACACAACTTGAATACTGTTGGATATTGATATGAAACGACGGAGGGCTACGAATGGTTTTGGCGAAACCATGAACGTAGTGAACTTGATATAATCGAAGGAACTTTGATAGCTTTTAAAAGGAGTGGCTTAAGCACCGCGTTTAAAAGTTGTTTTTGAAAAGAAACCGAGTGGTTTTTGAAATTGTTCCAACGACTTTTACTTGCATTAATTTTAATGCGTCCCATCATTTAATCCTACCATTGCAGAAAACAACGAAAATATGACGTATGCTTATGCCATCCGCATTCGCCATGGGGCCCCGTCATTACCCGTTAGGTTACTTAACTAACGACAGAGCGGGGCCTAGACTAGCGCAGATGCAAAACATAAGCAACGCCTAAATAGATATGATATATAGATTTATACATTCGTCACATGCAATGATAGCCATTCCAAATCACAGATGAACACATTGGATATGCTTGGAATCCGCATTCCTTACGAGCCTGTAACGAAGAGCGGATTATACGGTTGCGATGAATAGCCAAGACCCCACCCTAGACCCCTATGGGTGCGGCAAACTACCCGCCAAGTACCCGAAGCGAAGCAACCTCCCTCAACACCGTGAGTAGGCCACTCGGCACTTCGAGGTACCCGGTAGTTTGTGCTGTAAGTGCACGGCGGCGCCCCGGCCGTCAAACCGACGGCCAAATGCGGAAACGGTAATAAACTTTAATTTTGCGGACTTTGCAAACCGGCACCACCGCGCACTAAACTCCGGATCGTTAACCATTAAACTAGTCTAAGCTAACAACAAGACGGGTTAGAGATGTACCGACTGATCCGAGTCCTCCGGTCTTCATCTCCACTCCGATCTCCTCGCGGAATCTCCGTCCGTCTCCTCCTCGTCGAAAAGGGCACCACGAAGCCGGGTACTTTTACGGGCTCCCACCTCAATACCGAGGCAACTCGGGCGCGAAGTTAGCTAGCCGACGCGCCCAAGATGTGCTGTAGGATGTGTAGAGTATATGTCTCATTAGGGTATAGGAGTTGCCTTTGATGGAGGAATCAAGAAGAACTTTGGAGAGGTGAGAAGGTTTTGTGTACAAAGAAAAAATGAGATCATGAAATTTCCTCATACAAAAATGAACCATTCTCACACTCACCCACCAAAATGTGGCCGGCCATATATCAATGAGAATGGTGGAGGAGGAGAATACAAAAGCAAGAGGGAGGTGATGGTAGGATAAAGGGAATGGTGACCACATCCAAAACATCAACCATACTTCACATTAAAACACACCTTAACCTCATTAATGCAAAAGTATGGATGAAAGATTCTAATCCTATCATAATCAAAACAATTGCATGAAACCCCCTCCACAAATGTAATTTGCAAAACTGCAAATTACCCCCTCCATCGGAAAAGTCCGGCCGGGAAAGAACAAAGGAAAACCGGCCGGAACGGAATGCAAACTGGCAACTCCAGAAAACTGGTCCCGTAATAAATTATAGGAAAACCCCGATACTGTGCATACACACCCGCATCTGTATTCCGTCCGGATACGAATGCAAAGAGACAAAATCTACACTGTACTAAACTAGGATCCGGCTTAAACCAAAGCCGGCTAGTAATGTTCGTCCGATCCTGATCCGTGCAATACCTCACGTATCAGATCGAACCCTGCCATATATCTATACGGCCACTAGTACAAACCGTCCGATCCTGATCCGTGCAATACCGCACGTATCTGATCGGACCCTGCCATATCTCCATACGGCCTCTACAGCATTTCGCCCGAAAGCTGAGTAACTGAAGGTGTGGTGGACTCTAAAGACTCGTCAATACAATGGCTGTGGATTTAACCACTAGCACGTCAGAGGTATAAGCCAATACGTAACGGGCCACCAGCTATTGACTAAAAGGGACGTCGATGAGTGAACTCATCCTGACACCCTACTGAGCCTGTCAGTGATAATATCCGTACAGTCCGGTCCGTTCGTCTATGAGCATCGCATGTCGGGCCTAGGGGGTGGGTAAAAGTCAGACCCCCAAAAGCGGTACAAGTCGTGTCGGACTGTAGCCCAGAACACCCTGAGATACTACTGGAATACCTACCAGTAAATCTCCTGCCTTGGCCAAGGTCTTCGTGTAATGGCTCTCCTAAACACAGCGCAACCTCACCCCCAATACCGGGAGAGACGAACCCCTGAAGATCCGCTCACTGCCTCCATGTAGCTCGGGACTGTACCCAACTAAAACCTGTTTGCACGACTCCTTTGAGCCGTGGTAGGGTAGTAATCAAAGTACAGTGGGAACTCACACGAGACAAATGACGATCCCCAGGTCGATGAACTAACCTGTACACATGTCACCAGGGAACTGCTATCTGACGTCAGGTATAAGACCAACTAGCATGTTCCCGGCGAGTCCTGTCCGGTGTACTCATAACCCAATGAGCACCTGTATACATCTTAGGTGAACCAACTGACACCAGTGGCTTGTGAGACCGGCCACCGCCCCTCGTCGGGGTCTCGACTGTATACACTAGTCTACTCTGGAGTATCGATGCCCTGTCTCGAAACTCCCACGACTAGGGACCTTTTAAGGATATGCTTGTAGACCCCAGCTCTCACGTATATGATCACCCTCATACTGCTGGCAGTCAAGCAAGAATCCTATGGGCTCTATCAACGTGTAATAGTGACATGTAAGGTCACCTGAAGCAGTACACGATGATAAAGGTAAACCAGATAGCATACTATCATCTCGAGTAAGACTGTCGTACCGGGATAGGTCCTCCCTCAATCATTGCAATCACGTGCCTGTGATCCAATAATTGACTCTGAGGGCACTATCTCCAACAATCTCCCACTTGTACTCAAGGCTAATTATTGCGATGTCGCATACTCACAGCCCGTGTGATACCGAACACCCAACTCCTCTACAAGTCAGTCTCACAAAGCTCGTTTGCGAGACTATTGCGTTCGAGGAATAGCCTCAGCGAGTGGATCCGCTCTGATGTATCTTTCTATGTCTCTCTATATCTCAAGTTCGCGGAGAAAGCCATCTCACGAAATGAGCAATACCTGTCTTAGAATGTCTGGATGTCTGATGGGACCGAGCTCATAAATGAACTCCAAATCCAAACTTCTTAGACTGTATCGTCAACTGAACTTAATCAGTATCCTGCGCCATGCCTCCCTCAGTATTGCCTTGGATCACCTGTCCAAAATACTGCCCCTCGTCAGAGGGAAAACTATAACTCTGACATCCTCCTTGTCGTCCAGGTCACCTTGGAAGCCTGGAATGATAACTGTCTCCCAAATGAGGTTGTCGTTATCATATCCCTAGAACATTCACTTATGTTCTAAAACTGCTTCCGACTGTTTCTCCAGGATTGGATCAATGTCAACTTATTGCATCTAGTGCAAGAACAACATCTGGTGTGGTACTTGACATCTCATGATTGACTCAGTTGCCTAAGCAAGTGATCTGCCAATCATGCATATCCCTCTCTACTTTAGTCTATAAGACACCTTTAGAGAGGGTGACTCCATCATCTGCAGGTACACTACCGTGCCAGGAGTCGTCCATTCTAAATACTCTTAGAATGTTGTCGAAGTACCCTGATTGGGAAACCACCCAAATCTAGATCTAAAACCATAGATCTAGTAACCAGTATGTCTGATATAATGTCCAAGTCCCTTGTGGAGAAACCACTGTGTGACAACCAAAGAATAACCGATCGTAGTATAGGAGTTTCCTTTCCTACTTTGTGTATGTCATCAAATGCTATGACATCACACCCTACTACCTTCTCAACAGATCCATCCCCTATTCTGATGACGTCAAACCCATGACTGTCACATCAGAAATAGATGATCTATCTCCGCTATATCTGCTTTAGTCTATAAATAGACATAATCCTGATGTCCACCAATGCTTCCGCTGCTCCCACTGACTACGACAATCCTCTGGCAGAGTCATATAGATGTTCACTTCTAAAGCTAGTTTAGAACGACGCTATACTCATCCTCCTGCCGGGTCTCGCAGCCTGGAACAACAACAATGGCAAGTGTGGGTAAACAAGAACTTCCCTGTCACCGTCCTTGAGGCTACCGGGGTACCTCTCGGGTGCCTGAAGTTACCCACCTTATCTGCGGAGTGGCCAATGGAATGTCAAATCAGATTGAATCTTTAGGTTCCTTATCAAATCTTCAGTAATCGTCTGTGGTTCTGGAATCACTTCCAGTTCTACCATACTCCCACTTCTGTTTTTGAAAAAATCCATTTTTATTAAAACTGTGGCGAGTCAAGAACAATATCACTATTGATCTTTCTTATGGTAGAAAGTCAACCCTCGTCATAGCCTGGGTCAACCCACAAACAGCCATTACAGAAACGTGCCTTGAGTTATCCAGAGTCTGGTTTTAATCATAAGCCGGACAACTCCCCGTACCTTAACAATGTTAAGATATGAACTGTACTATATCCAATATAGAACCAGAGGCACTGATTTAATTGAACCAGATTCAAATCATGCAGCTATCTCCAGTGCATGTCAACTAAATGGAAGGAGGCCGATCAGCGTTACTCAACTTAGGAATGCTTCCAATTATGAGTAACCTGAAAGAGAAGCAATTTCTCTTTATCATTACTATCAACTGAATACCAAACACAAGTATCTACATCTTCGATCACTTTGAAGAATCCCGATACTTGCTATACCTGGTTCTCTACTCTATTCAAATACCTATAACTCCTCAAAACTTAGACCCTGTGTTTCTACGAAACACACGTCTAAGAACTAGAGAAGTTAAAAGTAAACAGAATATAGTATGAGGACCAACCCCTCTGTCCTAATGGACACTGGACAACATACAATACTCTGTATAAGTCCGCTGAGTCTAACAACTCTTTCACTGTATGTCGTAGGTTGAAAACTGTACTTATGGTTAAGAAGAATTACACCGCTGTTTAATGCTCCTTACCTAACCATCCACTGATATAGGTAAATGTCATCGACATAATATCAAAAGGTGTATCTCACTCTATGAAAATAGACATACAGATATATCAATTTGAAATTGGTGCATAACGGCGGATACTCAAAACCAAAAAATTTGCCGACCGGCAAACAGCCCAGATGATCTCCTCAAATATCACCGATTACAACGAATCCCGATATAATGAGGATGATCACCCAATTTCCAATAACTTACTCCCACTCATCATCTGTAAAACCATACAGATGTGAGAATCAAAACTGGTAAATACATACCCTGGAGCAAGTGTCTAATCGGGAAATCAGTTTTCTTTTAACAGTACACAGTAGAACTGAAACATTGAAATGTTTCGATGGGGTATCCTGGTATTCCTAGTAATGCCTCTACCATTATCCAGATTCATAATTATAACCGTATAATTCTTTGCCACCTCTCCAAATCCCTTTATATGTCTTTAGTCATTACCTTCTGCACACCCCTTAGGCGAAATGGTTTTCTTCCTTCCCTACCGTTCGGCACCAGCCTATGGTTTGGAAGAAGACTATCCAATAAGCATAATGGGTGTACTGTCCTAATCCTAGGAGCACTCGCAATGCGAGAGAAGGTGAAGATAAAAGACAACCGAATAAACCTTATTCCTATTTCTCCTGGACCAAAATCCATCCCCGAACTGGAACAAGTTCCTTTCGAGTTCGTATATAACCATACGATGGAGTATCCAATAAACTGTGGATCTTCGTAGTGATACGGAGTGTCCTGGAGAAATACAAAGGTGATTTAGGATTGGCGAAGAAATACTTGGTTTGGTCGTGAATATCAGTCGCATTTTACTTTGCCCTCTTACTAATCCCTTGCTTTGTCTTAATCTTAATACCTTCTGCACACCGTTTAGGCTAATTGGTTTTCTTCATTCCCTACCGGTCGGCACCAGCCTAAGGTTTGGAAGAAGACTATCCAATTTGCATAATAGGTGTACTATCTCCTAAACCAAGGAGTACTCACAACTTGAGAGAAGGTAAAAGGGAAAAGACAACTGAATAATCCTATCCGTTTTCTCCAGAACCGGAAACCATCCTCGAATTCCTTCGAGTTCGTATCTAGCCATACGATGGCTTTGTCCAATGGAAGTGGACGTTCGCAGTAATACGGGGTGTCCTGGAGAAAAGGGTAAAAGTAGGAGTGGCAATGAGGTCTGCAACTCTGACAATCCAAAAGCCAGTGTTAAGAAGGTTCGGTCAACTTGGTCTCTGAGTCATAGTCTTAGGGTCGGGTCAATGGTCGCTGCCAGAGAGAGAGAGAAAAGAAACACTCAGCGTGCACTCAAACCAAGATCAGAATGGTTACCATTTTATCTAATCTGGAAACCTCCCACTGTTCCTCAAATTCTCCTCCAAACCTGAAAGAAGAATTAGTCGGGGTCACCCGAGGAGTAAACCAACTCATCAGTGGGAATCGGGATCCAACTCTCATCGCATGATAACGTGACGGAATCCACTCACGGTATCACACTCCAGAAGGTATGTGCATATCTGGCAAGTTTTAGTTCTTTTGAAACTCCCGATGTGATTTTTACCCCATGCTCTTATGACCTTGACTTTGGCCAACATATCATAAGTCACATGTCAAGTTCAACCCGTCATTCTCCAGGTTAATTTGAATCCACCCGTACATACCCTTGACTTTGGCCAAAATGGCAGTACGACTGTCCCAAACCAACGCATCTATCTATGCTGCATATGAATACCCAATAGCTACCAATCACTGTGCCTTGACTTTGGCCAACATACACAGCTTGAATACTATTGACTACCCATATGAAACGACGGAGGGCTACGAATGGTTTCTGGCGAAAACCTTTAACGTAATGAACTTGATATCGTTGAAGGAACGGATAGCTTTTTAGAAAATATAGTGACGAAAAACCTTTACTAAAGAGGTCACTCCCGGTGAAGGGATCTCGGCTCTTTCCCCGTAGAATGGGGTGCAGGATATTCCAAATGAATACCGCGATGCAAAGCAAAAGTAATCGGCTATAGTGAAGTTAGTGCCCTGACGCAAACTTCTGTCCAAGGGGTCACTCCCGGTGAAGGGATCTCGGCCCTTGCCTCGTCGACTGAGGAGCAGGATATTCCAAATGAATACCACGGTGCAAAACAAAAGTGAACGTCCTTGCAATAACAGATTTTTGAAAAGTGTTCCAACAACATCAGATTAGGTTTGTTTAACTTGCATTGATCCGAATCAACGCAGTCCCATCAATTGATCACACCACAAAGAACGAAAATATACTGACGTACGTATTTGCCATCCGCATTCGCCACTGGGTCCCATCATCACCCGTTAGGTTAGCTAACTAACGGCAGAGCGGGGACTGGACTAGCGCGGATGAAAAACATATACAACATCTACTAATATATATACCAATATATAGTATTTCGCTCAAGGCGTGAATAAAATGCAACATCACAGAAATGTACAGCATCACAGAACAATACAGATATCTGGGATCTCCGGGTTTCACAGAGCCACTACTGAAACCCGACGTTCCCCTGGTCGTGTGGATAGCCTGTGCAATGAAATCCTATACCCCCTACGAGTGCGGCGAATAGCCAGCCAATCCTGGAGTGAAGCCCCTTCCGTCCCAATGCCATGAGATGCGGGCTTGTTGCCCTCTAGAACCCGGCTATCCGTGCACCCCTCCGCGGGGTAACCCTAGTACAGAAAGTAAAATATACATACACCGGGTACATCGACCGCAACCAGGTCGTGCCCCAAAAGAATAATACAAACAGGCAATGACGGCAGTCCACAGGTCGGACGCACGCCCCGCAACAACAAATGTACATAATACAACAGAAACTGTACTAGCATTGCATCCAGGCTATCCCCCACGACCGATCCGCAACATCACAGCATAAACATAGAACATCAACGTGAAAGTCACGTTCGCAAATCCGTCTAACCGGGCTATAGCAGTTAGACTGGATTTACCGATCGAGTGACATTCACGGTCGCAGATATAATGTAAATACTGTGAAAAATGTGTTTAAAATTTTCCGATTGATCAAACAATTAACAAGTGGGCCCCAAAGAAAACTGTAGCACTCACAGAAATAATTGGCCCAACTTAAATATTCCAAAACCCCTAATAACAGCCCAGAAGCCCACTGGAGAATTACGAAGCAATGATCCCCTCAACCTGCGGCGGAACCGCGGCAACAAGGGGGTTCTTGCCGCGGTTCCGCGCTCAAGGTGAGGGTTCATTGTCTCATTTTTTCCCAGAGTTCTTAGAACTCCCTGCACATCATTCTGAGATCACCTGAAAAATTTTTAGACTTCAAAAAATTTCAACAGAAACTGATGTGAAGGAAAAATACTGTTTTTTGGAATTTTGGTCGATCGGAACTGAAAAACACATCAAACGAAGCTAGATGAAGTTAATGGTGAGGCTCTGATACCACTGTAAGTGCACGGCGGCGCCCCGGCCGTCAAACCGACGGCCAAATGCGGAAACGGTAATAAACTTTAATTTTGCGGACTTTGCAAACCGGCACCACCGCGCACTAAACTCCGGATCGTTAACCATTAAACTAGTCTAAGCTCACAACAAGACGGGTTAGAGATGTACCGACTGATCCGAGTCCTCCGGTCTTCATCTCCACTCCGATCTCCTCGTGGAATCTCCGTCCGTCTCCTCCTCGTCGAAAAGGGCACCACGAAGCCGGGTACTTTTACGGGCTCCCACCTCAATACCGAGGCAACTCGGGCGCGAAGTTGGCTAGCCGACGCGCCCAAGATGTGCTGTAGGATGTGTAGAGTATATGTCTCATTAGGGTATAGGAGTTGCCTTTGATGGAGGAATCAAGAAGAACTTTGGAGAGGTGAGAAGGTTTTGTGTACAAAGCAAAAATGAGATCATGAAATTTCCTCATACAAAAATGAACCGTTCTCACACTCACCCACCAAAATGTGGCCGGCCATATATCAATGAGAATGGTGGAGGAGGAGAATACAAAAGCAAGAGGGAGGTGATGGTAGGATAAAGGGAATGGTGACCACATCCAAAGCATCAACCATACTTCACATTAAAACACACCTTAACCTCATTAATGCAAAAGTATGGATGAAAGATTCTAATCCTATCATAATCAAAACAATTGCATGAAACCCCCTCCACAAATGTAATTTGCAAAACTGCAAATTACCCCCTCCATCGGAAAAGTCCGGCCGGGAAAGAACAAAGGAAAACCGGCCGGAACGGAATGCAAACTGGCAACTCCAGAAAACTGGTCCCGTAATAAATTACAGGAAAACCCCGATACTGTGCATACACACCCGTATCTGTATTCCGTCCGGATACAAATGCAAAGAGACAAAATCTACACTGTACTAAACTGGGATCCGGCTTAAACCAAAGCCGGCTAGTAATGTTCGTCCGATCCTGATCCGTGCAATACCTCACGTATCAGATCGAACCCTGCCATATATCTATACGGCCACTAGTACAAACCGTCCGATCCTGATCCGTGCAATACCGCACGTATCTGATCGGACCCTGCCATATCTCCATACGGCCTCTACAGCATTTCGCCCGAAAGCTGAGTAACTGAAGGTGTGGTGGACTCTAAAGACTCGTCAATACAATGGCTGTGGATTTAACCACTAGCACGTCAGAGGTATAAGCCAATACGTAACGGGCCACCAGCTATTGACTAAAAGGGACGTCGATGAGTGAACTCATCCTGACACCCTACTGAGCCTGTCAGTGACAATATCCGTACAGTCCGGTCCGTTCGTCTATGAGCATCGCATGTCGGGCCTAGGGGGTGGGTAAAAGTCAGACCCCCAAAAGCGGTACAAGTCGTGTCGGAGTGTAGCCCAGAACACCCTGAGATACTACTGGAATACCTACCAGTAAATCTCCTGCCTTGGCCAAGGTCTTCGTGTAATGGCTCTCCTAGACACAGCGCAACCTCACCCCCAATACCGGGAGAGACGAACCCCTGAAGATCCGCTCACTGCCTCCATGTGGCTCGGGACTGTACCCAACTAAAACCTGTTTACACGACTCCTTTGAGCCGTGGTAGGGTAGTAATCAAAGTACAGTGGGAACTCACACGAGACAAATGACGATCCCCAGGTCGATGAACTAACCTGTACACATGTCACCAGGGAACTGCTATCTGACGTCAGGTATAAGACCAACTAGCATGTTCCCGGCGAGTCCTGTCCGGTGTACTCATAACCCAATGAGCACCTGTATACATCTTAGGTGAACCAACTGACACCAGTGGCTTGTGAGACCGGCCACCGCCCCTCGTCGGGGTCTCGACTGTATACACTAGTCTACTCTGGAGTATCGATGCCCTGTCTCGAAACTCCCACGACTAGGGACCTTTTAAGGATATACTTGTAGACCCCCAGCTCTCACGTATATGATCGCCCTCATACTGCTGGCAGTCAAGCAAGAATCCTATGGGCTCTATCAACGTGTAATAGTGACATGTAAGGTCACCTGAAGCAGTACACGATGATAAAGGTAAACCAGATAGCATACTATCATCTCGAGTAAGACTGTCGTACCGGGATAGGTCCTCCCTCAATCATTGCAATCACGTGCCTGTGATCCAATAATTGACTCTGAGGGCACTATCTCCAACATGTGCACCCCACCTTGGGTCTATCCTAGGAGTAAAAACAGTAAAAGAAATTATACAATGACGGCTATAACCCCATCCCGGTTGTGCGGCCATATAAATAATATTACATCAATTATAAATTTACATGAATTGAAAGATAAAGAAAACTCTCATCTCACAACCCCCCGGCTATTCATCCACGACAATCCAATGAATTCATATACACATACCATCAACATTACAGATTACAGATATGTATAACCCCCACTAATCGACGTATAGCGATTAGCAGACGTTCAATACATATATCACATCACAGATATAACCCGTTAGCTTAAGTCTTTAGAAGTTCGATCAAAATACGGATTTTTAAACCCCAAAAGCAAATTTTGCTTTCTGGAAAATCTGGGCAGAAAAATCATATTGTAAAAATCCCAAAACACCCCCAGAAAAACACTGCAGCAAAATTGTGCCACGGCTGGGTCAACTCGGCCGCGGATCCGCGGCGGGAGCATTCTCCTGCCGCGGTTCCGCGGCGCTTTGATCGAGTCGGTGGATCAATTTTCTTGTATGGGTTTTAAAAAGCCTGAGCCGATTTTTAGTGTAAGATTAATTAATTTTTGAACAGAAAACAGAATCGGCAGAAACTTGATGTTTCGGGGATGTTTCGCAACTTTTTCTCCGATCGAACTTCTAGTTACTTTGCCAACATGTTAGATAGTGTTTAACTAGGCTCTGATACCACTGTAAGTCCACGTTACCCGTCCCCGGTTCTTTGGGGTTGCGGAAATGGTGAAAAACGATTTTTCTTTGGGGTTAACATGGACTCAAAATACGGATCTTTGTTAAACAACTATCTAACAACCTAACTAGGAGTTTTACCTACTCGGTTAGGGGGTTATACCTTAACTTGAACTCCCTCTCTTCGACTCCTTGTGGTGGTCGGATCGTCCTCACCTCGTCGTCTCCTTGTGCCGAAGATGGATCCACCCGAAAGCTTCTACCTTTGGCTTCAACCTCAAACTAGAGGAAACTAGAACACTTGGCTTGCTAGACTTTGTGTACTAGGATGAGTAGAGAAGTGTTTTGGGTTTTTATCTCCATGGTTCTTGTTTCTCAACACATGAGACAATAGAACCATGAACTAGAGAGAGAGCAAGAGGAAGAAGGAGAGCTTGAGGATGAGAGGAGAGCTTTCATGAGAGAGAAAGCAAATGATAGAATGAGCAAGACTTTTCTCATCCTTGCTCTCATAATCCAAAATAATCATAACCAATAATAATAATTGAGTATTATGTGATAGTTCAAGTCAAATGGCAATATCATTTCGTGCACTCATTTTGTAAAGAATAACAAGCAAGCAAAAGTCTTTGCCATGAAATGATAGCCATTGTAATGATGATGGTCAACAAGTCTAACCTAGTCAACTAAGTCAACAAGTCAACAAAGTCAACCTTTCAACCCAACCATGGCACAATAATACTTAATTAATATTATCATTAATCATATTTCTTATTCTCATTAGGGTTTAGCAAAAGTCAACAGTCAACAACCCTAATGAGAATCCTCTGCCTCTGTCTCTGTCAACCGTGCATACACACCCGCATCCGCGTTCCGGGGAACACGAATACAACCGAGATAAAACCAATCCCAAAATGTATACTAGGATCTGGCTTAAACTAAAGCCCGCTAGTAATAACTGCCCGGACACCAAACGTGCACAAGTGCGCGGATGTGACCGAACCCTGTCGCAAAACCACGCGACCTCTACTCTTTTGCTTAAAGGCGAATAGCTCTCTGTATGGGACTCTAAAGACTCGACACTACGCTGGCAGTGGGTTTAACCACAGACCGCAAGCGGCACTAGCTGTGCGTAACGGCCCCCCAGGTAGATGCCGATAAGAAGACGGACGAGGTGAAACCCATTTGAACTCCTACTGAGCCTGAATATGACAGTCTCCGTACAGTCCGGTCCGTTCATCTGAGAATATCGCATAGCGGGCCTAGGGGTGGTAAACGTCAGTCCCTTAATAGCGGTACAAGTCGTGTCGGAGTGTAGCCCAGAACACCCTGAGATAACACTGGAAACCTACCAGTATATCTCGCTTGCCCTGGCCAGGGACTACTTGTGTAATGGCTCTCCTAGACACAGCGCGATATCAACCCCCAATACCGGGAGAGACGAATCCTGTCTAACCGTCACTGCCTCCAAGTGCTTCGGGACTGCACCCAACTACTACCTGTTTGCACGACTCCTTTGAGCCGTGGTAGGGTAGTAATCTAAGTACAGTAGGAACACACTCGAGGCGAAGTGACAGTGTCAAGTCAGCGGACTAAGCTGTACTCATGTCATCTGGGAACTGATAACTGACGATAGGTATAATACCATCCAACAGTTCCCGACGAGTCATGTCCAGTGTACTCGTAACCTAACGAGCACCCGCATACTATCTCAAGTACGACGTACTGACGGCTGTGGGACAGACCGTCTCCCTTGCTGGGATGAGAAGCGTATACGCTAGTTTACTCTGGAGTATCGATGCCCTGTCTCGATAATCCTACGACTAGGGACCTGTATAAGGATGTGCTTGTAGATTACCCAGCCCCCATGAGTGTGACTGCCATCACAACGCTGTTAATCAAGCAAAGATCCTAAGGGCTCTACTAATGTGTATAGGTGATATGCTATAAGAAACACATGTACACACATTGAAGTTGAAACAAACCAAGTAGCATACTACCATTTTGAGCAAGATTGTCTATACAACGGTGAATATCCCAAGCTTCCATTAAGTAATATACAAACTAGTATGATACAGTAATGGCCTCTAGGGCATATACACTAACAATAACAATGTAATCAATACCTATATGTATGCGGATATAATCCAACAATATAACCAATGTCTGCATGCATGTGGATCTCGTCCAACCATATAATCAAAGTATGTATGCATGTGGATCTCATCCAACCATATAATCAATGTATGTATGCATGTAAGTATGAGGATATAAATCAACGGTGACTCTCGCGACACATCAAAATCATGGAACCTGGGTGTCCAACATCGACACCCGAAAATATCATGAAACCTGTAGGGTTCCTAGGCACACTAATGAGGTCTCACAAGGCATCAACCATGCCAATTTCAAATTTTACGGGTGCCGAGAAACCCTAATACGGATCGTTAACTAGAAATATAGGCTATGCGATGCAACTAGTTAACAAATTAACTAAAAGAACGGAAATACAACCTTTGTAGATCCGGTCCTCCACCTCCATAGCTCCGCAATGAAGTCGCCTCGCTGTCCAAATGGAAACCCGGGCTCTAGCGTCGGCTTCATCGGAGAAATGGGCGGGCTAGGTCATCGACTACGATGCCGAAGATGATCTACGTCGAGGCATCACAAGATCAAGCACCCACTTCACCAAGTCATGAAACTTGTGAAGATAACACCCTATACTACTTGGCAAGAGGTAGAGGATGAAGAAATAGGAGGTGGGTTCACTTTAGAATTGGATTTCTCACTTGTTTTCTCAAGTTGCCATTGTAGTAGCAAGCTTTCTTCATGTGATGATGAAGAAGAAGAAGAAAGAAATGAATATGATAAGTTAATTTAAATTGAAAAGAAAAATGAATACTTATCATAATCAAACCATGGTCAAGTGTAGAGAATGAATCATGGTTAAGTGGAATGGTTAGGGTTAAGCATGAGACAAATATGGTCACTTAGTCAAAACTTCATGAAGCTTCAACTAGCATCCAAAGAAAGACACCATTCATTTATTTTGCAAAATAAATAAACAAAATAAATAAATGATAAAGAAAAAGAAAACCCTAACCATTACACAACCATGGTTTAAACTTTACACAAACTCAAGTTAGCTTGTATCATCAAACATGACACAAACTTGTGTACAAAAGTATATCACATATACATTGTGCACTTCAAGTGAGAAAATCCCTTTAAAATGAACCAATACTAGTTAATGCTAAGTAATATATCAAATATATAATTATACATTAAATCATTAAATCAACACTTGATTTAAGGATCCGGTCATATCGCATATAACCAACTAGTATCCAATGTATCGGCTTATCGAATCAATCCTTGAATCGATAACTAGGTTATATCGCATACAACCAATCGATACATTCATCGCGAGAATGGAATACGGTATCACATACACGCATTATTCTCGGTCCTGCACATATCTCATATGCGCTCCTATTTCGTTTCGCTTGAGCCAGGAAGCCTCTGTGTAGGACTCTAAAGACTCGTCAATACGCCGGCAGCAGATGATGGTTATATCAAACACCCACAAGCCGCAAGCGGTCTGCTAAACATAACGGCCACCCGGGTATTGAGCGATCAAAAGATCGACGAGCAAGCCCGCTCACACTCCAGTGAATCCAACCAGTAACACTTACCGTACAGTCCGGTCTCGTCGTCTGATATGTCGCATATCTCGCCTAGGGGAGGTAAACGTCAGACCCCAATAGCTCGATAAGTCGTGTCGATATGAGGTCTAAAACAGTTTGAGAAACTACAGGTAACACTTACTAGTAAATCTCAGCAACCCTAGCCAGGGATTTCCGGTTATAGCCAATCGAACACAGCGCAACATCAACTCCCTATACCGGGAGAGACGAATCCCCTCCTATCGCTCATTGCCTCCATGTGACTCGGGACTGTACCCAAAAACCACCGTTTTGCACGCCCTCTTGGACGTGGTAAGGTGGAAATCAAAGCACAGTGGGAACCACACAAGACTCTATGACGATCTCGGGTCAACAGACTACTCTGTACCAGTGTCACCAGAGAACTGCCATCTGACGTAAGGTATAATACCATCTGGGAGTTCTCGGCGAGTCCGTCCAGTGTACCCAGTCTCCACTGAGCACCCGTATATCATCTCTGATGTCAAACACCAATGGATATGGGATCATCCATCGCCATCTGTATGGGTCGAGAAGGTATACGCTAGTCTACTCTGGTATATCGATGCCCTGTCTCGATACACCCACGACTAGGGACTTTGAAGGATGTACTTATGGACTACCATGTCCCCACTAGTATGATCCGCATCATAGTCCAGGTAGTCAAGTACACATCCTAAGGGCTTTACCAACATGTAACAGAGAGACAATCAGCATACACGTTAAGGTAAAGAGCAACCAGATAGCATACTATCATGTCGAGCAAGAAAGTCCTCCCTATATATGTCCAAGCATCCACTACAATATACATCCTATGTATAGTAATGGCCTCTAGGGCATACATATAACTAACAATCTCCCACTTGCACTAGGGCCATCTGATAGCAGTGGTTGTAGTATCTCATACTCAACCATCCCATAAAAGTCTCTCTCTGGGAAAAGGCCTTTGTGAGTGGATCCGCCATGTTGTCCTTTGCGTCTACTCTCCTAACCTCGATCCCTTGGAGATCAAGCATCTCCATGACCAGGTGATACTGCCTTAGAATATGTCTGGACCACTGATGGGACGGACGTTCCTTGGCATAAGCCACAACTCCATTGTCACACAATGGGAGGAACTAAGTTCATCTCATGAACAAATATACATCCAGACTGCCTCTTTGGTAGCATCTTAAGTAGCGATGTATCGAGCCTTTATCGTCTAGTATGCCACGGTATCTAGCTTGGAACTCTTCCAACATACCGTCCCTTTACTGAGGGTAAAGACAATGCCTGTGACTGACTTTCAGTCGTAGTTATCACTCTGGAACCCTTCCAGTGATTCTCCCCAGGATCGGTTGATACCATCTCACTACAACTAGTGAGAATCCTAACATCCAATTAGATCTATCTCATAGATCCAAAACCCAGGATTTAGGAGGTATCACTTTGATCCTATATGGAGAATCATTGTGATAAGCGGAGATTGATCGAGCGTAGCATATGAAACTCCTTCCCTATCAAGAGTATGTCATCCACGTACTCTACGAGGATCATCACCATACTCCCTACTACCTTTTTGTATATACAAGGTTCATCTACCATTTTGATGATGTCAAACTGTTTGACTAACACATCAAAACAGATGTCCCAACTCCGCGATACCTGCTTTATCCTATAAAGCATCTTGTACACGTTTCCGCTGCTCCCACTGTCTACGAAGCCCTCTGGCTGTGTACTTATAGACGTTCTCTTCTAAAACATCATTTTAGAAAAGCAGTCATGGCACCCAACCGCCAGATATCGTAGTCATGGTATGTAGCCGTGGCAAGTAGGATCTGGATGGCCTTAAGCATAGCCACTTGAAAAGGTTTCATCATTATCCACGCCTGGTCGATGATGAAAAGCTTTAACAAGTCTAGCTTTGAAAGTCTCAACTTTTCCATCTACACCAAGTAATCTTGTCAAGATATACTTGCTCCTGATGGGGATTTAACCCTTCAGATATAGCAACCAAAGTCCATACTTTGTTGGTGTACATGGATTCCATCTCAGATCACTAAGCATCCAGCCATTCTTACAGAGTCTTACTCTTGATGGCCAGCTCGAAACTAGTTGGGTCATCATCTCATGATGCAATCCTCGCTCCCACTGTCATGGAGTAACCGAAGTATCTCTCAGGTGGGTGAGGAACCCTTCTAGATCGGCGGAGAGGCTGAGGTTTGTTGGTAACTATTGAATCCTTTGGTTTGATCAAATCATCTGCTGTAGTTTGTATAGCTGGAACCTTTCCAGTTCTACATAACAGATCTTGCCTCGAGCTTGTCCGGATTTTGCTTTTAGACATAGGCCGGACAACCCCAAATCTTGACCAACTTAAGATATGGGCTCTTCCCTTATCATATCACATATGAAATGGTAGGCAACTGATTTGATTTGAACCCTATTCAATAGGTATGCAGCTTCTCAAGTGCATTACTCCCAAAAGGAAATAGGTAACTCAGTAGTACTCATCATAGAGCACACCTTATCATATAGGGTGTGATTGCTCCGCCTCGATACACCATCGTGCTATGGTGTATACGGAGGAGTAATGCTGAGAGAGAATCTCATTCTCCTTTAGAATAATCCAGGAATTCCGTGCTCAAGTATTCTCCTCCTTGATCACATCAAAGGACATAATACTTTTACCCGTATTTTGGTTCTCTACTTCTATCTTATATTCTGTGAATATCTCAAAAGGTTCGGACTTGTGTTTTAACAGGAACATATGTCTGAATCTCGAGAGATCATCAGAGAACGTAATGAAGTACAAAGAACCGGTCTTGGCATGTGTAGACAGGGGACCTTTATACATCAACATGTATCATCCCAAGAGTTCACTAACTCTTTCTCCGTTTCCAGTAAATGGAGCTATGGTCATCTTATCTCTGTGACATGACTGGCAAGTTTCATAAGATGTAGATTCAAACTGATTTAAATATGCATCTTCATGTAACTTCAGCTAGTCGGGTCGCATTGATATGACCTAGTCTACAATGCCCCAAGAAGAATTCATTCGTTTCTGAACTCTTCCTCTTGTGTGTGTTCCATATACTAAGAACTGTAGTTTGATTTAGAACATCAATGCTTTTAGATAACGTGCCTGAACCGATCAACTTTTGATATAGGAAATGTTCAAAACATTATCCAACAATACAAAATTTTATCATTTCTTTACTAATAAAGAGAGTGATATGATTTTGTATATCAGGTTCGGTATCTAATAACATTCGTTCAGAATCAATGTATTTGGAATACAGGGTGACAGTGACCAACAGACTTGGCTGCAACACTTGCCCCGTTTTCTACCTCATGAAACTTATCACCCGTTCTCAGTTCTCTACCTATCTGTAGCCCTATGTAACAGATTACATATCTGGGATCCTGATCCGGTATCATATACCCAGGATGTGGAGGATACTGAGAAACAGTTCTTTATAATGAACACACCCGAAGATGATGCATCAGCATGCACTCTCTTCGTTTGGGCGGCACGGGAATTCTGGTAATCCCCAATTTCCTGCTTTGTCTTATAACAATTATAAGTTGGAGCGGGACCAACGTTCCCCAGCTCAGTATAACAAGCGGGTTCGATCAAATATCCGTATTATTATCTTGATTAAGGCGTGATATGGTCGCTACCTGGAGAGAGAGAGAGAAGAAAACACTCAGCGTGCGCTCTTGCAAGAATAGATTGGTTATTATTTTATTTAATCAGGATGGCTCCCACTGTTTTTATCAAATCTTCCTTCAAACCCTAAAAGGAAAGACTAGCCGGGATTAATTACACACTACAAGTTCGCCAATCTTTCAGCCAGGCCAGTGTCGGTACTTTGAGGGAGGTCCCCCGTGCTTTCGCACGAACCTAATTAATGTAAACCTCGTTTTCCCAGAGGCATAATCTCGTTAACACCTTTCTAGACACCTACTTGATCGGCTAATTGTAATGTGTAAAACTCTCCCAGGAGTAACTCTTACTCGCAGCGGGTATCGGGATCCAACTATCTCATAGAAGGTATGCAATCTCATTGCAAATTTCAACACTTGAAATTCCCGATAATATTTTGCCCTTAACGTGCTATGACCTTGACGAAAGCCAACAAACCATAGCCCGCTAGTCAAGTTCAACCCGTACATTTCTTGATTGAATTAAACCCACCCGCACGACCCTTGACGAAAGCCAACAAAGCCGCACGACTACCCTAATCCAATCGCATCGTATGCAGCAGATAAGCAGCATATAGCTACCGCACACTGCACCTTGACGAAAGCCAACAAATGCAGCACGAATACTATATACAACTTATCTGAAATGACGGAGGGCTACGACAGGTTTTTCTGAAAACCTATTGCGTAATGAACATGATATCGTTGTAGAATCAAATGATTTTAAAATGGAGTGTTTTTGAGGCTTTTGTAGTTTTGCTAAAGGAGTCACTCCCGGTGAAGGGATCGTCGGTCCTTTCCTCGTCGAATGAGGTGCGGGATATATCATATATATCTCGGTGCAAAGCAGAAACTATAGAAGCTATCAAAAGACAAACCGAGTGTGTAGCATCTGCCAGTTATTGCTAAAGGAGTCACTCCCGTTGAAGGGATCTCGGTCCTTTCCTTATCGAATAAGGTGCAGGATATATCACATATACCGCTGTGCAAAGCAAGAACTGTAGCTACCTGTTTTATTTTTGAAATTCGATTCTACAACATGTTTAGGTTTCTTTTTATTTCATTAATCATATTAATGAAGTCCCATCATTTAAGTACCTAAACATCACAGATAAATACGATGTACACTTATGCCATCCGCATTCGCCTCAATGTCCCCTCATGCACCGTTAGGTTAGGTAACTAACGGCAGAGCGGGGCAGGGCTAGCGCGGGTGTAAAACATAAGTAACATCTATATAATATATCATATATACTATATACAGTATCTGTAAGTCCACGTTGCGACCCCCGGTTCTTACGGGGAGGCGGAAACGGTATAAAAATCAAATTTTTAGCGCAAGGGGCAACATGGACTAAGCAAAGTCGGGATCTTTGACTATACTAAAACTAGCATACTTAGCTAAAGAGAGTTAGCTACTCGGATGGAGATGGTTATACCTAGCTTGTCTTGAACTCCTTCGTCTTCAAGCTCCGGTGGTGGTCCGATGGCTCCTTCTCGTCGTCTCCGTACGCCGAAGATAGATCCACTTGAAAGCTCCAACCTTTAGCTCCTTCTTCGTTCTTTGAAGAAACTAGTTCACTTGGTTTGCTAAACCTAGTGAACTAGAATGAGTAGAGAAGAAATAGAATGGGATTTTATCTATGGTTCTTGATTCTCAACTCATGAGACAAGAGAACCATAGATCAAGAGAGGGAGCAAGAGGTTGAGGGTGAGAGCAAGAGGAGAGCTCAAGAACAAGAGAGAGAATGAGCGAGAAAGAATGAGCAAGTATTTTGTCTCTCACCCTCTCATAATCCAAAGCAATGATAACTCATCATATTAACAAAAGTCTTATGTGATGGTTAGAAGCAACCACAACCATATCATTTCATGCACTCATTTTACACAAATGAGCAAGTAAACAAAAGTCTTTGCCATGAAATGATGGCTATGGTTATCATGATGGTCAACTAGTCAAGCCTAGTCAACCGGTCAACAAGTCAACAAAAGTCAACAAGTCACCAAAGTCAACAAGTCAACAAAAGTCAACAAGTCAACAACCATATCACCATAATACTCAATTAATATAATAGTTAATCACATATCATATTCTCATTAGGGTTGAGCATAAAGTCAAAAAGTCAACGGTCAACTGTCAACAACCCTAATGAGAATCCGCTGCCTCTGCCTCCCTGTCAACTGTGCATACACACCCGCATCCGCGTTCCGAGGAACACGAATGCAAACTGGATAAATCCAATCCCATAAGGTACACTAGGATCTGGCTTAAACCAAAGCCCGCTAGTGTAAACTGTCCGGACACTGTACGTGCACAAGTGCACGGATGTGACCGAACCCTGTCGCAAAACCATGCGACCTGTCGCAATACCATGCGACCTCTACTCTTTTGCCTAAAGGCGAAAAGCTTTCTGTGTGGGACTCTAAAGACTCGACACTACGCTGGCAGTGGGTTTAACCACAGACCGCAAGCGGCACTAGCTGTGCGTAACGGTCCCCAGGTAGTGCCGACAAGAAGACCGACGAGGCGAAACCCATCTGAACTCCTACTGAGCCTGAGTGTGACATTCTCCGTACAGTCCGGTCTGTTCATCTGATACATCGCATGGCGGGCCTAGGGGGCGGTAAACGTCAGTCCCCCAATAGCGGTACAAGTCGTGCCGGAGTGAAGCCCAAAACACCCTGAGTTAACACTGGAAACCTACCAGTATATCTCGTTTGCCCTGGCCAGGGACTACTCGTGTAATGGCTCTCCTAGACACAGCGCGATGTCAACCCCCAATACCGGGAGAGACGAATCCTGTCTAACCGTCACTGCCTCCAAGTGCTTCGGGACTGCACCCAACCACCACCTGTTTGCACGACTCCTTTGAGCCGTGGTAGGGTAGTGATCAAAGTACAGTGGGAACACACCCGAGGCGAAGTGACAGTGTCAAGTCAGCGGACTAAGCTGCACTCATGTCACCTGGGAACTGATAACTGACGATAGGTATAATACCAACTAGTCAGTTCCCGACGAGTCCTGTCCAGTATACCCGTAACCTAACGAGCACCCGCATACTATCTCAAGTACGACGTACTGACGGCTGTGGGACAGACCGTCTCCCACACTGGGATGAGAAGTGCATGCGCTGGTCTACTCCGGAGTATCGATGCCCTGTCTCGATAGTCCTGCGACCAGGGACCGGCATAAGGATGTGCTTATAGATTACCCAGCCCCACTAGTGTGACGGCCATCACATCGCTGGTAATCAAGCAAAGATCCTAAGGGCTCTACTAATGTGTATAGGCGATATACAAAAATAAACACATGTACACATTGAAGTAGAAACAAACCAAGTAGCATACTACTATTTTGAGCAAGATTGTATATACAAGGTGAATATCCCAAGCATCCATTAAGTAATATACAAACTAGTATGATACAGTAATGGCCTCTAGGGCATATACACTAACAATCTCCCACTTGCACTAAGGCCATGTACTGGCGTATCGAAGACCTATCATCTCGATCAGCCGCTCGAACTGAGTCTGGGGCAGGGCCTTGGTGAATGGATCAGCAGTGTTATCTTCTGAAGCGACTCTCCGAACCTCGATCTCCTGGCGATCTACGATCTCCCTGATCAGGTGATACCGCCTCAAGATGTGCCTGGATCTCTGATGGGACCTGGGTTCCTTCGCTAAAGCTATAGCCCCGTTGTTGTCACAATACAGAGGTATTGGATCAACAATGGACGGAACCACCTGAAGTTCTTTCAAGAACTTCCTCATCCAGACAGCTTCTTTTGCGGCATCAGATGCAGCGATGTATTCCGCTTCCATCGTCGAGTCTGCAACGGTTTCCTGTTTGGAACTCTTCCAACACACCGCCCCTCCATTGAGGGTAAAGACAAAACCCGACATGGACTTGGAATCATCCTTGTCACTCTGGAAGCTGGAGTCAGCAAAGGCCTCGATCTGGAGGTCTTTTCCGCCATACACCAAGAACATCTCCTTAGTCCTTCTCAGGTACTTGAGAATGTTCTTTACCGCTATCCAGTGTTTCTCCCCTGGGTTAGACTGATACCGGCTTACCACACTCAGTGCATAAGCTACATCCGGTCTGGTACACAACATCGCATACATTATAGAGCCTACCGCAGAAGCGTAGGGTATAATAGACATGCGATCCCTCTCCAAATCAGTCTTGGGAGACATCTCTTTAGAGAGGGTGATCCCGTGACAAGCCGGTAGGTTACCGCGCTTAGAATCTTCCATACTGAACCTCTTCAGTATGGTGTCGATGTACCTGGACTGTGAAAGTCCTAGTATCCTCTTGGATCTGTCACGGTAGATCCGGATACCCAGAATGTATGAGGCATCACCCAGGTCTTTCATGGAGAACCTGTGTGACAAGAACCCCTTGACAGATTGTAGCATAGGAATGTCATTTCCTATTAAGAGAATGTCATCCACGTACAAAACGAGGAATACTACAGTTCTCGCTACAAATCTACTATAGATGCATGGTTCATCTGGATTTTTGATAAAGCCAAATTCTTTGACCGTCTCATCAAAGCAGATGTTCCAACTCCGCGATGCCTGCTTTAGCCCATAGATGGACTTAAGCAACTTGCACACCTTTCCGCTGCTCCCACTCTGAATGAAACCCTCTGGTTGGTCCATATAGACACACTCCTCTAAATTTCCATTTAGAAAAGCTGTCTTTACGTCCATTTGCCAGATCTCATAATCGTGGAAGGCAGCAATGGCAAGAAGGATCCGAATGGATTTCAGCATGGCTACTGGAGAAAAGGTTTCGTCGTAGTCCAAGCCAGGTCTTTGACGAAAACCCTTTGCTACCAGCCTAGCTTTATAGGTCTCAACCTGTCCATCTACACCAATCTTCCTTTTGAAGATCCACTTGCATCCTACGGGTTTTACCCCGTCTGGAGCAATGTCCAACGTCCATACCTTGTTGGTGTACATGGACTCCATTTCGGTCCGCATTGCATCCAGCCATTTCACCGAGTCAACGCTCTGAACGGCCTGCTGGAAGCTAGTAGGCTCATCATAATCTATGATGCAATCCCCTCTATCCCCGTCTATGAGAAAACCGTAGTATCTCTCGGGCGGATGAGTCTGCCTACTACTCCTGCGGAGCGGCGTAGGAATGTCCTGTTCTGTTGAACCCTCTGGTTCCACTAAGCTTTCAGTAACAGTCTGTGGTTCTGGAACTTCTTCCAGTTCTATTGTGCTCCCACTTATCTGGTTTTCCAAAAACTCAGTTTCCAAGAAGTAGGCATGACGAGAAACAAGGACTTTTTGTTCCTCTTCACAGTAGAAGAAATATCCTTTGGAATTCTTTGGATATCCCACAAACTTGCACTGTACTGAGCGTGCCTCGAGCTTGTCCGCATGCTGCTTTTTGACAAAAGCTGGACATCCCCATGACTTAATATGCTTAAGATAGGGTCTCTTCCCACACCACATCTCATATGGTGTAGTAGGCACGGTCTTAGTAGGAACTCGGTTCAAAAGGTATGCGGCTGATTCTAGCGCATATCCCCAGAATGATCGCGGTAACTCAGCGTTACTCATCATGGACCGCACCATATCCAATAGGGTGCGGTTCCGTCTCTCCGATACACCGTTATGTTGCGGGGTGTATGGAGGAGTAAGCTGAGAGAGAATTCCGTTCTCTTTTAAATAGTCCAGGAACTCGGCACTTAAGTATTCTCCACCTTGATCCGATCTTAGAATCTTAATACTTTTGCCGGTCTGTTTCTCTACTTCATTCTTATACTCCTGGAATTTTCCAAAGGCCTCGGACTTATGTTTCATCAAGAAGACATAACCGTACCTTGAGAAGTCATCCGTAAAAGTAATGAAGTAAGAATGTCCACTTCGGGCATGTGTAGACATTGGACCGCACACGTCACTGTGTACGAGTCCCAAGAGCTCGCTCGCTCTTACTCCTTGTCCAGTAAACGGAGTCTTTGTCATCTTTCCTTTGAGACAAGATTGACAAGTGGCATACGATTGATATTCGAACGCATTCAAATATCCTTCTGTATGTAACTTAGTCAACCTTCTCTCATTGATGTGACCCAATCTACAATGCCATAAGAAAGTCTGATTCATTTCCGGAGACTTTCTTTTGTGTGTATTCTGGACGTTGAAAATCTGTGGTTGGTTTAACACGTATATACCATTACTCAATGTACCTGACCCAATCAAAACTTGATTAAGGTGAATGTTTACAACATTACTTACAAACGCAAATTCATAACCTTCTTTAGAAACTAAAGATACAGAAATGATATTACAAGTTGCGTTGGGTACAAAAAAGCAATTACGCAAAACCAAAACATGTCCATCTGACATTCCCAGGTGATAGTCCCCCACGGCTTTAGCATCCATGCTAGCTCCGTTCGCAACTTTGAGGGTCATGTCACCTGCCTTCAAAACCCTACGGTTTCTCAACGCCTGCAAAGAATTACAGATATGAGATCCTGATCCGGTATCCAATACCCAGGAAGTAGAGTTTATTGAAAGACAATTTTCAATAACATACACACCTGAAGCTGAAGCTGCAACCTGCTTCAATTCCTGTGTTCTGGCCTTCCAGGCCCTGCAATCATTCTTCCAGTGTCCTTTCTTATGACAATAGAAGCATTCTTCTTTATCCACAAGCTTCCCCGCTATCTTTGTTGCTTTACCTTTTCCCTTCGTATCCACTTTACTAACACCGCCCCTTGGTTTGGCGGGGGCCTTCTTCTTCTTTCCCTTGGCTTTCGCCTTGGACCTAGAAGAAGATGATCCTCCTACAAACAAAGTGGATGTATCCCTACCTTTCTGTAGGGTGCCCTCTGCGCTCCTCAGCATGTTGAGGAGCTCTGAAAGTTCAACCTCTTTTTCTTGTAAGTTGAAGTTCAGTATAAACTGGGCGTAAGTGGAAGGAAGGGACTGGAGAACTATATCCGTATATAGCTCACTCTCCAATGTGATCCCTAGGTCAGCGAGCTCCTCAATGAAGCCGATCATCTTTAGCACGTGCTCGGCTACTGATGATCCGACGGCCATTCTTGTCGAAAATAACTTTTTCGACGCTTCGTATCTTGCGATACGTGATTGCTCTCCATACAGTTCTTTTGTATGGAGCAATATGGACTCCATGTCCATATTCTCATGCCTCCTCTGATGTTCGTTGTCCATCGAGGCAAGCAGGAGGCACTTGGCCTTCGCGCTATCAATCTCCCAAGTCTTGCGGATTTCCTTATCCGCGACACTGGAAGTTGGACCAGGGACAGGGGGAGCTTTGGTGGTAAGAAGATACCCCATCTTGTCATAAGTGATTGCTATCTTGACATTCCTGAGCCAATCTTTGTAGTTTGGCCCTGTCAGTTTGTTTTTATCTAGGAGTAACTTAAGTCCAGTCATGTTGATTGGTCGCTGCAATTAGGAGAGAGAAGAAGAAACACTCAGCATGATGCTCTTGCAAGTTTAGAGTGGTTTTTAGTTTGTCTAAACAGGATGGCTCCCACTGTTTCTCGAATCCCTCCTCAAACCATAAAGGAAGAATTAGTCAGGATCAATCCCACCGTACAATACTTGCTTAACCGTTCAGCCAGGCCGGTGTCGGTACTTCGAGGGAGGTTTTCCAACGCTTTCGCGAAGTTCCTTAATTAAAGAACCTCTTTTCCATGGGGGCGTAGCCCCGCTAACACCTTTCTAGGCACCTACTAGGTTTATAGCATTGATCGTTAAGTGAGAAATTTCCCGAGGAGTAGCATATACTCACAGTAGGATCGGGATCCAAATATCATCGCGTGACGAAACTGAAGGAATCCTACCAGAATCATCACACTCCAAATGGTATGCAAATCTAGCAAGTTTCAGTACTTATGAAACTCCCGATGTGGATTTTTGCCCCATGCTCTTATGACCTTGACTTTGGCCAACAAATCATAAGTCACATGTCAAGTTCTGCCCGTCGTTCTCCAGGTTAATTTGAATCCACCCGCACCTACCCTTGACTTTGGCCAACAAGGCAGTACGACTGTTCCAAACCAACGCATCTATCTATGCTACACATGAATACCCAATAGCTACCAATCACTGTGCCTTGACTTTGGCCAACAAACACAGCTTGAATACTATTGACTATTCATGTGAAACGACGGAGGGCTACGGATGGTTTTGGCAAAACCGTGAACGTAGTGAACTTGATTTGGTCGATGGAACGAGATAGCTTTTAAAAGGAGTGGCTCAAGCTCCGTATTTAAAAGTTGGTTTTGAAAAGAACCGAGTGGTTTTTCGAAAGTGTTCCAACGACTTTAACTTGGTTTATTATCTTGCATTAGTTCTTTTAATGCGTGATATTCTTGCATTAGTTCTTTTAATGCGTCCCATCAATTAAATCCTACCATTGCAGAAAACAACCAAAATATGACGTACGCTTATGCCATTCGCATTCGCCACGGGGCCCCGTCATTACCCGTTAGGTTACTTAACTAACGACAGAGCGGGGGCTGGGCTAGCGCGTCTGTAAAACATAAGCAACGCCTAAATAATATCATATATAGATATACTGCAATGATAAACATTTCAGATCACAGATAAATACATTGGATATACTAGCAATCTGTAATTTGTACGAGCCTGTAACAAAAACAGATAACACGGTCGCGGTGAATAGCTAAAACCCCACCCAAGACCCCTACGGGTGCGGCAAACTACCCGCCAAGTACCCGAAGCGTAGCAACCTCCCTCATCTCCATGAGTAGGCCACTCGACACTTCGGCATACCCGGTAGTTTGTGCACCCCTCCATGGGTCTATCCTAGGAGCAAAAACAGTAAAAAGAAATTATACAATGACGGCTACAACCCCGACCCGGTTGTGCGGCCATACAAATAATTATTACATCAATTTACAAATTTACATGAATTGCAAGAAAAGAAAACTCTCGTCTCACAACCCCCGGCTATTCACCCGCGACAATCCAACATATTTATATACACATTCCAGCACATTACAGATCATGTATAACCCCGACCAATCGACTTATAGCGATTAGCCGACGTTCAATACATGCAAGCATTACAGTATAACCATCATAGTCAAAGTGCAGTGAAGTTCGGAAAAAATACGGAATTATAGGACCCCAAAAGGAAATTTCTTTTCTGGAAAATCTGGGCACATATAATACATTCCAAAAATCCCAAAACCAACACAGACACACACTGCACGAAAAACGATGCAGAGAAGACGACAAACCGCGGCGCTTCCGCGGCAAATGCCTACCTAGTGCGGCGGAAGCGCGGCGGTTTGAACGAATTAGGGCAACGTTTTTCTTGGGTGTTCACACAAAACCCTGAGCCGAATTTAGGAGTATAAAGTTTTTCAATTTGACGAGAAAAAATTTCAACAGAAACTCAGGTTTTGTAAAAGTTAGGTTTTTGGATTTTTTTCCGGTTCCGAACTTCGTTACACTTTACTACCAAGCTAGTTTAAGTTTAGTTAGGCTCTGATACCACTGTAAGTCCACGTTGCGACCCCCGGTTCTTACGGGGAGGCGGAAACGGTATAAAAATCAAATTTTTAGCGCAAGGGGCAACATGGACTAAGCAAAGTCGGGATCTTTGACTATACTAAAACTAGCATACTTAGCTAAAGAGAGTTAGCTACTCGGATGGAGATGGTTATACCTAGCTTGTCTTGAACTCCTTCGTCTTCAAGCTCCGGTGGTGGTCCGATGGCTCCTTCTCGTCGTCTCCGTACGCCGAAGATAGATCCACTTGAAAGCTCCAACCTTTAGCTCCTTCTTCGTTCTTTGAAGAAACTAGTTCACTTGGTTTGCTAAACCTAGTGAACTAGAATGAGTAGAGAAGAAATAGAATGGGATTTTATCTATGGTTCTTGATTCTCAACTCATGAGACAAGAGAACCATAGATCAAGAGAGGGAGCAAGAGGTTGAGGGTGAGAGCAAGAGGAGAGCTCAAGAACAAGAGAGAGAATGAGCAAGAAAGAATGAGCAAGTATTTTGTCTCTCACCCTCTCATAATCCAAAGCAATGATAACTCATCATATTAACAAAAGTCTTATGTGATGGTTAGAAGCAACCACAACCATATCATTTCATGCACTCATTTTACACAAATGAGCAAGTAAACAAAAGTCTTTGCCATGAAATGATGGCTATGGTTATCATGATGGTCAACTAGTCAAGCCTAGTCAACCGGTCAACAAGTCAACAAAAGTCAACAAGTCACCAAAGTCAACAAGTCAACAAAAGTCAACAAGTCAACAACCATATCACCATAATACTCAATTAATATAATAGTTAATCACATATCATATTCTCATTAGGGTTGAGCATAAAGTCAAAAAGTCAACGGTCAACTGTCAACAACCCTAATGAGAATCCGCTGCCTCTGCCTCCCTGTCAACTGTGCATACACACCCGCATCCGCGTTCCGAGGAACACGGATGCAAACTGGATAAATCCAATCCCATAAGGTACACTAGGATCTGGCTTAAACCAAAGCCCGCTAGTGTAAACTGTCCGGACACTGTACGTGCACAAGTGCACGGATGTGACCGAACCCTGTCGCAAAACCATGCGACCTGTCGCAATACCATGCGACCTCTACTCTTTTGCCTAAAGGCGAAAAGCTTTCTGTGTGGGACTCTAAAGACTCGACACTACGCTGGCAGTGGGTTTAACCACAGACCGCAAGCGGCACTAGCTGTGCGTAACGGTCCCCAGGTAGTGCCGACAAGAAGACCGACGAGGCGAAACCCATCTGAACTCCTACTGAGCCTGAGTGTGACATTCTCCGTACAGTCCGGTCTGTTCGTCTGATACATCGCATGGCGGGCCTAGGGGGCGGTAAACGTCAGTCCCCCAATAGCGGTACAAGTCGTGCCGGAGCGAAGCCCAAAACACCCTGAGTTAACACTGGAAACCTACCAGTATATCTCGTTTGCCCTGGCCAGGGACTACTCGTGTAATGGCTCTCCTAGACACAGCGCGATGTCAACCCCCAATACCGGGAGAGACGAATCCTGTCTAACCGTCACTGCCTCCAAGTGCTTCGGGACTGCACCCAACCACCACCTTTTTGCACGACTCCTTTGAGCCGTGGTAGGGTAGTGATCAAAGTACAGTGGGAACACACCCGAGGCGAAGTGACAGTGTCAAGTCAGCGGACTAAGCTGCACTCATGTCACCTGGGAACTGATAACTGACGATAGGTATAATACCAACTAGTCAGTTCCCGACGAGTCCTGTCCAGTGTACCCGTAACCTAACGAGCACCCGCATACTATCTCAAGTACGACGTACTGACGGCTGTGGGACAGACCGTCTCCCACACTGGGATGAGAAGCGCATGCGCTGGTCTACTCCGGAGTATCGATGCCCTGTCTCGATAGTCCTGCGACCAGGGACCGGCATAAGGATGTGCTTATAGATTACCCAGCCCCACTAGTGTGACGGCCATCACATCGCTGGTAATCAAGCAAAGATCCTAAGGGCTCTACTAATGTGTATAGGCGATATACAAAAATAAACACATGTACACATTGAAGTAGAAACAAACCAAGTAGCATACTACTATTTTGAGCAAGATTGTATATACAAGGTGAATATCCCAAGCATCCATTAAGTAATATACAAACTAGTATGATACAGTAATGGCCTCTAGGGCATATACACTAACAGTATCTATCAGAGAACATCACATGATCACATCACAGATATCGCAGCAGAAAAAACATATGAAATATTGGATATACTAGGACGTCCGTGTTTTCAATACGAGCCAGTATAAAACACAGATTCCACGGTCGCGATGAATAGCCAAACCCACACCCCTAGACCCCTACGAGAGCGGCAAGCAACCCTACCAATTCTAGAGTTAGGAGACCCGGACTCGACTCCTCGAGTTGGTCTCCCACTGGACTCCAGAACCCGGTTACTTGTGCTCTCCTCCTTGGGTCTATCCTAGTGCGGAAAAGTAAATAATATACAAAAGGTGACATCTTCCGCAACCTGGAAGTGCCCCAATAAAAGAATATTACATACAAGTTTTTACATGAATGAAAATGAAAGACACTCATCTCACATAAAAACCCCCGACTATTCAAACACGACGATCCAATATAACATATCCAGCAACACATAACATCACATGTCATCAACGTAAGTAAATATGCGCATCCCAATTGTCGTTGACATATAGCAACGAAACCTGCGATATCACATATTACACTTACGGTCACAGAAAAGAAAGTGTAAAACTACAACAGTTGGAATCCGCAACCTCTTTAGACATCGCATGCCTAGCCAAATGAATTCCTTAGACATCGCATGCCTAACAATTATAAACCCCGCATTTTAGTCTCATCATTGAAAACACTTTTCAATATCAAGTCGGGCAATTCAACAAGATTCCCGATATCCTGATCGAATGCTCGTCGCAAACTTTAGTAGGCGGCCGCACCCCCGACGCCGTCGACGAAGTGCACCAAGGAGGAACACCGCTGCCGCGAGCACCCGAACGGATGCCTTCGGTGACGGGGTTCTCCTACAGTCACTTGGTCGGGGTTATGGGGTGAGGCTGTCTATTAAGTTTACCCAGCGAGTATCCGCGTACACTACGTGATTGCGACGGACTTTTGATCACATCAAAATTCCGTGGCAACCGATCAAGTGAGACTAAAGTGCTTGATTTATAACATTCATTCAGTTATCTCATAACTACTTGTGAATTCCAATTATTGTATCCCATTCCAGATAAATAGAAAATGTTAAACTTTCCGATCGAACATTCAAACACCCAAGTTTTCCGAAACAGATCAACACATGAAATAAGTTTAAAAACATCCAGTTCATGCCTCAGTACCAACGGTCCAGCCGTAGAAGGGTCAAGCCAACGCCTCACATGTGGCACGCCGTACCGCCCCAAACCCTAAGGTTCAAAGGGCAGTTCAAGACGGTCACATAATCGAGTTAAGGTTTGTTGTCTTCTAGAGGGACCATCGCTTTACTTGCACTACTTAGAACGTTATTAAACTACGGAAAAATCCAACACATGGAAATTTCCCGGCAGGGGAAAAAGTGGGTATTTATATCCAGTCGAACTTTTTAACAGTTTCTAAAATATCCGGAAAAACATAAACGAAGTTAAATTATCCGATCAATTTAACGAATCCCCAATAAAACCGTAGAAAACTCAACACTTGAGTGGAATTAAAAAATTCACATAAAAAATTGCCAAGAAAGGACCTAAGAATAAATATATGAAATTTGAGGGACTAAGTCCAAATTTGGGCCGCGGAAGAGCCGCCAAACCCCTGGTTGGGCCGCGGTTCCGCGGCCTAATTATGGAATTAGGAGCCCAAACTTCACAGTTATTCTTAGTTTTTCCTGCTTATTTTTCTGCATATTTTTAATTCACAAAATTCAACAGTTTTGAAAAATGTACAGAGAGCGATTTTGCAATGGGATTTCGGTTCGATCAGATTTCTAACTCCGTCTACGCATCGCCTAAGGCTCTAGCTAGGCTCTGATACCACTGTAGGGTTCCTAGGCACACTAATGAGGTCTCACAAGGCATCAACCATGCCAATTTCAAATTTTACGGGTGCCGAGAAACCCTAATACGGATCGTTAACTAGAAATATAGGCTATGCGATGCAACTAGTTAACAAATTAACTAAAAGAACGGAAATACAACCTTTGTAGATCCGGTCCTCTACCTCCATAGCTCCGCAATGAAGTCTCCTCGCTGTCCAAATGGAAACCCGGGCTCTAGCGTCGGCTTCATCGGAGAAATGGGCGGGCTAGGTCATCGACTACGATGCCGAAGATGATCTACGTCGAGGCATCACAAGATCAAGCTCCCACTTCACCAAGTCATGAAACTTGTGAAGATAATGTTAGTGTTTATGCCCTAGAAGGCCATTACTGTATCATACTAGCTTGTATATTACTTAATGGAAGCTTGGGATATTCACATGTATATAACAGTCTTGCTAAACATGGTAGTATGCTACTTGGTTTTTCTATCTTAATATGTGAGTGTACGTATTGATAGAGCTCTTAGGATCTTGCTTGTCTACCAGCTTGTGATGGCAGTCACACTAGTGGGGGCTGGGTAGTCTACAAGCACATCCTTATTCAGGTCCCTGGTCGTTGGATTATCGAGACAGAGCATCGATACTCCGGAGTAGACTAGTGTGTACGCTTCTCATCCCAGTTGGGGAGATGGTCTGTCCCACAGCCGTCAGTACGTCGTACTGGAGATAGTATGCAGGTGCTCGTTAGGTTACGGGTACACCGGACAGGACTCACGGGGAACTGTTGGTTGGTTTGATACCAGTCGTCAGTGAGCAGTTCCCAGGTGACATGAGTACAGCGTAGTCCGCAGACTTGACACTGCTACTTCGCCTCGAGTGTGTCCCACTGTTCTTAGATTGCTTCCCTACCACGACTCAAAGGAGTCGTGCAAACAGGTAGCAGTTGGGTGCAGTCCCGAGCACTTGGAGGCAGTGGCGGTTAGACAGGATTCGTCCCTCCCGGTATTGGGAGTAGATATCGTGCTGTGTCAGAGAGCCATTACGCAAAGTCCCTGGCCAGGGCAAGCGAGATTTGCTGGTAGGTTCCAGTAGTTTCTCAGGGTGTAATGGGCTTCACTCCGACACGACTTATACCGCTATTAGGGGACTGACGCTTGCCGCCCCCCTAGGCCCGATATGCGATAGTCTTGGACGAACGGACCGGACTGTATGGAGATTGTCACATCAGACTCAGTAGGAGTTCGGATGGGTTTCCTCATCGGCCTTCTTATCGACAACTACCTGGGGACCGTTACGTACAGCTAGTGCCGCTTGCGGTCTGTGGTTAAACCCACTGCCAGCGTAGTAGTCGAGTCTCTAGAGTCCCACACAGAGAGTTTCCTACTCCAGGCGAAACGATATAGAGGTTGCATGGTTTTGCGACAAAGGGTTCGGACGCATACGTGCGTTTACGCGCGTACGACTTTCGGACAGTTTTTACCAGTCGGCTTTGGTTTAAGCCAGTTACTGGTATCCGGTTATTGGATTTTTACAGTCTAAATTTTTTCCGTATTTTTACGGATCGGAGGGCGTTCTCGTAATTGTTCGAGAAGCTTCTAGAAGATGGTGACTAAGGAGGGTTATGTGTCATATTCATTAAATGAGGTTGTGAGTCATGGTGGTGATTCATTCATTTCATTAATGCACATTTATTGCTTAATGACTCATGCTAATGAATCACCACTAGATAT
Source organism: Agapanthus africanus (assembly GCA_030015575.1). NCBI lineage: Eukaryota > Viridiplantae > Streptophyta > Magnoliopsida > Asparagales > Amaryllidaceae > Agapanthus > Agapanthus africanus. The sequence goes on along the minus strand of CM057347.1, from coordinate 175,801,465 downwards.
TTTATGAAGCATGATTTATCATCACTCTTTATTCTTTTCTCATTATTAGAAAATGCTTCATAATATATTATGATAGACTCTCTCTCATTTCATTATCATATCTCACATTCTCTCTCCTCAAGCTCTCATCTTCAAACCCTAATCCTTACACCTCATGAGTTGAGATCAAAGGATTAGTTAGACTAAACAATCCATAACCATCACTCTATATCATCCTTTCATCTTTGATTAGCAATCAAAGTTGATTAGTTACCTCAAGTTAGAGGTTTAGCTTGGAGTTTTGCTCTCGGGTGGATCGTCTACTACCTAGAGAAGGCCGAGGAGAACAAGGAGATCGTAAAGACGAAGGACTAGTATCGATAGGTATAATCCCTTAACACTATAGTTTAGTATAGCTATGTGTTCGGTTATTAGTTGTTTAGCTTCGATTTAAGCGGTTAGTCGATGTTCGTTCTTTAAACTTGATCGTTTTTGAAAATTCCGCCTCCCCACAAGTACTGGGGTGTACTACATCGACTTACAGTGGTATCAGAGCCTCGCTAAACACTAAATAACTTGATTGCAAATTTGTATGAATTTCGAACGGAAAAACGAAGCCGGAAAACCCTAAAAGTTACAAGTTTCTGTCGAATTTAAAATGATGTCCTAAAATTGTTCAGGTGATCTCAGAAAGCTTGTAAAGGGTCTAGAAGAACACCCAAGAAATTAGAACCCATGAATCGGCTAAAGAGCCGCGGAAGGGCGGCGGATCTCACCGATCCGCCGCGCTTCCGCGGCCGAGTTGCCGAGTCATGGACTCGTATTTCTTGTGTGGGTCCTCTCTGGTATTTGGGGTTCTCTGGAATGTTTAATTATTGCTCAGGTTACTGTTTAACAGAGCAGATTTTGGAGCAATATTGATGTTGTTTATTCGATCGAAATTGTACAGTATTTGCATATGGATTATATCTGTGATTGTTTAATGTGTTCGTAAACCTCCCCTAACTGCTAGTATGTCGGTTGGCAGGGGGTTGCACATTTCTGAAATGGTTATATCTGTTTGTGCATATAAACTGTATTGGACTGTTGTGGTGTATAGCCGGGGTTTGCAATGGGTTATTGTTTAATTCATTTGTTGTAAATGTAAATTGTTGTAATATTATTTTTGCGGGGCACTTCCAGGTTGCGGTCGTAGCCACCGTTGTATTATTTCATTTTACTGTTTTTTTCTCCTAGGACTGACCCAAGGTGGGGTACACAAACTGCCGGGCGGGTAGTTTGCCGTACCCGTAGGGGTCGAGGGTGGGGTATCGGCTATTCATCACAACTGTGTAATCTGTCTTTTCTTGCAGGCTCGAAAGAAATACAGATTGCTTGCAAATCCAATATTGTTTATCTGTGTTCTGGAATGAATATCATTGCGTCAGACGAATGTAAAATATCTATATTTATGATAGCTATTTAGACGTCATTTATGTTTTACACCCGCGCTAGCCCAGCCCCCGCTCTGTCGTTAGTTAAGTAACCTAACGGGTGATGACGGGACCCAGTGGCGAATGCGGATGGCATAAGAGGACGTTGTATTTTCGTTGTTTTCTGCAATGATAGGTTAATGATGGGACGCATTATCTATAATGCAAAGTAAAACAAACCAAAGTTTAAATCGTTGGAACAATTTAAAAGAAACCACTCGGTTATTTTTAAAACAGATATTTTTAAATGCGGAGACTTAACCACTCCTTTTAAAAGCTATCAGGTTCCTTCGGTTATATCAAGTTCACTACGTTCACGGTTTCGCCAAAACCATTCGTAGCCCTCCGTCATTTCATTTGGATATTCAGTAGTATTCAAGCTATGCATTTTGGCCAAAGTCAAGGCATAGTGTTTGGTAGCTACTGGGTTTTCATTTGTTGCATAAGATAGATGAGTTGGTTTGGGACAGTCGTATTACCATTTGACCAAAGTCAGGGGTATATACGGATGGGTTCAAATTGACAAGATAATGACGGGTAGAACTTGACATGTGACTTATGACATTTTGACCAAAGCCAAGGTCATAAGAGCATGGGGCAAAAACTTATATCGGGAATTTCTAAAGAAACTGAAATTTGCAAAGAGATGCATACCATTTGGAGTTTGATGAATGTTGGTAGGATTCCTTCAACATTATCATACGATGATATTTGGATCCCGATCCTACTGTGAGTATATGCTACTTATCAGGATATTCGTCACTTAACGATCAATGCTATAAACCTAGTAGGTGTCCAGAAAGGTGTCAGCGGGGTTACGCCCCCAGAGAAAAGAGGTTATTTAATTAAGGAACTTCGCGAATGCGTTGGAAAACCTCCCTCGAAGTATCGACACTGGCCTGGCTGAACGGTTAAGCAAGTATTGTACGGTGAGAATAGTCCTGGCTAATTCTTCTTTTATGGTTTGAGGAAGGATTCGAGAAACAGTGGGAGCCATCCAGTTTAGATAAACTAAAAACCACTCTAAACTTGCAAGAGCATCATGCTAAAGTGTTTTCTTCTCTCTCTCCTAATTGCAGCGACCCTGAAAATGACTGGACTTAAGTTACTTTTAGAAAAGAATATACTGACGGGGCCAAACTATAAAGATTGGCTGCGGAATGTCAAAATGGCCTTGACCTATGACAAATTGGGGTACGTCCTCACCGCTACGGCACCTGCTGTCCCTGGTCCCAAATCCAGCAATGCGGATAAGGAAATCCGCAAAACCTGGGATTTAGATTGCGCGAGAGCCAAGTGCATCGTGCTTGCCTCTATGAATGACGAACATCAGAGGAGGCACGAGGATATGTCTCTAGATGGCATATTTCTCCATACAAAGGAACTTTATGGAGAGCAATCTCGTATTGCAAGATACGAGACCTCGAAGAAATTATTTCGAGCGAGGTTGGCTGTCGGGTCATCGGTAGGTGAACATGTCCTACAGATGATTGGCTATATTGAGGAGCTCGCAGACCTTGGGACGACTTTGGATAATGAGCTCTATACAGACCTTATTCTCCAGTCCCTTCCTCCCACCTACGCCCAGTTTATCCTCAACTTCAACCTTCAAGGAAAAGAAGTTGAACTTGCGGAACTCCTGAACATGTTAAGGAGTGCAGAGGGCACCTTACAGAAGGTAAGGGAAACACCCGCTATGTTTGTTGGCGGTTCATCTTCTTCAGGGTCCAAGGCTAGGGCCAAAGGAAGGAAGAAGAAGGCCGCACCCAAACTTAGAGGAGGTGTTAGTAAGGTGGGAAAGAAGGGAAAGAAAAAGCTTGCAGCACCGGTAGTTGGCCAGGATGAGTGCTTCCACTGTCACAGGAAAGGGCACTGGAAGAAGGATTGCAAGGCGTGGAACGCCAAGAACCAGGAACCGAAGCAAGCTGTGGCTTCGACTTCAGGTGTGTTTGTAATTGAGAATTGTCTGTCAATCAACTCTACTTCCTGGGTATTGGATACCGGATCAGGATCTCATATTTGCAATTCATTGCAGGCACTGAGAAACCGTAGAGTGCTGAAGGAAGGTGATATGATCCTCAGGGTTGCTAACGGAGCTAGCGTGGGAGCTGCGTCCGTCGGGGATTATCACCTAGGATTGACGAGTGGACATATTTTGGTTTTGCATAACTGTTATTTTGTACCAAGCTTAACGTGTAATATCATATCAGTTTCCTTGTTATCAAATAAAGGTTATGATTTCACGTTTGTAAGAGATGTTGTTAACATCCACCTTAATCATGGTTTGATTGGGTCCGGTACTCTAAATAACGGCATATATGTTTTAAACCAACTCCAAATTTTCAATGTCCAGAACACACTAAAAAGAAAGTCTCCAGATTTAAATAAAGCTTTCTTATGGCATTGTAGACTGGGTCACATCAATGAGAGAAGGTTGACTAAGTTGCATAGAGAAGGATATTTGGACACGTTCGAATATCAATCTTATGACACTTGTCAATCCTGTCTCAAAGGAAAGATGACAAAGACTCCATTTACTGGACAAGGAGTAAGAGCGAGCGAGCTCTTAGGACTCATACACAGTGATGTATGCGGTCCAATGTCTACACATGCGAGAGGTGGTTATTCCTATTTCATTACTTTCACGGATGATTACTCAAGATACGGATTCATTTATCTTATGAAACATAAATCCGAGGCTTTTGAGAAATTCCAAGAGTATAAGAATGAAGTAGAAAACCAAACCGGCAAAAGTATTAAGACACTAAGATCTGATCGAGGTGGAGAATACTTAAGTGCCGAGTTCCTAGGTTACCTAAAAGAGAAAGGAATTCTCTCTCAGCTTACTCCTCCATACACACCACAGCATAACGGTGTATCGGAGAGACGGAATCGAACCCTATTGGATATGGTACGATCCATGATGAGTAATGCTGAGTTACCGCGATCTTTCTGGGGTTATGCGCTAGAGTCAGCGGCATATCTTCTGAACAGGGCTCCTACCAAGACTGTGCCTACCACTCCATATCAGATGTGGACTGGGAAGAAACCCCATCTTCAGCATATGAAGATTTGGGGATGTCCAGCTTTTGTTAAAAAGCAGCATGTGGACAAGCTCGAGGCACGATCAGTAAAATGTATGTTTGTGGGATATCCAAAGAACTCCAAGGGATATTATTTCTATTACGCAGAGGAACAAAAGGTTTTTGTTTCTCGTAATGCCCATTTTCTGGAAAATCAGTTTTTAGAAAAAGAAATAAGTGGGAGAGAAATAGAACTGGAAGAAATTCCAGAACCACAAAATGCTACTGAAAGTTTGGTAGAACCAGAGGTTCAAGAAGAACAGAACATTCCCGCACCCCTCCGCAGGAGTAGTAGGCCGTCTCATCCGCCTGAGAGATACTACGGTTTTCTCATAGATGGGGATAGAGAGGATTGCATCATAGATGATGATGAACCTACTGACTTCCGGCAGGCCATCCAGAGCGGCGACTCGGTACGATGGCTAGATGCAATGCGGACCGAAATGGAGTCCATGTACACCAACAAAGTATGGACTTTGGACTTTGCTCCAGATGGGGTAAAACCCATAGGATGCAAATGGATCTTCAAGAAAAAGATTGGTGTAGATGGACAGGTGGAAACCTATAAGGCTAGACTTGTTGCAAAGGGTTTTCGTCAAAGACCTGGTTTGGACTATGACGAAACTTTTTCTCCAGTGGCTATGCTCAAATCCATTCGAGTCCTTCTTGCTATTGCTGCCTTCCATGATTATGAAATCTGGCAGATGGACGTAAAGACGGCTTTTCTGAATGGAAATTTAGAAGAGTGCGTCTATATGGATCAGCCAGAGGGTTTCAATCAGAGTGGGAGCAGCGGGAAAGTATGCAAGCTGCTTAAGTCTATTTATGGACTAAAGCAGGCATCGCGGAGTTGGAACATCTGTTTTGATGAGACAGTCAAAGAATATGACTTTATCAAAAATCCAGATGAACCGTGCATATATAATAAAGTTGTGGCCAGAAGTGTCGTATTCCTCGTCTTGTACGTGGATGACATTCTATTGATAGGAAATGACGTTCCTATGCTACAATCTGTCAAAGGTTTCTTGTCACACAGGTTCTCCATGAAAGACCTGGGTGATGCCTCTTACATTCTAGGGATCCGGATCTATCGTGATAGATCCATGAGGATGTTGGGACTTTCGCAGTCCAGGTATATCGACACTATACTGAAAAGATTCAGTATGGAAGATTCTAAGCGCGGTAATCTACCGGCTTGTCACGGAATCACCCTCTCCAAAGAGATGTCTCCCAAGACTGATTTGGAAAGGGAACGCATGTCTATTATACCCTACGCTTCTGCGGTAGGCTCTATAATGTATGCGATGTTGTGTACCAGACCAGATGTAGCTTACGCACTGAGCGTGGTAAGCCGGTATCAGTCAGACCCAGGGGAGAAACACTGGATAGCAGTAAAGAACATTCTCAAGTACCTGAGGAGGACTAAGGAGATGTTCTTGGTTTACGGCGGAAAAGACCTCAGGTTGGAGGCCTTTGCTGATTCCGGCTTCCAAAGTGATAAGGACGATTCCAAGTCCATGTCGGGTTATGTCTTTACCCTCAATGGAGGGGCGGTGTGCTGGAAGAGCTCCAAGCAGGACACCGTTGCTGACTCGACGATGGAAGCGGAGTATATAGCTGCTTGCGATGCCGCAAAAGAAGCAGTCTGGATGAAGAAGTTCCTAACAGAACTTCAGGTGGTTCCTACCATAGTTGATCCAATACCTCTGTATTGCGACAACAACGGAGCTATAGCTTTAGCGAAGGAACCAAGGTCCCATCAGAAGTCCAGACACATCTTGAGGCGGTATCACCTGATCAGGGAGATCATTGATCGTCAGGAGATCGAGGTTCGGAGAGTTGCTTCAGAAGAGAACATTGCTGATCCATTCACGAAGGCCCTTCCTCAGATTCAGTTCGAGAGGCTACTCGAGATCATTGGTCTGCGATATGCCAGTACATGGCCCTAGTGCAAGTGGGAGATTGTTAGTGTTTATGCCCTAGAAGGCCATTACTGTATCATACTAGCTTGTATATTACTTAATGGAAGCTTGGGATATTCACATGTATATAACAGTCTTGCTAAACATGGTAGTATGCTACTTGGTTTTTCTATCTTAATATGTGAGTGTACGTATTGATAGAGCTCTTAGGATCTTGCTTGTCTACCAGCGTTGTGATGGCAGTCACACTAGTGGGGGCTGGGTAGTCTACAAGCACATCCTTATTCAGGTCCCTGGTCGTTGGATTATCGAGACAGAGCATCGATACTCCGGAGTAGACTAGTGTGTACGCTTCTCATCCCAGTTGGGGAGATGGTCTGTCCCACAGCCGTCAGTACGTCGTACTGGAGATAGTATGCAGGTGCTCGTTAGGTTACGGGTACACCGGACAGGACTCACGGGGAACTGTTGGTTGGTTTGATACCAGTCGTCAGTGAGCAGTTCCAAGGTGACATGAGTACAGCGTAGTCCGCAGACTTGACACTGCTACTTCGCCTCGAGTGTGTCCCACTGTTCTTAGATTGCTTCCCTACCACGACTCAAAGGAGTCGTGCAAACAGGTAGCAGTTGGGTGCAGTCCCGAGCACTTGGAGGCAGTGGCGGTTAGACAGGATTCGTCCCTCCCGGTATTGGGAGTAGATATCGTGCTGTGTCAGAGAGCCATTACGCAAAGTCCCTGGCCAGGGCAAGCGAGATTTGCTGGTAGGTTCCAGTAGTTTCTCAGGGTGTAATGGGCTTCACTCCGACACGACTTATACCGCTATTAGGGGACTGACGCTTGCCGCCCCCCTAGGCCCGATATGCGATAGTCTTGGACGAACGGACCGGACTGTATGGAGATTGTCACATCAGACTCAGTAGGAGTTCGGATGGGTTTCCTCATCGGCCTTCTTATCGACAACTACCTGGGGACCGTTACGTACAGCTAGTGCCGCTTGCGGTCTGTGGTTAAACCTACTGCCAGCGTAGTAGTCGAGTCTCTAGAGTCCCACACAGAGAGTTTCCTACTCCAGGCGAAACGATATAGAGGTTGCATGGTTTTGCGACAAAGGGTTCGGACGCATACGTGCGTTTACGCGCGTACGACTTTCGGACAGTTTTTACCAGTCGGCTTTGGTTTAAGCCAGTTACTGGTATCCGGTTATTGGATTTTTACAGTCTAAAGTTTTTCCGTATTTTTACGGATCGGAGGGCGTTCTCGTAATTGTTCGAGAAGCTTCTAGAAGATGGTGACTAAGGAGGGTTATGTGTCATATTCATTAAATGAGGTTGTGAGTCATGGTGGTGATTCATTCATTTCATTAATGCACATTTATTGCTTAATGACTCATGCTAATGAATCACCACTAGATATTTTATGAAGCATGATTTATCATCACTCTTTATTCTTTTCTCATTATTAGAAAATGCTTCATAATATATTATGATAGACTCTCTCTCATTTCATTATCATATCTCACATTCTCTCTCCTCAAGCTCTCATCTTCAAACCCTAATCCTTACACCTCATGAGTTGAGATCAAAGGATTAGTTAGACTAAACAATCCATAACCATCACTCTATATCATCCTTTCATCTTTGATTAGCAATCAAAGTTGATTAGTTACCTCAAGTTAGAGGTTTAGCTTGGAGTTTTGCTCTCGGGTGGATCGTCTACTACCTAGAGAAGGCCGAGGAGAACAAGGAGATCGTAAAGACGAAGGACTAGTATCGATAGGTATAATCCCTTAACACTATAGTTTAGTATAGCTATGTGTTCGGTTATTAGTTGTTTAGCTTCGATTTAAGCGGTTAGTCGATGTTCGTTCTTTAAACTTGATCGTTTTTGAAAATTCCGCCTCCCCACAAGTACTGGGGTGTACTACATCGACTTACAGATAACACCCTATACTACTTGGCAAGAGGTAGAGGATGAAAAAATAGGAGGTGGGTTCACTTTAGAATTGGATTTCTCACTTGTTTTCTCAAGTTGCCATTGTAGTAGAAAGCTTTCTTCATGTGATGAAGAAGAAGAAGAAGAAAGAAATGAATATGATAAGTTAATTTAAATTGAAAAGAAAAATGAATACTTATCATAATCAAACCATGGTCAAGTGTAGAGAATGAATCATGGTTAAGTGGAATGGTTAGGGTTAAGCATGAGACAAATATGGTCACTTAGTCAAAGCTTCATGAAGCTTCAACTAGCATCCAAAGAAAGCCACCATTCATTTATTTTGCAAAATAAATAAACAAAATAAATAAATGATAAAGAAAACGAAAACCCTAACCATTACACAACCATGGTTTAAACTTTACACAAACTCAAGATAGCTTGTATCATCAAACATGACACAAACTTGTGTACAAAAGTATATCACATATACATTGTGCACTTCAAGTGAGAAAATCCCTTTAAAATGAACCAATACTAGTTAATGCTAAGTAATATATCAAATATATAATTATACATTAAATCATTAAATCAACACTTGATTTAACGATCCGGTCATATCGCATATAACCAACTAGTATCCAATGTATCGGCTTATCGAATCAATCCTTGAATCGATAACTAGGTTATATCGCATACAACCAATCGATACATTCATCGCGAGAATGGAATACGGTATCACATACACGCATTATTCTCGGTCCTGCACATATCTCATATGCGCTCCTATTTCGTTTCGCTTGAGCCGGAAGCCTCTGTGTAGGACTCTAAAGACTCGTCAATACGCCGGCAGCAGATGATGATCATATCAAACACCCACAAGCCGCAAGCGGTCTGCTAAACGTAACGGCCACCCGGGTATTGAGCGATCAGAAGATCGACGAGCAAGCCCGCTCACACTCTAGTGAATCCAACCAGTTACACTTACCGTACTGTCCGGTCTCGTCGTCTGATATGTCGCATATCTCGCCTAGGGGTGGTAAACGTCAGACCCCAATAGCTCGATAAGTCGTGTCGATATGAGGTCTATAACAGTTCGAGAAACTACAGGTAACACTTACCAGTAAATCTCAGCAACCCTGGCCAGGGATTTCCGGTTATAGCCAATCGAACACAGCGCAACATCAACTCCCTATACCGGGAGAGACGAATCCCCTCCTATCGCTCATTGCCTCCATGTGACTCGGGACTGTACCCAAAAACCACCGTTTTGCACACCCTCTTGGACGTGGTAAGGTGGAAATCAAAGCACAGTGGGAACCACACAAGACTCTATAACGATCTCGGGTCAACAGACTACTCTGTACCAGTGTCACCAGAGAACTGCCATCTGACGTAAGGTATAATACCATCTGGGAGTTCTCGGCGAGACCGTCAAGTGTACCCAGTCTCCACTGAGCACCCGTATATCATCTCTGATGTCAAACACCAATGGATATGGGATCATCCATCGCCCATCTGTATGGGTCGAGAAGGTATACGCTAGTCTACTCTGGTATATCGATACCCCGTCTCGATACACCCACGACTAGGGACTTTGAAGGATGTACTTATGGACTACCATGTCCCCACTAGTATGATCCGCATCATAGTCCAGGTAGTCAAGTACACATCCTAAGGGCTTTACCAACATGTAACAGAGAGACAATCAGTGTACACGTTAAGGTAAAGAGCAACCAGATAGCATACTATCATGTCGAGCAAGAAAGTCCTCCCTATATATGTCCAAGCATCCACTACAATATACATCCTATGTATAGTAATGGCCTCTAGGGCATACATATAACTAACAAAACCCGTGTCCATCATCGACACGTAAATCCTCACATCTCGGGCTCCGTCAGTCCGGATCGGCCCACGGGCTCCGTCAGTCCGGATCGGCCCATATCATCTCTCGACTCCGGTCGGCATCCTCCAGAGATCCGCCGAGCCCAAAATACTATCACCGGTAGGTAGTGCTCCCCTGCCAGGCTCATCGTCATCCACACAAAATCTCTCTCTCATCCCGGGGTACCATACCGGGTCCACTATATACCCGCAAATGGATTCATCCGCCTCCTCGAATCGGGTTTCACATGTCATACGTCTCAGAACCGAGAAAACGCATAGTGGACGCACTGAAATATCATATCAAGAGAAACCGGGTTTTTAAAACAGTACATGCTTTTTTTTGAAATAGCCACGGTTCTCAAATCCAGAAATCTCATAAAAACAGCATATCTCAATGCTTAATATCATAAAGCATGATGTATGCAACATATGATAGAAATGTAAGTATATCCGTATATCATGCAACATGGAACAGTAATATGACATATTAAGGGGAAACCGCTCTTTTAAAATGATTCCAGTTTTTAAATATAACATGCGGTCCCCAGTTCTCCAAAATCGAAGTCAGCATAATCTATGTATGTACAGGCGGGTATATACGCAAGTATGTGTACAATATGCATATCATGATGCAGCAACCCTACTGTGTAGTGACATGGCAATTATCGATGATGAAGTGAGTGAGCCGAAAAATCTGTGTAAGTGTAACATACGCATCATCGATAATGGTGTAGGTGTACTAGCACAGGTATAAGCAATGCAACGAGAATAATATGAATGCAGTATAAGCTAAATCATATGCAAATGCTGACGGTATACGTATCCAACATGACCGAGTCAGTGAATCTATCAATCGGTATCTAGCCACTCAACATCACGTTCGGTATGCTCCATCGTACGACATCTTCTAGTCAAGGGTATAGATCAAACCTCAAGTCAAACTCATCACATACGGAAAATCATCGTACGACCGCATTAAGCTATCAGGAATTCTATCAACCTATAAGACGAGAAGGGTACGGACCTGACGTCACGTACGGCATATCACACATGTTTCACAACATATATAAATATAACTATATACCTATGTCCCAGGTCACATCCATAACGATCTCATATCAGGAGACCGACAAGGTATTAACCATCTCAATCGACTCGCATCCGTATACCAACATATTATCGGATCATCATATTCGTCTTATATTCTTTTCATCGCATTTATATTCTCACATCAAGTCGAGTTTACATAAACATTCTATCTCTACTATAAGTATAAGTATCTAATCTAACATACACACCCGAACCATACAAGCAGATTTTAAAAGAAGCGAATCGTAGTTTTGAAAATAGGGGTTACGGTGTTTTTAAGGAAAAGATATCATTTGAAAATCCGTAACGTCCCTCAAGGTATCTGTTTAAAAGATGCATACGATTCTTCAGTTTAGAAATATGTATGGTTCGGATGACACATCTACGTCGACTATCTAGTCCTATAGTACCCTAAACGGCAATATCGTTAAACGTCATCCTCAAATTCCGTCGTCACATATTAGCCGTATTATATCACTTCTAACTATCCTTTGTTTCTAATATGGTTTCACTAACTGTCATTTAACTCTAATCCTAGTTTCCAAATCTAGGTTTCCTTAACCATATTCTATAAATCGGTTTCCATCAAAACTTTGCGGGGGTGCTATACGCCATCTACCCGACTTCCTGGTAGATATAGATCTACTCACAGTAGTCTTCGCTTGCCAAAGTTGTTGACGCTACGCTCCATCGCCTCGGAATCCATGCAAAGGTACCTATAATAACAACACATATCGCAACACTATTAAAACCAAGTTCTAAAATCCAATACGGCACGCGCCTTGCTCGTAGGTTAGAACCTATAGCATACGCGTACTAAATCAACCAAACAACCCTTGTTCTTGATGTACAAACATCCCACAACCATATACAAATCCAAATAACAAGAATTAGCATTTCAAACTACGGAAAACATAGCCAAAATCACACAAAAAAGCTCCCAGATTTTGACTCAGGTCAAATAAAGCCAAGCAAACAAGTCTAGGGTGATGTATATTGTGTATTTGAGCTACTGGACCAACCCCGACACCCCAGCCAACCAAGTGACCGGCCACATAGGCCCCAAATCCGGCCTCCTCGGCCCCCTCTGCTCCCATGGGCTTCGTCTTGTCATGGTGGTCTCCTGGTGGTGTATCTAGGTCCCTGGTATTGTTTGCTACGCTCAAAAATCCCCCGGGTTGCTCCAGATTTCCCTGCACACCCTTTATTCCCACAAAACCGACATGAACTCAAATCCCAAATCTGTATTTTGGTTCCCCATACTCATTCTCAGGTCTTAAACAGCCACAAGAGTTCACTAAAACCATCTTTAAACCTAAACCTTCTCTAGGGATTTCTATCTCCACAACCACCCTACCAATTCAACTTCTAATTTATCTACAACACAAGAAAACTAAAAACTAACTAAGTGGAAATAATTATACCTCATGGATGAACTCAAGAGAACCCTAGTAGTCCCAATGTTGCCAAAATCCCACTTTGTTTGGATCAATGTGAAGAGGGTGAAGAGGGGATCAACTTTTGTGAAAGGGGTTTAGATTTTTGGGGATTATTTAGAGATGGATCTAGGGTTTTAAGTGGAGGGAAGTGGGGTTGAGGAAGATGAAGAGGGAGAAGAAAATGATGGGGGGAAAGGATTAAGCAGCAGCCCCCCTCTCTTTCACTTATTCACACATCTCTCTCCAAGTCATCATTATGTCTCCTTTCTCTCTCCTCACTCATCATGACACCTTTTTCTATCTTTTCTCACCAATAACACATACACCCTAATAAAAACAACACAAATGAAATAACATGTAACATGCAATGGTGCACTTACCATGAAAAACTATAGAAACACGGATTTGGCTTAATCGCGATTAGCAGTGCACTAATCGGGTTTTTATCAAAACTGCGTATAATAAATTTTAAAAATACCAAATCCTTTAAATATATAATTAAATGAATAAATCATTTTAATTTCCCTTTATTTCACAATTATTGGTATATATTTATATCTTTTTTTGAAACCCCAAATTTCGTAAATCGGGCAGTTTTCGGGGAATATAGTATTTTAATATTAAATTCCAAAAATAATATTTTATATTTTCTGAAATGTTTCAATCTTCCCCCCTTAAATAAATTTGGTCCCCGAATTTAAATTTAAACCCCCAAAATCTAAAACATTTCAATAATCTATTCAAATCAACGAGGCTCCGAAATCATGGAAGATGCAGAAACAATACAGCGCGTCAAGTGCGCATGAAAACGAGTACAAAAATCAATAACTGAACTCCGTCAAGCGTTACGCAAATCATCGGATCTGCACGCATCCCTCGGAGTTACAATGAAGATACGGATCTCAAAATCCATTACTGAAATCCAATATACACTAGTCAAACACTATAATACGTGTATAGTACGCATCTTTGGAAAACTTTCAAATCTAAATAGAACTCATGCAAAAATCTTTTCTAAATCACCGCGTGAATGCGTAACTCACGGCATAAGTGATGGACGCTCATTTTAAAATAATAATATATGTCCATATATGTTTTCCTAAATACACGTTCCGTCGTTTCCAAAATATCCCAAAAGGTTTTCCTTTATAAACGTTCGTGTCGCTCACGGACACGTAGGAAATAGCGAGACTATAGCTCTTTTTTCAAAAACCTCTTGGTAAACTTTTAATGCATGCAAGGTACTCGGATACTGTCTTCAGATCAGTCATGTTTGGCCACTAAATAATATGGTGCATATTATGAAAACAAGGCCCTCAAAAGCAAAATCAGCCTCAAAAGGCGTATCCAACAATCACATGCGTCTGGTGCGCATGAAAATCAAATCCGAATACATGTGCCACAATATGCACAAAAGCCAAAACTATATGCAACGGGTGTGCACGAAAGTATCTGTCCAGTGCAACGGGTGTGCACGACAACATCATCTAGTGCACCCAGAGTGCACGAAAATCTCAATCCGGTGCAACTAACATGCACGAATGAAAAATCTCGAATCGAGTGCATCCGGTGTGCACAAATTCACATCTCATATCATGCGCCCAACATGCGCGAAAATCCAAATCAAGTGCATCAATCATGCACGAATGAAATCTAAATCAAGTGCATCAAACATGCACGAATAAAAGCTAAATCAAGTGCATCCATCATGCACGAATAAAAGCTAAATCAAGGGCATCCGACATGCACGAGTAAAAATCTCACTCAAGTGCATCCGATACGCACAAAATCCAAAATCAAGCGCCTAATATGCGCAAAAATCCAATCCAAAACGCGTCGGGTCCGTAAAAGCATATAGTGCAGTAGCATGCACAAAAACGAACGGAAAGTGCCAACGCGCACGAAAACGCAAATCGGATAACATAAATGCTCAAAGACTTAAATCGGGTGCAACCAAGGTACGGAGTATAAATCCAGTGCGACAAATGCACAAATACCCGTCCGGTGCAACAAATGCAAGAAATGCAAATCTAGTGCATTCAGTACACGAAATAGCAATCCAGTGCATCCAGTGCACGAAATACAAGTCCAGTGCATCCAGGGCACGAAATACAATTCCAGTGCATCCAGTGCATGAAATACCAATACAGTGTATCTAGTGCACGAAATACAAATCCAGTGCATCTAGTGCACAAAATACCAATCTGGTGCATCAAATGCACAAAATACCTATCAATAACTCAAATACGTAAATAGCAACACCGAGTGTACCAAGGTGTATAAAGTCATAAACATGTGCAACTGCGGGCACAAAACACATATCAATGCACTACAAGCACATATAAGCTATACCGAGTGCGAAAATCAAAACGAGTGCATACCACACGCACAAAATCAAATCAACTATATAAAATCCACAAAATCATAAACATGTGCAGCCAAGACACAAAACCAATATCAAGTGCAATAGATATGCACAAATCGCAAATCAACACAACGGTGTATAAAAACATACCTCAAGTGCAATAACTATGCACAAAATATAAATACCCAGTAGGTGCAGCCATGGTGCACGAAATCAATATCAGGAAACTCATCATGAAAACTCAAATCCAAGCGATATAAGCGCGATACTCAGATCACAACGCAAATCGCAATAAATGATATCGAGGTACACCTCCTACAATGTTGAAAAAATAAACCGATGTGCCTAAAACAGGCAGAACAAGAACATCCGCGTGCCTCCTGCTCACGGTCTGGCGTCCTCTGTCTCTGGGTACTTATTTTCTCTGCGGATTACCAATTTCGCAATCCATCGGCTCATCGGCCCAGTCAAGTGTGCTGACGGGAACGATTCCGTTCCGGCACTTCTCTGGTCATCTCTCGGCCAATTATCATGACCACTCGTAAAGCAGCACGTCACTGGCATCGGCCTCAAGCCCTCTGAATACTCACGACAACGCTGATCCTGGGTGTAAATCTCATTGCAGCAGTGTCCTGGAAGGAATCCTGCTCAAGGTCTCTTCCGATCTCGCCTATACCGAACTGTACGGAGGCTGGTACTCTTACATAATCTTTTCTCATTTTCTGGACATCTGCGTTCTCAGCACAACATTTCCTCGGGAACTGACTGCATCCCAACGCCCCTGTATACATATCAGATCTCTCATCTCGACGGGGAGTAACAACAGCTTGTCTGCATCTCGGACGAAACTCTGGTTCCGCTCGTCTTTATCATCGTCCACCTTGACGTCATGCCATGCTATCTGCGCACTACAACGGTTCTTAGCCACGGTCAATCTGAAGTCTCTCACACGGACTCAAAGTCACAAACTCGGTATCTTCATCACTCTGTAGAAGATATCTAGCCGAACACGTCCTCGGAAACTCGTCCCAACCATCGGAGAAATACTCAATACTCGTCCGTTCTCGATTAGCTCACAACACATCTGGGTGAGGTCCTCTATCCGAAGCTGGTCAGCTTACTGGTCTCTTATCACAAGATATCCGAACGACATCAAACTTTTCGATCGAGTCATCAAAGTCCCATAATTTCCCGAAAACTCAACACCTGAGCACAGTCTACTAATATCTGGTACATACCACAGTACCTCTGGATAAGCCGTAGAAGGGCAAACCCAAGCCTCACTGATGGCACCGCTAAACTGCCGCAAACCCTAAGGTTCAAAAGCGGTTCCATGGTCATCATGTCGAGTTAGGGTTTCATCCTTCTAGAGGGTCCACAGAATCACTTGCATGTTCCTCCGAACACTTTAAACTTGGGAAAACTGGGTTTCTGACATTTGTTCGAACTTTTTAACTTCGCCTAGGCGGCATGCGAATACCCTTCGTCCGCATGCTAAACAATGCCTCAATCCTCCAGGAAAGGCGATACATCAACGGTCATCTCTGGATCGGTCTGCTCTAGATCTGAGTAAGACTCTCCACACTAAAAATCTTCAACTCGACTGGGCCTGCGTCGGAGCATCAATCTGACGAATCACCTTCGTCTCTCAAATCAGGGTAGACTAGCTATCATCTGTCGCATTTTTGCCTGGAAGCTCCGGCGATCTCAGCTCGTAAGCTCTGGAAGCGACATCCTATCAATCTCAGCAACAGCTGGGTCATCTGTCTGCACGGTAGGTGACATCACAATCTCCAAGGTAGGCTGTACATCAACAGTCCTCTAGCAACTGGCAGCTCTATCAATGGCCCGATCATCCGGTGCAAAACCAAACACTCGCCTCATCCGAGAGATCAGAACATAACCACTACCTCGAGACGTTCCCGTGTCACCAGAAAACACAATGGTCAGTCCTCGTCCATGACCGCATCACTAGCAGCAGCTCAATCTGCGCTCAAACTATGGCGACAGGAACCTCAAGCATGTATCGAAGAAAGCAGATCAACGTCATGAGAGGAAACGACAGATCCAGAATGGATACATGATCATAAGAAGGAACAGCATCAATGAGAGTATGATCATGGAAACAAATAGAATCAAGGATCTCAAATGGATGTATAATCAAAGGTACGAAAAGAATCATAGATCTCAAAATATGTACATCCTAAGGTTTCTTAAGTGGAGTATCGTATCGTAAATATGCCACGGAACATACATACGGTACGTCACTCTACTCAAGCTACCTACTCCATCAATCAGGGTAAGCCTATGAAACGAAAGTTCGGGTCTAATACCCCCTTGTTCAAGTCTAAGTTCTGTAAGGTCAAGCCTAGGTTCCGAAATACATACCCGCCCTAGACTCCGCATAGTCAAATATAGACTCGAACCAAGATTAAACCTAGCGCTCTGATACCAACTTTGTCACGACCCGAAATATTAGCCCTTGACCAGTACTTGAATTGTTGGAGATAGTGCCCTCAGAGTCAATGATCACAGGCACGTGATTGCAATGATTGAGGGAGGACCTATTCCGGTAGGACAGTCTTACTCAAGATGATAGTATGCTATCTGGTTTATCTTTATCATCGTGTACTGCTTTAGGTGACCTGATAGGTCGCTATTACACGTTGATAGAGCCTCTAGGATTCTTGCTTGACTGCCAGCAGTATGAGGGCGATCATATACGTGGGAGCTGGTAGTCTATAAGCACATCCTTAAAAGGTCCCTAGTCGTAGGAGTTTCGAGACAGGGCATCGATACTCCGGAGTAGACTAGTGTATACAGTCGAGACCCCGACGAGGGGCGGTGGCCGGTCTCACAAGCCACTGGTGTCAGTTGGTTCACCTAAGATGTATACAGGTGCTCATTGGGTTATGAGTACACCGGACAGGACTCGCCGGGAACATGCTAGTTGGTCTTATACCTGACGTCAGATAGCAGTTCCCTGGTGACATGTGTACAGGTTAGTTCATCGACCTGAGGATCGTCATTTGTCTCGTGTGAGTTCCCACTGTAGTTTGATTACTACCCTACCATGCTCAAAGGAGACATGCAAACAGGTTTTAGTTGGGTACAGTCCCGAGCCAAATGGAGGCAGTGAGCGGATCTTCAGGGGTTCGTCTCTCCCGGTATTGGGGGTGAGGTCGCGCTGTGCCTAGGAGAGCCATTACACGAAGTCCTTGGCCAAGGCAGGAGATTTACTGGTAGGTATTCCAGTAGTATCTCAGGGTGTTCTGGGCTACACTCCGACACGACTTGTACCGCTTTTGGGGGTTTGACTTTTACCAACCCCCTAGCCCGCCATGCGATGCTCATAGACGAACGGACCGGACTGTACGGATATTGTCACTGACAGGCTCAGTAGGGTGTCAGGATGAGTTCGCTCATCGATGTCCCTTTTGGTCAATACATGGTAGCCCGTTACATATAGGCTAATACCTCTGACGTGCTAGTGGTTAAATCCACAACTAAAGTATTGACGAGTCTTTAGAGTCCCCGACAGACCAGTTTCTCAAGTTTCGGGCAAAATGCTGTAGAGGCCGTATGGAGATATGGCAGGGTTCGATCAGATACGTGCGGTATTGCACGGATCATGATCGGACGAAAAATACTAGCGGGCTTTGGTTTAAGCCGGATCCTAGTATTGCACAGAGTAGATTTTGTCTCATTGCATTTGTATTCGGTCGGAATACAACTGCGGGTATGTATATACAGTAGCGGGGTTTTCCTGTAATTTATTACGGGATCAGTTTTTGGAGTTGCCAGTTTGTTTTCCGTTTCAGCCATATTTCTTTGTATCTTTCATTGGCTGAAGATTGGTAGAGGAGGGCTTATTTGCATCTGTGCAAATTAGCTATTTGGAGGGTTGTCTTTGCATACTTTTGTATCATGATGGTGCACCATCCCTTGACTTTCCATGGCTCATGATGGCTTGACCTTTGTTGTTATGATTAGTTTGTGGAGTGTTGGATTTGGTTGGTGATGATTTCTTTTCATGATCACCATTCTCTCTCTCTTGTTATTGATCCACCCCCTTTGGCTTTTTCCCACTCCCCTTACCTCATGGTGGCCGGCCAAGCAAAAGATGGGGCTGCCCATATTTTTGTGGGGGATTTTTTTTGGTTCTCTTGTGTTTGCAAAAATCCCCAACCTCATCTCCAAAAATGCTATCATCTCAATCCTCCACTAATGGCAACTTCCACAACCCCAAAGAGACATAGAGTTCTACAGTTAACCTACAGCAAACCTTGGGCACGTCGACTCCTCAACTTCGTGCCCGAGTTGCCTTGGTCTAGAGGTGGGAGCCCGTAAAAGAACCCGGCGATGTGGTGCCCTTCCGGCGAGGACGTGAAGACCGGAGATTCCGCGGGAGATCGGGACGACGACGAGAAGACCGAAGGACACGGATCGCTCGGTATATCTCTCTAACCGTTCTTTAGTTAGCTAGAATTTTTTTAATGGCCCGATCCGGGATTTTTGTGCGCGGTGGTGCTGGTTCAAAAGTTAAAGTAAATTATTGCTTCCGCATTTTGTCCTCGGATTGACGGCCGGGGCGCCGCCGTGCACTTACAATGGTATCAGAGCCACGCCATTAACCTAGTCTAGCTTGGTCTAATGTGTTTACATTTCCGATCGAACAAAATTCCAAAACCGCATTTTCAAAGGCATCAGGTTTCTATCGAAATTTTTTGGGCTCTAAAAATTTTTCAGGTTGTTGCAGAATGACATGCAGGGAGTTCTAAGAGCTCTGTAAAAATTTGGTCACCTTTTGTTACTGTTCAGCCGCGGAACCGCGGCCAAAGCCATGCTTGGGCTGCGGTTCCGCCGCCACTTAGCCTCCTCACTGGACCAATATTTTACAGATGGTCTTGGACAGGGAAATTGGGGTTTTGGCATATTCTTTTTGGGCCCAGAATTTCTTTAAGTGCTACAGTAGTGCTTGGGGGCCCACTTGGGTAAATTTGATCGATCGAAATTTTTAAACACATTAGTTCACAGTATTTACATTATATCTGCGACCGTGAATGCCACTTGATCGGTAAATCCTGTCTAACTGCTATAGCCCAGTTAGACGGATTTGCGAACGTGACATTCATGTTGATGTTCTGTGATTGTGCTGTGATGTTGCGGATTGGTCGTGGGGATAGCCTGGATACAATGCTAGTACAGTTTTGGTTATATAATGTACATTTGATATTGCGGGGCGAGCGTCCGACATGTGGACTGCCGTCACTGCCTGTTTGTATTATTCTTTTGGGGCACGACCGGGTCGAGGTCGATGTACCCATTGTATGTATATTTTACTTTCTGTACTAGGATTACCCCGCGGAAGGGTGCACGGATAGCCGGGTTCTAGAGGGCAACGAGCCCGCATCTTATGGCATTGAGACGGAGGGGGATTTACTCTAGAATTGGCGGGCTATTCGCCGCACTAGTTGTCACGACCCAAAGTTTGGCCCGTGACCGGCACTTAACCACGTAACGTCTACAGGCGTAACGCGACTAAGTGAACCGAAAACCCAGAAATCAAACCAGTAAAAGTATAAAGTGTTTTAAGTTTTAAAAGAACACATTTATTACATGTTAAAAGATCCAAGTAAACAATATACGACGCCGTAGCGAAGATCAAGAGCAACAAGTGAGAACATTACAGATAGAATAAAACTGCATAAGAAAAGTCGGCTCACAACGAGCTCGACACCGGAATACCAATAATATACATCATCGTCCTCACACTCTCTCTAAGTCAATACATACATGGTAGATGGAGAATACTAGATACAACAATATACATAACTGAAAGATAAACAGATACCGCACAAAACCCACCTATCAGCAAAAGAGCTAATACACCAACTATGGGGGTATCTGTGTCAAAAGATGCAAAACGCAGCCTGCCGCGACTACTCCGAAGGGCTACCTGCAAATACTGTGGCACAACGGGGGTGAGTTGCCAACTCATGAATAGAAATAACATATAAAGGTAATCGCGAGCGTGCACGTACTGCGCTACACTAACATATGCCAGCAGATGATATCAATGCGAGGTAAGCAGTATGTATAATAATCATGCAAGCCCTCTATCAGGTGATATAACTACAGGATGAGATGCAGTAATGAGTGCTGAGCATGGGAATATAACATCTACACGAAATGTCAAGGTGGATTAAATATATATATATATATGCACCGCGAATCCCAACAGCCCAGACGCCGGCACTCCCATCGGCCCTCAAATCCTTTACATCCCTAAGAATCACGAGTGCCTAACACCGGCACCCAAATAACATAAATACTCGTGTCTAGCATCAACACGGAAATCCTCCTCTATCGGGCATCCGTCAGTCTTGGTCAGCCCTCTCTCAATATATCGGGCATCCGTCAGTCCGGGTCAGCCCTCTTTCAATATATCGGGTATCTGTCAGTCCGGGTCAGCCCTCTCTCAATATACCGGGCATCCGTCAGTCCGGGTCAGCCCTCTCTCAATATACCGGGCATCCGTCAGTCCGGGTCAGCCCTCTCTCAATATAAGCCAGCCTAGCACCAAGAAAACACAGGGTGAGCGTACCGAAATATCATATCAAGGGAACCGGGTTTTTAAATGATTACATATTTGAAATGGCCACGGTTCCCAAATCCAGAAATTACATGAAATCCCCAACCAATATGCAAGTAAATGTGATGTGATATGTGCATCAAGTATGAATATCATGGCAATTCTAACGGTGTGTGTGTAACATGCAGGGTAGTGCTCGTGCAACATGAACTGTCGGTAAAGGTGCGGTGTTGTATTAATTCTAGTTTATATACATATAGCAGGGAATGCAGTATGCACTAAATAGTAGCCATGAACAGTCAATCTATGTAAATGCAGCTATAAGGTCCTATCAGCCCTGACGTAGAACGCCATGCAGGCGATATCCCCGTAGATGTTAAATCTACTCACCGAAGTCTCGCGCTAAGTGTAGCCGACGACTTGCTTCCCCTTCTTCGCAGTGTCCGTCTCACTCGCCTGCGAACCTAGAATCATACAATATATATCACACATAAGCTCAAATCCATAAAAACGTGATATTACGGTCAAACTAGAAACCCGTGTCGCAAACCAATCACGTGTGTGCGCGATACGCTAAAACGTGTGATCACGCGCTTGAAACTACCCTAACGCGTCGCGATACGCAGAAACCCCAAACCCACACACGTATCATGCGTGTCGCGAAGGTTTAGAAATACGGAAAAACAGGTATTTAGCCCCAGATTTTTCTACTGTAAGAATCAAACAAAATTGCATATGCCATGAGTCTAAGGGTTGCAGCAGACACCTATAGGACCAAACCCCAACCCAAACCCTACCCATCTGGCCGCAATTTGCGGCCAGAAACAATATTCCGCCGGCCTGCACAAGAGGTATGGGGGTCGGGTTCTACCTAGGGGATCAGCACCTAACCACTATACCACAGTCATCTCAAAATTAATCTGAACTCATCGGGTCGATAGTTGTTTACAGAAAGTCAAAATTTGCTTAAAAACGATGAATTTGCATCAAATAGGGATCTGGGGGTATTTTAGTGCAATTGGGGGTTAAGCTGGGTTAATATGGTCCTAATAACACTCCAGCAACTTACTAACACCGTTTCAAACATCACTTGGTCAAGGTTCCCACCAATCACCACATATCGCACTAAAACGCACCAATAACCACTAATCGAAGCTAAACTATACTAAATGAGTAAACTAGGGAGTAAGTTCAGGAAGGATACCCCACACTCGACCCTAGGGAGCTGGAGGAAGAAGAAGGAGTGGAGGGAAGGAGCTGCAGCTGGAGTTGCTGCTGTTGTTGCTCTCTGTTGCTGCTGTTGCTGCTTCTGCCTCCTGCTGTGCTTGCTTCAGCTGCTGCTGAGCTTGCTTTCTGCTGCTGCTGCTGAGACGGTAAGTGTGTGTGTGTGAGTGTGAGAGTGAGGTTGAGAGAAAAGAACAAAAGAATGAGAGGGAATCATAACCCCAAATGTCAACCCCTCCACTCTCTCTCTTCATTAAATGCAAGCATGGCTTTTGCCATGATGCATTCTCTCTCTCTCTCTCATTCTCACCAAGTCAACACCCTAAAGAAGAATTCAAATTAAAGCAACCATCATATAACTAATTAAACTTAATTAAAACCCAAAAGACTTAAACCCCATGATTAAACCCACCATGGTTGCTAATCATGGTATCACCTCATTTTAAAAACCCTAGTTTACATGCACATGTGTGTGCAAGCCTAGGAAAATTCTAGAAAAATATTTATTAAATTTGGAAAAATATTTGAAACTCATTTTGGTAAACTTTTTATTAAAAACCTTTTATTTAAATATAAATAGCCACTAAACACATCCTAAGGTGTTACAATCTCTCCCCCTTAAAGAAATTCGTCCCCGAATTTCAAAATCTAACTACACGTACCTTCGAAAAGATGGGGATACTTCTTCATCATCTCGCTTTCGGTCTCCCATGTGCCCTCCTCACTGCCCTGACCACGCCAAAGTACCTTGACTGATGGGATGTCCTTCGATATCAATTTCTTCACTTGTCGATCCAAGATCATCACCGGCTGTTCTGCATAGGAAAGGTCGCGCTTAAACTTGATCGTCGGGTGCTGAATCGCATGCGAAGGATCATGAAGATATCTGCGGAGCATCGAAACGTGGAATACGGGGTGCACATCTGGAAAACTGGGAGGAAGGGCTAATCGGTATCAACTGCACCAACACGCTCGAGGATCTCGAAGGGTTCCACATATCTGGGACTGAGCTTCCCCTTCTTCCCAAACCTCATCACACCTTTCATTGGGGAGACCCTCAAGAAAACATGATCACCAACAGAAAACTCAAGTCTGCGTCTCCGACGGTCCGCATAAGATCTCTGCCTACTCTGGGCTGCTCTCATCCTATCGCGAATCAACTGGATCTTCGCGGTCGTCTCCTCAACAATCTGTGGCCCTAAGATACTACTCTCACCGAGCTCTGTCCAACAGGTGGGCGACCTGCATCTCCTTCCATAAAGAGCCTCAAATGGTGCCATCTGAATGATCTCCTAGTAGCTGTAATTGTAGGAGAACTCCACTAAGGGCAAGTGATGATCCCAGCTACCTCCGAAATCTAATACACAAGCTCTGAGCATGTCCTCGAGAGTCTGAATCGTCCGCTCTGACTGTCCGTCGGTCTGCGGATGAAATGCTGTACTGAAACTCAAGCGAGTGCCCAAAGCCTCCTGAAGCCTCTGCTATAATCGGCTGGTAAACTGGGTGCCTCTGTCGGACACAATACACGTCGGAACTCCGTGCAGTCGCACAATCTCGTCGATGTAGATCTGGGCATACTGAGTAAATCCGAAAGTCGTCTTCACTGGTAGGAAGTAAGCCGCTTTCGTCAAACGATCCACGATCACCCAGATGGAGTCATACCCTCGACTAGTCCTGGGTAGACCCACAATGAAGTCCATAGAGATCTGCTCCCATTTTCACTCCGGAATGGGTAACGGCTGTAGCTCTCCCGCGGGCCTCTGGTTCCCAGCCTTGACTTGCTGACAAGTCAGGCATCTCGACACAAAATCTGCGATGTCTCTTTTCATTCCGTCCCACCAGTAAACACCTCTCATGTCATGGTACATCTTGGCGGAACCGGGATGAACACTATATACCGATCGATGTGCCTCCTCAAGAATCTCACGCCTCAGTCCCTCAGCATCTGGTACGCACAGTCTGGTCCTAAATCGTAATACCCCCTGATCATCGATCACGAACTCGGAAAATCTGCCCTGTCCAATCTGTGCCATGATCTCTGAACATCGGTCATCACTGTGTTGTGCCTCATGCATACGGTCGATCAACTGTGGGCGTGCACGGACATGCGCGATCTGTCCTCCAATCGGCGTGAACTCGAACTGTACCTGGCTGTCGCATAATATCTGCCAATCTGCTGACGACTGCCCCTGTACTGCGCTCAAACAAGATAGACTACTCCCGGGCCTCCTGCTCAAAGCATTCGCCACTACATTCGCCTTGCCCGGGTGATACAAGATCTCGCAGTCGTAATCCTTCACTAACTTCATCCATCGGCGCTGTCGAAAGTTCAGGTCCCGCTGCTGAAATATATATTTTAGACTCTTGTGATCCATGAATATCTGGCACGACTCGCCGTATAGGTAATGTCGCCAGATCTTAAGTGCAAAGACCACTGCAGCCATCTCCAAATCATGAGTGGGGTAGTTCTGTTCATGTTTCTTCAATTTTCGCGAGGCATACGCGATCACCCTGTCATGCTGCATCAATACGCACCCTAGCCCCACTCGAGAAGCATCATAATAGACCACAAATCCGCCTGATCCGGAAGGTAAAGATAACACCGGTGCCGTCGTCAGCCGAGTCCGTAGCTGCTGGAAACTGTGCTCGCACTCCTCCGTCCAATCGAAAGGAACTCCCTTCCGGGTCAACCCGGTCAACGGTGTAGCAATACGGGAGAAGTCCTGCACAAAGCGCCTGTAGTAACCGGCCAACCCTAAAAAGCTGCGATTCTCCGTAACCGATGTGGGTCTAGGCCAACGCTGAACGGTCTCGATCTTTCTCGGGTCTACACATATACCGTCTCGTGAAATCACATGCCCCAAGAAGTCTACGCTGTCCAGCCAGAAAGCACACTTGGAAAATTTCGCATATAGCTAGTGCTCCCTCAAAGTCTGCAGTGTAATCCGCAGGTGCTGCTCGTGCTCCTCACTACTCCGGGAGTACACCAAGATATCGTCAATGAATACTATGATGAACAGATCCAAATATGGCCGGAAAATATGGTTCATCAAGTCCATGAATGCTGCTGGCGCATTGGTGAGTCTGAACGACATCACCAAAAACTCATAATGGCCGTAGCGCGTACGGAAAGCTGTCCTGGGAATGTCCTCATGTCGAACCCGCAGCTGATGATAGCCCGATCGTAAATCGATCCTCGAAAAGTACCCTGCCCCCTGAAGCTGGTCGAACAAATCGTCGATGCGCGGCAAAGGATACCTGTTCCGCACTGTCACCCTGCTGGCGGTAGTCGATACACAGACGCAAACTGCCGTCCTTCTTCTTGACAAACAGGACTGGAGCACCCCAAGGAGAAACACTGGGTCGAATAAGTCCTTTATCCAGCAAATCTTGCAACCGACCCTTCAATTCTCGAAGTTCCGCCGGGGCCATCCGATAAGGCGGTACAGAAATAGGCCCCGTCCCAGGAACCAAATCGACACAGAAAGAAATATCACGCTCGGGCGGTAGCCCAGGAAGCTCGTTAGGGAACACATCAGGGAACTCGCTAACAACCGGAACCTGATCCAACGGAACCTCTGTAGCTCTAGTATCACAAACATAGGCGAGAAATCCCTGACATCCCTTCCTCAAAAGCTGTCCAGCGTGAAAAGAAGAAATCACACTGTGAGGGTGTAGGGTTCCTAGGCACTCTAAGGTGGTCTCACAAGCCATCAACCATGGCAATTTCAAAAATTCTAGGTGCCGAGAAACCCGACTACGGATCGTTGCTAGAAATCTAGGCGAAAAGGAAACTAGTTAACACTTAACTAAGAGATACGGAAATACAACCTTTGTAGATCCGGTTCTCCACCTCCATAGCTCCACAATGAAGTCTCCTCGCTGTCCATAACAAGTCCCGGGCTCTAGCGTCGGCTTCATCGGAGAATGGACGGGCTAGGTCATCGATGTCCATGCCGAAGATGATCTACGTCGAGGCATCGCTAAATCAAGCTCCGACTTCACCAAGTCAAGAAACTTGTGAAGAAAACACACTCTACTACTTGGCAAGAGGTAGAGGATGAAGAAATAGAAAGTGGGTAGACTTTAGAATTGGATTTCTCACTCTTAATCATCAATCACCATTGATGGAACTTAGGTTTTCTTCTTGAGTTGAAGGAAGAAGAAGAAGAAATGATATGATAAGTTTTTTTTTTTAGAAAAGAAAAGAAAAACCATGCTTATCATAATTGTAACTATGGTTATGTGTAGAGAATTGACCAAGGTTAAAGGAATGGTTAGGGTTAAGGTTTCATGAAGCTTCCACTAAACAACAAAAAAAGCCACCATTCTTTTCTCCTTTTTCCATCTATTTTCCAAAATGAATAAATAGATAACTAAATGAGAAAAGGATATAAAACCCTAATCATAAGTTTAACCATGGTTTAATTCTTTACACTTAACCAAGTAAACATGTATCATCAAACATGATACAATAAAATGCACAAAAAGTATAACACATATACAACTTGTACATCCAAGTGAGAAAATCCATCTAAAGTGAACCGATACTAGTTAATGCAAAGTAATATATCAAATATATAATTATACATTAAATCATTAAATCAAACACTTGATTTAATGATCCGGTCATATCATATATAACCGACTAATATCAACAGTAACATCTGATCGAATCAACACTTGATCTGATAACCCGGCTATATCGCATATAACCGATCAATGTCACAAATCGCGAGAATCAAACACAGTATCACATACTGGTATCATTCTCGGTCCCGCACATATCTCATATGCGCTCCTATTTCGTTTCGCTTGAACCAAGAAACCTCTGTGTAGGACTCTAAAGACTCGTCAATACGCCGGCAGCAGGTGATGATCATATCAAACACCCACAAGCTGCAAGCGGTCTGCCAAACGTAACGGCCACCTGGGTATTGAGCGATCTGAAGATCGACGAGCAAGCCCGCTCACACTCCAGTGAATCCGACCAGTAACACTACCGTACAGTCCGGTCTGATCGTCTGATATGTCGCATATCTCGCCTAGGGGTGGTAAACGTCAGACCCCAATAGCTCAATAAGTCGTGTCGATATGAGGTCTATAACAATTCGAGAAACTACTGGCAACACTTACCAGTAAATCTCAGCAACCCTGGCCAGGGATTTCCTGTTATAGCCAATCGAACACAGCGCAACATCAACTCCCTATACCGGGAGAGACGAATCCCCTCCTATCGCTCATTGCCTCCATGTGACTCGGGACTGTACCCAAAAACCACCGTTTTGCACGCCCTCTTGGACGTGGTAAGATGGAAATCAAAGCACAGTGGGAACCACACAAGACTCTATGACGATCTCGGGTCAACAGACTACTCTGTACCAGTGTCACCAGAGAACTGCCATCTGACGTGAGGTATAATACCATCTGGGAGTTCTCGGCGAGTCCGTCCAGTGTACCCAGTCTCTGCTGAGCACCCGTATATCATCTCTGATGTCAAACACCGATGGATATGGGATCATCCATCGCCCATCTGTATGGGTCGAGAAGGTACACGCTAGTCTACTCTGGTATATCGATGCCCCGTCTCGATACACCCACGACTAGGGACTTTGAAGGATGTACTTATGGACTACCATGTCCCTACTAGTATGGTCCACATCATAGTTCAGGTAGTCAAGCACACATCCTAAGGGCTTTACCAACATGTAACAGAGAGACAATCAGCATACATGTTAAGGTAAAGAGCAACCAGATAGCATACTATCATGTCGAGCAAGAAAGTCCTCCCTATATATGTCCCAGCATCCACTACAATATACATCCTATGTACAGTAATGGCCTCTAGGGCATACATATAACTAACAATCTCCCACTTGCACTAGGGCCATCTGTAGCAGTGGTTGTAGTATCTCATACTCAACCATCCCATAAAAGTCTCTCTCTGGGAACAGGCCTTTGTGAGTGGATCCGCTGTGTTTGTCCTCTGAGTCTACTCTCCTAACCTCGATCCCTTGGAGATCAAGCATCTCCATGATCAGGTGACACTGCCTTAGAATATGTCTGGATCACTGATGGGACCGGCGTTCCTTGGCATAAGCCACAACTCCATTGTCACACAATGGGAGGAACATAGTTCATCTCATGAACCATTATACATCCAAACAGCCTCTTTGGTAGCATCTTAAGTAGCGATGTATCCTGCCTTTATCGTCTAGTATGCCACGGTATCTAGCTTGGAACTCTTCCAACATACCGTCCCTTTACTGAGGGTAAAGACAATGCCTGCGACTGACATTCAGTCGTCATTATCACCCTGGAACCCTTCCAGTGATTCTCCCCAGGATCGATTGATACCATCTCACTACAACTAGTGAGAATCCTAACATCCATTTAGATCTATCTCATAGATCCAAAACCTAGGATTTAGTAGGTATCATTTTGATCCTATATGGAGAATCATTGTGATAAGCGGAGATTGATCGAGCGTAGCATAGGAAACTCCTTCCCTATCAAGAGTATGTCATCTACGTACTCTACGAGGATCGTCACCATACTCCCTACTTCCTTTTTGTATATACAAGGTTCATCTACCATTTTGATGATGTCAAACTCTTTGACTAATTCATCAAAACAGATGTTCCAACTCCGCGATGCCTGCTTTATCCTATAAAGCATATTGCACACGTTTCCGCTGCTCCCACTGTCTACGAAGCCCTCTGGCTGTGTACTTATAGACGCTCTCTTCCAAAATATCATTTAGAAAAGCAGTCATGACACCCAACCACCAGATATCGTAGTCATGGTATGTAGCCGTGGTAAGTAGGATCTGGATGGACTTAAGCATAGTCACTTGAAAAAGTTTCATCATAATCCACGCCTGGTCGATGACGAAAAGCTTTAACAAGTCTAGCTTTGAAAGTCTCAACTTTTCCATCTACACCAAGTAATCTTCTCAAGATATACTTGCTCCTGATGGGGATTTAACCCTTCAGATATTGCAACCAAAGTCCATACTTTGTTGGTGTATAAGGATTCCATCTCAGATCGATAAACATCCAGCCATTCTTACAGAGTCTCACTCTTGATGGCCAGCTCGAAGCTAGTTGGGTCATCATCTCATGATGCAATCCTCGCTCCCACTGTCATAGAGAAACCGAAGTAACTCTCAGGTGGGTGAGGAACCCTACTAGATCGGCGGAGAAGCTGAGGTTCGTTGGAATCTACTGAATCCTTTGGTTCTACCAAATCATCAGCTGCAGTTTGTATGGCTGGAACATTTCCAGTTCTACATTACAGACCTTGCCTCGAGCTTGTCCGGATTTTGCTTTTAGACATAGGCCGGACAACCCCAAATCTTAACTAGCTTAAGACATGGGCTCTTCCCTTTCCATATCTCATATGGAGTGGTAGGCAACTGATTTGATTCGAACCCTATTCAATAGGTATGCAGCTTCTCAAGTGCATAACTCCCAAATAGGTAATAGGTCATTCAGTAATACTCATCATAGAGCACACCATATCATATAGGGTGTGATTGCTCCACCCCGATATACCATCGTGCTATGGTGTATACAGAGGAGTAATGCCGAGAGAGAATCTCATTCTCCTTTAGAATTGTCCAGGAATTCCATGCACAAGTATTCTCCTCCTTGATCTCATCATAGGACATAATACTTATACCCGTATTGGTTCTCTACTTCTAACTTATATTCCGTGAATATCTCAAAAGGTTCGGGCTTGTGTTTCGACAGGAACATATGTCTGAATCTTGAGAGATTATCAGAGAATGTAATGAAGTACAAAGAACCGGTCTTGGCAAGTGTAGACAGGGGACCTTACATACATCAACATGTATCATCCCAAGAGTTCACTAACTCTTTCTCTGTTTCCAGTAAACGGAGCTACGGTCATCTTATCTCTGTGACATGACTGGCAAGTTTCACAAGATGTAAATTCAAACTAATTTAAATATGCATCTAAATGTAACTTCAGCCAGTCGGGTCGCATTGATATGACCTAGTCTACAATGCCTCAAGAAGGATTCGTTCATTTCTGAACTCTTCCTCTTGTGTGTGTTCTGTATACTAAGAACTGTAGTTTGATTTAGAACATTAATGCTTTTAGATAACGTGCCTGATCCGATCAACTTTTGATATAGGAAATGTTCAAAACATTATCCAACAATACAAAATTATATCCTTTCTTTACTAATAAAGAGAGAGATATGATTTTGTATATCAGGTTCGGTATCTAATAACATTCGTTCAGAATCAATGTATTGGTAATACAGGGTGACAGTGACCAACAGACTTGGTTGCAACACTTGCCCCGTTTTCTGCCTCATGAAACTTATCACCCGTTCTCAGTTCTCTACCTTTCTGTAGCCCTATGTAACAGATTACATATCTGGGATCCTGATCTGGTATCACATACCCAGGACGTAGAGGATACAGAGAAACAGTTCTTTGTAATGAACACACCCGAAGATGATGCATCAGCATGCACTTTCTTCGTTAGGGCGGCACGGGAATTCTGGTAATCCCCAATTTCCTGCTCTGTCTTATAACAATTATAAGTTGGAGCGGGACCAACGTTCCCCAGCTCAGTATAACAAGCGGGTTCGGTCAATATTCCGTATTATTATCTTGATTAAGGCGTGATATGGTCGCTACCAGGAGAGAGAGAGAGAAGAAAACACTCAGCGTGCACTCTTGCAAGAATAGATTGGTTATTATTTTATCTAATCAGGATGGCTCCCACTGCTTTTTATCAAATCTTCCTTCAAACCCTAAAAGGAAAGACTAGCCGGGATTAATTACACACTACAAGTTCGCCAATCTTTCAGCCAGGCCAGTGTCGGTACTTTGAGGGAGGTCCCCCGTGCTTTCGCACGAACCTAATTAATGTAAACCTCGTTTTCCCAGAGGCGTAACCTCGTTAACACCTTTCTAGACACCTACTTGATCTGCTAATTGTAATGTATAAAACTCTCCCAGGAGTAACACTTACTCGCAGCGGGTATCGGGATCCAACTATCTCATAGAAGGTATGCAATCTCATTGCAAATTTCAACACTTGAAATTCCCGATAATATTTTGCCCCTAGCAGCTATATGACCTTAACATAGTCAACAAATCATAAGTGCTAGTCAAGTTCAACCTGTCATTTCCCGATTGAATTAAACCCACTCGCACGACCCTTAACATAGTCAACAAAGTCGCACGACTACCCTAATCCAATCGCATCATATGCTTATGCAGATAAGCACTAATTAGCTACCGCACACTACGCCTTAACATAGTCAACAAACGTAGCACGAATACTAACTAGTACTTATCTGAAATGACGGAGGGCTACGACAGGTTTTTCTAAAAACCTATTGCGTATTGAACTTGATATCGTTGTAGGATCGAATGAATTTTGAAATGGAGTGTTTTTGAGGCTTTTCTAGTTTTGCTAAAGGAGTCACTCCCGGTGAAGGGATCGTCGGTCCTTTCCTCGTTGAATGAGGTGCGGGATATATCATATATATCACTGTGCAAAGCAGAACTCTTAAAAGCAATCAAAAGACAAACCGAGTGTGTAGCATCTGCCAGTTATTGCTAAAGGAGTCACTCCCGGTGAAGGGATCTCGGTCCTTTCCTCATCGAATAAGGTGCAGGATATATCGTATATACCGCTGTGCAAAGCAAGAACTGTAGCTACCCTTTTTATTTTGAAATTCGATTCTGCAACATCTTAGGTTTCTTTTATTTCATTAATCACATTAATGAAGTCCCATCATTTAAGTACCTAAACATCACAGATAAATACGACGTACACTTATGCCATCCGCATTCGCCTCGATGTCCCCTCGTGCACCGTTAGGTTAGGTAACTAACGACAGAGCGGGGCAGGGCTAGCGTGGGTGTAAAACATAAGTAACATCTATATAATATATCATATATACTATATACTGTATCTATCACAGAACATCACATGATCACATCACAGATATCGCAGCAGAAGAAACATATGAAATATTGGATATACTAGGACGTCCGTGTTTTCAATACGAGCCAGTATAAAACAAGGATTCCACGGTCGTGATGAATAGCCAAACCCACACCCCTAGACCCCTATGAGAGCGGCAAGAAACCCTACCAATTCTGGAGTTAGGAGACCCGAACTCGACTCCTCGAGTTGGTCTCCCACTGGACTCCAGAACCCGGTTACTTGTGCTCCCCTCCTTGGGTCTATCCTAGTGCGGAAAAGTAAATAATATACAAACGGTGACAACTTCCGCAACCTGGAAGTGCCCCAATAAAAGAATATTACATACAAGTTTTTACATGAATAAAAATGAAAAACACTCATCTCACATAAAAACCCCCGGCTATTCAAACACGACGATCCAATATAACATATCCAGCAACACATAACATCACATGTCATCAACGTAAGTAAATATGTCCATCCCAATTGTCGTTGACATATAGCAACGAAACCGGCGATATCACATATTACACTTACGGTCACAGAAAAGAAAGTGTAAAACTACAACAGTTGGAATCCGCAACCACCTCAGACATCGCATGCCTGACCAAATGAATTCCTTAGACATCGCATGCCTAACAATTATAAACCCCGTATTTTAGTCTCAAAATCGAAAACACTTTTCAATATCAAGTCGGGCAATTCAACAAGATTCCCGAAATACTGATCGAATGCTTGTCGCAAACTTCAGTAGGCGGCCGCACCCCCGATACCGTCGATGAAGTGCACCAAGGCGGAACACCGCTACCACGAGCACCCGAACGGATGCTTTCGGCGACGGGGTTCTCCTACAGTCACTTGGTCGGGACTATGGAGTGAGGCTGTCTATTAAGTTTACCCGGCGAGTATCCGCGTACGCTACGTGATTGCGACGGACTTTTGATCGCATCAAAATTCCGTGGCAACCGATCAAGTGAGACTAAAGTGCTATGTTTATAACATTCATTCAGTTATCACATAACATTTGTGAATTCTAATTATTGTATCCCATTCCGGATAAATAGAAAATGTCAAACTTTCCGATCGAACAATCGAACACCCAAGTTTTCCCGATACAGATCAACACATGAAATATGAGTCTAACAACATTCAGTTCGTGCCTCAGTACCAACGGTCCAGCCGTAGAAGGGTCAAGCCAACGCCTCACATGTGGCACGCCGTACTGCCCCAAACCCGAAGGTTCAAAGGGCAGTTCAAGACGGTCACATAATCGAGTTAAGGTTTGTTGTCTTCTAGAGGGTCCATCGCGTTACTTGCACTACTTAGAACGTCGTTAAACAACGGAAAAGTCCAACACTTGGAAATTTCCCGACAGGGGAAAAATTGTGTATTTATATCCGGTCGAACTTTTTAACATATTCTAAAATTTATCCGGAAAGCCACACAGACAAAATTTGATAACCCGATCGAAACACCGAATCCCCAAAACAACTGCAGAAAATTCAACTCTTGAAAAAATATTAAAAATTCCCAGAAAAATCACCACTGGAAACTAAGAATTACTGTGCAAAATAATTTAAATACTGGGGCCGTACGGCCGCGGATCCGCCGCATGAGCCTTGCTCATGCCGCGGAACCGCGGTGGGAAAGTGGAATTAGGTCCACGAAATTTACAGTAATTCTTAGAAAACCCTGCTTGATTTTCTGCATATTTTTAATTTGGAAAAAGACCAGATTTTAAAAAATGGATAGAGAGCAAGTTTGTGATCGGGTTTCGGATCGTTCGGACTTCAAATTCCGTCTAGACTTCGCCTAAGGCTCTAGCTAGGCTCTGATACCACTGTAGGGTTCCTAGGCACTCTAAGGTGGTCTCACAAGCCATCAACCATGGCAATTTCAAAAATTCTAGGTGCCGAGAAACCCGACTACGGATCGTTGCTAGAAATCTAGGCGAAAAGGAAACTAGTTAACACTTAACTAAGAGATACGGAAATACAACCTTTGTAGATCCGGTTCTCCACCTCCATAGCTCCGCAATGAAGTCTCCTCGCTGTCCATAACAAGTCCCGGGCTCTAGCGTCGGCTTCATCGGAGAATGGACGGGCTAGGTCATCGATGTCCATGCCGAAGATGATCTACGTCGAGGCATCGCTAAATCAAGCTCCGACTTCACCAAGTCAAGAAACTTGTGAAGAAAACACACTCTACTACTTGGCAAGAGGTAGAGTATGAAGAAATAAGAAGTGGGTAGACTTTAGAATTGGATTTCTCACTCTTAATCATCAATCACCATTGATGGAACTTAGGTTTTCTTCTTGAGTTGAAGGAAGAAGAAGAAGAAATGATATGATAAGTTTTTTTTTTTAGAAAAAAAAAGAAAAACCATCCTTATCATAATTGTAACTATGGTTATGTGTAGAGAATTGACCAAGGTTAAAGGAATGGTTAGGGTTAAGGTTTCATGAAGCTTCCACTAAACAACAAAAAAAGCCACCATTCTTTTCTCCTTTTTCCATCTATTTTCCAAAATGAATAAATAGATAAATAAATGAGAAAAGGATATAAAACCCTAATCATAAGTTTAACCATGGTTTAATTCTTTACACTTAACCAAGTAAACATGTATCATCAAACATGATACAATAAAATGCACAAAAAGTATAACACATATACAACTTGTACATCCAAGTGAGAAAATCCATCTAAAGTGAACCGATACTAGTTAATGCAAAGTAATATATCAAATATATAATTATACATTAAATCATTAAATCAAACACTTGATTTAACGATCCGGTCATATCACATATAACCGACTAATATCAACAGTAACATCTGATCGAATCAACACTTGATCCGATAACCCGGCTATATCGCATATAACCGATCAATGTCACAAATCGCGAGAATCAAACACAGTATCACATACTGGTATCATTCTCGGTCCTGCACATATCTCATATGCGCTCCTATTTCGTTTCGCTTGAACCAGGAAACCTCTGTGTAGGACTCTAAAGACTCGTCAATACGCCGGCAGCAGGTGATGATCATATCAAACACCCACAAGCCGCAAGCGGTCTGCCAAACGTAACGGCCACCCGGGTATTGAGCGATCTGAAGATCGACGAGCAAGCCCGCTCACACTCCAGTGAATCCGACCAGTAACACTACCGTACAGTCCAGTCTGATCGTCTGATATGTCGCATATCTCGCCTAGGGGTGGTAAACGTCAGACCCCAATAGCTCAATAAGTCGTGTCGATATGAGGTCTATAACAATTCGAGAAACTACTGGCAACACTTACCAGTAAATCTCAGCAACCCTGGCCAGGGATTTCCTGTTATAGCCAATCGAACACAGCGCAACATCAACTCCCTATACCGGGAGAGACGAATCCCCTCCTATCGCTCATTGCCTCCATGTGACTCGGGACTGTACCCAAAAACCACCGTTTTGCACGCCCTCTTGGACATGGTAATATGGAAATCAAAGCACAGTGGGAACCACACAAGACTCTATGGCGATCTCGGGTCAACAGACTACTCTGTACCAGTGTCACCAGAGAACTGCCATCTGACGTGAGGTATAATACCATCTGGGAGTTCTCGGCGAGTCCGTCCAGTGTACCCAGTCTCTACTGAGCACCCGTATATCATCTCTGATGTCAAACACCGATGGATATGGGATCATCCATCGCCCATCTGTATGGGTCGAGAAGGTACACGCTAGTCTACTCTGGTATATCGATGCCCCGTCTCGATACACCCACGACTAGGGACTTTGAAGGATGTACTTATGGACTACCATATCCCCACTAGTATGATCCACATCATAGTTCAGGTAGTCAAGCACACATCCTAAGGGCTTTACCAACATGTAACAGAGAGACAATCAGCATACATGTTAAGGTAAAGAGCAACCAGATAGCATACTATCATGTCGAGCAAGAAAGTCCTCCCTATATATGTCCCAGCATCCACTACAATATACATCCTATGTACAGTAATGGCCTCTAGGGCATACATATAACTAACAGAGGGGTAACACCACGGTCCCCCAACATAACAACAACCGACTCGCCGGGAAAACAAAATCGAACTGTCTTCTCGTGGCAATCAACAGAAGCATAGCATGTGGCTAACCAATCCATGCCCAAAAGAACGTCGAAGTCCAACATCTCAAGAAGAATCAAGTCGACAGGTAACTCTCTCTTGCCAATACGGACGGTACAGGATCGGAACACGTGCCTAGCAACAAACGACTTTCCCACAGGAGTAGTCACAACAAGCGGCTGGTCAAGCAAACCGGACTCTCTACCCAAACTCGGCACAAAGTGTGTGGATACGTACGAGTGCGTGGATCCGGGATTGAATAACACGTGTGCATCAACCGAACATACGGGAAGGATACCTGAGACCACCGCATTGGATGCCTGCGTGTCCTGATACGTCAAAGCAAAAACTCACGCCTGTCCTCCACCTGCAACTAACTGTCCCCTGCCGGCCGCTGGCAGCCCTCTGCCTCGGTCACCTCGTCCTCTATGAACAAATCCTCCACGACCATGACCTCTCTGTGCATGCGTCTGACGCGGAGTAACAGTAGGTACTATCGGCAATGCCGTCTGGGGTGGTGAAGGTGGTAATGTAACATGCGATGCTGCTACCTCCCTCCGGGGTAACTCAGGACAATCTCATACACGATGATAAGAACTCCCGCAGCGAAAACATCCCGACGATGACCGCTGACCCTCCTGGGGATAGGAACTGAATAATCGGCCCCGCCCTGAATCTCTGCTGCCTGCAATACGTCTATCACGGCGCCGAAAAGGCTGTCTCTGCGCTGATGTATCCGCACTAACTCCTTTCGGCTCTGGAACTGCTGGAGTCTCAGCAAGGCGCTCCTCGACCAATAGGGCTGCGTCTACGGCTGCTGCATATGTTTCGTAATGCTGTGCGCTGATCGCCAGAAACAGGGGTGTAAGCAAGCCTCGGACAAATCTCTTGACTCGCAACTCCTCAGTAGCCACTAGGTACGGAGCATAAACTGATAGCTCGGTAAACAGCACATCGTACCCTGCCACTGACATCTCTGGCGTCTGGCGCAAGGACTCAAATCTGCGTGCTCGGGCATCCCTCACACTCTGGGGAAGAAAACGGGCAAGGAATAGAGCCACAAACTCGGTCCAGGTCATAGGAGGAAGACCTGCTGCTCTACCCTTCTCGACTGATTCGCACCATTTCTGCGCAAGACCTTCCAGGCGAAAGCTCGCGAACTCAACCTATCTCGCATCTGCGCATCTGAGGGAACGACATATCCGTGCCATCCTATCAATAAAAGACTGTGGGTCCTCGGCCACAACGGTGCCTGTGAAGACCGGAGGCTTCAGCTTCATAAACTCTAACAGCGATACTGTAATAACCTCTGTAGTTGCAGGTGCAACTGCCTGCACTGTGGGTACCACCGCGGTCTCTGCAACGGGTGGAACTACCTTTGGTCGCTGCGCTCGAAGTGTCTCAACTAGAGATCCCATCATCTGGCGCATCTCCTGCATACTAGATCCCATCGTCTGGCGCATCTCCTGCACACCAGCCCCTAACATAGCAATATGATCTGTCACGGCAGGAACAGCCTGCTCGGGCACAACCGGTGTACTACCCGGATCAGTCTTCATCTCGGACGAGTCAACTAGAATCTCGGCCCTCGCGGCCGCTCTCTGCGCCCTCGTAGTCTTTAGCGGCATAATGGCTGAAAGGAAATTTGGATTCGATAAGAATACGGAAATCGAATCGCAAGAATGTATATACTCAAGAAGAAATTTAAATCAACAAGTCCTAAGGTCGCGTAGGCGGAGTACCGTGTCGTGAGTATGCCGCGGAACATACACACGCTACGCTACCCTGCTGCAGCTA
Source organism: Agapanthus africanus (assembly GCA_030015575.1). Classification (NCBI taxonomy): domain Eukaryota; kingdom Viridiplantae; phylum Streptophyta; class Magnoliopsida; order Asparagales; family Amaryllidaceae; genus Agapanthus; species Agapanthus africanus. Next base: position 175,762,587 of record CM057347.1, on the reverse strand, counting down.
CCTACTCTATCATACAAGGGTCATCCTACACTCCGAAGGTAAAACCTACGCTCTGATACCAACTTTGTCACGACCCAATGTTTGGCCCGTGACCGGCACTTAACCATGTAACGTCTACAGGCGTAACGCGACTAAGTGAACCGAAAACCCAGAAATCAAACCAGTAAAAGTATAGAGTGTTTTAAGTTTTAAAAGAACACATTTATTACATGTTAAAAGATCCAAGTAAACAATATACGACGCCGTAGCGAAGATCAAGAGCAACAAGTGAGAACATTACACATAGAATAAAACTGCATAAGAAAAGTCGGCTCACAACGAGCTCGACACCAGAATACCAATAATATACATCATCGTCCTCACACTGTCTCTAAGTCAATACATACATGGTAGATGGAGAATACTAGAAACAACAATATACATAACTGAAAGATAAACAGATACCGCACAAAACCCACCTATCAGTAAAAGAGCTAATACACCAACTATGGGGGTATCTGTGTCAAAAGATGCAAAACGCAGCCTGCCGCGACTACTCTGAAGGGCTACCTGCAAACAATGTGGCACAACGGGGGTGAGTTGCCAACTCGTGAATAGAAATAACATATAAAGGTAATCGCGAGCATGCACGTACTGCGCTACACTAACATATGCCAGCAGATGATATCAATGCGAGGTAAGCAGTATGTATAATAATCATGTAAGCCCTCTATCAGGTGATATAACTACAGGATGAGATGCAGTAATGAGTGCTGAGCATGGGAATATAACATCTACACGAAATGTCAAGGTGGATTAAATATATATATATATATGCACCGCGAATCCCAACAACCCAGACGCCGGCACTCCCATCGGCCCTCAAATCCTGTACATCCCTGAGAATCATGAGGTACCCAAATAACATAAATACTCGTGTCTAGCATCGACATGCAAATCCTCCTCTATCGGGCATCCGTCAGTCCGGGTCAGCCCTCTCTCAATATATCAGGCATCCGTCTGTCCGGGTCAGCCCTCTCTCAATATACCGGGCATCCGTCAGTCCGGATCAGCCCTCTCTCAATATACCGGGCATCCGTCAATCCGGGTCAGCCCTCTCTCAATATACCGGGCATCCGTCAGTCCGGGTCAGCCCTCTCTCAATATAAGCCACCCTAGCACCGAGAAAACACAGGGTGGGCGTACCGAAATATCATATCAAGGGAACCGGGTTTTTAAATGATTACATATTTGAAATGGCCACGGTTCCCAAATCCAAAAATCACATGAAATCCCCAACCAATATGCAAGTAAATGTGATGTGATATGTGCATCAAGTATGAATATCATGGCAATTCTAACGGTGTGTGTGTAACATGCAGGGTAGTGCTCGTGCAATATGAACTGTCGGTAAAGGTGGGGTGTTCTATCAATTCTAGTTTATATAAATATAGCAGGGAATGCAGTATGCACTAAATAGTAGCCATGAACAGTCAATGTATGTAAATACAGCTATAAGGTCCTATCAGCCCTGACGTAGAACGACATGCTGGCGATATCCCCGTAGATGTTAAATGTACTCACCGAAGTCTCGTGCTAAGTATAGCCGACGACTTGCTTCCCCTTCTTCGCAGCGTTCGTCTCACTCGCCTGCGAACCTAGAATCATACAATATATATCACACATAAGCTCAAATCCAAAAAAACGTGATATTACGGTCAAACTAGAAACCCGTGTCGCAAACCAATCGCGCGTGTGCGCGATACGCTAAAACGTGTGATCACGCGCCTGAAACTACCCTAACGCGTCGCGATATGCAAAAACCCCAAACCCACACACGTATCACGCGTGTCGCGAAGGTTTAGAAATACGGAAAATAGGTATTTAGCCCCAGATTTTTCTACAGTAAGAATCAAACAAAATTGCATATGCCATGAGTCTAAGGGTTGCAGCAGACACCTATAGGACCAAACCCCAACCCAAACCCTACCTATCTGGCCGCAATTTGCGGCCAGAAACAATATTCCGGCGGCCTGCACAAGAGGTATGGGGGTCGGGTTCTACCTAGGGGATCAGCACCTAACCACTATACCACAGTCATCTCAAAATTAATCTGAACTCACCGGGTCGATAGCAGTTTACAGAAAGTCAAAATTTGCTTAAAAACGATGAATTTGCTTCAAATAGGGATCTGGGGGTATTTTAGTGCAATTGGGGGTTAAGCTGGGTTAATATGGCCCTAACAATACTCCAGCAACTTACTAACACCGTTTCAAACATCACTTGGTTAAGGTTCCCACCAATCACCACATATCGCACTAAAACGCACCAATAACCACTAATCGAAGCTAAACTATACTAAATGAGTAAACTAGGGAGTAAGTTCAGGAAGGATACCCCACACTCGACCCTAGGGAGCTGGAGGAAGAAGAAGGAGTGGAGGGAAGGAGCTGCAGCTGGAGTTGTTGCTGCTGCTGCTCACTGTTACTGCTGTTGCTGCTGTTGCTGCTTCTGCCTGCTGTTGTGCTTGCTTCAGCTGCTGCTGAGCTTGCTTCTGCTGCTGCTGCTGAGATGGTAAGTGTGTGTGTGTGAGTGTGAGAGTGAGGTTGAGAGCTCTCTTCATTAAATGCAAGCATGGCTTTTGCCATGATGCATTCTCTCTCTCTCTCTCTCATTCTCACCAAGTCAACACCCTAAAGAAGAATTCAAATTAAAGCAACCATCATATAACTAATTAAACTTAATTAAAACCCAAAAGACTTAATCCCCATGATTAAACACACCATGGTTGCTAATCATGGTATCACCTCATTTTAAAAACCCTAGTTTACATGCACATGTGTGTGCAAGCCTAGGAAAATTCTAGAAAAATATTTATTAAATTTGGAAAAATATTTGAAACTCATTTTGGTAAACTTTTTATTAAAAACCTTTTATTTAAATATAAATAGCCACTAAACACATCCTAAGGTGTTATACTCGTAGGGGGTACAGGTTGGCCAAGGGGGGTGCCCAAGTTACCGGATTCCGTGAAGTGCTGGGTGGTCCATTCACGTAGTTGAAGAAGCTGCCTCGCTTCAGGTTTTGGCGGGTAACTTGTCGCGCCCATAGGGGTCTAGGTTTTCATTGCACAGGCTATCCACACGACCAGGGGAACGTCGGGTTTCAGTAGCAGCTCTGTGAAACCCGGGGATCCCAAATATCTGTATTGTTCTGTGATGCTTATTACATTTCTGTGATGTTGCATTTTATCACGCCTTGAGCGAAATATTATATATTGATATATATACTAGTAGATGTTGTATATGTTTTGCATCCGTGCTAGTCCAGTCCCCGCTCTGTCGTTAGTTAACTAACCTAACGGGTAATGACGGGACCCAGTGGCGAATGCGGATGGCATATACGTACGTCATTATTTTCGTTCTTTATTGGTATGATCAATTGATGGGACTGCGTTGATTCGGATCAATGCAAGATAAACAAACCTATTCTGATGTTGTTGGAACAACTTTTCAAAAAGCTGTTATTGCAAGGACGTTCACTTTTGTTTTGCACAGTGGTATTCAGTTGGAATATCCAGCTCCTCAGTCGACAAGGCAAGGGCCGAGATCCCTTCACCGGGAGTGACCCCTTGGACAAAAGTTTGCGTCAGGGCAATAACTTCACTATAGCCGATTACTTTTGCTTTGCATCGTGGTATTCAGTTGGAATATCCTGCACCTCATTCTACGGGGAAAGAGCCGAGATCCCTTCACCGAGAGTGACCTCTTTAGCAAAGGTTTTCGTCACTAATTTTTAAAAGCTATCCGGTTCCTTCAACGATATCAAGTTCATTACGTTAAAGGTTTTCGCCAGAAACCATTCGTAGCCCTCCGTCGTTTCACATGGATAGTCAATAAGTATTCAAGCTATGTTTGTTGGCCAAAGTCAAGGTATAGTGATTGGTAGCAATTGGGTATTCATGTGCAGCATAGATAGATGCGTTAGTTTGGGGCAGTCGTACAGCCTTGTTGGCCAAAGTCAAGGGCTTGTGCGGGTGGGCTCAAATTAACCTGGAGAATGACGGGTATAACTTGACATGTGACTTATGATTTGTTGGCCAAAGTTAAGGTCATAAGAGCATGGGGCAAAAATCACATCGGGAGTTTCTAAAGAAAGTGAAACTTGCCAGATATGCGCATACCTTCTGGAGTGTGATAACGTGAGCGGATTCCGTCATGTTATCATGCGATGATAGTTGGATCCCGATTCCCACTGATGAGTTGGTTTACTCCTCGGGTGATCCCGACTAATTCTTCTTTCAGGTTTGGAGGAGAATTTGACGGTACAGTGGGAGGTTTCCTGATTAGATAAAGTGATAACCATTCTGATCTAGGTTAGAGTGCACGCTGAGTGTTTCTTTTCTCTCTCTTTTTGGCAGCGACCATTGACCCGACCCTAGACTATGACTCAGAGACCAAGATTAACCGAACCTTCTTAAACACTGGCTTTTGGATTGTCAGAGTTGCACACCTCATTGCCACTCCTACTTTTACCCTTTTCTCCAGAACACCCCGTATTACTACGAACGTCCACTTCCATTGGACAAAACCATCGTATGGTTATATACGAACTCGAAGGAATTTATTCGAGGATGGTTTCTGGTTCTGGAGAAAACGGATAGGATTATTCAGTTGTCTTTTCCTTTTTCCTTCTCTCAAGTTGTGAGTACTCCATGGTTTAGGAGATAGTACACCTATTACGCAAATTGGATAGTCTTCTTCCCAACCATAGACAGGTGCCGACCAGTAGGGAATGAAGAAAACAATTAGCCTAGCGATGGTGTACAGAAGGTATTATGTAAAGACAAAGAAAGGGATTAGAAGGAGGGTAAAGTAAATTGCGACTGCTATTCACGACCAAACCAAGTATTTCATTACCACTCCCACTTCATCTTTGTATTTCTCCAGGACACTCCGTATCACTACGAAGATCCACTGTTTATTGGATACTCCATCGTATGGTTATATACGAACTCGAAAGGAACTTGTTCCAGTTCGGGGATGGATTCTGGTTCAGGAGAAATAGGAATAAGGTTTATTCGGTTGTCTTTTATCCTCACCTTCTCTCGCATTGCGAGTGCTCCTAGGATTGTGACAGTACACCTATTATGCTTATTGGATAGTCTTCTTCCAAACCATAGACTGGTGCCGAACGGTAGGGAAGGAAGAAAACCATTTGGCCTAAAGGGGTGTGCAGAAGGTAATGACTAAAGACATATGAAGGGATTTGGAGAGATGGCATAGAAATATACGGTTACAGTTGTGAATCTGGATAATGGAAGAGACATTACTAGGAATACCCGGATACCCCATCGAGACATTTCAATGTTTCAGTTTCACTGTGTATTGTTAAAAGAAAACTGATTTCCCAATTAGACACTTGCTCCAGGGTATGTATTTACCAGGTTTGATTCTCACATCTGTATGGTTTTACAGATGATGAGTGGGAGTAAGTTATTGGGAATTAGGTGATCGTCCTCATTATATCGGGATTCGTTGTAATCGGTGATATTTGAGGAAGTCACCTGGGTTGTTTGCCGGACGACAAATATTTGGTTTTGAATATCCGCTGTTATGCACCAATTTCAGATTGATATATCTGTACGTCTATTTTTATAGAGTGAGATGTACCTTTTTGAAATTATGTCTATGACATTTGCCTATATCAGTGGATGGTTAGGTAAGGAGCATTAAACAGCGGTGTAATTCTTCATAACCATAAGTATAGTTTTCAACCTACGACACACACAGAGTGAGTTATAAGACTCAAGGGACTCATACAGAGTATTGTATATTGTCCAGTGTCCATTAAGACAGAGGGGTTGGTCCTCGTACTATATTCGGTTTACTTATGACTTCTCTGATTCTTAGATAAGTGTTTCATAGAAACACAGGGTCTAAGTTTTGAGAAGTTATAGGTATAAGAGTAAAGTAGAGAACCAGGTATTGCAAGTATCGGGATTCTTCAAGGTGATCGAAGATATAGATACTTGTGGATGGTATTCAGTTGATAGTAATGATTAAGAGAACTTGCTTCTCTTTCAGGTTACTCATAATTGGAAGCATTCCTAAGTTGAGTAACGCTAATCGGCCTCCTTCCATTTAATTGACATGCACTGGAGACAGCTGCATGATTTGAATCTGGTTCAATTAAGTCAGTGCCTCTGTTTCTATATTGGATATAGAACAGTTCATATCTTAACGATGTTAAGATATGGGGAGTTGTCCGGCTTATGCTTAAAACCAGACTCTGGATAACTCAAGGCACGTTTCTGTAATGGCTGTTTGTGGGTTGACCCAGGCTATGATGAGGGTTGACTTTCTACCATCTGGAAGATCAATAGTGATATTGTTCTTGACTCGCCACAGTTTTAATAAAAATGGATTTTTTTTCAGAAAACAGTAGTGGGAGTATGGTAGAACTGGAAGTGATTTCAGAACCGCAAACGATTACTGAAGATTTGATAAGAACCTAAAGATTCAATCTTGTTTGACATTCCATTGGCCAGTCCGTAAATACGGTGGGTAACCTCAGGCACCCGAGGGGTACTCCGGTAGCCTCAAGGACGGTGATAGGGAGGTTCTTGTTTACCCAGACTTGCCATTGCCGTTGTTCCAGACTGTGAGACCCGGTAGGAGGATCAGTATAGCGTCTTTCTAAACTAGCTTTAGAAGTGTACGTGTATATGACTCTGCCAGAGGGTTGTCGCAGTCAGTGGGAGCAGCGGAAGCATGGTGGACAGGTGGCTTATGTCTATTTATATACTAAAGCAGATAAAGCGGAGATAGATCATCTATTTCTGATGTAACAGTTGTAAGTGCACGGCGGCGCCCCGGCCGTCAATCCGACGCCGGAATGCGGAAGCGGTGAAAAACTTTAATTTTGCGGACTTAGCAAACCGGCACCCCCGCGCACTAAACACCCGGATCGTAACCATTAACAAGTCTAAGCTAACTAGAGGACGGGTTAGAGATATACCGAGTGATCCGAGTCCTCCGGTCTTCTCGTCGTCGTCCCGATCTCTCGCGGAATGTCCGGTCTCCATCTCCTCGCCGGAAGGGCACCACGTCGCCTGCATCTTTTACGGGCTCCCACCTCAATACCGAGGCAACTCGGGCACGAAGCTGGCTAGTCGACGTGCCCAAGATTTGCTGCAGGATGTGTAGTGAAGTTGTCTCTTTGGGGTTTAGGATGGTTGCCATGATGGAGGAATTTTGCACAAGGATTTTTCATGAACACTTGATGAAAAATGGAGCTTGCCATGGAATAAAATGAGCTCGGCCAAATCAAGAGAAAAGGCTCTCTGGAAAAAGAAATGAAGCCTGCACACTAAATGACATGAATGTGTGTATGAATTAATCCAAAGGAAAATAAATTCCTTCACAGCACCATTCCAGCACACACTAATATGGGATGGCCCACCAAAAATGATCATGAAGGAATAATATCACACAATTAAACCTCTCTCTCTCTCCCTGGAAATCATGGCCGGCCCCACACAAATAAAACCTCACTCCAATCCCAAACAGTGGCCGGCCCCACTCAAATTGTGGGTGAAAAAAAAAAGGATCAATTCTTTTTCAAGCAAGAGGTGAAAAAGGAAATGATAAACAACAAAGCCATACTCCACCAACCTCATCATCACAACAAAGGTCAAGGTATGGTGAGCCATCATGATACAAGAAAATATGCAAAGACCCCTTCCACAATTGCCTATTTGCAACAATGCAAATAAGCCCTCCTCCACCAATCTTCGGCCAATGAACGGAACAATGGAAATCGGCCGAAACGGAAAGCAAACTGGCAACTCCATAAAACTGGTCCCGTAATAAATTACAGGAAAAACCCCGATACTGTGCATACACACCCGCATCTGTATTTCGACCGAAATACAAAATGCAATGAGACAAAACTACACAATCAAATACTAAGATCCGGCTTAAGCCAAAGCCGGCTAGTAAAAACCGTCCGATCGATCACGATCCGTACAATACCGCACGTATCTGATCGAACCCTGCCATATCTCCATACGGCATCTACAGCGTTTCGCCCGAAAGCTTGAGTAACTGAAAGTGTGGTGGACTCTAAAGACTCGTCAATACTATGGCTGTGGATTTAACCACCAGCACGTCAGAGGTATAAGCCAATACGTGACGGGCCACCAGCTATTGACCAAAAGGGACGTCGATGAGCGAACTCATCCTGACACCCTACTGAGCCTGTCAGTGACAATATCCGTGCAGTCCGGTCCGTTCGTCTATGAGCATCGCATGGCGGGGCCTAGGGGGTTGGTAAAAAGTCAGACCCCCCAAAAAGCGGTACAAGTCGTGTCGGAGTGTAGCCCAGAACACCCTGAGATACTACTGGAATACCTACCAGTAAATCTCCTTGCCTTGGCCAAGGACTTCGTGTAATGGCTCTCCTAGACACAGCACGACCTCACCCCCAATACCGGGAGAGACGAACCCCTGAAGATACGCTCACTGCCTCCATGTGGTCGGGACTGTACCCAACTAAAACCTGTTTGCACGACTCCTTTGAGCCGTGGTAGGGTAGTAATCAAAGTACAGTGGGAACTCACATGAGACAAATGATGATCCCCAGGTCGATGAACTAAACCTGCACACATGTCACCAGGGGAACTGCCATCTGACGTCTGGTATATGACCAACTAGCATGTTTCCCGGCGAGTCCTGTCCGGTTGTACTCATGACCCAATGAGCACCTGTATACATCTTAGGTGATCCAACTGACACCAGTGGCTTGTGAGGAACCGGCCCACCGCCCCTCGTCGGGGGTCTCGACTGTATACACTAGTCTACTATGGAGTATCGATGCCCTATCTCGAAACTCACACGACTAGGGACCATTTAAGGATATGCTTATAGACTACCAGCTCCCACGTATATGATCGCCCTCATACTGCTGGTGGTCAAGCAAGAATCCTAGGGCTCTATCAACGTGTAATAGCAACTTGTCAGGTCACCTAAAACAGTACACGATGATAAAGGTAAACCAGATAGCATACTATCATCTCGAGTAAGACTGTCCTACCGGGATAGGTCCTCCCCCAATCACCGCAATCACGTGCCTGTGATCCAATAATTGATTCTGAGGGCATTATCTCCAACAATCTCCCACTTGCACTCAAGGCTAATTATTGCGATGTCGCATACTCACAGCACGTGTGATACCGAGCACCCAACTCCTCTACTAGTCAGTCTCACAAAGCTCGCTTGCGAAACTATTGCGTTCGAGGAATAGCCTTAGTGAGTGGATCCGCTTTGTTGTCTCTTTCCATGTCTCTCTATATCTCAAGTTTCGCGGGAGAAAGCCATCTCCCGAAATGAGCAATACCTGTCTTAGAATGTATCTGGATGTCTGATGGGACATAGCTCATAAATGAACTCCAAATCCAAACTTCTTAGACTGTATCGTCAACTGAACTTAATCAGTATCCTGCGCCATGCCACCCTCAGTATTGCCTTGGACCACCTGTCCAAAATACTGCCCCTCGTCAGAGGGAAAATTATAGCTCTGACAACCTCCTTGTCGTCCATGTCACCTTGGAAGCCTGGAATGATAACTGTCTCCCACATGAGGCTGTCGTTATCATATCCCTAGAACATCCACTTATGTTCTAAAAACTGCTTCCGACTGTTTCTCCAGGATCAGGTCAATATCAACTTATTGCATCTAGTGCAAGAACAACATCTGGTGTGGTACTTGACATCTCATGATTGACTCAATTGCCTGAGCAAAGTGATCTGCCAATCATGCACGTCCCTCTCCCCTTTAGTCTGTAAGACACCTTTAGAGAGGGTGACTCCATTACCTGCAGGTGCACTACCGTTCCAGGAGTCGTCCATCCTAAATACTCTTAGAATGCTGTCAAGTACCCTGATTGGGAAATCACCCAAATCTAGATCTAAAACCATAGATCTAGTAACCAGTATGTCTGATATAATGTCCAAGTCCCATGTGGAGAAACCACTGTGTGATGACCAAAGTATAACCGATTGTAGTATAGGAGTTTTCCTTTCCTACTTTGTGTATGTCATCCAAATACCAGGATATCACACCCTACTACTTTCTCAACAGATCCAT